>OY743160.1:21210000-22410000 GCA_963555695.1 Dasypolia templi | reverse complement strand
GTAGGGCTTTTAAGGGCTTACTAACACATAGCAAGTGTATATTGTACTTAAAAAGTAACAAAAAAGTGATAATTCTCGAAAAAATGTTGGAAACATGACTTTTCTTTTAATTTTTTAAAATTTGGTCCCTTATTATAACCTCTCGAAAATTACTGCTACATATGCCTGTGCTCTACCTACCTCGGGCCTTGTTAGCCGCCTTCTATTTATTAAAACCCTGTATTACTACTTTACCATATCGTTCGTTATCTAGTTACTAATTGTAGCCTCGTGCTTGTTTCAGATTGGAGCGCGCGGCTGTCGGGGCGGCGCCGCTCCTCGCAGCAGCCGCCGGCCGCGCTGCTGGCGCACTTCGACACCACCGTGCTGCAGGTTGGTCTCCTACAGCTTTGTTATCATTATGAGTATACTGATCTCTTTGCGATCGTGGATTTTGTTTTGTAAACTAAGCTTTGCTACTCAAGTCAAATGCCAGCGCACAGGTGGCGCTAACTGGGTGTCGCCTTCAACAGATAGGAAAAATGTTCTTTTACAAGTTTATGGTATGAGTGTTTGTGCAATCGCCCGTATACGTGTGAAGAAACCTAATGAAGTTCATACAGCAGGCACACTCCAGACAGGCACCTTGCTGACTAACTCACCGTTTTACCACAGTATCTCCTATGTATATTATCCAAAATCAGAATTAGTTTCATCTCACCCACTGCGCATGTCATAACTGGATCAAACCACCTCTCAGCTACGCGGCAGTACCTAACTACCCACATAAAGTGATCGGCGGCAGGACGTACTTGTAAACCGCTGACTCACAAGTCAACCGGTGTGAATATAATCTGAAGTCGCACGACGACTACCCTCAGGGATCAGCCGTCACAGAAGGTAGGGAGATGCAGAAGACCTACTTGTAGCAAATACTGGAAAATAACTACATTTCTTGATCATTATGGTGTTGGTATGGACCTACTTTTTTAAGTACCTACATATAAAATTAACTGCTCCACATGAACCTGATACAGTATGTAAAAAAAAAGTTTCTTAACATTATCAGGTTTAATGTTACTATATATATCCTAAATTAAGAAATATTGTGAAAGCTAGATGACTGCACCCCTCGCTGTAAAGGTGTCTTCTATGCTCGTTTGCAGGTGTCGTACTAAGCGGGACTTCTGTTCGTACGTTTCTTATGGCTGCATCTAGTAACCACTCCGATTTAGCGAACACAACCCGATTGAAGCTCTCGTTGTGGCGTTCAAATATTAAATTGAACAGTCGCTTCAAATGCAATATAAATGACGTAACAAATATAAGAAGCAACTGAAATTCAAATCAAATAATCGTGATAGAATAGGAAAAGCTAAAGTTACACGTGCAATTATTTTATGTAGATGTTCTTATCATTATTATGAATGATAATGATAAAAAATTACTTTAATCGTAGAAAGGTACACCTTAACAATACGCGAACAAAACACAATTCGTGGGTCCTTGAAAATAAGAAACAAATAGACAAGCAATTTACATAATCTGCACAAAACAACGAGCGAATGTGACAAAATAAAATACATCACGTCTTCCTCATCAACCACCGAGTCAATTCCCTCAATAAACTCGGCGATGTAATCGGTAACATTTTTCTCCAGTGGAGCGACGTGATTGCATTGAGTTATTTGTTGCGGTTTGAATGTTTTATCAAATGTTGGCGGTCGCGACACACGACGAGAAACTGGAGAAGCTTCACTCAATAAACCGAATCCGACGTGACGTGCAATGAGGGAATCGGCCAGAGACAACATATGGCAAAAAAGATTGTATTTTCGAAACAAAACGTACAGTGCGATCAATAAAATTCATCTTCCTGTCCAGAAAATCAATCAACTAACCAAAACCTAAATCGATCGGAGTTTCTAATAGAAATCGAGGTATACGAGTACAAATAAGTCTATTCAGGTCTTTTGATTCCGACTAATTCAAAACTTTTGAATTGTTAAAGAGTCGGTCAGTTAGTCAAAAAGTTGAAGCTAGTTGCCCATTCCAAAACGTAGATCTCTACGGAGAAGAACGGGCAAGAAACTCCTAAAATCGCCAAAGAAGCCTTCTATATGGTATACTGGTTTATACCAGTGAATACTCAGTATCAGACTTTATTAGAGTATCTACGTAGGTACTTTGACCAATTAGGGACATGTGTGATTTTGTGATAAAATAATGCAGTAACGACTACCTCGTGAACTCGTGAAATTCCAATTCGTTTTGTTAAAATTGAACCTTCTGTAGCATTTCTTTCGTTGGCGACTGTAAGTTTATCTCTTCCGCACAATTTAGTGTCGGTAGGTACAGGGTACAGGGGTACAGGGGTACAGGGTACAGGGTACAGGGGTACAGGGTACAGGGGTACAGGGTACAGGGGTACAGGGTACAGGGGTACAGGGTACAGGGGTACAGGGTACAGGGGTACAGGAGTAGCAAGCTCGCGGGGATGAAGGCATTCCTTTGAAAACGCCGCGGTTTATTGCAGAATCGCCTGGCCAGCTCATTCCGCGGAAAACAATATTTTTAATTTGTAACGTTTTACATTTGGTTCGGCGGCCGGAGTCAATATAGACGCGGAGGGCATATGGAGCACGATGTACTCTCAAGAGCGTATGAAACTGTTCGTTGGGTTTGTATGAAAAAAGTGCCTTCGGAACGTAGAGCTTGTTGATATTTTTTTGCAAACATCCCTTGAACTTTGTTGGAATAAAAGCAAAAGTTTCGAGTGATTTCTATAGGTTATATTTTCTAAATAATTTTTACGTTCTAATGAACAAGTAAAAGGCGTTATTTCGATCACTTTATTCACTTTCATTACCTACGTAGTTAGGTTATGCGGCAAACCTTGAACCTTGATCCCAGTATACAAAACTTTTCGTAACTACCTAATTTCCTCAAGGGAAGTCATTACCGTAGTTAATTTACGAAAATAATAGTTTTCACGATACAATCGTATTATAGAACAAAGTAATTTCCAGCCAAAAATATAGCCTCTAAAAATTCTGCTGTACCCGAGAAAGTTCCTTAATCGAACAAAATGTCTATCGTTTGGAATTCATTACGACATAAAACGACAGGAAAAAGTGAAAATAGTGAGAAATTGCATTCAATCGAGCCCTTAATGAAGTAGTCAGTGAAACTAATGCAGGAGGTAGTGGCGGCACTAAGGGTGTGTTTACATCCGGGAATGAACCTCAAACGGCAGAAATTCGCACGACGCCCGCAATGTTCACGTAACACGTCGTTTATAGTCACCATACAAATGAAATTCGCGTTCGGCGAACATCCGCAGCTGTGGACGAACCCTAAAAGAAAGAAAGAAAAATACGTTTATAGGCATTACAATACAAAAAAAATCAGCATAATGTTAGATGACAACACAAGGTGTACCATCTGACGCTGATTTTCAGCTGCAATGGGTTGCCATACGCTAGAATACTAAAACACAGAGAAGTGTGTGTCCGATTTAATAACATACATGCGTGTGTGTGTGTTGAGTTTGTGTTATGATTAATTTATGAAATACAAATAAAATACCCAGTTTCTGCGTATTTCCTACATACATTAAAATAATAAGTCTATAAATAAATAAAAAGTACCCCACGACGTATTAGGTAAAATCGTGTGCGATTTTCGTCACTCACATCACTGACATAATCAAAAAAAAAAAATTGTAAAATTAAAAAATTGATTGTTTTTTATGGCAGATACGTCGGCTCGAACATTTTCAAAATCCTTCTGATGGTGTAGTAAAAATTCTTTTAATTTCAATTTGAAAGTGCCAACTGACTAGTTCAGTTCGAAAGTTAGCTATAAGTTGGTAATATTTTAAACTTGCAGTACGCGGCGGTGAGGTAAATCTTTTGTTTGTAGAGCATAAGTTGGGAGGCAGCTAGTGGGATGCTGTGGACATTGTTCTCCAAGCTGGACTAATCGTACTGAACTGCAGACGATAGATTACCTGTTAGTTTGTAGTATTTTGCAGACTTAGGTACTGAAACTTTTGTAGGGAAAAAGTTGTAATTGATTAGACAAAACACGTAAAAGCGGGTTGAAACGGAAAACATAATGGGATTTTGGTTTAGAAAATGTTAAAACACATTTAAAATTCTATATGACTGTGTAAAGTCTGAATAAAATGATGCACTTGTCAGATTGAAACTTGATGCACAGAGAAGTTTCCGATTTCCAAAAACAAACCTACTGAAATGAATCTCAGCAAAAACTCGAGCTGAATGCGTGACGTTCCGTAGATCGGAATGGCAGCATTTGAGCCGGCAGGCGACGTCGGGAGCCCACCGAAGCGCGGCTCAGAACAATTCCCGCAAGTGCCGCTCACCATGTTAAATTTCTTAGACGAATTCTGTGATCATAGGGGAAGGTATTGCAGACATGCACGCTACAGTAATTTGTTTGGTTTGCCTGCGAGTGTAACACAAGCCTAGACGGATAACTACATAGTTTATCTAATAATTACTAGAACAACGCGAAGACATGAAACTAAAATATATTTCTTAGCATACTAGTGTCTAGAATCCGATGAGAGTTTTTATTATAGTGAGGACTGGAGAGCATTTCATGGCATTTATGACAGTCAGTTTTATGACGGTATCGACATAACCGATTTATTGCTGAAATACACGAGTGTGATGCAATTCGTATCCACACGTGAATGTGTGTAGGTACGTAGCGGTCTACGTATCGTCGCTCAAGTTTTTTCTTGTTTACCACATGTGAAGGGAAAGTAATTTCATTCATGTATACTTTGTTTCAGCCAAAAAACATATAATAAAGAGTATTATATCTATCTGAATGAAACGAAATTTAAATCTTGCATAGAAAGCACACTATGCAGCCAAGCATATTAACAGTTGGGGGATTACATCGTTGATAAAATGCTTGGCTCAACGCTGACCCTGCTCCGCAAGGGCGCACCAGCTAATTGATTAGCATTTGAAAATTCAGTTGCAGCTGAAGATTTTAAACATTATCTTTGCATGTATGAACTCAATCTTTTAGTATTGTATAATTGCATAACACATGTGTGAGTACTATGTACATACCATAAAGCCACCATTTACTGGGTGCACCCTTGATGATTTGAAGGTGCCCTGGTGGCTGAGAGTATGTCATATTCACTGTAATGTTTCGCTGATGGTGGCGCGTGTGTTGGTCGCATTCCCTATAGGAACCTACTACACTTTGGAATGGGCAACTAGCTTCATATTTCTGACCGACCGACATTGACAATTCAAAAGTGCCTGTAATTGGTTTATTTGAAATAATTAATAATCAATTTTCTTTTATGTTTTAAATCTACCCTCCATCATATTATTGTTCCTAGCCTTCTTATGATTTAATCACATGTATTTCTAAGCTACTTAGCTCACTACACAAAATACGATATTTGCTGTTTTATTGAATACTTAATACTTTGAAACAATACGAAATAAAATCTATGAATAACCGCTTTTCACAAAATCATTTTCTACCCGTGTGTTTCCTAAAAGGTCGCAGAAGGCCTCAGTAAATCAGAATTGGGCGTTCGGCATTACACGCGGCGGCCGCAGATGACCTCAGGCCTTTATATCCGAAGAGAAATGGAAAAATGCGCCGTCTTCGCTCTGATTCCTATAAAGTTCCTCGCGCACCCATCCGAAGCCAATATACTAAAATATATCTTTTTCTACCGCTGGAGGCTTTTTCTAAAGGACAGTATTGGAATAAAATGTTATTGTTATCGGCCAGGTCGGGAGGTCGGCTGCATTGGTTTTTATAGGGAAATTATGTTAATATGGGACCGCCCCTCATAATGTTGCAGTGACTATTATTCGTTATATTTTTCCTGTTCCTGAAGATTGAATGCTGAAAGGAAATGTTTGTATAAACATTACAGAGTATTGAATGTGTGTATCAGTCAATGTTTGTCTGGGGCGCTTCCGTAAACAATATTGTGAAGGAAATGATGACAGGCTGTAATTGATAGAATTGGCTGTTGTAATTGATACAATCCGACATGGTAATGTTTGTTCAATATTTTAATTATTGTTTCCCGAAGTTAGATGTATTCAACTGTTTATAAAATTTCTTCCTTTTCAGTGAGAGTTGTCAATCGTAGCAAAGTAAATGTACGGGAATTTTGCCGTGTCTGATAAAAATGGTCACAAACTTGTTCCTCCAACTGAACCAAAGGGTGCCAACGGAACCCTATTGCTAAGTCTCCGCTGTCCTTCCGTACGTCTGTCCGTCAGCGGGCTGTATCTCATGAACATGTGTATTCCTATTGCGCGAACACTGTTCACCGGTGTTTTCTGGACTATTACGGTCAGTCCTCCAATAGTAGTAGTCCATAAGCACCTAATGACTTTTCCGAAATTTTAATTACACACCTTTTTTATTTTATTGTCAGATTCGCGACTGGGTGTCGGTGGAGGTGGACATGCTCCGCACGCAGTCAGTCGCCGTCGGCGATGTGGAGGACATCCTGCAGCAGCTCGACAAACAGAAGGTACGTACCCTCAACTTTATACCAAAGAAATAAAGAAACCAAGAATATACAACCCTACAAGGTTCTACAAGCGCTCGGCAAAGTTTGGAACCAACGCCGTCATCTTGTTTTATCTATTCAATTTATGTGATACTATTTTACAAATGTGTACCAACTACTGTCAGTTTCATTCAAGCTCCAAAATGTACCTGAAGCATTATACGTTTATTCGGCACATGTCACAACTCAGTCACCAGTCATAGAGAACACCGGGTTTCTTTTGCATTGTACCCGGGCTAAGTGATTTTACTTCTCTGCGAAATTCTACGGAAAAGTGTTACTTAAAATTATGTGTGTGTGCAACAGCTGACGAATTAGGAAAAGTTGTTTAAACGAGTTCTTTGAACTGGTTTGTCGTGGTCACCACATTAGGTGAACTCGCTGACCCCTGACCATCCTGTGTAGTTTTTAGGAATTGGACGGAAGCTGTAGATATTTTATGATTTTATTGGAAATGAAAAGAAGTGTTTTATGTTACTAAAATACTGTACTACTACCACGATTTACGGTTTATTTCTATAAACAGAGCTTTCACATTACGAGGAAATTGAAATTCTTCAATATGACTTCGACACCCAAATAAGCAATAAACATAACGAATGCTCCTCCACAGATAACAGACTACCACTGGAGTAATTTAAAACATAACATAGATCATTCTGCGAACATTAAGCAAAGATTAAATTTATTACTACCCCCCAATTGTGGCAAACTAATTTACACTTTATTGGTTGTGAGTGAGAGTTCATTTCCGCCCGTCATTGTGGCGGACCCCGCGCGTGAGGTCGGTTTCTTTATGGCACCTTTACACTACCCGATACGAATTGATGGCGGGGTGTGTGCGTATTATGTAGGTAACATTATAAAAACGCAATCAATATGGATCTGCAAACTACACGCAAACTAACGGTTTTCTCAATCTTTTCTGAATTAAATCTTTAATAGTTATAAAAGTAAACGTGGCTGCCGAGCCGGTCTCACCGGATGCAGCTGAATGCCAATACTCTTCATGGAGCGAAGGCCAATCTGACCTCCACAACCCAGTTACTGGGTTGTGGAGACCACCATACCCGTTGGTAAGACTGGTTGTCAGACTTTGGGCTTCTAACAACCCGTTACGACTGTCAAAGATACACAAATGACAGCCGGGACCAACGGCTTAACGTGCTTTCCGATTCACGAAGGGGTGTTGGTACGTAAAGAAGGTCACGAGCGCGCGGCTGTTGTGACCTAGCCACGTACGCGCGGCGGTAGTGACCTAGCCACGTGCGCGCGGCGGTAGTGACCTAGCCACGTGCGCGCGGCGGTAGTGACCTAGCCACGTACGCGCGGCGGTAGTGACCTAGCCACGTGCGCGCGGCGGTAGTGACCTAGCCACGTGTGCACGGCTGGTGTGACCTAGCCACGTGCGCGCCGCTGTTGTGAGCTAGCCAGGTGCGCGCCGCTGTTGTGACCTAGCCACGTGCGCGCGGCTGTTGTGACCTAGCCACGTACGCGCGGCGGTAGTGACCTAGCCACGTGCGCGCGGCGGTAGTGACCTAGCCACGTGCGCGCGGTGGTAGTGACCTAGCCACGTGTGCACGGCTGGTGTGACCTAGCCAGGTGCGCGCGGCTGTTGTGACCTAGCCACGTGCGCGCCGCTGTTGTGAGCTAGCCACGTGTCCGCCGCTGTTGTGACCTAGCCACGTGCGCGCGGCGGTAGTGACCTAGCCACGTGCGCGCGGCGGTAGTGACCTAGCCACGTGCGCGCGGCGGTAGTGACCTAGCCACGTGTGCACGGCTGGTGTGATCTAGCCAGGTGCGCGCGGCTGTTGTGACCTAGCCACGTGCGCGCCGCTGTTGTGAGCTAGCCACGTGTCCGCCGCTGTTGTGACCTAGCCACGTACGCGCGGCGGTAGTGACCTAGCCACGTGCGCGCGGCGGTAGTGACCTAGCCACGTGCGCGCGGCGGTAGTGACCTAGCCACGTGCGCGCGGCGGTAGTGACCTAGCCACGTGCGCGCGGCGGTAGTGACCTAGCCACGTGCGCGCGGCGGTAGTGACCTAGCCACGTGCGCGCGGCGGTAGTGACCTAGCCACGTGCGCGCGGCGGTAGTGACCTAGCCACGTGCGCGCGGCGGTAGTGACCTAGCCACGTGTGCACGGCTGGTGTGACCTAGCCAGGTGCGCGCGGCTGTTGTGACCTAGCCACGTGCGCGCCGCTGTTGTGAGCTAGCCACGTGTCCGCCGCTGTTGTGACCTAGCCACGTGCGCGCGGCGGTAGTGACCTAGCCACGTGCGCGCGGCGGTAGTGACCTAGCCACGTGCGCGCGGCGGTAGTGACCTAGCCACGTGTGCACGGCTGGTGTGATCTAGCCAGGTGCGCGCGGCTGTTGTGACCTAGCCACGTGCGCGCCGCTGTTGTGAGCTAGCCACGTGTCCGCCGCTGTTGTGACCTAGCCACGTACGCGCGGCTGTTGTGACCTAGCCACGTGCGCGCCGCTGTTGTGAGCTAGCCACGTGTCCGCCGCTGTTGTGACCTAGCCACGTACGCGCGGCGGTAGTGACCTAGCCACGTGCGCGCGGCGGTAGTGACCTAGCCACGTGCGCGCGGCGGTAGTGACCTAGCCACGTGCGCGCGGCGGTAGTGACCTAGCCACGTGCGCGCGGCGGTAGTGACCTAGCCACGTGTGCACGGCTGGTGTGACCTAGCCAGGTGCGTGCGGCTGTTGTGACCTAGCCACGTGCGCGCCGCTGTTGTGAGCTAGCAACGTGCGCGCCGCTGTTGTGACCTAGCCACGTGCGCGCCGCTGTTGTGACCTAGCCACGTGCGCGCCGCTGTTGTGAGCTAGCCACGTGCGCGCGGCTGTTGTGACCTAGCCACGTGCGCGGGTATGTTGTGACCTAGCCACGTGCGCGGGGATGTTGTGACCTAGCCACGTGCGCGCGGCTATTGTGACCTAGCCACGTGCGCGCGGCTGTTGTAACCTAGCCACGAGCGCGCGGCTGTTGTGACCTAGCCACATGCGCGCGGCTGTTGTGACCTAGCCACATGCGCGCGGTTGTTGTGACCTAGCCACATGCGCGCGGCTGTTGTGACCTAGCCAAGAGCGCGTGGCTGTTGTTACCTAGCCAAGTGCGCGCGGCTGTTGTGACCTAGCCACCTGCGCGCAGCGGTAGTGACCTAGCCAGGTGCACGCGGCTGTTGTGACCTAGCCACGTGCGCGCCGCTGTCGTGAGCTAGCCACGTGCGCGCGGCTGTTGTGACCTAGCCACGTGTGCGGGGCTGTTGTGACCTAGCCACGTGCGCGGGGCTGTTGTGACCTAGACATGTGCGTGGGGATGTTGTGACCTAGCCACGTGCGCGCGGCTGTTGTGACCTAGCCACCTGCGCGCAGCGGTAGTGACCTAGCCAGGTGCACGCGGCTGTTGTGACCTAGCCACGTGCGCGCCGCTGTCGTGAGCTAGCCACGTGCGCGCGGCTGTTGTGACCTAGCCACGTGTGCGGGGCTGTTGTGACCTAGCCACGTGCGCGGGGCTGTTGTGACCTAGACATGTGCGTGGGGATGTTGTGACCTAGCCACGTGCGCGCGGCTGTTGGGACCTAGCCACGAGCGCGCGGCTGTTGTGACCTAGCCACGAGCGCGCGGCTGTTGTGACCTAGCCACGTGCGCGCGGCTGTTGTGACCTAGCCACGTGCGCGCGGCTGTTGTGACCTAGCCACGTGCGCGCGGCTTATGTGACCTAGCCACGTGCGCGCGGCTGTTGTGACCTAGCCACGTGCGCGCGGCTTTTGTGACCTAGCCACGTGCGCGCGGCTGTTGTGACCTAGCCACGTGCGCGCGGCTGTTGTGACCTAGCCACGTGCGCGCGGCTGTTGTGACCTAGCCACGTGCGCGCAGCGGTAGTGACCTAGCCACGTGCGCGCGGCTGTTGTGACCTAGCCACGTGCGCGCGGCTGTTGTGACCTAGCCACGTGCGCGCGGCTGTTGTGACCTAGCCACGTGCGCGCGGCTTTTGTGACCTAGCCACGTGCGCGCGGCTGTTGTGACCTAGCCACGTGCGCGCGGCTGTTGTGACCTAGCCACGTGCGCGCGGCTGTTGTGACCTAGCCACGTGCGCGCGGCTGTTGTGACCTAGCCACGTGCGCGCGGCTGTTGTGACCTAGCCACGTGCGCGCGGCTTCACCCACACACCGAGGGTATGTTTCAGCAAGCTTGGAAGACTTATCAGCAACTGCTGCCAGATGTCATAATACTGTTACAGAATTGACCATTATAATCCAAAATGAAAATATTTTGTTTCACATAAACCTACATAGGCACAAATGAAACGGCAGAGTCTACCTCTATCGAATCCAACTTTGTTTTCTATGGAGAAGAGCCGGTAAGAAACTCCACGGTTACTTGAATAAAAGATTAATGTCAATATTGCAGACAGCGTCAAAAATACTACAGTTTGTGCAAAACAGTGTGATGTAAACGTCCATTAAGGCTCGGCGCAGGCCTTTGAGGCGTCTTCTTGTGACTTTCTGAACAATGGCTGAGATTTTGTGCTGGTACTGCTTGTGTATTCTATGCTCGAGCCAGTTTCATTACAATGGAGTGGACTACTTAATAATGGAATAGAGAGCTGATTGTTTGAGGATCCTGCAATGGGAAGATGGCGAAACTTGTCAAAAAACATTTAATTGCTTGATTTGGAAGTCGTAATGTCGAAAAACTAATCGTTAAAAGACGATGCACTGTGGCAAGCGGGTTTCTAGGGTAGATATATAGGAATGAAACCAAGAGGTCGCTTAACACATTTATTAAACAAGAGATTTCAGGGTAGTGAGTTCTAAGGTCTCTGAGTACTGGTTCTGGTCACTGAAGTTAGTAGAGAAGAGAAAGTTACTGCCCTGGGCTTGGCTACGCCGCAGCACGAGGTCCGGCGTGAGGTCTCAGGGCAGGCAGCAGAATTGGGCGGCGACTTCAAAGGTCGCTCGACGTGGGCAGCACCACGCTTGGGTGCACGACCGCGTGTAGGCACGGTCGTGCTAAGGCAGGGCCTCAACACGTGGCGGGCGTGGGGTCTCGGCACCCACGACCCACGTGGATGGCAGGTTAGGCGGCGGTAGCGGCCGCGTGTTCAGTACTCGTGACTGCCGTCTCTCCAGCGGTAGGGCGGAGACAGCGAGGACGTCAGTCAGCGGTAGGCAGGATAGAAGTTGTGTAGCCCAATACTGGAACCCCGTTTATCTCGGGGTTATTTAGACTTACAACTTGATCTACTTGATGCGAAGGAAAGGGAACGTTAGGCGTCAAGCAGGGATATTTATAGCCTTAACCTTACCACGACACCGAGTGACGTGGTGGGAACTTGTAAGATTTAGGGATGTCATTCTTTTAAACCGTAACTAGTGATGTGCGTTTTAGTTGATCTGTAGGAAATCGACTACAACGCCACAGTACCCCGGCTGCTATGAAAGGATTTTCCCTAGGGGAAATCCGCTAGAAGGCCTGAACCACTAAACTGACTACCTGTACGTTCATACATCCCATTCATGTGCTTCCATTCCATCAATCATTCATCTTCTCATACTATGTCCGTCACTGACTTGGAAGTAGTCCTAAATCAGTGACTTACTCTAACATGCAAGAGGTAAACTAATAGTAGGGTAAGTTTAACTCAAGACAGTCAGTTGGAAAAACAACAAGATTATATAGCAAGTGAATCTCCGTAGGGTTAGGTAACCTAGGTGTTAAAATGCAGGGTAATGTATCTTTAGTTAGGTAAGAGTTTAGTCCGTTGTTGATTGTTGAACGTTGTCATGCATGCAGTTATGATTAAAAATAATAGTCTTCATAGTTCAAGTCGAAGCATTTCCAAGAAAAAAAATTTTTTTTTTTTTTTTTGGCAGGCTAGCAAAAGTTTAAGTTAGTCTAAGTCTAGATAAAAACAAAAAAAATAAAAAAAAATGTTTTTTTTTTTTTTTTTTAGTATGTTCCTGAAGTTTTTCTTTTTAATTTATTTTCGATAAATATTTATTTATTTAGGAAAAACTTGTAAAAAAATAATTTGATTTTATTATAGTATAATATAATAAACATGCATTTAAAAAAAAATTAAGCTAAACCAAAAAGGTCTATGTTAGAATTGATCTAGTTCTCGGCCTATGATCAATGTCTATGGTATAATTTTACTAAGTTAAGATTCAGAACAAGTCCAATATCAATGACGAAACTGTTTTATGAGAATATCCGAATAGTATTGACGATGTTCCAAAAGCCAAGTGTCATGACCATAACAAATGTCAAAGTTGACAAGTGTCAGTTGTCATTTAGATCAAAAATGTCATCTGTCACCGACACCGGAATTATTCTAGGTTATTTTAGAGGACATGCTGACTGATAGATCGAATAAGTTTAATTAGCTTATTTAGGGATATAGTTAACAAATGGTTGAGACTATAATTACGCCCATTGTGTTATTAGTGGTTGAGCGAAGTTATTGAAGTAGTTTCGTTATAGAAAGTTTAGTTTTATTTTTAAGTTTATTGAAAGTTTAAGAGTTTAGTATACATGCGTTCAACAATCATACGAAGTGACGAAGTTAGATTAGGTTTTAGATTGAGTGCTTAGGTGATTGAATTTTAGATAATTATAGTTTAAGATCAAAGTTAATAATAGTTAGTATACTGGTCAGCTCCAGTATGGTAGACTTTGGTCACCGGGTTAGAACCGGGAGCAAAGAAGTTTAGATAAATATCATGTAGTGATATTTACCCAGGAATCTGGTTAGGGCCAATTCCATTAGACTTGTTACCAGGGCAGACTGGCACAAGATTCAACTGTAGTATGTAGTACCTACAGTTGTTAGAATAATGTTTGACTATGTCTTTTTATAGTTAAACACATTAAAGTAAGAAGTATGAATATTTTTAGGGACTTCTATTTAGGTTTAGAATCCTATTAATAATTGAATGCGGTTATTTAATTTAAAATACCGGCTTTAAGCTGTTTATAGTTAAACAGTAGGAAGACAAACACAATAGTGAATGGTAGTAAGCTATAGAGAATTTACTTTGACAACCAGAATAGCTTTGGGGTCAACAGCAGCTCTTTATAGCTAGGCTTTAACAGAGAAAAATATAAACATTAGGTTGCGGACATCCCATGTTTCAGGGGCCGTCTTGAAGATGCTCATAGGCACATGAAAGACAACACATAAGGTAATGGTAGTGTACCACAAGAGACTACTCTGCTAATAAATAAAAATCGCTCTTGAGAGCCCACAGTATCACTTGTGGCAACGCCAAGAGAAAAACCGAATGGATCTTCTGGGTAGGCAGAATGAAACAGTATGTGATGTGTAGTGTGTGTGTGTGTGTGTGTGTGGTCAGCAGATAGTAGGTAACTAAAGTGGCTTACAACCATGCAGCCCATGGCTGTACGCTGGTAGGTATGTCAAGTTACTAAAATCAAAATTAGGTATGAAGTTTATTTAGTTAAGTTTTGATTTTCTTTAGTCAGAATTGGTATAAGTAAGTACCTAACTTTAGTCAATGTTTATAAAATCTACACACAGTAGGTAGGCAAATGGTATGCCATTAGAATAACTATAACGACGTTATAGCTATCTTAGGTAGTCGGCGAAAGCGGTAGAAGCTTGCACGCCGGAGACTAGTCAGACCTAGCCTCTGGTACAAGTTGACCTCCTACAACTAGATGGAGTACAGTCGTAGGTGTGTAGTTCCCTTGGCATCGTCTGACCCAGTAATGAGCCAGACACTAGTTAGTATTAGCTAGGCCTACGGGATTTAAGGTGGACTATTTCGCCTTAAATCCTTAGGATGCCAAGTAACAAGAGGAATTCCTACATGTAAGCAGACATGTGGTTAATTAGATATTTAGTTTATAAATCAATAGTTTATTTTACAATGTCATTAGATATTATCACAGTGAATTGAGTAGTTAAACTAGCAACAGAAACAGATCAAATGTTAGTAAGTAGTTGTTTCAATATTATAATGCACTTAAGTGACTAGAAATTAGTGTCTAGTACACAGAAAGCAGTGTGTAGTTATTACCTACATACCTACATCACCCTAGATTGCTTAGTCTATTCCAACAATTCCATATATACAGTTTACATACACATATATAAAATAGATAGGTTTGATAGCTTTGTTACCAATGGTTTAGGGCCTATTGTTAAAGCATATCAATGGAGAAGTGATCAGTGGGGTAGACCATCTTGATCATTTCAACTAGGGCTGTAGGGGCCGTTAGTTGATAGAAGGGTAGTGATGAATGGGATAGGGTTCCATCCTCACTTTCACAACTTTGGCTGTAGACCAATAGTCATGGTAGTAATAAAAGAAGGGTGGGGTAGGGCCACCATCTTTTATAATAGTTTGGAAGTAGTAGTAATAGTTTAGATATGAATGTATGGTAATTGTTGGTTGTATGCAGACAATAGTTAGGTAGTGGGTGAATGTAGTTAGATTGGGTAGTTAGTGAGGTAGGTTGTGCATTTAGTTTAGTTGATCTGTTTTTGTTTAGTAGTAGTTTGTAGTTTAATTTGTTAAAATAGGTTTATTTAATTGACAATTGCAGATAGAATGTAGTAGTTATTTTATTTTTAGTAGTTGATTTTATGTTTAGACAATAATTAATTAGTAGATTGTTAGATTTAATTATTTGAATAGATAGATAATAGTAATATATGAGTTATTGTTCATATTTATTTTGTTTTTTTTTTTTAAATGCATCAGTATAATATTAGGTCATAAGTTTATTATTTTATTTATTATTGAGTCATCAATTAGTATCAAGTTGATTTGACACATTAAATAGTTGTTGTCCCTGATAGTGACCTCATACTGTAGTTCAGCCTTTAGAAGGTGGATAAAGTTTATCGGGTGAGAGCTCATTGTGATACTGTTTTAACAAATTCTAGAACCTAGCGGCAGATGTTAGTAACAAACAATGTACTCACCACCACGATGAAGAGTATAGGAAGAAGTAACCAGTGCCAGTACCCAGAGAACCTTTACCGAGTGGGCGCCACTGTGGCAAGCGGGTTTCTAGGGTAGATATATAGGAATGAAACCAAGAGGTCGCTTAACACATTTATTAAACAAGAGATTTCAGGGTAGTGAGTTCTAAGGTCTCTGAGTACTGGTTCTGGTCACTGAAGTTAGTAGAGAAGAGGAAGTTACTGCCCTGGGCTTGGCTACGCCGCAGCACGAGGTCCGGCGTGAGGTCTCAGGGCAGGCAGCAGAATTGGGCGGCGACTTCAAAGGTCGCTCGACGTGGGCAGCACCACGCTTGGGTGCACGACCGCGTGTAGGCACGGTCGTGCTAAGGCAGGGCCTCAACACGTGGCGGGCGTGGGGTCTCGGCACCCACGACCCACGTGGATGGCAGGTTAGGCGGCGGTAGCGGCCGCGTGTTCAGTACTCGTGACTGCCGTCTCTCCAGCGGTAGGGCGGAGACAGCGAGGACGTCAGTCAGCGGTAGGCAGGATAGAAGTTGTGTAGCCCAATACTGGAACCCCGTTTATCTCGGGGTTATTTAGACTTACAACTTGATCTACTTGATGCGAAGGAAAGGGAACGTTAGGCGTCAAGCAGGGATATTTATAGCCTTAACCTTACCACGACACCGAGTGACGTGGTGGGAACTTGTAAGATTTAGGGATGTCATTCTTTTAAACCGTAACTAGTGATGTGCGTTTTAGTTGATCTGTAGGAAATCGACTACAACGCCACAGCACATTTGAAAAGATTGCTGTTTTATATTCTGTGAGTACTATCTCTGCTAACTAGATAGTAATGGATCCAGTTATCCACGTAAGGAAATAAACCTAACAAACAGATGTAAAAGCAACAACAATCAGTAGCTATGTGTAGCATTGGCAAACGGAAAAGTTACCTTTGAACAATTGTTGTGTTAACCCTAATTCTAATAGACAACCCCTTAAGAAGCAAGGGGTTTGAAGCGCCATTCATATACAAATACAAAAGTAAAGCCTTTACAATATATTATACGTAGGTTTAGATATATACTAGATAGGTACTTGCGAAGGTAGTTAAGCTCAGAGCTTTCACAGGATAAGAGGAGAATACAAAGATAAAATAAAAAATATAGTAATTAGGCAATACGAAACGTTATTAAAATACATGTTGTTGAATATCGGCTGTGCCTCAAACTCAAACTCAAAGCATTTATTTCAATTAAACCATTTACAGGCACTTTTGAATTGTCAAGTAGTCGGTCAGTCAGAAGACTCCGAGGCTCAGAGACGCAAAGAAAAGGGGCAGATATTGCCAAAACGTAGTACAGTATGATTTTATGAAATGGTGACAGTACTGTTCAGAAGCCGAACGCGTTACATAAGATGAACGTGAACGATTTTTGAATCGAAAATACACCAATCACAAGGATGACGTTTTATGGCAAATAACTTCGGTTATGATTAATAGAATCTCTTAAAGCCTGTCATTTACAAAACACCTTCATCCCGAAATTAAAACCCACATTGTTTCAGAAGGCATTCGTGCGCAAACCGTCGCCCGGCTTGTATACGCCATGACACTCTCTCGCGATTAACATCCATTGCGCGTCCTCCTTTCGGCCCGGGAGACAAACCGGACATTTTATGAGCATTACATTCAATGCATTTGCGACTTTATGTGCGCTCGTCAGTTCGGGTTAAGGAATTGAGTACCTACGTGGGTGGATTTGAGGTGTAGATATGTAAAGTGTTTTGGAAAGATATATATTATTTGATTCTGATTGTAGCTTTCATAAGATTGATTGATTGTAAAACTGAGATTGCTGTATCTATTAATCCATGATTGGCAAACAAATTCGTTGTCCCGTTTTATAATCCTTGATCGTGGAATTTCACGCCCTAAACGGGTTAAGAACTAGGTAGCCTTTATATGTTGACGAAACCACGCAGTCGGTATATTGTTACAGATAATTGAAATTATCATAAAGTAAATACCAGTAACTTCTCCCAAAGCAATTATTTTTTTGAACTTTGTTTATTTTGCCTTGTGAAGAAGATAATACGGAAAGCATTCTTGGTATAGTTTTACAAAGATTATGATTGTGAGAAGCCGCTGCAAACAATGTAGCTATTTGGACAGGAATGTCTTTATTAAAAGGCAAGGATTTGGCAAAGCCTGAATCTTTAAACATTTGCCAAAGCTGAACACTTAAAAAATGTCTTCCATTTCATATCAGCAATATACTGTAACAACCAAACTTTTTTTGTAATGGAGCAGTGGTGGCCTAGTGGTAACAGCCGCGACTTACGAGTTATAGGTCGTAGGTTCGAACCCAGTCAGGCGCTTTATTTTCAGTAAATTATTTCATCACCGCTGCTCTCATAACGGTGAAGGAAAATATCGTGAGGAAACCGGCATGTCCTGCAAGGTAAAAAAAAACAATTAGATTTTCATAATGTTGTATATGAAACTGGTAAATAACCGGGAATACCTAGTTACGGGCGGTTTCATACACTTTTTATGTAAACTCTCATGCACTTTCATGTTTTGAGGCGCCCCAGCAACCAATCAGCTGTTGCGATGACATGCATTAGTTTAGTCTTATCTATTTCATTAATATACCTACAATTCATTTATTTCAGGTCCTTGACCCATTTAAGATATAAAAACAACACAACTCAATTTTGTAAATTTTATAACGTTAACCGACCGTCGTCGTCATGATTGTTACTTCAATATCTCTACCAAATTGCAAAATTAAATTATTTTGTTCGTATGATTTAATGACTGCAACTAAAACCTATGAAGTGAAAACTCTTTGGTAGAGCTAATTTTTGTTTTTAGAATTTCCATACGGTTTATTCATTAAGGGTGCAAAATAAAAATTACATTAATGACCGGCGCGGTTGCGGGTCATAATGAAATTTATTACAATATAAATGCCCGGCCTGAGCCGTGCGCGTCGACGACTTGCTTTAGGTTAAGTCATCATCATTTCAACCGATTGACGTTTTATAACAACAATTAAACCAGAAGTTACTAAGCCTGCATGAGTGTATTTACCCCACCATATTGTAACATAGCACTAAATATGTTTTCCCGTCTGTAAACCTCATTACAGAAACAGTAAAGCTTTCAGCTTCACAATTAAAACCAAATTAAAAACGCCTCTAGTGTCAATTTGAACACACCTACGTAGAATAAAATAAAATTCATTCGTGTTGGATTTAATCACTGTTGTTTTTACCTTAATTGGTAAAACAAAGATTAAATTAGTGTTATACGATGCGTGAAACTACGAATTGTTTATAGTATAATCATTGTAATGTGATATTTTCTTTACCTGTAAGACGATTCTCCTAGTCGTCTATCGCGATCGCATACTTAAAGCGACTGCCTCCTTCACCCCCATTATTTCGTTGATATAGACTAAGTACTTCATAGAACGCATGCGCGAGAACCAGTGATGTGAACGTGTCGATAGGCGAATTTTTTAATCCGTCGTCGTTTTTTTTTCTCTATTGAAATTCATCGTGATAACAACAGATGGCGCTGTAATGCTTGTAATGTACATTATACAGATCCATCTGTTAAAAGACGCGGGATGAAGCAAATTTACCTACAGTTTCAACACTTTATTTTATTGTATTTTTAGCTTATGTTGTCCCACTGCAGGGCAAAGGCCTCCCGTTCTCCTTTCCACTCTTCTCTGTCTTGAGCTAGTGTGGACCAATCCTGTTTGTAGGTGTCAAGCTCGTCCCGCCACCTTCTCCTGGGTCTGCTTCGTTGTCGCCGGACGTTTTCGGGGACCCACATGGTGGTAGATTTGGCCCATGACTCGTTGGACATTGTGGTATTTTGTTACACCAATATCACATCTTATTATCTATTTAGCACCTGAGGAGCTGTTGTGCACAGCAATTCTTTCTATGATTCAGTACCTACTAAAGACTTTATGAAAATTGTATGACACTCATTTAACTTACATTTGTTTATCTGATACATAATTGTTGTATTGCTGAAAAGCAAACCTTTAGCTACCTTTCTCTTTTTTCACATTCATTTATCTCATTTCATGTGATCTCTTATTATTTTCCTTTTATTGAATGTTGTGACATTTTGCATCTAACATTGTCATCTGTCAGTTTTTCTTTTTCTATGGTATAGAACTAAGAGGTCGTCTATTTTATTGTAAAGGTATCGTAAAACTAGTATTAAGCCAGGTTCTCACTGTAAGCCATCTTTATTGTTCCTGGCCAATAACCAATTAAGAAATATTTAATTTAAAACAAAAAATTCACTTCTGGAACGCTCGGCCAGGGCCTATAAAAGGCAACCGTTACTTTTCACCAGGTTTTTTTGATTCCGTCTTTTGACTCGTTCTTTTTGAGTCCATCTTTTGACAACTGGTTCTTTCTTTTCTGTTCCTTTGCTTGATACTCAGCATTCAATGTATTTCTAAAGCTCGAATTGTGTGAGTGAAAGTGTTCGAATCACTCAATCACCTCCGACCCTCCCACTTGCGTCTTCGAGAGGAGTTCGACACCTACTAGATATCTAAAAAACGTGGCGTGAGAAAAAAAAACAAGTTATGCATACTTTTAACTTTTTTTTTTTTTTTTACGTTGCCCCTCACTAGGAATTACTCCTGTATCGTGGGTGCGTTCACAAACATGAAAACTCACATACACAAGACACCCAGACCCGGAACAACTATTTGTAGGTCATACAAATATTTGTTCCGTGCGGGAATCGAACCCGCGACACGCAGCTCAGCAGCCGATCGCTCGACCACTGCGCCAACCGTGCCGACAAACTGTTTGTTAGTTTCTAATATGGTCCCTTATACTATTCATAAATAAAGTAGTTGTTATGTAATAAATATTGAATGATAGCGACTATTTTACTAAAACCAGTGGTTTGAAGATAAGAGCTAAGTTACATTAAAGCTAGAAGATTGTAGGTTCTACTAGCGACCAAATTAATTTGACATAAAACGGTTCTAAAGTAAAAATAACATTCAACGATTAAAAAGGTAATTTCATCGATAACAAAACTATCGACGTCTCGCCTATCGATACGCTTCACGTCTCTCTCACCCTCCCCACCCCCATCATACGGCCGCGTTGCTACGCAACGGTGCCCAGCCGGTACGCCACACGTGCTACGGGCACGTCGTAGCGTACTGCGTTCTCTACAACTGGCACTACTGGCAGTATGGCCGTGACCACGGTACGTAGCAGACGTTTCACCTCATCTAATTTTAATTGACTTAGCTTTAGAGTATGAGTGTGCTGAAATACACTATTTAGAACTCGGGTACAATTTTACACAAGACATTGATAACCTGGTTTCTTATGGTTATTCAGTCAATCTATGTCCGCTTTATCGTGTAGAATAGTAGCATAAGGTTCCCCTGTCTATTATTAGTGAACAGCATTTCTCATTACAGTCTCCCGAACAAATGACTGCAGGCAACAAGCCAGCTGCAGGATGCACAGTATCACTAGTTTGAACACCGATTCTTGGACTGTTAACGGCCACTATTCTGGCAAAGTTGCAGACTTGCAATGCAAACACGGGGGCGACATTTCCACCAGTACTTTTTTTTGTACAAAAAATAATAATACTGGCTAAATATGGTTGAGGGTAACACAGCTCAAGCAGACTTACTTTTAATAGTACTTATCAAATTTTCAGTTGACTCTCATCATTCATAAATGTTTTTAGAACTTAGGCTCAAAGGCTTGAAGGTAAATAGGATTCATAGATACACATTAAGGAACACTTTTCAGGCCCATCGATGTATGAAATCGATCGCCCCATAATTCCAGAAAATGTTCCAGTGTTTCTGTTCCTCTATTGCTTGCGATATACCTACACTATCCCTACAACAACAAGTCTCAGTACTCAATACTTTTTTTTAAATTGCTGAATAAGTTTCCAAGGACCACTGTGTTCTTTTGAGCTACAATTCAGCAGCCAAATTGCGTAACACATTTTCGTAAACGATTACGGCTATTCTGTTATATTTTGCCAGTTCAACAACATTCATTGCGTTTTTACATTGTTGAGCAGATTTTTTATCGAACTAATGAAGCAATGAATAAGCAATCTGTTTCAAAACGATTCAGATTTTGATTGATTGTGTATTACGTAATTAGGGTACAGGTAACGATCCCGAGCGAATTAAATGCGACTAGTAAGTAACTAATTCATTAACAGAGACCAAACACTTTGTTACTAACTTATTTAGGTACTTACTACTTTAATGGTGTTTAAGTCACAGGTATGAATTTGAAATTTATTTTGTGACAATGGACTAATTAGTTATACTTATTCTTATGTAGTCTAGTTATAGGATTTCATTCTCAATGACATGAGATTGAATACCTTCCATCCATACTAATATTGTTAATGCTAAAGTGACTGTGTGTCGGTTTCTGTCGGGAATGGAGTAGAACATGTTTGGCCACGGCAAGACACACCATGGAAACAAGTTTTGTCGATGGAAGAATAAACGAAATGACAGATGAATAAAAGAAATCTGACATTTTGTCTATTCTGCCGTCGATAAAAGTTAATCAATCTACGCGTGCGGGGCAAGGACATAGAATTATTTCTATCCCGTTTGCCTGGCACGACTTGCACTTGGGAAATAGTGTCCATGGAGTTTCTTGCCCGTTCTTCTCCATAGATACCTACTACGCTTTGGAATGGGCATCTAGCTTCATATTTCTGACTGTCTGACTCCTTGACAATTCAAAAGTGCCTGTAAATTGATTAATTAAATAAATGATTTGAGTTTGAGTTTGAAAACATGAGACCTCCATGTGGGCGTGGCCGCAGGCACAAGCTATTCGTCAATATAATGTGCATAAAACTACGTTTCTCTCAAGTCTATAGCTCCCAAAGTAGACATGACAATTATTTATAGTACCCATAACAGTATCTAGGGATAAGCAAAGTGATGCAGTAATCCACGAAATGGCCCATTAGGATGCTCTGCGTAATTTATGAACTCGCTTACACAACGAAAAGACTTCAAACGATAACAATATAAATTAAGTCCGACTTTGATAAATATACTTTTGTATTTAAGAATTTCAATTTAATTGTAGAATTTCATTGTAGTTAGGTTAAAAAGTAGGTAGTATAGTATAGTATAGTATAGTCTATGCATATTAACACAATCCAACACTGCTATCACCAGTACATTTGTGTTCAATTAAACGAGGTTTTAATAAAATAACTGTGATAGAGTGAGTAATAGTAAAAATACAAGAGCGATACATGCGAACTATGCAATGGTGGACGAGCAAAAAAGGGGAGAGCAAGATAGTGCGTTAAGAAAGAGTTGGCTATATGACAGTGACCACAGATTAGAAAAGAACATTCTTATGTTATGTAAATTATACTACAGATTTACCAGTACATATTCTAACAACTTGCTCGTCGAGTTGACTAATGCCGTCAAACATGCCAATACGCCACGTAATCCATATCGTAACATGTGTTTAGTACGCCGCCGGGCCGTATGTCACAATACGACGGCCGTGCAATACGCCGCGTAGTGCTGGGCGTTTTTCTTCATTTTATGTAAGTTTCAGTTTTAGCTTTGGGTCTTGATAAACTTGGGAGTTTAATGTCGGTAGAAACAGGATATTATACAAAATCGAGTCACACAATGACAATACTTGGCATGCTATGTAATAATCAAGAGGATTCTCAGAATTCAGATAATTATAACAGATGGTAACTATAACCGGCTGTTATTCTAAAACTCCAACGTTGTGATAAGTCAAAACAGTTTATTCTACCTCTCCAAAACACAAAAATACAAAATGAACTGACAGTCAGATGAATTAGCCGTTTATTCAGTAACAGCACTCTCATCAACTATTTTGCTTACGGAATGCGAAACAAATAACACTGGCGCACACCGCACTGCTTTAGACACGAACATAAACCAACAACCCACCCTCTGTTGTTGCTACATCCCTGTACTGTAACATAATCATTTACACCACAATACGCTCAAATGGCCAAGTTTTATAATGTCAATATTTGTGCAAGTTATTAAGATAGAAGCCCTGGAGAAGCCGCCTCAGCTCTCGTTATAAAAAATGTTAATATTACCTGGGCCCATCGGCCAGTATAATTTGGGCTCTAAGTATGTAACGCAATTATCCTAAATCGTCTTGTGGAACTCTCGACACGACGGGGGAAGTAGTTCTTATTAAGTTGGTTAGTTGTTACTCAGTGGAGCGGCGGGGAGGGGATCAATAAGGGGTGTCGCGGGTGGAGGGGGGCGCGCCGGCCGGCGGCGGCACTCGAGCCCCCGCCGCCGAGCGGGACGGACATATACGTATACTTTGAACTTTAATTGCAAAGGAAAATTTATAATTAATGACCTCTTATTATTTTACTAATTGCTGGAATTATGTTTTCGTTCATTTGAAAGAAGTACTACTTAGTGCGGTTAATCAAGAGGAAACCATATCCATTAATTGTATTCTGTCCTTGCAATTACGGTAGCGTGTCAAAGCGGAAAGCTTCTTTATTTCTACATACAAGAATTCTTGATTGCTTTTACTCTGGGTGCTCACTATGTTGCTGTCCATTCGTAAAATAAGTTCCTTCCCAACATAGATCCCAGCGAATTCAAAGGTTTTTTCAAATATTATGTAAGAGCAATGTTCGCGAGAAATTTCTATCTTTAGGCATTAAGATTTGAAAGTTCCTCATGTATATCATTGCAGAGTTACTCACACACGACAGATACGACAGAACTTGGTCGAAATGTTCGAGTTAGTCGGGTTCTGTAGGGTCACGTGTTGTTAGAACTTCTCGTTCAACTGTTGTGCCAACTTATTCATATCTTCACTGGAAACTCATATGATTCTAATAGTCAAACTTATCTGCGAAATGTTGCTCTGGATAGAGATACTTCGTATGATTGTACGGGTTGATGAAAATCCTCTGCACGCTACTTAGATACTGTTATCGAAAACGTCTTACTGACAAGAGAGAATACAGAAAAATAGAAGAGCGCGCAACCTGGGTTCTGAGTTGAGCTGCACCATGATTGACAAATGCGTGCACTGACTGGACAGGTCCACTCAAATCAGTGTGGTTCTTTCCTCAAAAGACCATTTCAAACACCAATCTACATGGTCCTCATATGATCTGACCAAGCTTATTCTCGGATTTTTACAAATTGACATACTATACAATGACACGAAAATTTACTTTGTAAAGTATTATAATATTTTAATTATTGTGAATGTGAAGGCAGTGTGGATTTGTTGTTTTTTTTATATCTCAGTCTATTTTAAATTTTTAAAATTAGTTTTAATCATGGTTTGGCAGTTTGAGTAATTTCTGCGGCCTACCCAAATGTCCTTTCTTTGGTAATGTTCGTCGAATCGTTGAGCTCCATATGTGTTGTGTTGAGCTGCATGATTACTGACAAATGCGTGCACTGACTGGACAGGTCCACTCATTCTGTGTGGTTCTTTCCTCAAAAGACCATTTCAGACATCAATGTACATGGTCTTCACATGACCTGACCAAGATTATGTCTGGACTTTAAAAGAGACTGTGACCTCTGAGTTTGTTTCGGCCTTTCTTCTCAGAGTAGACAGATAGGAAACGCCGATCTCATCTAGTTTTTTAAAATATGTTTGAAGTGTAAAAGTGTTTTTAAAAAACCTACTTACAGAAATAAAATCATTTATCATTTGAACAGATCGTCTTTTATGGTTCTGTACACAGCCTTAGTAAATCTCGGTGTATTTTTCCTGCCATTCGGTGATAACTGACAAAGGAATTCGGGTTTGTTAGTTTGAAAAACATGAAACAAACAATGTTAGGACAAACTCCAGGCCTCTAACTACCAAAATGAAATGTTGTGGAAGCTCTTGTGTGAGCAAAAACATTAAAAAGATAACGGTATCGCTTGATTTTAACTTTATAATCTCTAAATCTAGATGTAGTCACACCTGCTACAACAGTGCTAATTACGAGCTGTCCTTAAAATAACGTCAAGCTGCCGAAACTTTAAGTGCTCGCGGTTCCTTTCAGCCGAAAACTTGTAGGTCGTTGAGAACTGGTTGATTTCAGTTTAACACACTTTCACATTGTAGGTATTGATGACGAGATAATGACTCAAAGGACTCCCTAAGTGATTGCTCAATTGCTACTTTACTTGATTGTCATGTGAATACCTACGTACGACAGTCATTACGAGAAGTTAGAAGCTTAAATGAATGTGAGAATCACCCAGTTGAGTTTGTGATGTCATACTGTACCAGAAAATTTTTGGTTGACAGGTGCTGAAATTCAGACACGCCTAGTTGAACGCCAATATTTTTATCAATATAAGACAAAAATTCGCTGTTCACCTTGTCTTTTCTCTAATCTCACAATCATTATATTCTTATCTTAATTCTGACGATTCATTAGGAAATTGCTCGATGCTAGGTTTGAATTTGAATTTACCTTATCTAAAATCTCAGGAAATTGGAAGGGAGTAAAAATATAACACTACCTCATGTATTTCGTAAAGCAAACAACCACGGTTGTTAAGCAACTATTCGCTGCTCTTAAAACTTATGCTCAACTTGAAGCAAAGTACAGTCTCTGCTCAAATTTACTTCAGCAACTTTCACCAGAAGGAAACCTTAGCTTATTTACTTTTCTACGCCTGGGTGAGGAAATAAATAAATCGGTTTAGTTTAGATTAGGTCTAAAGTTACCTCACTGTGGGTTCGGGGTACACTCAATGAGATCAGGGTAGTTTTGGTTTAGAGGCTGAAAACACACAGCAATGTATTTACTTTAGGTTCACATAATTTGGGAAGGAAAAATACGAGAACTGTAACGAGAAGTGGAACACAATGTTCTTTCGAAATGGTAAGATAATAATGTTATACTTAATGCGAACAAAACTAAATGACTTAAGTTCTCATTACTAAATGTACTCCAAGTAAGCCTAAATTTAAAACCTGATGGCAAGAAACTAGATGCTATTGCGGAAACTGTATTTATTGGAATAACTTAGCAATGAGACGCCCACATTAGAGCTCTTTCAAGTAGATTAAGTTCAGTTGCAAATGCAGAAAGAAAAATAAGGCAGTTGACCGATATAGCCACAGCTAGGTTATTATACTTTGCTTTTTTCCACAGTATTAGGTCTTATGGCGTTCTGCTGCTTTAAATTAAACATCGGTGTTTAATTGAATAGTAGTAGTAGTTTAGGGATATGAGGAACAGGGTGGAAAGTTCACTCATACTCTTGGAAAAGGGAGGATCCTCCGACCAGATGGATGACGTATCTGGTGGGCAACTGCCCGATGATTGTTGTCGGGAAGTTGTATATATGCTAGCTGCGCGGTATACTATGATTGCGCGATGCAGGATTAGTGTGATGCGTTGTTCGCATGTGGCGGTGTAGATGCCGCCACATCACTCCCCTCCGGCGACCGGAGGTCGATAGTGGACTAAGTCTTGTATCTTGCAGTGCTTGCCAATGCCAGTTGGGTTTCAGTGGGTTGGAACCGGGTGTCGCATAGTTCGCTGTGAGTCGGAACTGTCTGCGAAGATGCACTGTGAGTCGGGGTGGCTGACTGCTCGTGTCGACCAGGAGAGGGATTAAGCGCTCTGCTTGTTGACCGGCCGAATGTCCAGTGTGCTGTGCCAAGGTTGCTGATGAGGCTGAGGGTGATGACCAGGTATGCGCATGCGCTGCATGCTGATGGTCAGGACAACCGTTCAAGCCGTGGTTGCTGGCTGGCTGTGTGACTTGCGGGAGTGATGATGATGACGTCACGCTGAAGTAGTTGCACGAAGGCTGCGCTGGCGTTCATACTCGGCGTCACCAGTTTAGGGATATGAGGAACAGGGTCTAAAGTTCACTCATACTTTTGGAAAAGGGAGGATCCTCCGACCAGATGGATGTCGTATCTGGTGGGCAACTGCCCGATGATTGTTGTCGGGAAGTTGTATATATGCTAGCTGCGCGGTAAACTATGATTGCGCGATACAGGATTAGTGTGATGCGTTATTCGCATGTGGCGGTGTAGATGCTGCCACAGTAGTACCAATTAATTATAAAATAGGTATTAAGTGAGATGCTGATGATTTTATTTGTTTTTAATGATTTATCTTAATCAACTGATTCCGGTTTAAACGATAGATAGGAAATAAGGAACTAAAAGCATGGTTCAAAATAGCCTTTATTCAAGTGGACACAGCATTCCTATTGTACAACTATTTCATTAAAAGTTGACTAACATCGTGGATGAAGTTGTTCTGGCAATAAGTAATAACTTTGTAATTGGTGATCGATCGATTGCAAATAAATTAGCATATTATGTGACAGGCACGATACGAAGTGGTGGGCGAAGATGAACGAAAATGTTTTAATGGAATAAGTACGTTTTATTAATGGAGAGCTTTGAAACCCAATGCTGTATGATACCTTTACTTTTGTACTAGGTTACTTTTACACTACGATCACAAATACTCAAGCTCGATTGTGGTGTTACTTAAGCTCGATTGTGGGATATAAAAAACATTGAATTTAGACTTGTTTTGAAATAAAAAGGTATGAATGTATGATCCCGCTATATTCTCCCCGGGACTGCTCTAATCTCCGGGGTATGAACGAGGTGTGATCATTACACAACGCGGTACCACATATTGAAAAGAATGTCTTATACCTGTGAATATCATGCACTTCTGGCGAGAAAATATGTTTTCATGTTATTCGGAAACAAGACACCAATATTTTATATCTTTTTTTTTTTGAATGATAATGAAATGATACTAAAAGTTTTAGTAAGTTGTCGTACCTCTAATTCATTTTCGAACGATACGTGTGGAACGTATCGTATGTTTTTTATACAAATGTATAACATAAACCAACCTTTTGGGCTAGCCACCGGTATTTTTCCAGCTTCCTGCGAATAAAAAAGAAAATAAACGGAACTGCCGCTGTTCTTTGTGCTCGTCCGATGCAAAGCGTATTTTCCCCAATATTTTTAAAACTGATCCGGCGCCATGTTGAATTTCCCCGGAAGGCGCTACACGTCAACTATTCGAACACTGCATTTTTAAGGGTTCATGCATTTTTACGGACAATAGATTAAAGGTATATAAATCTTAAATTTGCTTTTCGTGTCTGTGTGTTTGACCGCGTTGTTCTTTCAATCTCTGCAACGGATTTTAATAGGGTTTTCACCATAATTTTGAGAATTATGGTGAAAACCCTATCCTTTAGTGACATATCCTACCGAGCTACAGTGACATATCCTACCGAGCCACAGTGAAATATCCTACCGAGCAGCAGTGACATATCCTACCGAGCAGCAGTAAAACATCCTACCGAGCTACAGTGACATATCCTACCGAGCAGCAGTGACATATCCTACCGAGCCACAGTGAAATATCCTACCGAGCAGCAGTGACATATCCTACCGAGCAGCAGTAAAACATCCTACCGAGCTACAGTGACATATCCTACCGAGCAGCAGTGACATATCCTACCGAGCAGCAGTGACATATCCTACCGAGCAGCAGTGACATATCCTACCGAGCAGCAGTAAAACATCCTACCGAGCTACAGTGACATATCCTACCGAGCAGCAGTGACATATCCTACCGAGCCACAGTGACATATCCTACCGAGCAGCAGTGACATATCCTACCGAGCAGCAGTAAAACATCCTACCGAGCTACAGTGACATATCCTACCGAGCAGCAGTGACATATCCTACCGAGCCACAGTGACATATCCTACCGAGCAGCAGTGACATATCCTACCGAGCAGCAGTGACATATCCTACCTAGCTGCAGCTGTTTATTTTGCATCCACATCATCATCTGCCTAGACTTTTCCCAACTTACTTGGGCTCGGCTTCCCACCTAACCGGATGCAGCTAAATTCCAGCATTTCGCAGCAACATTTTGCAATATATCAAATAGCCCGTTACCTTTACTCAATAAAACATTTGAACTCAAGGGCTCGTATTCACAGGGTTAAATTTTTTAGAGCATTCCTTCCGGAAGGTTGATGAATTTAACTCAAATATAGCGCATAAATCTCGTTGTTTTGACATGTCGCTATTTCATTTGAGCGAAGCAGGGACGGCTCACTAGTGTATGTATAAATGAAATAGGTTTGTGGCACTGTGAGGAATGCAGTCAGTAATGGAATTTGCCAAACACTCCCACAACAGCAGGGCACCCTTAATTTCAGTGAGTGGTTCTTTCATGCCTTTCGTAAGGCAGAGCTTTGGCAAAGAATTGGCGGAGCTTTGGCGCTTAATGCACTCAGGTAGTGTGGGGGTCCCCTTTACAGTTGAGAATATAAACTGTGACGCACGACGCGACGAGACGGCGTGGTGGAAATTATTTTTTTGGAAGAAATTGCCGACTTTTCTTAAAGTTATGGCTGATTATGTCATTCAAAAAGGTATTAATTTAAATCCATTTTACATTAATGTCATTTCGAGTTTAAATAGGGATGAAGACTTTGTTTTTATTATTTACTCAAAACACTATTTGTTTCCAAATATTTCAAACAATATTATATAAAGTGTAGAAACTTTAAAACGTTTTAAAATAACTGTTAGACAAGGACAGCACTATCGTAGTAGTGACGCCACTACTATGTAATTTAATACTAGCGCCGTAGAAAGTCCGTACCGCGCGACAAGGACGGGAATAATCCCCTCCACATACTTTTAAAGCGTGTAGCTTCTTCATATTTACACCGATTTTACAGATTTTTTCGATTATCTCGTTATTAATTTATGTCTTCTTCGAAATTACATTATTTTTCCGTACTTTTTTAATATTAGTCGTCATCCCTATTGTAGCTGTTCCTGTCCATGAATTGTAACTGTCACTCGCGTATCTTGGCCAGTCGTGAAGCGCTTTATAACTTAGCATAATTATTAGGATACAAAGATCCTTTATTAGCGATTAGGGGTAACATGGCTGAGAAATCATTAGGTATAATCGTCGTTTAAAAAAAACACTTTTAGACAGAATTCAAGCATGGTTAAGAGCAAATTAACAGGATTTTAGTGTGGATGTGGATGGCTATAAGAGAGGGGGAGACCAAAGAAACGATGGATGGACTGTATGAAGCTGATATGGCTAGAAAGGGGATAACTAACGAGATGGTGACTAATAAAGAAGTTTGGAGGAGAGACAACGGCAAGAGAATTATGATGGTGATGATAACAGGCTTTTAGTTAAAGATCTAGTGCTATGCAGAGCCACATACATACACAGTGCCTCGATGTGTGGCATGTTAATAACGGCTGCAGTCACAATCACGCGCCTCGACGACACACTGTACACTATGCGCGGTGATGTGATGACAACACTAGTCATTTATTTGTAGCTCATTGCAATTGGTTTTGATGGTGTGATTGTACGTGTAAGAACGATACTAAATGAAAGTAAGCATGTTGTAGTTTAAAAAAGTCACTGGAACATTTTTATAAGATACCAAAAGATGCATTTAATTATGGCCTAATCAGACAGACTGTATTTGAAATGAACGCCAGCAGCAAGATTTTTGATGATCGAAACTGCCAATCTAATCAGTAAAAAACACGTTAAGCGGTTAGTCCAATTTCTCACATAGTAATCGAAATTGATAAGAGCGTAAGTCCTTACATAGCAGAAATCCCTACTACTCTAAACACACAGACAAATACCGACACACACACACACAGACAGGTAAACTTACAACTTTGCTTGTTAAACAGACTGTTGAGGAGTTCAGGTCCCACTCCACTGAAACAAGAACAAGTGGAAGTGAAATAAGAAATACTGGACGTTATTTAAATACAAGTTCAGTAGTTGTATAAACATGTTGTATTATGACAATATCGGTTTTATCGTAATAGCTCTATTGCAGGTATTTATTTTAGAATCAAGTTTCGGAAGGATCTCCATGTTCTTGCTCATTTGCTTATTGCAGGTTACTTATACTTTACTTTTCGTCTGTCCGTCGGTCTGTCTGTCTGTCCGTCTGTCAAGACCCTTTTTCTTACGAACGCGTGGAGGTATCAAGTTGAAATTAACATCGAATAAATACGTAAGCCAAAAATCACACCATTAAATGAATTTGAATTTGAAGTCTATGGTCCCTTGGAGCTCTAAAAAAATCACGCTTCTTTGTCAAAAAATGATTTATGCGACATATTTTGATACTCGCAAATAAGTCAAAACCCATAAGGGACTTCCCGTTGACCTAGAATCATGAAATTTGACAAGAAGTAAGGTCTCACAGCACGAGTAAATGACAATGCCAGATCCTAACCCAGCTATTTACAGGTAATGTCAAATAATGAAAATAATTGTAATGATATAAGGACTTTTTCATAATACATAGTTTTTCAGTAGAACTTGCCAATTACAAATCAATGATAAAAGGATTTAAACGCCTGAATTTCCTATTGCGTTACTTATTGCGCATGATACACAACAAAAACAAGTTTTAATACCTGTAAAAAAAAACTCATATTACGATTATAATAATTATGATATTGCGTAACGTATAAAATTGTTGTTTAAATCGCTTTTTAACATTTATAAAATGCACCTAACCTATAATCAATGTCTATTTTGTTTTAAGATTTTAAGAGAAACCGCAAGTTCTACAGGCATTAGGACAAATGTTTAGTAACAGTAATAAATAAATGCTACATATTGCAGGCTTGTAAATTTCTTTTTGATTTAAGTGGGGCAAAGTTCTATGGAGCTTCTGGCATTGTCCTTTGATTCCAGTCCATTTTTTTTTTTGATTACTAACTTACATTTGCAGTTGGAAAAATTACCGAGACGTATTTTGATGTATAGGAGAACATGTTTTTCAACTATGTACAATGTTATGTTTGTTCATGGTATAAATGCATCCCAACTACGGAATTTTATTACTTTTTTTGCAATTTGCAGGTCAGTGTTAGGTTGTATTTTGAACAAAATATGAGTCGCGACTGTAACAAGTATGTCTTTAAAGAATTATAATCAATAGAATCATTATTGATTTATATTGAGTTAGAAAAGCCCTAAAATTTCCTCATATATAATCAACACCGTGACATTTTCATTCACCAACTGTGAGGAAAACGGCTAGAAACCATTAACGAATTGTTTAGCAATTGACTATCAACTTAATTCTTCGTAATATTAAAAAATGACATACTTTAAACAGAGCAGTGGTGGCCCGGTGGTACCGGCCGCGACTTACGATTTGTAGGTTCGAACCCAGACAGGCGCATTACTTTGGGTAAATTATTTCATCACCACTGCTCTCAAAAACGGTGGAAGAAAACATCGTGAGGAAACCGGCATGTCTTAGAACCAAAAAGTCGAAGACATGTGACATCTACCAACCCGCACTAGGCCAGCGTGGTGGATTACGGCCCCCCTTCTCTCACAGAGAGAAGGCCTGTGTCCCAGCAGCGGGAACATAATAGGCTGATTATGCATACTTTAAAGGCTCCCGCAAAGCTGTGCAACACCACAGAGCGACACAAAGGCACCGCTCGTAGCGCGACACGCGGTGCCTTGTGTCGCGCCAGTGTGCACGAGACTTTACAGTCGCAAGATACGACGGTGTCAAACAATAGACATACATTTTATTTTCTATTTGTCTGTTAGTATTTTCATATTTATGTATAATCGAATCTATATTGTGTACTTATACTTGTGACATGTGGCAAATAAACACTTATTTTTTCTTTTTCCGTCTGTAATTTGTCTACCTACTTCTATATTTCTCATCTCCCTCTCCTCTTTTCCAGGGTGTACTCCGTGAGCTGGAACAGAAGAAACCGCAGCTGGACGAGCTGCTGCACACCGCGGAGAGCCTGAAGGGCACGGAGAACCGGCAGCAGCTGCACGGCAAAGGTAGGATTAGATAATGCTTACAGGTGCTATAGACTGGATAGTGTGGAAGTCATTGTAGGTGCGAAGACAATAATTACAACAACGGAATATGTTGTTGAAGATGTAGGAATACGACTTTAGGAATAATTTTACTCGTATGTCAACGGATTTTTTTGCTGTTTATATGTGAAATATATTACGTCTTTACCGGCGGAATGGATCTGACGAAGTTCTGAAAAGACGACTTAGTTTTATTGCAGTGTCTACATAGAGAATAGGTTAACATAATGTTTCCGTAAATCCATTGTTAGTTACCGACGATAATAAAAAAAAAATCATCATCAACATTTCTACCAAATCAACCATAATCTTTAGTAATGATAAAACAACAAGCATAACGTCACGGTGTCACGTTCTAGTTACATTACGTGAAACTGCACAGGAAATTAACAGAATTGAAAACGTTTGTAATAGTACGTTAGTAAGAGGAGTGCCACCGTCTGGGTGGCCGGACTTCGGCCCTCCCTGGCCGGACTAACATCGGCCGACCTGATTGGAAAGCTCCGACAAGTTGTAATGTTTATTGTTTTCTATTGATATTGTGCGCATGTGGAGGACTTAAGAGAAACAAGTAAATTTAATGTGTTATGGTCGATTTACGTGTTAGAGATATTATGTTATTTCTTAAACCTAAACTTGAAACTTTGCTAATAATTAAGAAAATTCTTGTGAGCTTAGCACTGTAGCAGCACTACTCTGAGAAAGTTTCTTTACTTACTTCTTTTAAAGCGCGTGTCAAGAGTTAATAATACAAACTTTAGAATAAATAATTAGAATCCTTTTATTTTAACATTTTAAAACACGCGAGCTCATCCGTGACTCGAAGAAGTAAGAGATTAAACGTATACACATATCTCCAGCACTTTCAAACAAAATGTTTTTACATAAAACAGCAATCTGTTGTAACAAACGGTTAGTAGCCATTAACGCCGCGTCATTTCGACGTGTCGTGATCAATGGCGACGATTCAACGCGTTTTATTGCGTCGATGAGATGCTTACATTCGTTCACTTATGTTTCATGAGATGCGATGTTCATAAAGTGCTAATGAGGAAATATGTATATTAAGGGTGCTACACACTAGGGCGGGTCAGACGGGCATATCGGCACAGACGGGCGGTTAAATCGACTATAAAAAGAAACAAAAAATAACATTAAAATAGTTTTTAATGTCACTGTGCCGAATCGTGCTGACTTATGCCGACTCAAACAAGTGCTTAGTACGTCTTATATTCTCTTTTGTAGAATGACTGATTAACTAGACCTCCTTGCTGGAAAAGTAGATCACCCCAAGCTCTTTCTTTCAATGCCCCATAAATTAAGCTTATAGCTAACTCTAGCTGAACAATACTGATTCAATATCAACCCGGTCTACTCTGTTAGCACATTCAGTAAGACACCAACGAGGTCTACTCTGTTAGCACATTCAGTAAGACACCAACGAGGTCTACTCTGTTAGCACATTCAGTAAGACACTAACGCAGTCTACTCTGTTATCACATTCAGTAAGACACCAACGAGGTCTACTCTGTTAGCACATTCAGTAAGACACTAACGCAGTCTACTCTGTTAGCACATTCAGTAAGACACCAACGAGGTCTACTCTGTTAGCACATTCAGTAAGACAGCAAAGCTGTCTACTCTGTTAGCACATTCAGTAAGACAACAGCGAGGTCTACTCTGTTAGCATATTCAGTAAGACAGCAACGCGGTCTACTCTGTTAGCACATTCAGTAAGACACCAACGCGGTCTACTCTGTTAGCACATTCAGTAACACACCAACGAGGTCTACTCTGTTGGCACATTCAGTAAGACACTAACGCAGTCTACTCTGTTATCACATTCAGTAAGACACCAACGAGGTCTACTCTGTTAGCACATTCAGTAAGACACTAACGCAGTCTACTCTGTTATCACATTCAGTAAGACACCAACGAGGTCTACTCTGTTAGCACATTCAGTAAGACACTAACGCAGTCTACTCTGTTAGCACATTCAGTAAGACACTAATGCAGTCTACTCTGTTAGCACATTCAGTAAGACACCAACGAGGTCTACTCTGTTAGCACATTCAGTAAGACAGCAACGCGGTCTACTCTGTTAGCACATTCAGTAAGACACCAACGCGGTCTACTCTGTTAGCACATTCAGTAAGACAGCAAAGCTGTCTACTCTGTTAGCACATTCAGTAAGACAACAGCGAGGTCTACTCTGTTAGCATATTCAGTAAGACAGCAACGCGGTCTACTCTGTTAGCACATTCAGTAAGACACCAACGCGGTCTACTCTGTTAGCACATTCAGTAACACACCAACGAGGTCTACTCTGTTGGCACATTCAGTAAGACACTAACGCAGTCTACTCTGTTAGCACATTCAGTAAGACACCACCATATTTGCGAGTGTAAAACACGAACAAGTCGTAACATAATTTGCTGAAACTTGCGCACAATCTCGCAGCGAGCTAAACGCCCGAGTCAGACGGTAATTACTACTAAACTGCACAGTTACCGCCTGCAGAAGGATAACTTGCAGACAACAGAGTTCAACTTGTGACAACTTGGGTATCTAATGCGGCGATGTGTCCGGAATCGTACTAATGACTTTGCTATTCGTATCGCTACCGTGTCGGCATTTTCGGCATTTGGAAGTGTCCTTGTAATGCATGCAATGTCCAAGAGTGGGTAATTTACCCATTTAGAATGACTAGTACTATTAAAAAGTCGTAATTTTTTTTAAGTTGTAGCGAAAACTGAACTTTATTTGTAGGTTTGAAAGTTTTTATTCTAAAAACTAGTATTTAAACTTGTTTACATGTTTGACAACTAAATTCGGAACGCAGATTAGGTAGAAGAGAGCAAAATTCTATTACATAGTAAACTATGTCCACCCTTCATCTTAAGTTTGTATAGCTTTGTGTGTGTGTTTGTATAAAGTGGGCCTCCGTATCCTCCCGGACTTCTGTATTGTGTGACAGAACTACTGACGTACTCATCTTAACCTAAATATAAAGAAGTTTGAAAACTGTCTGCGTCTCGCCCTCTTCAGACTAAACTAACAACCCCTGTGATTTAGGGCGACGCTTCATAAACGCGAACACTTCAAACTTATTAAATTAATTACTACAGGAACTCCGTTGTGGTGTGGAAAAAATATTGATATTCACAATGGTACAGGCCTTTATTCATAAGCTTTAAGTGGTATTAATAGACCGTATAAGTACAAGTATAATCTACTGTCTACCAAAAAAATCACCTACAGATAATGGGCCAGCCTAAAAAAAAATCATAATATAAAATTATAATATATACACACAAACCTTTTTCCCTCATCCAAAAACTTGCTAACACAAAAAGAAACCGTCCAATGATCGCGTAAAGTAAAGCCGACCCTTAATCTGGTTACGCACCCTCCCTCGACCCTCGCCGCGCCGGAGGGACACGCTTTATGTGAGGAAGAGTGTGCTCAAGTATAATCAAGTTTAGGCAAGCTCTAGACCTCTGAGCGACTCGAAAGGTACTTTCGGCTATAATTGAACCAATTAGCGACCATTTTTGAAGATGTCCTTTTTATATCTGCTGTTTGCATACCTCCCGAGAAAGTCTGAATGTTGAAGTACGGTTTAGGGGTGGCTTGAAGTTATGATTGCTGATTCAATATTATGATAGATATGAGTAGGTTTGCTGGCACGCCTACAGAAGGTACTTGACCTTTTTCCATAGTAGGTAGTTTCAGCTGATGCCAAGTAGCTTTTATTTCCCAATAAACGTAAAAGTGAACAAACAATTAATTAGAGATCGCGAACAACACACCGCAACGTTAACCTCATCACGACACCCTTGTGTTCCACGCACCCTTCGGAGGGCTCCTCGGTCTGTAGACCAGGAGGATGTAACAACATTGAAGAAATAAAATATGTTTGTTTATTTTATTTATTAAAATATAGAAATTGTAATTTTATACATCAGTAATATTTTAAAAGCTAAATGAGGTCATTGTTTCTTATCCGACCACTCTGAAAAGAAACACCAAAAAAAATCACTCTCTTTTAAAGTACAGACATAATCCTGGTCAGATCATATGTGGACCATGCAGAGAGTCTGAAACGGTCTTTTGAGAAAACTACCACACAATGAGTGGGCGAAAGTTTATAAATAATTGAATAAATAGTTTAAAGATTGATTAAAAGATTTAATGTTGGCACATCATTGCTCAAATCCTAACTAAATATTATAAATGCGATACTAACGGATTTGGATAAAAAATCGCACACAGATGAACCATGACCTGGGTAACGGTACTTTTCATCCTGCATCGCAGACGAACTCGATGGTCGATAGTTACGATATAACCTTCTATGTCTCTTCTCTTGTACCTCAATGCCGCAATGCTTAGTTCTCATAACTGTAAATAAGAGCATTCGTTCCGTGAGCTGTGCCAATCAGCTCACGGAACGAATGCCTGAAGCAACAATGTGTCTTACAAAATGAATCTTACAAACGAAATCCCCCAAGCATTCATAATTCCCTCTTCCCCGGATAAATTGATTCTCTACCTTCCTCTCAGCTGTTGATTATAACCTTCCACACACACTCAATAGTAAACCTTACCTCTTAGAAGTAAGAGTTGGTTTTCAAATGAAAGATTCTAAAGATAGCACCTTGAGGGAGGTGCAATAGAAATTGAATTTTAAATACTAGGTGTTAAGGTTAATAATCAATTGCGTTGTGGTAAGACGTGCATTCTTGAAGGCGCGAACCGGTGCGTCGTTTATAATGCTGGCAACACTGGCGTGGCTAGCTAGTATGGCAGTACTGGCAAGTATGGCAACATTCAACTTATGCGGCACACGAGTCGCAGTTATCAGGCGTGCCGTGGCCGTCTGATACTCGTAGTTCGGTCCCGCTGCTAACGTGCTCTAGGAATGGCTTTTAAATTTAATTTTATTTTTATTGGTGAAAATATTTCGTTGCAATGATATTGAACCCCTTTTTATGGAATAGTAGAGTAGTTAATGACCTAAAATTTATTTTAAAACAAAAATAATTTTGGACGTATGCGTGAAAGTTGTAATGTGATATGTTTTCTAACGCGTAATTCAAGAAGAAGATTATGAAGAAGAAAAAACAGTGTTCGAACTTGCTGTGACAATAAAAGGGGGTCTTTTCTCCAATCATTATGGTGCTTGACTAGTTCGAGCTCGTATAAAAGCCCTTTATCAAAAGCTCTTGAGTAGATCTTGAGTCGAATTAAGACCGTCCACTATCGTGTCTGGTTACCCTCTAAGATCTACCCACTGACTCGAAACCATTAGTTGGTATTGGCTGTACCAATAGGGAGTTATCTCGACAGCTACTACACTCGCGGAGAAAGAATCCGGGTCAGTACGAAATACTTTGTATTGTCTCCACGAGCTCTTCTAATAGCTGCCAGCCGATTGGGCATGTTGTTCATTAAGATTCTTATGCGATGTTGCGGGATATTGGTCCATTTTTCCACTAACGCATGTTTCAGGTCCCTAAGTGTAGCTGGGGCGGGGTATCGATTTCTTACACAGCTCCCAAGCTCGTCCCAAGCGTGTTCAATTGGATTCATGTCAGGGCTTCTCGCGGACCAGTCCGTGCGATTGATACCAACGTCCTGAAAATACTCAGTTACAGTTTGAGCTGTATGTGGCCTGGCGTTGTCATGCATGAATATTGCATTTTCACCGATATCATGCCGACATGCTCATTAACAATTTCTTCCATATAGCTTGCACTAGCCAGTGTACCTACCATTTTCTATCAGCACTAATTCCGTGCGACTCTCTGAAGAGATTCCAGCCCAAACCATAACAGGTCCACCGTCGAACGGCACTTTTACCTCAAAACAAGCTGGAATTAAACGTTCGCCTGGCCGTCGGTAGACTCTACGCCGCCAATCATGCCCAGTTATCAGACAAGGATTTTTTTGCTCTATCATATGCATACAGCATAAGTCTGGATTCGTCGAAATGAATTTATTTACAAATTCGAGGTTTTTCTAATTTTAACTTTTTTAAAGTACATTGTAGATAATTTAAGGGTTTATTTCATACGATATAAACATTCTCTAAAATATAAAGTTTAACCATTTTTCATTTGCAAGTTACAGGGATTTTCGAAATTGACCCGTATTATTTGACCGCGAGTGTATTTGGAAGTCAGAGATGTATGATTTTACTAGTTATGTTATAACTTTCATGAGCAGGGACTACAAATCCAGGATGCTTCTGAAAATTGCTTAGGTAATAGGTAATACGTGCTGGTGTTCGCAACTCCACGTCAAAGCGCGCTTTTGCGTACGGTTGGGATAATCGATTATTCGCCCCACCGACTATTGCTCAATACACATACTCCATATAATTTGACTTGACTAGAACCGTAGATCGAATCATGTATCGTAAGTTTCGCTGTTTTTGTGACCCCTAGAGGTCACAAGCACACCAACGAGGCAGCCTACCTCTAATAATACAACTCATCTTTTACATTACTAAGAACCTGTTATATTGTCTCTAATATATGATACCCACGTATTCCTTGTATATTTAGTGAGTGCTTGTTTTTATGCGTGTTTCCCTCGGGAGGCACTTCCTACTCAAAATGTAACGCAAAATATTTGAGTTCAATTCTTCTTTTCCAATTTTAGACACTGATCTTTCAGATCAGTGTCTAAAATATATATTAATACATACATACACAATGTATTAATATATTAATACATTGTGGCAGGTATTACGCACGTATGCGTAATACCTGTGTGTCTGTAGCAAGATGTGGCTTCAAAAGGTCTATAAATATGTGAAATTATACTAAATATAAGCTACTAGCTGTTGCCCGCGACTTAGTCTACGAACCAGAATTAAAAGTAGCCTATGTCCTTCCACGGCGTGGTCTACCCACGCGCCGAATTTCATCCAATCCATCATTTATCATTTAACTTACTTTAGCTTTTATACATTATAATTGGACATGGTGTTTGGTTTGCTGAATCGCCGTATCCGAAAGCGTATCGACCGAGCTGAGGTTACGACGTTCGACGAGTTGTTTAAGAATCCGACTGCAACGTGTCTCAGAGGTTAAGGACTTGGGCGTGCGCTTTACAACAGATTTAAATTTCCGTAAGCATACCACGAATGTTTGTAAAAAGCATACCGCAGTTTAGGGTTGGTCTTACGGCTAGCTCGCCGCCCGGTAAAGATTAGACCCGGGTCGACGGCCTGTCGTGTTCTACGCGCGCCTCAAAGAGATGTCAGCACTTAGTGACGGGGTCCGATAGGGCCGACGCCTCAGGGTCGCGGGTAATTCTAAAGAGAAAACCGTGGCACAGGCAACTGAAGGAACAGGGCTGGGTTTTAGTCAGTAAAAGTCTGACACGCCTTCCCGTCCAACCCCAGAGCGGAAGAAGTCATTTATATATAATAATAAATAAAGGGTTGGTCTTACGGCTAGGAAACCAGTTCACAAACATCGGTGCTCTGAGATCGTTGTACAAAGCGCTTGTAAAAAGTCATTTGGAATGCAATGCTGTCGTCTGGATGCCACATGAAGCCAATTACAAAGTTATGCTAGAAGGGATCCAGAACAAATTTGTAAGAAACCTGTACTATCCTGTACTGTATATCCTCTGATGTATCCTACCCTTTTTGTGCTGGGCATGGTAGGCTATTATAAACTGGACGTAAGAAGGGAAGTAGCTCTCGTCACTTACTTGTTTAAGATAATGCGTGGTAAAATACACAACCCAGGTCTTCTACGCACGGTGGGGTTGTGTGCACCTGATGGGCACGTGGGGCGACGGCTGCTGTGGGTGCCGCCCGCTCGCACCAGCCTGCTGCAGCACTGCATACGCTCAATATGGTGTCACAACAGATTGACTGCTTCAATTGTATTCAGAGTGAATTCGCACGGCCCGCAAGTTGTATAATTAGTCACAGATGTTCATAATAATGTAATTATTTGTGGCGGCATCTACATCGCTACATGCGAACACCGCATTACACTGACGTCACACAAACCCTGCATCGCGCAATCAGAGTTTACCGCGCAGCTAGCATAGCATATATACAACTTCCCGACATCAATCATCGGGCAGTTGCCCACCAGATACGACATCCATCTGGTCGGAAGATCTTCCCTTTTCTAAAGAGTATGAGTGAACTTTACGCCCTGTTCCTCATATCTCTTCATATTGTAAGTCTCATCTTTGTAAGCTTAAATAACTATAACTACACTTTTGTACTAGGTAAGCCTGTGATGATAGTTGTATGTGTGTTTCAAATAAATAAAAGAAAGCGTGAGCCGTAGAAGACTCGCTGACTGAGTCACGAGCTCAAAAACCCATCCTAAGTCCATTAAAACAGTCCCATTTCACAGTACATGTTAGTATATTCATAGTTTCATGAAGTACAATATTAATTTCGACACGGCTATCAAAACCTTAATATAACGGAGCAGCTAAAATATCTCCTTATTTCAATATTTAGCTCGCCGACATGCCTCAGAGCGAAGCCTTTGCCTCCAACATAATACAACGCCTTGCCAATCAAAAGCCTTAAAGGCGTCTGTTTGCTTCCCTCCGCTTCTACAAACCAATTTGTGGCTCAAATGAATCTTTCAGTTCTCTAACAAAGTTGTACAAATATCTGTACACATTATTGTAACGTTGAAATCTAATTTTCCGCAAATTTTGTAGCCTTTAGAATATATTCTCTGTTATAAATTACGATCTTTGCTGGAGTTCGTAGCGCTGCGTAGAGGGTGGGGCTACGAGGCTACGCGCTACGGAGGGTCGTAGCGCTACGCACCGGGGGTCGTAGACGTCTACGCGAGTAAGTTGTCTTGTAGTGGTGTGAATGAGTCGATGAGTTTTAAATTAGTGTATCAAATGTAATAGACATTAATTAGTGTAGTTTTGTTATTATTAATACACATCAATTAAAATGGCAGCTACAAAATACAAGTAAACACTCCGTTCAATTATATTTTTAATATAAACTTATGCGCACTACAGTAATTATAAATGCTTCGTTCAGAAAATAATATCAGCATCAGTACTACATAACTGCACTTCATTTCACAAAACAATCTACGATAGTTATGCAGCCATCGAGCGCACATAAACACGCACCGCACATCACTGGTCCTTTGAGGCGCGGTCCGTCGGTAAATATTATGTGAGGCGCGCGGCTGCGTGGCGGCTGCGTGGCGGTCGCGTGGCGGCTGCGTGGTGTAGCGGTCACAACCAGCGTTCCATTAACTGTGCGGTTTCTACGTTTTATTCTTTGTGACGGTTTGCTTGTATAGTGGTTGGCATACGCAGTAATTAATTACGTCTTATTTTCTGTTTTATAGAAAACTAGAATGATAAATGACAAAAAAAAATTATGAAAGAATAGCCATACAGAAATATCAAAGACGGAAAGTTTTGTAGAAGAGTTTATGGTATTGTTAAAGTGAAACATACTCGTACAGCTGTGTTTTATAATCTCTTACTTTCGCCGTTCGGTAATAATTAGTTACGTGTGTAGGTGTCACTGTCGAGGGTTCCGTAGGTTTTTTTTACATCTTGTTTTCAATAACAATTTTCTTTTGGTACTGATTAAAACGAGGCAAACGCCTTCTAGTTTAATATCTAGCTTCTGATATATGAAACTTCTCAGTTGAAGGTTGCAAAGATGATATTATTTCCAAGAAAATTCCATTAGACTTGCTCTTTTAAATAATGTGGAGCGTGTCTGTTAGTCTGTTAGTCTCAATATAGCGGCAGTAACAACAACTAGACAAATAAATAAAATGTATTTGAATCAACATGGAATGCTTACATTTTAGTTTATTACTGTGTAAAGCTGTAATGAAAAAATATGTTATTATTAATATTAAACAGTATTTATTGAATTAAAAACCATCATGAAAACGTGGTAATTTGCTCAGCGAATTACGTTTTTCAAATTACGTCACAAGTCCGCCTTTTCAACAACATCTGTTTTAAATACCAAAACTAGAAACAGACCATTAACGGTCCCGTCTACCCAGCTGCTCACATTATTTTCAAGTATCTTCCAAACATACTGGTTCCATATATAGCGACGTGTTTCTCTGAAGACATTAAGGCTGCGCGGGGAAAGTTCAGACATATCGTGATTTATTTCAGGCTTCGGCCGATAACGACGTCTGGCAAGTTTGCTGTAATACAATCGAACCTTTGAACATACATACATGCTGTGAACATACATACATGCTGTGAACATACATACATGCTGTGAACATACATACATGCTGTGAACATACATACATGCTGTGAACATACATACATGCTGTGAACTTGGCATGTCTTGTACTAAATCATAACCATATATTTATATAACAACGCCCTTTTTGTTTTGGGAAGAAGGAATAATATTTAATTACGTAAGATAAATTATTAGGTAAACAAGACTACTTATTAACGTCTAAAATCAACCATTTTATAAAAACAAAACCAAGCCTGTATCGCGAAACCTAGAATGTTTGATAGACACCACATGTATGCATCCAGCGGTTTACATATATCGCGGGTCTGACGCAGTCGCGGAGTCGGGTTTAAAGAAAGTATATTTTCAACTCGAAGACAGAAACATTTAGCTTGTACTGTTTTTCATGCAATTAAAAACAGTAGATCGTTAAGTTGAAGATTTAAATTCCTGGAACACTTCATTCAGAAATGTTGCTTGTTTGAACTAATTCAAACGTAGACTGCCTCTTTACTTAGAATAGTAGGTAACTGTTAAAAGTAGGCATTCCTACATATTTATACTGCTTACTGAAAAAGGGGTAGGACGAAACGGGTAGTACGACAATGTTTAGCCAGTTATGTTACATCATGACACAGCAACAAGTGAACACAACAGCTACATCAGAATATAACTCAACAGTTCAGTTGTGTATGATATCGTGATAAAATGTTATGTGCAATATTCCTACTAGGCTACTTGACTTATCATAACATATCATAATGGACAAAAATAAATCTATAATCGCAAAAACAAATCTTATCTTAATAGGTAACACCAACGTAGAACTTCTTGTAACCCAACCCACCCGGCATGGCATCGCCTGCCCTCGCTTTTATTATCGTTGTCACTAAGCGTTCTTTATTTTTTGCTCAGCTCCTGAGGATCTCAGCGTGATCTTAGAGTGACGTGAGGAGCCTATTGCCTTCCTCTAGAACAGGGCTGTCAAATGCAAAAACATTTTTTCAGATCCGCTTATCTCTGGTAGTTCGAGAGATTTGCGCGTTCGAACAAACAAACTATTCAGTTTTATTATTAGTAATTTAAATAGATTTAATAAATATTCTTTAGTATTCACTGCTAAACATAGAGAGCTATCAGTACATCGACATCATATGATCTGATTTTAATTTTATCTAACATAACATAACATCACGCCTCTAATCTCAGAAGGGTTAGACAGAGGTGTACCCATAATACACCCACATTTCGCCAGTTATGTTTAAGTCCCATGTAATAGGGGGCGAGCCTATTGCCGTCTACCGGGCACAAATGCAGACTCCGGGCTGCTACTGAGAAATTCTAGGACCTGGGAATCGAACCCAGGACATCATGCTCAGCAGTAGCTCTTGCGACCACTAGACCAACGAGGCAGTCATTTTATCAAATTTCGTTTAATAACCTATTTACATGGAACTCAAACACGATTTGCACTAATTCAATGAAGTAGAGATCATCAACCGATATGTTTGCTCTACGCTACTCGATTGCATTACAATTATCGTTTAGCATTGTTAATTAGGCTCCACACTGTTCCACGTAGCCTCAAATAGCCGTACTAAATGGGAAACTATTTTTAATAGCGTGTTGTGTGTCTGCCTGGGGGGGCAATATTATCTGTTAATGATGACAACATTTTAAAGATCTAGTAGCTATTAGATTTATAATTTCAACAAGCCCTGCGCCTGGTGTGGTTAGTTCCATACTTTATATCAACTATTTAACCGCCTGGAGGCCTGGCTGTGAGTGATTTGAGGTTGTCGAGATACCTAACATAGGAGACAACTATAAAAAAACGAAAACATTCCGCAAATGTATATTTATATGTATACTTTATGTAGCTTAAGAAGAATGTAATAATGTTGTAGTTTTTCCTCACCCTCTCGACACGAAAGCGTGATGCAATGGTGGTCGAGGCTATGTACCGTTAGGAACTAAAATACTTCAAATAACATCAATTAATTTCCTTAATGGTATGTATTGGAGATTTTCCACTTCATTTGAAAGCGTACCGTGAGACCGGATGGAGCCGCCAGCCCACTGCCGTCGGTTAATACTTGAGCAAAGTTGGCAAACAAGACCGTCTTTATCTGCGGGTAAACCTCGGAATAGCCGGTGAATGTTTGATAGCATTATTAATAGAATTGTTTTATAGTAAGTAGGTTGTTAGATAATGACATAATATACTAATATATAAAATTCTCGTGTTTGCGACACGGTGTTTGTTACCAAACTCCTCCGAAACGGCTGGACCGATTTGTATGAAATTTTATGTTCTTAACGGGTAGGTCTGAGAATCCGCCAACATCTATCTAAAAAAATAAAAATAACTACGTTTGCGGGGTCAGCTAGTTCTATTCTAAATTTTCGCGACACATTCATGATTGAGTAAGATTTTAATAGGGATAATGACTACTACTAAAAATGCGCAAATAATGTTATTTCAAAGAAGGCATAGTAAAAATGAGATAATCGAAAAAATCGGTTTAATTGATGTAACTATGAAGAAGAAACACGCTTCAAAAGATTTTGTAGGAGATTATTTCCTTCCTTGTCGCGCGGTACGGACAATGTAAGGCGCTAGTATGAAGTGACATAGTTGTGACGTCACTTCTACGATAGTACCATCCTGCATGTCGATTCTGTAAAAATCTCACCGTGGAGACTTGCGTGGAGGGAGCTGTCAGTCTCATCTCGTCTTGGTCAATCCCTAGCATCAGTGGCACTGTCACTCCACACTCACTTCACCTAAGTGTTCACGGTCAGATGGCTACAGAATAGCAATACAGGTCTAACACTTATTTAAAAACGTTCGTAACTTGGCAATTTTTAAAGCTTTTATACTTTTTGTAATACTCGTATTATTTGCACTATATTTGGAAACAAAAAAAAATGAGATAAAAAAAAAACCTTATTGTGGCCTATTTGTAGATAACATCACGCCTGTAATACCTGTGGGGTAAGGCATAGGTGTTTCTTAGTTAGTACACCCACATTTCGCCAGCTATGTGTAAGCCCCATGGAATAGGGGGCGAACCTATTGCTATCAGCCGGGCACAAATCCGGAGACTGGGCTGCTATTGAGAAACTGTTGTATTGTGCCATGTTTTATTGTCAGAATAATTTCGTAATCAAGCTAATCCTAAGCTGAGCACTAATAGGCCTCATAGGTCAAAATACGAGAAAAACTGAGGCTTTGATAAGAAGCTTATCTAGTCAGCAAGGTCAGTAGCACAGAGTACCCTACCTACTGCCTACTACCTACTACCTACTACCTACTACCTACTACCTACTACCTACTACCTACTAACTACTACCTACTACCTACTACCTACTACCTACTACCTACTACCTACTACCTACTACCTACTACCTACTACCTACTACCTACTACCTACTACCTACTACCTACTACCTACTACCTACTACCTACTACCTACTACCTACTACCTACTACCTACTACCTACTACCTACTACCTACTACCTACTACCTACTACCTACTACCTACTACCTACTACCTACTACCTACTACCTACTACCTACTACCTACTACCTACTACCTACTACCTACTACCTACTACCTACTACCTACTACCTACTACCTACTACCTACTACCTACTACCTACTACCTACTACCTACTGCCTACTGCCTACTGCCTACTGCCTACTGCCTACTGCCTACTGCCTACTGCCTACTACCTACTGCCTACTGCCTACTACCTACTACCTACTACCTACTACTTACTACCTACTACCTACTACCTACTACCTACTACCTACTACCTACTACCTACTACCTACTACCTACTACCTACTACCTACTACCTACTACCTACTACCTACTACCTACTACCTACTACCTACTACCTACTACCTACTACCTACTACCTACTACCTACTACCTACTAGTGGGAACTCTCTTAATGGTCTCCGAATTGCGTAAAACCTATGTTGATGAGGTAAAGGACTAATTAATGAAATTCCATCTTTATTTCCCTGAACGGCACAACATGAGTAAACCAGTGTTCGTCCATTATTGGTTGTTTCCTCACCACTTCCACGTTGCACTGACAAATTCAATTGACTTGTAAATTGCACAGCGTCGCAATATTTCCGACTGTCGATACATTTGTTCACTGTTTCCTTGTAGTAATTGGAGAGATTGGAATTTTACTTCAATGCTTGAACCTTGAACTAGAAAATTGTAAGGTGAGTAGACGTGTGCTATGCAGCACACGTGACTGGCTATTATAATTCAAGAATTTGTATAAAATTGGTGGAATTCATTCATGAAAATATAATTCAATTAGCAGATACTGGTTTAAGTCCTTTGGTAATTGTCAACATTAGAGTTATAAAATTCTGTCATGGATGATTCCGTGAATGTTAAAAAGATTTTTGAAACTCGTAGTAGAATTTTGATTTTGGGGATATTTTAAAACAATTATATTCTATAAAGAACCGCTACTGTTGATTGATCGAACCAGCCATTGTAAGCCTCAACAAACTTCGTCAAACCACGCCTCGTCGTAACTCTTGACCCTAAACCTCTTGGTCATCAGATCTTAACCTTCAATCGGTCCACAATCACAAATCAAGCTGAGCATTATCGCGGCTGTAAGGAAACTTGATCGTTAACCTATATAGCTCGGGACACCCGCGCCGCCCTTCGTCAGTCGGCGCCCGCCCTCCGGACCGAACGCACGCGCGCCGCCCGCCCAAACATATACCCCCAAAATAATGTGCCGCGACCGGTCATACTAATCCGAGGCCTATATTAAACATATCAGCTTTTTAATTTTGTATTCTAGTGTTATTGTGATAAGGTGTAATTTACAACGAATTAGTGTCGGTGAGATGGCATAATGAGTGAAGGAAGCATTGTGATTATGGTGAATAGTTTTGATTCGCGTTTTGTTGGGCATTTTTTTGCGTGATTAATGTTTTCAGTTTTGTGTTAGACATAATTTGAATGTTATCAACACTTTACTATTTTTTCTCTCTTCTATATCTCTCAAATAAGGTTACGTATAATATTCTCCCCCATGGATATATTATTGAAGGAAATGTGGTGGGGGTGATCTTCCGTTCTGCTTTCAATTTTTTATCGATATTCTCAGTATGATCAAGTAATGTGTCTCCATTGGAACAACAGGTGACGAGCAATCGATACGACACGTTATTTTCTAGTGCTCATAAACGATTCAAACTGCCAATAGTAAAACAAATATGATTTTTGTTTCATAACGAGAGACCATTTTCGTATTAGCTATGCTTCTACAGTCATTTGACGGTACACTATCTTTTATACGATTTTTTATAATTGCAATGAACTTGTACAGTAAAGAACTTGTTGCGTTGCTACCTGTTTGTTCTCGCGACGTCTCTCCTAATTAATTGTTTCACATGTACTAGCGACTTTACGAGTCTGCTGGTAAGGCTTTGCTAAATTATTCAAGTTTCAAGACGTGAAATACTCTAGCTGTATTTTATTTGAATACCTTCAAGACACTGAAGAAAGTGTAGTATTCTTTAAGGATATAAGGCGCTATTTAGTAGTGTTAACTTAAGCTAAACCCGGCTACCTTGTCATCCTCCCCGTCGGCGTTTTAAGAAGCAATTAAGGTAACAACAACCCGGTGGTGGGTACCATTTACCTGTGAAAGTAAATTGCCTATAACATAATAATCACCCGCTGGTTTTATTAATAATAGCGGACACGAGGTCGTTAAAAATCTTTCTATCAAATGTACGAAGGACTAAAATTGGTCCTTTGATATCAACAAAAAATGTGCTAAGGTCCTGACTGTTGTTATAAGACATTATTTCGTTTTTACATGTATATCACCCCAGCGCAGTAGCTCAGCGGCTAAGATGTCGGACCGGATATTAAGTTCGGACTCAAACCCCACCCATATGGACGTGATCCCCCCCTCTTAGCAATAACACATTTACTTAGATTTAAAGGGTTATCTTGGGCCACCATTGCTTATAATCACGTTTTCACGGTGGTAAAACTAACTTATGACCAGTAACTGAGCTTATCCATATTGTACATTGTGTATATAATATTAGATTGTTGTGTAGGAGCTCGTAACTACATCAGACACCCGGCCTCATTAACAAATTTAGTTCCGTCTTCATTATGAACTACTCCATGTTATAACGTCCAGAGATAAAAGGACACCATGGAGCGAAGCAAAATCATATTTTATGTTATTTCATAAAAAAACATTTATAAAAGTAATGTTAAAGCCGGGTTTAGAAGGCAAATGAGTATTTTGGACCTTTAGATCTTGGCCCAAAGAATTTTTACTAAGTACTACCTAGTTTGAAAAATCTAATTTATTTCAGCACAATAGCTTTATACCTATTTACCGCCTAATTATTTTTTCGTAGAAAGCTAGTATTTATACTATCTGCATTTGCAAACACGACACACCTACAAAATACCACTTTGGTCTCGGTTGTCATTCAAGTATCATTGACTGTTGTTACTGCCACACGGAAACCCAAAAAATCGACAGCAAGTCACATCGTACGGTGTGGGCATTTTCCTCTAATTGGACTGCGCGACTGGCGACAGATTCTTATGGAAACATGTCGTGTGAAATGTTGATATTAATCCTATCAAGGTGGGCAGGCAGGCCACAACGACATGGATGCAATACTGACCTTGTGAGTCTGATGAAAAACTGAAAACGCAAAACCTCACAATATCGCAAGGACAGTTTTATTTACTAAATGCAAATGACGTCAACATCCATATATCTTGACGAGGAACTTAATAATAGTTTCCTTTGAGACCGCGACGAGAGCATGCTAATCTCGCCGGTGGCTCCGCGAGCACGCAGCGAGCAGCCCTTCTCGTCGGTGGCTCTGTGTGGAACGAGAACTGTTGCATAAGTTAGATGAGTTTAGAGACGATGTGTTATCGGGTTTATCTTTTATCTTTGAGTTGAGATTGAGGACATGTGTGTCCACTTGGTTGAATTTGAATATTAGGTGACGGATCAGTTGGTACGTACTTGGTTTGGGTAGGTGTCTAGTAGGACCTATACTCTTTAAGGTTCCGTACCTAAAGGGTCCCAACGCGGGACCCTATAACTAAGCCTCCGCTGTCCGTCCATCCGTCCGTCAACAGGCTGTATCTCGTGAACCGTAATAGGTAGACAGTTGAAGTTTTAACATAGTGTGGGTTTCTATTGTGCTATAACATCAAATAATATAAATAAAATAAAGTGAATAATTTAAGGGGGTTATCCATTCATATCCCATACACGAGACGTTTTTAATTAAAATATGTAGTGCTAATGATTGTACGGTGGTAACCATTCGTGTGCGAGTCCAACTCGCACTTGGACAGTTGTTTGTGTTTACACTATAGACCCAGGTTTATTAGATTTTATAAAGATTGTGACGTTCGTTGCTTGGCATAACCACAAACTTTGTTTTCCTATTAACATAATAAAAACTACTTTTCAGTTTGACAGATCTAGGAATAGGAGCATATTACTGACATCACGGTTCAAGCTTGTAAACACTATGCCAATGAAGCATTCAAATTACACACTACTTTAATCCATTGGCCACAGTGTAGCGATTCCATGTCATAATTTTATTTTATATAAGCTTATCAAATTAGCCCGCTGTAATATCATCGACAGTTAGCGGGTAATTCCTGCTCTGTGACCCAACCGATTACTGAATAATTCGTGTAATTACTGTTCCATTGTAAGCTAGTATTAGTGAAGCTTCGGTCAATGGCTTTATGAAATGGGTTTCAGGGCTGTTTGATATTGTTCATGGCTTTTAATAAAGTATAGGAATAGTTTTTCACGTTTTAGAACCATCATCGAATTTGACCAGCTTTCTGGTTCTATAACGTTGTTTTTGTTTTTATATCTAAAAAGTTATTTTAAATACTTTTCTCGTGTGAAAACCTGTAATATAAATTCTAACATAGTTTAAAAAACTCGTTATATTTTTTTAAATATCTTTTATTTTGAAGCAACTATGAATTTTCTGAATAAATAAAATGTTATTTTATCAAAACATAAATCTTTATACAATGTTAAGAAAAAATATTTAGATCCAGGAAAACATAAGACATAGAGAGCAATTCGCGAAGAAGAATTGCCAATTTCTCTTCAGGAGTAGCTCTCTATCATCATAAACAGCGGAACACTCACCCACTCACCCAGTTTTGTAGATAAGCTCTAAAAAAAGCAAGCGATGCAATTTACTAACTCTATGGGCGAAGGAAACATTTGACGGAGCGGTTGAGTTACTGCCGGATAAATGAACAAAGAAATATCAAGTTTATTTGGTAATATTATAAGGTCTATATTCACATTGTCAAGCTCGAAACATTGTCTAGTATCATATATACATACTCCGGTTTTAATTTAATGAAATTGCGAAATAATGGCCATTACTTTCATAATAATAGCTAAGATATGAACTTTTAATGCACGAAGGGAAATATTGAATAATTCTTTGTCTGTCTCGAGTTTCAATATCCGATCCTAAGTTCCGGAGCCCGTTTCCATCTTAACTTTCGTAATTAATGCATACTCTCTCAAGCATTAATTAAGTATTATTGGGAACATACAAAGCTTTGGCAACTAGCTTCATCTTTCTGACTGACCGACTACTTGACAATTCAAAAGTGCCTGTAATTGGTTTAATTGAAATGAAAATGCTTTTAGATTAAGTGCATTGTGAATTATAAAGGTACATTGCCCAGTGCGGGTTCGTAGATGACACATGTCTTACAGGCAACTGAAGGAACACGGGTGGGTTTACGTCAGTAAAAGTCTGACCCGCTCCACCCAGAGCGGGAGAAGTCATTTGATGATTTTCCACCCAAGAAAAAAGATATCACATGTCTTCGAATTTTTGGTTCTAAGACAGGTTTCCTCCCGATGTTTTTCTTCACCGTTTTGAGAGCAATGGTGATGAAATACACAAAGTAAAGCGCCTGTCTGGGTTCGAACCTACGACCTACAACTCGTAAGTCGACCACTGGGCCACCACTGCTCTCTGCACATTAGGTACTGAATAAGCTTAATATATAAACAAATACACTAATGCACGTAAACTGTCTGTCTGTCCGTCGATGATATTCCTAATATTAGTGAGAAGCGATGAAACGTTCATCGCGGACGGAAATAGACGACTTCAGTATGAACGATTTGTGTTATACAGACAAAGATGGAGGATTGATTGATATTTTACCGATTGTTATTAATATTTATGAGAAGTTGCTAGATATAAACGAAAAATATTCAAACTTTCTTACATAAAACAATTACATCTTGGATGACCATTCAAGATACCGAAGTGAGTTAATGACAAAACTTTAGTAATATCCCTTTCCTATAATAAATGCACCTTAAAACAAAGTATGAAGTTATAAACATTCCTTGACAAACAAGAAAACGAGTTACTCGTTTCTTCGAATTTCAATTGAAGCCAGGTAGCATCATGACTCAAACAAAACTTTTAACAATTTAATTAAACAAATATTTCAAGTTGCTCCTTGTTAAGGCAGTTGGTACTTTGTAAAGTGTTATTACCTGAGAGTACTTTAACACTTTAGATAGGTACCTATTTACTTAAAGATGCTTGTTTAAAGCACCGATAGTCCTGTACTGTAGTGTATTACCGACATTAAATGCCAATTGCAGCCTAAACACCCTCGTAACCTGACATTAATATTGTTTACACACTCGCACACAGCCTCGCTGCTGACATACGCACACACAACATGTATCAAGTTACACACACACACACGTAGGTGGATCAAGTGACAAATGTGTACGTATGCGAGTCGCTTCGCCAGCGTAAGATCGAGGCAATATCTTAGCGGTTCCGCCGCGCGCCGCTCGTTAATTAACTTAGTCTTAAGCCTATTTAGAGACTGTCTTATATGTGCTTGTACTTGTTTATCGATCGGACAGCCCACCTTGATTGAGTGGACCGTATCTTGAATACCTGTTCGATGGGCTACCTACCTTCTGGGCTTGCGAACCAAAACTTGGGTTGGAAGTTTCTTAAATCAAGAAATAAAATATACAAAAAGTATTTAAATATATTTTCTACATGCCTTGATAATAATACTTGATGTATTGCAAGTAAAGTAAGTACAAATAATTATGTACTGTGGAGGAAACCTGGTACACAGCTCCAGTAATCTCTTTGCAATGAAACTAGCTCGTTGCCAAAGAGAACCTTGGATAGATTTTTACTTAAGTAACAGGATTTCCTCGAGATCGTTTTGCGCGAAATGATAAGCAGCTGTTATATTTTGATTCCTTACAATGTCGTTGAGAAAGATTTAAACTTATCTTGTTATCCGAAATTTCATGTATTTTATTTAAAAGTAAATTAAAATTATGCTTACTATTGGCACTGTGCTTTGAGTTTTGTCAGCTCGGCTCGAAGGACTACATTTTTAAAATCGAGATTTTTTTAATCTTTCGTCATAATATTTATCTATCATCTCTACAAGAGATAAATCGCTCAAAAGATTGGACTCTACTGCATTAGTAGTCATTACAAACATAATCTTCAGGTTTACTTTGAGATTACCTACTTACCTACATTATAATTTTATTTTCAAAACCAACATTTATAAACTAGTAGTCGTATAAGTTGCGTATCTAGGCGGGTTTGGTGTGGCGGTCAGCAAGGCTTGTTATCTAGGCAACTGAAGTTGCCAAAACGTGTTATCAAATTGCGCTGGAGCAATTCTGAAATATAAGCTCATTGGATAGAGTACATGCAAATATATTTTGAGTTATCTACACTACAACTCAGATGATGTTTCTATTCTCTATAAAGTTCGTTATAAAGAAAAAATAATGCAATTTTTCTTTATAACGAACTAGAGAATAGAAACATTATCTGCTCGAGATGAAACGAAATACATTTATTAATTAGATCCCTTTTTTAAATTTCCAATTATTGTAAACTAAACCGAACTGATATGATCTGTTGTTCATCAGTCTTCTGTGGAAAAGCTATAATAGTCTTTCTTTCATAGAACCCATTGCTAGATTTAAAACCTGGTCCTTAAGTGAGTACCTACTCGTGACGTCCAGACGAAGCATAGCTGCGCACACTCGATATGCAAGCTCTAGTAAGACTAGTGAAGAGCTTAGCAATGTAATTATGATCTGAGTTATCGATAGATTTTGAACTGTTATTTGTCCAGTCTCTTTAATGAATCCTTATCCTTGTTAGGAAGAAGAGCTCGGTGTTAAAAGTTATATCATACATACATACATAAACTCACGCCTTTTTCCCATGGTGGTAGGCAGATACCTCAGAACGCCACCTGCTGCGATCCTTACATACTCCTTTTGCCTCGTTTACGTTCATACATCTGGTCATACACGCGCGCCGGTTGCGAGTGCTACGCACCTGACCTTTCTGAAGAACATCACCGATAAGGTGATGTGTGTTCCTCTCCACCTATATGTGTTCCTAGGGCATCCCCTCCCGGCGTTCCCACTCACATCTGCCTTTCAAAGCTTTTATTAGTCTCCTTTCATTCATCCTCTCAACATGACCAAACCATCTAAGCATACACTTTTATATTTTTATCACTACATTTTCTTTAAAACAGCACCGCTGCCTTATCACATTATTCCTCAGCCTATCATTCATAGTCACACCACACATGCTCCGTAAGGAACGCATTTCCACAGCATTCATTCTGCTTTCATGCTTCTCTTGCCACACCCAACATTCACTTCCATACATAATCGTAGTTATATCAATGTCTTTGTAAACTTTAGTGTTACTGGTAAAAAAAGACCTGTAAATCAAGCTTCACTACATCAATAGCAGATATTTTTACAAAAATGTACAGCGGACATTAAACGAATGGTATTCACAGGTGAAGAACTACATCTTGTACACGTCGTTTATTTTTAACAAACTAATAAACTTCATTTTTATTGACTCTCAATTTACCATCAATTAGTTGTATGTGTTAAATGTCGGGTGTTGAATGTTAGCTATTTGAACCTTGTGCAATAAAGCAACTCTTTATAAAATAACATATACCTTCACAGTTATTTGGTTTCTGTGTAAACTGGTAAAGAAAAGTATGGTGATCGATGATGTCCCACCTCTAGCGGCGCGTCTGGCCTCTTGGAGAGAGTCCAGGCGTGGCCGGCTCAATAAATATGTATGAATTGGGCATGTCGTGTTTTATAAGGGATAATACGAGTATTCGGTTCGGTGTGGCTGCACGATATGCAATAACGTATACTGTGCGATCCGTCTCGCGAATATACTCCAGTAAAGGTTTATTTTCGATTATCGTAAATCCTTAATGATTTATGATGCTGATACTAAAATAATGTTACTATGTGTTGTTTTATCGTTGCTGTGTTAATTTACCGTAGCCGAGAGCGATCAAAGTTGCATATTACTGGCACTTATATTGTCCATGACTTTTCATTACAACACACCTACATAAAATCATACTTTAGGTGACCTTAGGAAAAACTTTTATTTTATATTCTTTCAAAACTAAAGATGAAAGATTTCAAATCTTTTCAGCCTCCTTGCACTTCAGTGAGAATCCTAGTAATAAATGTAGATAACCGTCGACGGCACTAAAATTCCAGACAGGATTCTAGAAAATTCCTGAGCTCCTTTGATACTGCCCTGGAAGACTATATATAATTTCGCTAATTGGTGGATCTCGAGCATATATATTACTAAGAACTTGAAATTCAGAAGAAGAAGTTCATTAAGGAAGCATTCCTGCAGTTTCAAGCAACCGGGCACGTATTTTACTCGTGATATCATTACGAAATGTCACGTGGTACAATATTCTCGTTTAGTTATTTATTTATTTTACTTTGTTCACATGGTTTCGTGCGTTTTATTTAACAAGTAAGAGGCATCAGTTTTATTTTTAGTAACAGAGTAATTACATCATACTTAAAACTGTGTGATGCTACTCAAAACTCACTCAAAAGACAGCTATGCTGCGAGCCTACACCAACACACTCACTGACTCACCTGACCTAACACCATCCACGTCACAATTTGGCAACGACACAACTCCACACTACTCGCTGACAAAATACACGTGCAATAAATCACATCGAGACACATGTGTCACAACACTAGACGTGTCGCACGTGTGTTTGTTTACATAGTGATGTCACAAATGTGGGGATTAATGACCCTTTGGGGGATAAAAGGAGGTATAATTGTATAATGTTTTCTTTTTACAATTGTTTTATTTTATTAGTTTGCAAGCCGCATGTGTTTTTGTGTGGTATTTGGTCGATTGGTCACATAAGGTTGGCTGCCTTGTGGCATTAAGCCAGCCTCAATTATATACCTCCATTGTGTACGAGCCTCGTAAACCACGTTAAGCCGTTGGTGTCGGCTGTCCTTCGTCGGCAGTCGTTACAGGTCGTCAGAAGCCCAAAGTCTGACAACCAGTCTTACCAAGGGGTGTCGTGATACCCAGTAACTGGGTTGTGGGGACGAAAAGCAGTCGCTCCATGTTAAATACTTGTATTCAGCTGCATCCGGTGGTTAAAGTGTAAATAAAAGAATTTATAATTAATAACTGTTACGAATGCACTTTTATTTATTCACTACTCTTTGATGAATAATTGAGCAAAAGTAATGGGTGATCAAACGAACTTCTCAAGTGAAGTTCGATCATCATTATATGAGTCGCTTCATTCGAAGATATAATAATTAACCAGGTAGTTTCTTTAACTTGCTAGGCAACGTTGCACGGTTTTTAGAGAAGAAAAAAAAAAAAAAAAAAAAAAAAAAAAACATTTTTAGATTAATGAGTACTTTTTCTACTTTTGTCCCACTCCCTTGTGTCAGCCATCTTATCTCGTCATTCCTTTAGAGTCTTAAGCAAAACTTATTGTATGGGGTTTTACAGAAATTGTCATTTCTGATAAATTGAAGGGAAGGGAGGGTGCTGATTATATCTTCGAATGAAGCGACTCATATAATGATGATCGAACTTCACTTGAGAAGTTCGTTTGATCACCCATTATATTTCGTCGCTTCATTCTTCAGATATAATAATTAACCAGGTAGACCTTTAGAGAACCTAGTAAGTTTTGCGTTATTCGGCGGTACCTATAGTAATTTTTTGTAAATTAAAGTAACACAGTTCATTATAAATCAAACTCTTTATTTTCTTTTCTAGAGAAAAAGAGAAATAACAACCCAAACTTAACATTATTAATAATTGTATGATAATCAGAGTACATAAGTCTAATAAATTAAGTACTTATACTACGTTAATAATCAATTTGACGGAAAGCAAACGGCTCTTGCGAAATTGTCCTCATTTTCTCTATATAATGGTCTATTATAGAACCTTGCAAAGGTTTTAGATGTGGGAGTCCATCCAGCTGTCTTGCGGATGAGATCTATAGAGACTCCGGCAGTGCTGGCGGCCGAGGTTGAGGCGTGTCGTGTGCTGTGGGCGCTGAACACCGATACGTCCACGCCACTGGCACATAATACTTGTTTTATCCACCTACTTATAGTTTGGCTAGTAGCTGCTCTGTGAGGAGATTTGTACGTCAAAAGAAGTGGTCCCTGATTCCCAGCTCTCTTATTTTGTGTTACCAAAATATAATCTTTGAGAGTTAGGGCAGGACAAATGCTTGGATTTTCTTGAAAATAAGGCAAATTTAATATGGGCTGTTCTCGACTGGGCGCTGATGTTTTAATTAAATCGGGTATTGTAATTTTGATGTTATTTTCCAAAATTATAATATTTTCTATTTTAATAAACGAAAATGTTTGAACCCTATGTGCAGTACACAGGGCGAATAACATTGCAAGTTTCTTTGTGAGTTTCTCGAGAGATAACTCTGTATTAGGATACCATGTCGATATAAGGCTTAGGACGATCTGTGGGTCCCAAGTGCTTGTATATTTTGGGACACTGGGTTTTAACCTATAAGCGCCCTTCAGCAGCCGCTTTACACAGTCGTCGGAGCATATATCTGATCCTAATAAAAGAGACAATGCAGAACGATGGCTGTTTAAAGTACCATATGAGGAACCCTCATTAAATTGGCCTGCTAAGAATTTTAATGCTGATGTTTTTGACTTACTTATGGGGTCAAGATCATTTTTAGCACAAAACTGCCACCAGAGCTTTAGGGTCACATTATATTGTTTTAAAGTGTTCACTGATAGAGAGGCTAAGGTCAGGGGCATCGCCTCCGATGGGACGCCGCGCCGGGTGAAGGCCTCGCAGATAGCTTCGCGGCAGCCAGGGTAAGGCTGGCGTGCAGACGATGAGACCGCCTGAAATGTGATTGTAGTAGTGACTTACTAGGGTTGAAGAATAGTATATCGGAAACTAATATGCTCTGCAACAGGGGGAACCATGGTTGGGATGGCCAGTAAGGGAAAACAAAGATTCCGTTTGCTTCGTCGTCAATAATTTTTCTAATACATTTTAATATTAAAGCAAATGGTGGGAAAGCATAGAAAAATTTTGAATGCCAACTGATAGTAAATGCATCAACGGTAAAGGCATCTGGTTCTTGAAACCAAGATACAAATACGTCGCATTTGGCATTGGCACGGGATGCGAAGAGATCAATCTGAGGTTGTCCGAAGTTCGCTATAATAGTTTGGAAGGCATGGCCGGACAACTCCCATTCAGTATCGGCATTTGTCTTTCTTGACTCCTCGTCGGCACGATTATATTTTGTGTTTACATATGACGCATACAAAGTTATGTTACGCATCTCGCACCATTGCCAAATTTGTCGAGTTAATTCGTTTAAATGTGGGAATTGTATTCCCCCCATTCGATTGATATAGCTGATGGCAGTAGTGTTATCTACACGTAATAAAACTGTACAGTTAGACTCATTTGATGCAAAGCTCTTTAAGCCTAAGAAAACTGCTAACAATTCCAAGTAGTTGATGTGGTTTTCTTTCTCTGCAGCCTTCCATTGCCCACCAAAACTTTTTTCAGCACATACACTGCCCCAGCCTGTACGTGATGCGTCTGTATAAATTTCTAATTTAAAATTTGAGGTTCTCATGAACGATGAAGTGGTGTAAATTTGATTTTGCCACCAATTTAAATCGTTTAAAATGACATCTGGGAGATTTATTTTAGCTTCATAATTTCCATTATGTTTTTGGAGGGCTAAAAACTTCTGTCTTTCCAGTATTTTTGTGTAAAGCCAACCATAGTTGGTGGCTGGGCAGGCAGAGATAAGTACCCCAATCAGCTGAGCATACTCACGTATGGTACATCGCGGTAGCTTTATGAATTTTTGTATCAAATGAGTAATTTTGTCCCGTTTATCTAAAGACAAAGATATTGTAAGGTTTGTGGAATCATAATTGAAACCTAAAAATTTACAATTTTGTGACGGTTGTAACACACTCTTCTCATAGTTGACGATGAATCCTAAGCATTCTAATAACTTAATGGTCTCATTGACGTTATTCATACAGTCTTCGTAATCGTTTCCTATACAACAAATATCATCTAGATATACAACAGACTTAAAGCCTTGCCTTCTTAAATGTGTTACAACCTCTTTCATTATTTTCGTGAATACTTTTGGTGCTATAGATAAGCCGTATGGCATAGCATTAAACTCGTAAGTATTAATTTTATTAGAGTTGCAAGCTTGGAACTGAAATCTTAGGTACTTTCGATCTGCCTCGTGAATCGGTGTAAGTAAGTACGCTTCTTTCAGGTCTATGGTTGCCATGAAACCATTGATAGGTATTAGTTTAGAGGCAGTTCGATAGTCCTCCATTTTGAAATGGGACTTTTCAACAAATTTGTTAAAGGACTTAAGATTCAAAATAAAACGACTACTGCCCTTAGGCTTTGGAGCCAGGAAGATGTTAGAAACATACTGGTCTTTTCTAGGTTTACACTTATTTACGGCCCCTAACTCGAGTAATTTATGGATCGCATCACTCATTTGTTTACTTTCGTCTGGCGACCTCTGAGTGCGAGGGACAGTAGATTGCTGTACCTGTTTACATAGTGGTATAGAAAAACCATCTCTTATCCATGATAGGATTGTTGAATTATTTGTAATTTTTGACCAACATTTATAAAACTGTTGTAAGCGGCCGGAGTGTACCTGATTTACTGCTGATGTGCTTGCGCACGAGGCTTGTGCTGAGCCGGAGGTCTCGACTGCGCCGTGGAGGCGATGTACGGGCGCCGCGTCGCTGGCGCCGGTGAGGGGTTCGTCTTCCGACCGCCTCCCCGCCCCCCCCTGTTCGACGAGTAGCGAGGAGGCCCCGACCAGTTTCCCTGTGACGTGGGGGGCCGGGCGCTAGTTGTGTTAAGAGTGTTAGCCTTCGCTGTGATGAAGCTCTTCTTTATTTGTTGGCCTTGTTTTTCGATAGCCTTGCTGGCTTTGATTTTTTCGGATAAAGAGTTACCAAATAGAGATTCATCCCTCTCCGCGTCTTGAATTATGTGGAGAAAGTTTTTGTCGAGACTAGGTGATATTAGTTTTATTCTGTCTTTGGTAAAAAAGACGTGTAAGTCGGACAGAATGCGGCAACCCTCACTTAAGTGTTTAAGTGCCTCGATTTTATTGTCACTTTTCAGCATGACGTCCATGGCTCGATTCACAGCTGTGATACCCTGGCCGAGCTGTTGTTGTACCGCTACATATTTTTTGTCGCGGCCACGTACTACGTCCGATACAGCAGCAGAGATTTCGGCATTTAATTTAGGCGCCTGTAATAATTTGCAGTTGTTAGGGATTAGATATTCTTTATGAAATTTTTCCTTGTTATCTTTATTCATCCCTTTCTTTAGTAGCGGTAGCCATAAGTTGGCTAGACTGTCGTGGATGCTGGCGCCGAATTCGGGACTATCGGAGGTAGATTCTCCTAATGCTGCGAGGAGTTCGGGATCCAGAGATGATTCCACAGTCGGCTGTGGATCCGAAGTATCTGACGTCTTATCGATTAATGGATTTTCCGTGACCGGTTCAGAAATAAGCTCTTTTTGTGCCTGCACTTCAATTTCTGTTTGAGTTTCTAACTGTAAACTAGAAATGACTACGTCATTTTCCGGTCCAGGCAAAGTTGGATTTTCCCCTAAAACAAAAGCTTTGCATAGGATTGGTACGAAAGGGAAAATTTTAGATAAGTAGTCATATTATCTCGCAGATAATATCACGATTTACATAATAATATAAATAATTATCTTATTTTAGTTACCATTACCTATATTTTATTTTGCAACAGATATTTTCTCGCAGACAATATCAATGTGTACGTATCTATCAATTTATGATTGTACGTACTGGTTTGTTTTTGTAATAATCAAAATTAACTCGCAGTTAATCTTGTAATCGCAGTTAACTCGCAGTCAACTTCGATATAGATAATATTCGATAATCCTTGTTTCAACGAAATAAGGTTTAATGTGTTAACATTTTGCAATATAGGTCACGGTCATGGCTAATGAGACAGATAATTTTTGCTGGGTAGGTAGATAGAAAAAAAAAAATCTTAGCTTACCCAGTTCAGAGTCCGAATCATCGGAAAAAATGATCCTCCGTCGGCGTCGTTTTCTATTATCACTTTCTAAATCTTCAATTTTCATTTTGTAACGCAAATTTTTTTCACTTTTGGTTAACTTCGGCATTATAAAGTCGGAATGTGTTAACGCTGCCACGCACGAAAAAGGAATGACGAGATAAGATGGCTGACACAAGGGAGTGGGACAAAAGTAGAAAAAGTACTCATTAATCTAAAAATGTTTTTTTTTTTTTTTTTTTTTTTTTTTTTTTTTCTTCTCTAAAAACCGTGCAACGTTGCCTAGCAAGTTAAAGAAACTACCTGGTTAATTATTATATCTGAAGAATGAAGCGACGAAATATAATTGCTTTTAAATGTTTAACGGTCGCTTATCATAGATAAATTGAATCATGTACATGTTTTAATTCATTCATGTACCCTAATTCTACCTTGCTGTTAATAAGGGCAAATTTAATTACCCCTTCAAATGTATTTATAAATCCTAAGATGAATATTAAAGCATTTATAAATAGTTTGTAACTTAAATATTCAGTCAATTTTACTAAAACATTAAATCATACCATGTTTTAACGCCTGACGCGGTTCGGCGCCAAAATCGCTGACATTTTATTTATACTTTTTAGTTACACATTGGAGGGTGCGTTCTATTGATGTCACGGCTTGTTAAAAATCGCTCGGAGCTGCAATATCATGGATGCGTACAGAAAAAACCAGAGCAGAAAACTTCATGATCAGCTCATGGTCACTTAGAGATGGATACAGTACAGTATCCAATATATATATAGGCCTGCTAGAGATGTAAATAACCGTTATATTTCTCGGTTGTCATGAATTCTAGAAAAGGTTGTAAGAGGGGAAATCAACAGTTGTCTACCTTGCTTAATCTTCCGAGAATCTCGCGATTAGCCACCAAACTTGTTACTTGACCGAAGCATGCAACAAAGCAATTTATTTCATATCAGTCAGTGGTCCTTCTGTCCCTTCTGCACCCTGACACTGATGCAGCACAATACATAGAGTCATAATGACGGCCGGGAGCCGACGCGGAATATCAACGAACTGATGGCTGTTCTATTGATGATTTTACAGTATCGTGACGTCATGGCGACTGCATTGTGGCTTTTTAATGAGTGTAAAACTATTCATATTCATTAAAAAAATACTTTATATCTTTCATAATAATTTGCTGGAGAATCAGTTTGAGAATCTGAGTGAGGTTTCGTGCAATTAGGTATTATTAAATGGTTAATACCTCTATTAAAAGAAACCTTTATGATGGCAGCTCACAGGTCTGCCTTGTAATTGTAATCTCATAATCAGGAGTTGTTTTCTCCCATTATTACAGACATAGAAACCAACCCACATACTAATATGCTCTACAATCGTAAGTCACCTTGTCAGAATATCCAATTCTTTCTAGTTTATCATCTATTGTAGATGAACTCCATCCAGCCAGCCAAGCCGTCAAACATTTCACTTGCACAAAACATTTGCATCGATTACCTAATTGTACAGCCGACCCGTTTTATAGCAAGCGTCACACTGACTGGAATAAGCTCTCGTAAAACTATGATAAACGGCACATACACCGTGTATGTTGTTACATACATACTCGAACATACATCCATGTGCTGTGGATGTTTGTATGATAATATGTATGTTTGTATGAGTTGGATATTAAAACAGCTGTGTTTGTGGCGAGAAATCTATGCATCAGTGAATGTTTTCATTTCATTTCAAATTCCAACTTAGAGAAACTAGTTTCATGTTGAGTTTTGGGTTTTAATGCAGGCGCTTTTTTAATTTTTAATTTCACGGATTTGAAAAACAGCTTCGGAGAGCAAAATATAAACACAAGCGTACTAAATTAAACTGAAGAATCATTTATCTTAGTCTGTAAAGCTTACTGGACCTGAAAACCTTTAAATCTTTTGCTATTTCAAGATTGGTTTTTTTAATGTCGATCAATCTTAACAGCTACCATGAACTTTGTCGGCATTTTTTCTGCTCAGAAACACCAATAAGACAAACACTATGACATTCAAGTCGAAAATAAACTTTTTAATATCACCGAAAGGAGATCGTTCGCAGCTATTGTCGGCCGGCACCAGCGCCTCCCGGCTATGCCTAATGCGCCCTTTCCTAGAGAGCCGCCCTCCGTGTCGTGGCTCATGTAATTGATTTTGTTAACTAACGCGCCTTGATATTGTAACAAGAAGGAGATATTATTTACAGTAAGTAGTGTAGTATGGTTTGGTAAAAGATAATATTGTTAGTGGTAGTTTTGTTTTGAGGTTTTTTTATCGTAATGCGTTCAGGTTTTTAGCTTTTAGCCTATCAAACCGATTGTCTTATTCTTTTTAACGGTGGTTAAACTATGTCAGAATGATGCAGAATGTCTGTAGGATTTCTTGCTGTAATCATCAATATTGTCATATACCGAGCGAAATATTGCCTCCCATTTTCAGATTGTCTGATAAAGCTTGAATATTCATATGATACATGTGTGACCAATTACTTTAATTTGGTAATGACATTAACCCCCACGAGGGAAAAGTTAATTGATTCAACGTTACCTTATTTATCAGATATTTTATCTACCTAATAAATAACTGTTAGAAAATTCGGGTATTTTCTTTGAAGTAAATCGTTGAAATTATTCATGAATATTTTTGTGGAAGCTCCAAAGCCCGACATTATGTGCTATTACGTCAAAATGTTCACATGAAAACGCCATTTTGTATTTTGTTCACTCTGACCTACTCGGATGACGAATGGCGGGAAATATGAACGTCTGCTAAGATAAAAAAGTGTAAATGGATGTGTAATTGTGTGTAGAGAGTTACGATAGCTACGATAAATTAAGCAAGATATACCTAGACATCATCCACATACAGCAAAATATCAGTCAGAGTTATTGAAGTGACGATAAGCAGGTTTATATGAAAAAACTTTTGCGCATTAGCAGTAGTTGAATGTTTGTCGCTGATTAGTATGCAGCGGATGCGACTGCACATCTTGCGATATAATACCCGGGTGACCTTTTATGATACCCCAACATGCTGACCCACGCGAAGATGAGCTGAGTTGAAGGACGAATGTATTCGGAGAGCTGGTTTTTATTAATAAAAGATAAAAAATAAATAGAGTATCTTGAGAAGTATTTAAAATATCAACCGTTTGAGGAGTGAGGAGTTTGAGTCAAAGTGGCACACGCATTATTTCGAATATATTTCAAAATATTCTATTGTCATATTATTTTTAAAAAAATGTAGGCAATTTTACTTTATTTTGACCTTTAGAAAATTATAAAATATTTTGAACCGTGTGGTTTTTAATTAATATTGAGGCTTAAGCACTAATTACCGATAATCCAGCTGAAATAATAATGAATGTCTGTATTGTTTGCACAATAATGAGATGCTTAATAACCTGCCAACGCAAATAGCTGTTTAGTGAAAACGACGCGCAATAAATGACCAGCTTTCGTTAATAAGGCTTAAAGAAATACAATACTAATAATTGAACATATTCATCAAACAAATGTACACACATTCACCCGAACCGGACTATTAAAATATTTTTATCACCTCAGCACCTTCGCTTACTCGGGATTCAAAATGACCACTCGCAGCAAAAACCAACTATGCTCTTGTTGCACAAATAACTATTCCGTGGTAGTAGAATTGCCCAGCAGTGCGACATTACAAGCTTACCATAATCTATGTGTACATAATATAAATTAAAACCGCTTGACGTTCTCACTGTGTGACCGCGTTGTTCTTCTTAACACCGCAACGGGTTTGATGCTATTTTAACAATATTTTGAGAATTTAGTCCGAAAGGTGTTTATTACATTAATATTAAACTTTCACATAATAAAGAAATCTCAATTTTTTGTCAAGTCGCTAGTAATTAACTAGAATTGAACTTTCGACCCGTAGAGAACCGCTAAAGTATATACCGGCCGACCAATCACCTGCGTTATGATCGATGACGTCACGGCGACGGTTTGTTCCGTGTCGTCATCAGTCAGGCGCTGAAGTGGGGCGTCGCGTTTGATTGGCTGCTTGTGTTATTTATGAGACCGTCGGGTGATTTGTGATATTATTTATTTATTTCTATGTATGAATGTGTGTCTGATATTATCCCATAAATTGTCCACTCATCAGTGGCTTTTATATCCATAACGGAAAGTAAATTATCACTTATGTATCCCGAAGTTTGTGATTGCGACCAGTATAAGGTTTTAGACTTCATGGTGTTACTTAATCCCTCTAATTTATAAAGGTTGCTTAAAAGGTTTAACGTCAAAAATGTACGGTTAAACAGACGCCTTATAAATAAGGGAGATAATCGTCATTTCTGCTAATGATTTTAAAGAATAGAAACCTTCAAACTCTACTAGATTTCTTTAAGAGAGATAAGTCGACGAAACAAGAAGATTCTTGTGTCTTTCTTTGATAAGAGACTTTAATTAAAATAGTAATTCCTTCCTCTCTCTCTTCAGGGCGGTCTCGGCTTCTTGCCAAACTTCACTTCAACAAAATGTTCGTCTGCTCATTAGTGGGTAACAAGTCCTTTTATGCAACGAATTTTCTGTTTTAAATTAAGTGTATAACTTAACGTGTTTTTTAAATAGGGTACCTATTTACCTATTTTTTTTGTGCAAAGCGTAGCCATTGATAAGAGGAAAAAGACATCTGTATGGTTTCCTTACGACCTTTTTTCTACAGAGAGTAGTATGTACATAACAATATACCTTAAGTGATTTCGATTCAGCTTAAAATGTCCCTTTCAATTCAACTGACAAGCCCTTTGAACCCCTTCTTACAAGATATCCTTTTCTAAACCCGAAATCAATTAACCTATTAATACGTCCATAAAACCCCACAAAACCCAATTTCACCGCAACATAACCTCAAATGGCATTAGTTAGATGAATCTTCCGACATTGATAACGTCGTAATTCTGATGGGTCCAAACCGTCGCCGTTGGCGAACGGGTCAGGGGGTCGGGATAGCTTCCGATCGATATTAATATCGATAGGCAGCTGGATCGACGCCAGCTGTCGATATCGAGAGTTGGTGCGTGCTTGCATCAAATAACGATGAACAGAAAGAAGATTCACTTCTAATTAGACTTTTCTAACTAAAATTATGTCAAGAGATGTTGAAAGACAACGACTTTCTTTTGTATTATATTCTTGAAAGCTTTGCTGTATGGCTTTAGGTTTGACTGCAGACGTATTTAACAAAGATTTAACTTTCACTTGACAAAAGTCAGTAGTAGATAATCTTAGATGCTTACATACATAGACAATACTGAAGTAGTGAAATGGAACCAGTCTCAAGCTATAGAATCTAAGGCACACTCTGTGGGGTTTAATGATTTTCTTTTAATTCTACGTGTCCCTTATCGTATGTTGTTCGAAGTAAAGCTTCTGTATCACGTATGCTGTGGCAGCTGCCGTGTTTGCAGTTGCATTTGATTGAGGTCGAGCGGGCTGTGCTCGCTGTGCGCGCTGTGCTCTTGTATACACAGTTTTTATTGTCGTGCGGTCGGGAAGTGTTGTTGATTGTTTTGGACCGCAATTAGGTCTCAGTTGCGCGGATATGGGTACCGCGAATGTTTATTATAAGAGTTTATTAGTCGATGTTTCAGGCTGATATAATGATGAGGATGGCAATATCAGTGTTTTGGACTCTAAGCTTTGAAATGGTTAATGTAGTTTAAAAAAAAAGAGAGAACAAGAGGTTATAGAGAGAACATAACTGATCGTATTGTCTAAATCAGAAGTCATTTATTCAAACTGGGCTGAGAATCAGCACTTTTTGACCGTCAAAATTAAATAAGACAATCCCCCGCCCTTCACCACTTCGTCGTGCTTTAGCTGGGAAGTAGAAGTGTCGCAACAAACTCCCCAGCAGGATATGTATAACTACCCTAGTTTCCAAATAGTTACTACTGTAGGTACACACCGGAGAGTCAAATTTTGAAATAATCCAGTTCATTTACTGAGAATAAGTCATTACAATATTTCGTAGTCAAAACTCTGTCAAAACAAACTATAAACTATTGGCGATCGTTGCGCAGTCCTCCCAAAGTTGCTGACACGTTCAACTCTCAACGAGTGTTGGGCGATAGTTGCGCAATAAATACTGGTCGTGAGTCACGTTGTGGAGCAGGTGCAGTTGTAGTCAGAAGGATCCCTTCGTATTAGGAGGTCTCTTCAAACGGTTCTACGTATGAGTAAGGTATTTGTGGAATGAGATGATTTAATGTTGAGTTAAGGAACTTTTAATCAATTAATTCAGACAGTCGTTGTCAAATTCAGTTAAGGCCTAATGTTAATAAATGTTTAATGTTAATAATTATACTTTTCCTTAAAAATTTCTTTACTTTTCGCTTACAATCTGCCAATTAATTCAAAGTGAAGTGTGAAGTGGTGGTAGAACGTACCGTAAAGTTGTGAGATGTTTTTAATTAATGTAAAAAACTTAAACAACAACTCATGTTCAGCGTTTTTCATATTAAAACGAAATACTATCTCCCCGCAACAACGCTACACAATCTCCCCGCAACAACGCTACACAATCTCATAAAATCAGCCTCATTAACGCCACCAATGCGCTACGTCACAGTTCCAGCACGTAAAACTTTACAGCGACTTACGTAAATACGTTACGGCCTTACGGCCAAGTTGTCCGGCCAAGCCAAGGGCGGGCTTAAATTACGAGTAATGGACGAACTTGGGGACGCCTCGAGCGAGTCGTGTTCTGAAGATAATGAGCTGCGATTGTTCCCGGCTGCTTAGCCTTAAACATAGTAATTGTAGGTGACGGTAGTTCGAAGAAATTGTAGAAAAATGTATTTGAATACCAGTCATTTACATATCAGTAATGTACGAGCACTTGCTTGCTAATACATGTGTTAAGCTGAGATGGAAGAAAATTCATCTTGTTGACTTCTTGATAAATTAATTATAAAATTTTTACAACGTGTGTACGGTCGAGAGTGTCCTCAATAATATTGGTAAAAAATCAATTATCATTAAATAAATGTGCGACGTTATCGTACTGTAGTTATTCCATATTTTTAGAGGAGAAATGTATTTTACTTCTTTTTCTGTGTCTTGTGTTTAGAATATGTTTCTTAAGCGACCAATTATCAACATTTCTAAGTATATTACATTATCCAATGACATCACAAGACTAAATAATCTAATTTCGTAATAACAATATCAACAGTAATGGCTCTCTCAAGGCCTGTAACTAGTATTCGGAGGAGACCCAAACAAATTTAAAGCAGTTAGGTTCGGAATAATTTGAAGGCTTGTTTCTGTAGCCGAGCGCCATTCATAATCCACCCCGTTGCTTTGAATACTTTAATGTATGCGGTTGAGTTGTATAGGAAACTGTATCGTTAAACATGAGGAGAGATCATTAAGGACTACTTTTATTTTAAAGTTTATTTGGTTTTTAAAAACAAGATGTTGTCTTATTTTGCCAACACTCATTATGCCAAAGTGAAAATATAATCAGTGAAGTGAAATCTAAAGAAAGCTTTTTCTTACCAGCTTGTGTATTTGGTTGTGAATGTTTTCCTATAAATTTATTGCACAATTAAAGTAAACATGACTTCACTTTGTAAAAATATAATATAAATATATACTCAAATATATAACTCTGTGTATTCACGACTTTTTATATATCCACTATTTGTGTAGAACATTTTAATATCCAGTGTTAGTGAGTGTTCGTTTTGATGTATTTATAATATAACAAACAAATTAAGGAAACTTAAAAATGTCTCAACCGCCGCCACAAGGTTTTGTACCTGAAAAGATTCAGGAGTTCAACCGGAGGGCCTCTCAAGAAGTGACGGAGTCCATGCCTCATCCGAAACTTCGTCCTCAAGAGACGCCAAAGAAGGATGCCCATCAGAACGGAACTGACAAACAACCCGACAAGCCGGTTAGAGATGAGAAACCTAAGGTCGAGACAGGTTATGCATCCAGACAGAACCTGGAGAGCAAGAATCCATTCTCGCCCAACTTTTACCGAAACAGCCGACCCCATGGCCATTTCGAGATGGGTCCACGCGGCCTCGACTACTCTCCCCATCGAATGGGACTGGACTTCTCAAACCGACTGCGAGATTATGGCCCACAAAGGTCCACATCCATCCATGGACACGAAATGACTGATGCTCCCATGAAACCTGAGTACTTGGGACATCGAAGTCACTATGGAAGTCAGATCGTGCCGGGTGCGATCAATCACCCTGATGTTGTCTTCAGACATGATTACTATAACAGCCAGATCGGGTTCTCTCCTCCTCGGGCGTCGAGGTTCTCCTCCCAGGAGTACTTGAACGCACCAGCTCAGTACGGGCGCTGGCCAGATTACAGGCAGGAGTACAAGCAACGTCGCCGCTCGCAGCAGGATCTACACTCACTCGGACAAAGTCCCGAAACAGGTATTTATTAACTCCATACTTGACTTGTTCTGTATACGAATAAACGAATTTCCAAATTGTTTAGACAAGAGCTTAAACTGTTTCTCAATAAGAAAAGTTATGCCAAGAAAAATGTAGACTTTAATATAACTTTTACACGAAACAATACGCGGCAATTTTCGTCGGTCGGTTAATAGATGTGTTTGTGGAGCGGACTCGACAAACATTTTTATAAATTGGACGCGCAGTGCCGCCCGCTTATTGATATTACGTATTGTTTCGATTGACGAATGGCCTGTCTATACGAACCGTGAACCGTGAACGCCAATAAAACCAGCCGGACGGAATTAGATAAAACATCAGTATTTCATTTTCTTTCACAATATTCACAGCGGTATAAAAACTAAGAAGCCAAGTAACAAAGAACGTACTAGAGACGCTTCATTCGTGTTCTCATCAAGAATGTCTAAAGAAAAATCTGTTTAATGCGAAAATCGTCTTTATAGTGACATCAGATAAAATTGGCAGCGCTTACATACAGCACAGAGCAAAAAGGATACCTACCTCTAGTTTAAAAGTACCGTGTAAAGAAACTCGAGTTCTTTTAATACAAAGCAGAATTTACCATTATAAAATAATGAGACGTTTTACGGAATAATAAATAAAACTGCAATGAGGAAGGTAAAGGCAGGTCCAATAATCCCCAACTCACCCACTTAACCTGAAAATGTTTACTAAAAATGTTTTTTCCGTTAATCTCTCGAATAAATGTGATGTAGCACGTGACATGTTCGGGTACATTCGGCTATTTTTTGCGATGTGTCTGTATTAGCCGACACGTCGACTGTTGTGACTGACTTATAAGTTCGTGCACACACGCCATTCCGCCGCGAAGGTGTTACGAAATACGTTTTTATTTTAAGGAAGATGGATTTGAAAAGTTGAGGCGAACTTTGATTGAGTGTAGTTGGGATTGTTTTTTTGGTTAACACTGGTTGGAAATGTATGTGGGTATTTTAATGTGTGTAGGCGAGTTTAGGGTGAAATAACGGAAATCTTTTGTATTAATATTTGACACGAATAGTACCACTACCTTCCGTGTTAAACTGTTGCTGAAAACATTAAAAAAGCTAACACATTAAAATACCTACTAAAATAAATTGTTAATGAAATAACAATTTGTTTTAGTAGGTATTTTAATTTGTTGATTACTTAACATTAATTTAAAAGTTTTAAATATTTATTATCATCCCTTTATTTTTGGGTAAGTATCAAATCATTATCTTCAAATAAACCATGTTTCCAACCATTATTATCAAAATGTGCCTTGTATGACCCGACTCGACCCTCATAAATAATGCTGCAGGAAATATCATTACCGAAACCCTTCCTCTGAAATACATTGAATTGTTTCACATTAAACACCCATTAGCCTCAAATCTACTAGTGATTTCAAACCTCATGTCATTTGCATAAGGTTGAATATTGAATGTTGAGCGATTGAGATTTATTACGTTGTTTTACAGGTTGTTTTCAGCGCAGGTAATCACTGAAAGTTTTAGCGAGTACTTTACGCGCTTGTCGAACATAATTATGAACGATCGGTTCTCTGTGTATTGAACGACTTTAATATAAGACTGATGCGAATTTGTACCACAATTTATGGAAAAACAGTGAAAAATAAAAACTTTTTACAATTAAACTAACACACTTCTAAAAAAGTACACTACAAAGTAAAAACTTTTTTGCCACCTTTTTTTGTATTTTCGTATATTTTTCAATTTTTAGTATTTTTTTTAAAGTCAGTTGTCGTTTTTTGTTAAAAAAGTTTTTATTTTTCACTTTTTGATTCTGGTACCTACCCCATACAAATTCCGCTCTGAGTGTGCTTGCTATGTAATTAACAGTGACAGGATGATCTTATAACATCATCAATATACACTAATTGAAAACAAAACGTATCTATTATTGAAGCTAATTGAAAAACTACCCAAGAAATGTTAAGAAAATTTATATGAGACCACCCCTCATGATGGTGATGGACGCCATTCATTATAAAAATAATTTTTGAAATCGATCCACAATTGCCGGAGATATTGCGTAACATACCTACAGAAAATAAAGTACAGACACAGATTTATAACATAAATACTAGGAACAAACACAAATTTGTTGTTCCCACTACCAGGCTCAAGAAAATAGGTGGTAGCTCGTTTAAATGTCAATGTATACGTTTTTATAATAAACTTCCTAGCCACATTCAAGAACTAAGCCTTAATAAATTCAAATCTTTTATAAAGCGGAAATTATGCCAGAATGCCTATTATTCTGTCAAAGGCTATATTGAGGACAAGAAGGCTTGGGATTGAGCTGCTCCAATAAGTTTACACAGATATTGTTGATGTTTAATTTGCTGTTTTACTTTTATTTTAGTTTTTTTCTATATTCGTACATTTTTAGATAAACACTGACATCTATACAGCATGTAACGAAAACCCTGTCCGATCCTGAAGGGTATTATTTGGTATCGTACTGCGTACACAAATACGTAATCATTTAATGGATACGAGATAATAATTTTTCCCCAATGAAAATAATTAATTTAAAAAAATAAAAATAATCATACCAAAGGTAACACTGGTCGCTCGACAGGGTTCACCTACAGTTTCGTGTCAAAGAAGCCGCCTGAGCGCGGCGGTGCTTTGTCGCATGCCGCCAAACAAACTCAGGACTAAAGAAACCTACGTTTTGCCTACGGGTAGGTATCAGCTGATATTTTATTGTAGGCATAGACGCTAAGTGACCCCGATTTCTGACCTTCTGTTTATCAAGAAACAATTATTATTGAGTTAATGTGATGTGCTTTTGGCAATGTACCGACAGTAGGTATCAGTTTATTAAAACATTTACCTGTTGCATACCTCTTCGATTGTGTTCCATATGTCTATCTCGAACATTGGTACACATCTTATTATCGACACCTTTTTATTAAATTTGCACGTACTCTTCGCAGCTTCGTACTTGTGTACGATTTGAGTGAGTCGAAAGCTTCCACAATCCGAGCTCTTACTTCGATTTCCGAATCACACTCACACACAAATAAAAATTAACATTTTCAAATATTTCTGATTGGTATACGACATTGTTCGCTATACGATAGCGGGACGTGATACGTACGGACATCCGATCGCAAGCTATCTCCACGTGAGACTGGCGACAAACAAGTAGAGCCAGTAGACAACCAGTCGGCTACATCAAAGGGTCTAGGACTCGTTATGAGTACCTATAGTGCGGCTAGTGCACGGCGGTGTCCTTTGAAATAAAAATAGGCAAAAAATAAAAGATTTCGCCGGCCGGTGGAGTGTTGTCAACTTATGAAAATTTACCATATTTAGTGTTACATTTCACATGGTAACTAAAAATAAAAAATCAATAACTTTTGGTTTTTATGAGTTACATTTTTTTTTACTATTTTTTCTAATACGTATGTTAAATCAGGAATACACCTTTTTTGGATCGGACAGGGTTTTTGTTACATAGTACAATATTGTTTTCATTTTTGAGAATGTGAGGACTATGTGGGTCATTGTATTTTTCTTTTTTTCTTTTAAAGATGGTCTGGCTCTTTGAGTACTTTACACGGCCTCCCCAAATGTCCTTTCTTTTGTATTGTTCGTCGAATCGATGAGCTCCTTAGTTCTGAGTTGAGCTGCACGATGATTGACAAATGCGTGCACTGACTGGACAGGTCTATTCAAATCCGTGTGGTTCTTTTTTCAAAAGACCATTTCAGACGAAGAAGATTATTTTCGGATTTTAATTTACGCTTTGACATTGATGGGCCTTATGTGTACAATGACATGTTAATTTACTTTGTAAAGTATTATATTATTTTAATTATTGTGAATGTGAAGACATTGTGGATTTGTCGTTTTTTTTTAAATGCATTTTTTAATTGTTTTAATCATCTGTTATCAGTCTGGCAGTTTGAGTAATTTATGTGGCCTACCCAAATGCCCTTTCTTTGGTAATGTTCGTTGAATCGTTTAGCTCCTTTAGTTATGTGTTGAGCTGCACGACAACTGACAAATGCGTGCACTGACTGGACAGGTCCACTCATTATGTGTGGGTCTTTCCTCAAAAGACCATTTCAGACATCAATCCACATGGTCTTCACATGACCTTACCAAGATTATGTCTGGACTTTAAAAGAGTCAGTGACCTCTGAGTTTGTTTCGGCCTTTCTTCTCAGAGTATTCATATAGGAAACGCCCATCTCATCTAGTTTTTAAAATATGATTGTCGTGTAAAAGTGTTTTTACAAACCTTTTTACAGAAAATAAATCATTTATCATTAATCATTCAAAAAGACGAATCGAAAACCTCCTCCAATTTGAAGTCAGTTAAAAATTAAACAGAAGTTTTTTACTTCTGTTTAATTTTTAGCATTGCTACATCATTAGGTTCAATCGAAGAACAATTTGCTTTGGAATAGACAACATTAAAATATTTTATTTTTTTCAGAATTTATAACTAGTTTCTGCCCGCGGCTTCGTAACGTATTACCGGGACAAAAGTAGCCTGTGGCCTTTTCCAGGATGCCATCTATCTCTTCGCCAAATTTTATCGAAATCCGTTCAGTGGTACTTTCGAATTTATAACGTTAGTATGGAAGTATAGATAGTATGGATGGATTGTAATTTATACAATCGTAAAGTATAAATTACGCTTAAAAAGGTTTTGCTAAAAAAGTGTAATTTTTATTTCATTCAATTGTTAATAAACTATCAATTAATGCGTATGATATGTTATTAAAATGCATGATTATAAAGTGTCAAAGAAACCAGTCTTTGTAAATGATGAACGAGATTGTGATTACCAATTCAAAGGAGAATCAAAGCGTGTCGTCAAATGTGGACAGATCGCATCTGAGCCGATATCCCATTAAAATATCCTGTTTTTACGCCCGGCATGAGATGAGGGGAACGTTATATTTTTCCAATCAGCTGTAGATACTCCGGGACTCCAGTAAAAATAAAAAGCAGAAAGTTAATTCTGAAAAGCGTACAGAACCTACATTGCCGTTTTCGTAAAAAGTAGAATGAAACAGAAATACGTTATTTTGTTATCGCTACTTGTTTTAATTCTAAAAAGCTGATATAAGTGTTAGATTAGATTTTCTCTGAAAGCCACAAAATATATTATGCATCATGAAAACCTGTCAATATCCGTGTTTTGACTGTGAGTTGTCAAAAAGCACCGCCTTTGTTAGGAAACCCATACTTAAAGAATTGATTTTTTAAACCATCGGAGAGCTGTAAAAACTGTACCGTGTATTTATCGGTGTGTCTTTCTGGACATTTGTTAAAAAAGTCAAAAATCAAAGCATTTATTTCAAATAGGCACATAAAAAGGCACTTTTGAACGTCAAATTTTACATTAAAAATAGGGTTGATTCTAGGCGCCCCTTCCAAAAGGTAGTTTCATATGGAGAAGAAGGGGCGAGAAACTCCACCGTTACTCTTTTAAAATGTTTTTTATAATTATATGTATTTCTATATTTGAAGACGATGCACCAAGAATAAAAATACGAAATGAGAGATGAGTTTCTTATGGCGTGTATTTACAAGTAAACCTTCTGCCTTCTTTCTCATGTGGGTGTACGCCAAGTCTCGGGGTACCTCGAACGCGCTCAGCTCGCTCGAAGGTTGCTCATCCCTCATCCTACCGCGTTCATTCAATTTTTAGTGCGAATATGTTTTTGGGGCCCATGTTTTTGTTACACTAACAATATTTTGCTTTGATATCATTTAGGCTCTGGTTGGGGCACAAACTGTTCTCATTTTCGCGTCTGTTTGAAGTTGCCAAGAAACCACTTTGAATTCTCGAAAACTTCGTTTAAACGTAAATATAATGAGGATTCTTAGAAATGATGGCGACAAGGTGGAGTTATTTGGAAAAGCTTTTCTTGGTGACACAATGAAATCTAAATCGTTCTTTTCATGTTATAGGACATTAAAAGAACGATTTACATGATTAACATTCCACTTCGTATTTTCTACAATATTCTCAATACAAGCACAACAAAAAAAACACAAAGTTAGTCAACCCGTCACCAACGTGGTGAACTTCTAAGTCCCAACACGATACGACTCAACAAAACTACCCAAAAACGTAAACATTACTTTAAAGACTAGCCAAGTAGTGGCGGGTTAACATTGACCCAAAGATGAGCGTAGCGCGCGGTCGTTGACCCGGCGCCGCATATCGATCCCATTCACGCGTGGCGCTCAACACGCCGCTCACCTGACGCGAAACTGCTACTGTCTGAAGCGAAGGAAGGAAGGATGAAGAAAATGTTTGAAATTTACTTTCAATTAGTACAGCAATTAGAACTACACAGTGCCTAAATAACACGAACTTATGAAGTAAGTCGTCCATGAAAATGTAGAGGCTGCTACGAAGATATAGTTTTACTGAAACACGTGTTTCTTAAGCATGTTGATAACTTGTTGCTGTTGTTATCATACAAACAATCTACTACCTATCGCAAACCAATATTTTCACGATGAAAATTCTAATAGGGTCAGTACAAAAATGGTATCTATGAAATAGTTCGTCCATACTTGCAATACAAAAAAAATTGTTTCACCAGCAGCAATAGCTTTAACGCATGGAAAAAGATCCTATAAACTAAAGTTAACTATGACAAGTCTTACTTAGATAGTAAGACCTGTAATAGTTAACTTTAGTTTAGTTTAGTAACTAGTTACCGGTTTCCCGCGGTGACGCCTGACGGGGCTTGGTTGTCAAATTACGAGATCAAACCAATCAGCGCTAAGTTTGTGTCGGCTGACGTATCGCTTGCGGAAGAGATGCGGACAGTTATGTATGGTGAAGTTCGAAGTTGGACAGGTGTCTTCAAGTTTTGTAGTGCTTAGCTAGTTCGTTTCCTTGAAATATCCTTCAGCTCAACTGGCTGTCATGTCAAGAGAATCAGAAGATGTCAACGACGTCATCTGTCTTTTTTTGCCAATCGTTGTTTGGGTGACGTTGAGTGGAATCATTGATTTTCCGAGCAACAGGCTCGTCTGTCCCAAGGGAAGTAATAAAATCATCAACTAATAGATCAATAGTATTGACTCCTTAACTAATAGATCAATAGTATTGACTCCGTAACCGTAACTAATCAACAATTGACACTTGATTCAGTTTCGGTAAACAACATTTCTAGAATTCTTGCTACTATTAAATTCCATACTAAAGCTACTCAGGCTATTACTCAAGGCTTCTACTTTCACAATAAGCTGTAAACTCATGATACATGCATGTCGGTTTCTCCTCAGGGAATGGATACTGCAGACTTAAATTATACTCATAAAATTGTTCGGTACGGTACATGAGTTTTACTATAGTCTCCTCTTTTAATGTTAAGGGGATTGTTATCTCAGGTACCCACAGCTGGGGAGAATTGTTCTCGTCATGGGGAATAATAAGCCATAACAATGGGATAGCTTGGAGGCATACACTAATAGTATGGCGGATATTATTATGTTGCGTCCCTGCCTTTGCTCCCGAATTTCGTAGTCTGATTTGATTATGGCTGGAACCATGTGATGTTGCTTTGACCCCGGTTTCGCTGAGCTCATGATTCTAGATTCGTAATGTAGTGAGACCCGAATTATGTTGACATCGTATAAAGTGTTGTTTCGGGTTAGAGGTATTGCAAGTTCGTTTCATGGTTTTCTGTTAACTTGTACCACCACTAGAGTAAAAAAGACTGATTACCCAGTTACTTGCAAGCTTAATCGTAGTATTTCATGTAATAGTATATTAAATCTTTCAAAAGATTGTATTAAACAATTTTTTTATTTTTTTTTATTAACAAACAAATGTGGGTACATCTCATCTATCCTAAACAAAACACAATGTACAAAGTTTAGAGTATTTTAAAGACCGGCGCGCGGCGCCTTCCTCCTACAAGTAACAAGCCAAACCGTGACACAATAATTTGCTTTGGTAAAAATATGTAAAACGATACAAATAGTTTTAGTACTAATTAAATTACACTCATTTATGTTTAGTTTTAGAAAAAGATAAATAATAATAGTAATAATGTAATTGAATGTAATAAGATACAAAATTATTTATTTAAATTATAAGGCATGCAAGGAAATACGGGTATATGTGGGTATGTGAGAGTGTAGGTGTGTGAGTGGGTGTGTGTGCGCGTGCGAGTGTGTGTTAAGCGCTTATGATTTCCTGGCGAACAGTCTTTCAGTGTCGTCGTAAGTAAGAGCCTGAAGGTATTGTTTTACTACGGACTAACACTTGTATTTTGGAAGGGGATAAATGTTACATGTTTTGTCTATGGCATCATAAAGTCCCCCACTCAGACTCAAATAGTTTCGACTTGCCAGGGCAGTTTTGATTCTCACAGAAGGACAAACCAGGTCTTTACGTCGTTTATTTATATTCAGTTTTGGGTCATAATTAAGGCAGGAATGCTTACGTAGGATTATGTTGAGAGCACAGAGTTGCATGCAAGTGAGTACAGACATGTCCTTGTATAACTGGGTGGTGGAGTAGCGATATGGTATCAGTTTATCTCGCTGTTCTACACAGAAGTGTTCACATTCCTACTTCACACTGTATAAAACTACGCGAAAAGCTTGTGTGGGAACACCAAGTTTCAGCTTAAAGCTGAACGTATACCTACTTATGTGCATTAGGACCATCTAATTATTCTTGGAAATCTTCATTTTATGCCCTCCGTCTGGAATAGTCTGGAAGGAGAAGTCGGAAAAGTTAAGTCTCCTACAACCTCTCCAGGTTCACGATGTTTTCCAAACATTCTTACGGGTTGTACGCGCTTTTTCATACCAGGCACGGTAAAAGAAACACTGTGGGTAGAAGTCCAATAGCACCCTTTACCTCCACTGAGTTGTTACCAGTAGATATTACTGTATCTCACAGTAATATCTACTGCTATAACAAATTTCCCACAAACAGTTATAGCATAGCATAGTATCCACCACGCGGGCTCAGTTCGGATTGGTAGATGTCACATGTCTACGAATTTTTGGTTCTAGTACATGCCGGTCTCCTCACGATGTTTTCCTTCACCGTTTTGAGAGCAGTGGTGATGAAATGATTCACTCAAATTAAAGCGCCTGCCTGGGTTCGAACTCACGACCTAAAACGCGTAAGTCAGAGCCGTTACCACTGGGCCACCACTGCTCTCAAAACAAACAGTTATTATACTGCGTAATTACTGTATCTACTTACATTCCAAACTCTACAGTTCAAAACTATAATTACTAAATACCTGAACTTGATCTGCAACACCAGTAATTAATCCGTTCTCATATATCAGCAACTATCCAGTCCACGTAATGACGATGACGGGCGCTCATTAGCGAATATAACAATAATGCGTAGGTACCGTGCCTACGAGCGGTTGCGGGCGGTCGTTAGCGATCCTTATCGACTATAGTTCCCGATAGTGGCGCGATGCGGAGACGTTCATGTTTTGGTTACTTGAAGTGCTGTTGTGCTGGGAGTTGTGTTGGCCGATTGTTTTGAATGTTGATTCAAAATTATGAATTGAGGATTTCGGCTATATGATGAATATTTTGATATTATTATCCTCAATTTTGATATTATATCTTCGGTGGGTGGTTTTGAAAGCATGCGCTGTGTATACTGGACCAAAAGATGCGTCATAGTTTCACACATCCAGATTTATTAGTTTTTGTATTTGAAGGAAGAATTGTAAACAGACTCTTCTAAAAGCCAATTCCCTTTTCAAATATAGTTAGCTTATTCCAATGAAAAAAAAACACACAAATCTCTTTTCCATTTATTCAAATACCCAGCAAATGCGTGGTTATCTTAGTAAGAGGAACTATCGAACTGCAAACTTGTCGTATCAATATCGAGCGACTTGGTCGGTAGCCAAGCGCATTTTTGTGTCTGCTGGGCAAACTTGGCGGAACTTGGCAGTTTATTTTATTAGAATATCGTAAGCATGATCTTGTTTGGCCGAGGTGCTGGTGATGGAGAAAAACTGGTTTTTATTCATCAGACGGTTTTCTAGGAATCACGTTGGACGAGAAATTACAATGGGTTCCACATATAACATCTCTTGCGGGGCGGCTAAGATCGGCCGCTTATGCTGTTAGTAAGATAAGACAGTTAACAGATGTAGAAACCGCGCGTTTGGTCTATTTTAGCTACTTCCACAGCATTATGTCGTATAGCGTTTTACTGTGGGGTCGAGCTGCTGACATTGAATCCATTTTTAATTGCAAAAGAGAGCTGCCATAGCCATTTACAATCTAAGTCGCCGCGAATCTTTTAGGTAGCTATTTAAAAAGATTAATATTATGATAATACCTTGTCAATTCATTTATGAAAATATTTTGTATGTGTGAAAAAGTCTATCTCTTTTTAATAAAATAAGTGATACACATAATTTGAAAACTATAAATAAATATAAAATAGATCAACCATTGTCCAAATTAGCTAAAGTGCACATATTATACTTATTGGCTTACTGGGATAAATGTTACAACAAAATACCTTGTGATTTATTGCAATTAAATGAAAGAAATTTTAAAACTCATAAAAAAGTACATTTTGTAAACAAGCATATTACCAATTAGAGGATTATATCCATGATAAGAATGCTTGGAAACATGCTGGTCCAGCTCCATAGGACAATCTGGTCTAGGTAAAACCAAACTGGTTGCCAATTTAATTGTATAATTTGTTATTGTTATGACATTGATTTACATTCTTTGATTACTTAACTCACACACTGACTTATTCCTTGTTAATATTTTAGGAAAATCGTTTATTTACAATGTTTGTAAATATGTGAGCACCATGTATAAATCACATAATTAATTTATCGGTCTTTGCCTCATTTTTAATACTTTTAGCTATTGTGGTATATTAATTTTATCTTGCTACATCGTATTCACTTATAAAAATATAATTAAAGTATAGAAAATATTGTAAAACATTTTAACAGAGTAACGGTGGAGTTTCTTACCCATTCTTCTCCATGAGAAACTACCATTTGAAAGGGCGACTGGAATCAGTTCTATTTTAATGTAAATGTTGAAGTTCAAAAGTGCCTTCTAGGTGCCATTTTGAAATATATTCTTTGACTTTGACTTGTGCAATTTGAATGTCATCCATTATTTTCTTTTCAAATACGCAAACCATGAATTAGGTTTAACCAGTTTTAGTTTTCAAATTAATGCAACGCTGCAAGCAATGGAAATTAATTAATTATAAAATTGAAAATGAATAATATCAAGATCCGAACTCTACTATACCAACTTCGGTTATCTGCTTTTGTCCAGATACTTCGTAGTCCTTCGTAGTTAATATTATAATACCTATGATTTTATTCACAACAGCGCACGCTGGTTTGTTGGCGTAAACTTTGGCCCTAGTGATGGCTGAATTGAATCTTGATGGTATCAGGTTGGGGCATTAACATACGAGCCCTTAAGGCGTTGGTAGTGAGCGCGAGTGGAGGGAGGGAGAACAGCATTTTTGTATTTTGTATTTGTCTCCCTGTGGATTCCTGCCAAGTTTGATACGATTGTATTATCTCCTGTTAGTTGCATAATTATTGCAGATGTTTATTTTGCATTAAACCTGCCACGGAATGATAAGACTGCAACAAGCGCATTAATATAATGTCTCGATATATTTCAAGACATCTAGCTGATCCCTTTTTGTTTTTCCATGAAGACTTTCTGCAATAAAATTATTTTTCACTGTTTAGCGCTTCTTGCCCTTCACTGAAATAACTATGTGTATGCAATGTGGAACACAATGAAATGTATATAAAATCCAGTGTTGCCAGTATGCGAGCGAATGCACGATCGCGTTAAGTTTTTAGATTAGATACGCTGTTGTAAGCAGAAATAAGTTTATGCAATATTCTTTTATGTGCTCCGCGTAAGTCTTCATAGGGTTTTGGTTCAACAGATTGGGTTTTGAAAGACACACTAGCACTGTTTTGATACCTACTCTGGTGTTATCTTTATTAAAATTATTATCAAGTAAGATCAATTTAAACGGGAAATACTTACCCTATTTTTCAATTGTTCAGTAAAAGTACGTCTGAAAAGGAAAATTCGTAAATAATCACTATAACCTCTGAAATCGTTATAAATCGAGATAAAAGCACAAAAATACTGTTAAAACTGTTTTATAAGGTTTAACTTACTTTTATGAACATATACATTCACCGCAACTTGCCTTGTTCATTCAAGCCATAATCATAGCTTTAATTTTAGTGTTCCGTAAATTGGTCTACGAATACGAACGTTTCATCTTCCTAAAATATCAACCCTGTATTTCTATACTTATTAGTTTTTTCGGAGCATAATATTGTTCATTTATTTACATTACTAACCCTGTAATGAATTTCTTAAGTATGTCTCGGCTGCCTTCTGGCGTCATCTTGTCTAGGTTATCTAGTCTAGGCAGAGGCGGTTTACTTCAAAAAATGTAGTAACCATTACAGCAGATTATTATGGTATGAAACTACTACCCACTCAAACCTCTCCGGTTGCTATGTAATAGTTTCATAACATTTTATCTGCGAGGATGAGAGAATGCTAATATTCTGAGTCGGGAATTATATCGTAAAAAGAAGATGGCGCCTGCCAAGCATGGAACAAGGTCGCTTAATAACTACGTATTACAAGTGAAGCTTTGATTACTTGCTTATCTTACTGCGACTAAATTGTTAGATACTAGACTGTGGTATTAATACAGCTACATTCCTTTACTTTATAACATGTAGCCAAGTGGAAAATCTTAAACTTGCCGAGTTTTACTTGCTTTTCATTTCATTTAGTATGTGTTTTGTCATTTATAAAGTGCATTGGACACCACTTAAACTGTCTTTGCTAAGGTCAACGCCAATGGACACCACTTAAACTGTCTTTGCTAAGGTCAACGCCAATGGCTTGTGATGCAGGCAAACATCGTGAAAAAACCGTGACTGACTGGTCTGAAATCACAAACAATTTAAGCAAGTTGAAATTTCGGATCATTTTCGTCCTTAGAAGTTCTTTCCCAGCATAATGTTCGTTATTGTTAGGTCATTGTCCAATATATCCCTTGAAGTACCTACTAATAATACTACAAGTATTGGCATCAAATTTAACACGCGACTGAATAATCACCAGTAATCCAGCCATTCCTTCGCTTCACATTACTCGCTACAAAATCATTGACACAGCGCTGCAGCGGAGGCCAATGATGCCAGCCTGTTGATTTTATTCCGTGCTTCATAACTCACTTTGGAGTACAACAAACAAGTTCAATTTAACTTAGAAGTGCGAATTTTAATTAGTGACTTCATTCATTTGTGTTTTAGTCATTTATGCCATTTTCTACGCTCTGTTGCGTGACCTTGGAATTGTAGTAGAATGTCCTTTCGTGCCCATATAAAGACTTAATGTATACCAAATGCATTTAACCGCCATGGTGATTACAGTAATGTCTTCCCGATACGGGTGTTACATACATATATACATAAACTCACGGCTTCTTTCCGTGGAGGTAGGCAGAAACTACAGAACGCCACCTGCTACGATCCTTACATGCTTCTTTTGCATCGTTTACGTTCACACATCTGTCCATACACGCGCGCCGGTGGCGAGTTTATCGCACCTGACCTTTCTGCAGAACATCACTAATACCTATTACCAATACCATCACCAATTTGTCCTCCTAGGGCGTCTCCTGCCAGTACTGTTTCCACCCACATCTGCCTTGTAAAAACCGCAAGTTTGCCGTATGCTTCGCAAGGAACGCATTCCACAGCATTTATTGTACTTTCATGCCTCTTTTGCCACACCGAACGTTCACTTCCACACATAAACGTAGCATACCATTGTGAGCCGGGCCTTATTGGACAACGACTAATGGGTTTTATTAATAAGCAATAGATTTTCATGAGCTGAACATAACATGACATTGGCTCAACAATGTGTTTTTTGCGGGAGATTTTCAATAGCTAGTGCAAAGTCTGCAATAGTCGCGTTTGCGAACATTAATCGGGTAAAAACCTGCCATCTTAAATCCTGACATATACTTAGGTAGGTAATGTCATCAAGGGTAAGGCCAAAAATAACATGCATCTTTAACAAAACAAATTCTGGAACTAAGGAAAAGCAATAGAATTTAAAATCCTCGTCTTGGTTTTATCGTTAAATGGTTCTAGAGGAAACAAAGAACAGCTTATTTTCCTGTTCAGCTCATCAAACGAGAGGAGATCGAAGGGGGTTAAGGGGGGTGAATATGATGGTGTCGAACGACCCATCAGGAACCTTTATTGAACCCGATTTATTATGGTTTTTGTTTAGGGTGAGAAATCACTTTTATGTTTATGTTCATAAGGACGTATGATTCTAAAAAGATTTATTTATCAACTCGGTCAACCTCAATTTATTCTTAGTTTTTTTTATTTAAGATAAAACTAAGAATTAATTAGGTTTGTAAATCTCACTGATGTCAAATATGTGCTGTGTGCAATGTATGATGTCACAGATCAAAAGAAATGGTTTGTTTACATTGTTACACTGATGCCTTGGACTTCCACCAAAATCTCTTAATAACTGTAGATAGTGTCGGTCACAGAAGGTTACGGATGATATTTATTTTATTTGTCTCAATTAAATGTAAATTTTTGCTACCTCCTTTTAATTGGATAATAAGTTTTACCAATGAGAAAGCAAAACAAGCGACTTGGACAGTTAAGGATCTGTCGAGGAAAAATGTGGAATACATAGGCATTTTAAGTTTCAAGTTATCTTATGACCTTAAAAAATTCGTTGGCAATGTTACGGTTATCAATTTTAGTGAAGTTTTAATTTCCAGTCTTTTTCAAAAGTGGTTAAGTAAATTCGAGATAGACTGTACTACGTCATCGTGTTCACATTGTTTTCAAAACAGTTCTTATAGGAACGAGCACAGACATTCGAAACGATAAGGTAATGAATATTAAGCAACTTTATCTATAGCTTTTCTGAACAAATTATAATTTAGTGAAAACGCGAAAATTCTTCCTTACTTGGATATATATATTATGACGATGTTGATTAAGATCAAAGTCAACAAATGTAAACTTTTGAAATTCCCAATAAACCCAACACCAATAAGCCCGTCCTGGAAATCAAACCCAGTACCTCATTCTCAGCAGGAGCGCTTGCGACCACTAGACCGAAAAGGCAGTCTTACTTTATTTCCCTTTGAAATAAAGTGCAGCACTTCCACTATGGAAGTGCTGCACTTTAGATATATCAGATTGAAAAACCGAACACGAAAATCCTAGCTCTTTCCTCCTAATATCACTCTTACGAAAACCCATCACCGCGATCAAAAGAAATTCGGACATGTTTCATTCGACCTTAAAATTTTAGTATAACTTCAAATACTTATATCCAGGCTTAATATTAAAGATCGAGTACTTCCAACACGTTCGCCTTTCAAGCTGTATTGATCTCTATAGGCTTTCGGTATGGTTGATATTAAGTTGGTTTAGGAAAGCTTTACGCAATTCAGCTGAATTCACATCGACCCCATCGCCGGATTGTCCCGATTTTATTTGTCATATAATCTAAGCCGTATTTCCTAGACATCTGTGTTATATTTCTGAAGTGTTTGTTCCATCAAGTCTTGTATAAGTAACTACTTTTCTTTAGCTTCTAACCAACTTCTCGGAAGGTACACCATTTATAGGGTCGTAAAAAGTTTTTTATGTATTGTTCATGCTTTTGGAGGGGGAATGCCCGTTTTTATCAACCCATCTTTTGACAGCACGTGTATGAAGATAAACATATAAAAGCACATATGATAATAATCTTTGGAGCACAAGCTGTGGGCTGCCAGGTAAAAACGCAGTAATCGTACACCAGCCTTAAAATATAAAAAAAAGTCGGTCAAAAGCTTTAAGTGTCTTAAATTTTCTGTATTCATAAGTCCAATCATATCGTCTGTCGGCTTAAAATGAGTGCAGTTCCCGCCGCTAGTTTTAGTAAATTGCTTTGCCAATAAGGTCCCATTCAAGGTTTCATGTGGTATACTATTTCTTTGTTTCGTGTTAACAAAATTAACTTCACTGTACGCCCTTTTGCAAGCGCGATTAGTTTACTTTAGTTATTTTCATAGTGTGATGTCGTACGGTATTCTTTTGTGGGGAAATGCCGCCGACATTCAAACAGTTTTTGTTTTACAAAAAAGGGCAATTCGTTCAATTTATAAATTAAGTCCCAGACACTCCCTCAGAGACAAATTTAAAGAGATTAATATAATGACTGTGCCTTCTCAGTACATTTATGAAAATCTTTTATATGCACATAAAAATATTAATCTGTTTAAAAAATACAGTGATATCCATAACAAAAATACTAGGAATAAACACAAATTTGTTGTTCCCACTACTAGGCTCAAGAAAATAGGTGGCTCGTTTAAATGTCAATGTATACGTTTTTATAATAAACTTCCTAGCCACATTCAAGAACTAAGCCTTAATAAATTTAAAACTTTTATGAAGCGGAAATTATGCCAGAAAGCCTATTATACTGTCAAAGACTATATTGAGGACAAGAAGGCTTGGGATTGAGCTGCTCCAATAAGTTTACACAGACATAATTGATGTGTAATTTGCTATTTTTTCTTTTTTTTTTCTTTTAATCTTTTTTTTTTTTCTATATACGTACCTTATTATCTAAACAATGACATGTATATATTTACTGTATAAAGTATAATATTGTTTTAATTTTTGTGAATGTGAGGACTATGTAGGTTATTTCATTTTTTTTTCTTCTTTTAATGATGATGGTCTGGCTGTTTGAGTACTTTACGCGGCCTCCCCAAATGTCCTTTCTTTTGTATTGTTCGTCGGATCGTTGAGCTCCTTAGTTCTGAGTTGAGCTGCACGATGATTGACAAATGCGTGCACTGACTGGACAGGTCCACTCAAATCCATGTGGTTCTTTCCTCAAAAGACCATTTCAGACACCAGTCTACATAGTCCTCATATGATATGACCAAGATTATTTTCATATTTTATTTACACTTTGACATTGATGCACTTTATATATGCAATGACATTTACTTTGTAAAGGATTATACTATTTTAATTATTGTGAATGTGAAGACATTGTGGATTTGTTGTTTTTTTAATGCATTTTTATTTTTTTTTTATTTTTTTTTATTAGTTTTAATCATGGTCTGGCAGTTTGAGTAATTTATGCGGCCTACCCAAATGTCCTTTCTTTGGTAATGTTCGTCGAATCGTTTAGCTCCTTTAGTTCTGTGTTGAGCTGCATGACAACTGACAAATGCGTGCACTGACTGGACAGGTCCACTCATTCTGTGTGGTTCTTTCCTCGAAAGACCATTTCAGATATCAATCCACATGGTCTTCACATGACCTGACCAAGATTATGTCTGGACTTTAAAAGAGACAGTGACCTCTGAGTTTGTTTCGGCGTTTCTTCTCAGAGTAGTCAGATAGGAAATGCCGATCTCACCTAGTTTTTAAAATATGATTGACGTGTAAAAGTGTTTGTACAAACCTATTTACAGAAATAAAATCATTTATCATTTATCAATCAGCAATCGAGTGTGGTAAACATAATACATTTAGCGAAAACTGTGCATGTGTCTTTTATTGGTCAAAAGTTTTTTGTATTAACCCTCAAAACTCGTCTGCAAGTAGCGTCAAGTCAACTTTTTGATGATGTTGGGGAAACAGTCATTCGTCATTAATAGTTTGCAAATAAATGTAAATAGTCAACAGTCGTGTGTTTCCGTACGATTTCGATGCTTATGTCGTACGCACGTAAAATTGTCTAAAAACCTAACGAATACGATTTAATTCGTACAATGTGATGACTTATGAAGTTATGATTGATACCATGTCACGTCCAGCACATGGTTTCTTATCGATTAATACTTTAGTCCGTCGAAGTCCAAATCCAACAAGAACTTAATGCTTTTCCTGTCTTAGATCAACGCGGAAACAATGTTAATGCAACACACCATACACGTAACAAAATTAACAGGTTAACACCAAAAACATAAGTACCTAAAATAAAAAGAAAATCACGTTATGTGCGACTGTACATTCATACTTTTGCCATAATTTTAGTACACATGCACAGCGGGTATAATTGTAAACAGCTGTGCGTACAGTGAGTTACAGCAGTAACTCAACACCGCAGCATCCTTCACTTTTGTTTACTTTAAAAACGATTTCGATGGAAATAAAAGCAGGGTCGTTGATAAGTCATAAAACAGGCGAATGGCAGCCATTGACCGGTGTTACGTCACAGGTTGATAGTACCTAACCTGTGCTTGGGTTATTTCTGTCAGAGTCGTGACGTGGGTTTCTATTTCAATGCTTTTTATTTGGGTAGGAATGTATCCTATAAACAATGAAATCTTTTGTTAGTTCGCTTATGAATACATATAAAAGAAAGGACAGACTCGTTCGTAAGTCCGTAAAAAATTAAGGTACTTATTTCATTCATCTGCAAAACTTTAGTAGTTTATGTATTTTATCGCAAAAGTAGTTTTTAATATAATTATCAGAAAAATAAACGGTATTCATTCTTTTTTTTGTCTGCCTCGTTTATTACATGAGACCTAAACCTAATTGGCGAAATGTGGGTCTACTATATATACCTTTGCCCAATCCTTCGGGGAAACAAGGCGTGATGTTATGTTATGCTATGTCATACTTTTTCTGGCCATAGTTAAACCAATTATGAGCACAGAGAAAACAGTTGTCTTACTAACCAAGCTTGCACGCGTGACGATCATAAACCATACAGAACGCGGTTTTATAGCATTTTTACTTTTATTGCATTACTGAATTAGATTAACTGGCACACGCTGTACACGATTGAATAGTGATATAAACATTTGAAATATGTGGACAAAGCGCTTTGAAACTGATTTATAACAGTTGAGTATGCCTTTGTTGTAGAGAAACTTTAAAAACGTTTGGAGTTGATTGTCTAAATATTACAGAGTTAGTTTTTCCGATCCATTGAAAGAATGAACGCATTCTTTGGTATGTGGAAATTATTTGTTTTCTTTGTTGCTTGAATTATGATGCGGTCGAAAATGTTATTGTTTCATACCATATGGGGTTATGAAACGGTAGGCACCCGAAGAATTGTAACAGATTGTACGAATCTTTTAACAGTGAGCTTGTGAAACAAAGGGTGTATATTTTTATTTGGCTTATCCATCGTATCGTATGTTAATCTGATTGTTTCAATAGCGTTAAAAAACAAATACTCTGTTTCACGACGTAATCATAAAAACGTCAGTTTGTTATTGCATCTTCAATATCTGTGTTTTATTTAATCCTTTAAGGCTGCTTAGTTCTTACTGTTGAGCTGTCTGCGATAATGTACAGAACTGTGTCAGTAAACTTTCTGTAGTTTAATTTTCCTTTCCATTGTATTTCTTATCAAATTCGAGTTATAGTAATTTTTTCAAAGAATATTGTCATTAAAAACTTCTGCTTCAAGGAACACAAAGCTATCTTTATAGCATTTTCCTTCAGTAAAAGCGTTTATTCCAGTACAAGAAAAAAAAAACCGTAAACGTTTGACCACTGGACCGCTGTCATCTGCTCCAGTTACCGACTACCCTAGTCTGTAACTGGAGCAGATGTCAGCGGTCCAGTGGTCAAACGTCTGAAAGGGTGACACTTAATTGACATTGTTCAAATTGTTCGGCTTAAAGTAAACTGTCTTTTTTATAGACAGATTTTAATTAACTTTATTGTTTAAGGTTTTACTCAGCAACTGATGTGTGGCGCTCTTTTGATGAGGGGGAGGGGAATAGTACAACACATTAGTTATTAACTTCGCAAAATCTACTGAATTTTAAACAAACATCTCATTCTGTGTTTGTCACAACATAGACAACATAGACCCAGGCCAGCAGTGTACATAATGACGTTTGATCTCTCCTTTCCCTTATGCTATCCAACCTTCTTGTGTTCAATTCGAAACGGTTTATACTCTTGCGTGTCCATACAGGAGCATTCTTCACATAACCTCTTAACGTGTTCCTCAATAATAAATAAAATCGTGAACTATTTGCTTATAGCTATAATGTTCCAATAAAATCTATTGAAGCTGTGTAAGATAAATGTGTATAATAGTAATACTTACTATATTTATATGTTATGTAGTGTTTTATGTATCTGTAGATTTATGTTTATATGAATGGTATGAATTATGCATACCAGTTTTATGCCCAATCGGTTACGATCTGGTATTTTGAAACTGTATTGTATTATAAGCGTTAAATAACTGTACGTAGCAAATATTGTTGTTACTTAACATCACGACTTTAGCCCCTAAGGATCAGGCAGAGATGAACCTATGTATGTTACACCCTCACACACACACCCACACTAAGGCATAAAGAGCACTAATCTCCGCGCATGCGCACAGCTTGTACGTGATTACAGACCATGTTCAAGTCTCCTTACAAAGGTATCGAACACCGTAGTCGGTTAAGTCTCTAGGATTTACTAAGAAAGTGGTGAAAGTGCATATTAGAAAAACCCCTTGTAGTTTTGAACCAGAACATGATACTTTTAGCACCTAAAACATCTATTGAGACGAAGAACTGCAATGACGAAACAGGAAAACGACCTATGACTTCTACTCATCTTGTAACAGTTAAACAGCTTGAAGCTTCGGTCATTAACCAATCAATATAGCTTACCCAGCTTATCCGAATTGAGACCATAAGCTAACGCATAATCTCCTGTTACTAATACTAATCTGTGGGCCGCGTGGTGGCCGACCTTTGCGTGTGTACGATGAATTAATAGCACATGACTTGAGACTTATTTAGGGACCAGACACATTTGTACGGAGTCGACTGATACCAAAGAAAATGGAGAAACTTCCAGTCGATCTAGGTTTTTAGGCTGACATTTTTACAGAATGGACCGGCTGATTTTTACGTTATTCTGACTTTCTGCCCAGAGGAAGTCGAGCCTGCTAAATTGTCTAGCAGACTTCTTAGTGCAGTAAGGTTGTTAAACCTTAGCAACGCGCGTTAATGTCCAATTTTCTAAAGCCATGCTACCGGTCCTTAGACTTTGAATAGATAAACACAAATGCAGGATGCAGTTACATTCCCTTTCCTACAACGCTTACATTATAGCCCCTAAGGGTAGAATTAACCAATTTGCTGCAAGGGAAAGTTAATGAATGCATGACTGTGTGAAAGAGCTGAATGCTAACGTCTCACTTATGTGAGTCCGATGACGTATGCAATACGAGTAGAAGCATTAGACGTACTGTACTAATTATATGTTCATATGCTTGATGACGTCGAAAATATTTCAAAAGGAGGAATGCCAGTCAGTTGCTTTTGAGTGACCGACAGAAAGACTTGCAGACGTGATTTTTGTTAAAAGAGGTAACATGTTTTATGAAGTTCTTTTCAATGAACAGTTAAGTCATAATTATTATAGGTTTTAGTTCCTTTCTACTCCGGTTCCAGCCCCTATTCCCTGATTGCTTTCTAGAATGTAAGTGTATTGTGCAAGAAAAAGTGTAGACGAAATAAATTGGTTGCGTTGTGGAGCGTACGATATTGTTCAGTCCCTCAGTAGTTGATAACAAATAGTATACGAGGTATGTGCTCGACTGCGGCAGAGGGTACTTAGCGCGGTCACGCGACACACCTTGTGCTTTTATGGCGGTGGAGTTAGAGATAAATAAAATATGGAAGGTTTAGCTCAGATGGTCCAGGGAAAACGAAACTTACCGCAGGTTTCTGAAAACCTAATAATCTTTGGTCAATAAATCTACTGTTCATCTTATGATAGATGTTGAAATTTACTTACAAAAAATAATGAGCATTTGAGACGTAATGAGTTTGGTAGCGTATTAAATTGGAGGGGAGAAAGACAAGAAAAACAAAAAGCGGAACGAACTGCATTTCATTAAGTATCTTCTTCACAAATATATGGGTTTAATAACATCTAAAAGCAAGGTGGCAAATGGTCATTAAGATAACTTACACGCATGTTCGTGCGTAATAATGCGCGACACAAAACGACTCAGCAGGGTATGGTCACTTGAATTATTTAACGATACAAGACTTTACAAGACGTCACGATGTTAGAACATTATTTGACTTGAAATTACAACTGACGCGTGTGACAGTAAATTCCAGTTAGATTCTCTTCTGAAGTTTTCTCTTTGAAATAGTAACAATAAAAATAACAAAAAAGCAGTTGTACCAGATTACTCACACAAATTCATGTTCCATTGACTGTGTGAAGATAAGACAATATCTCAACGTAGACGAACTTTATTCCAAACCTATAATTGAAGCTAACTCAAAAAACCCTCAAGGAAAGTTAATAAAATTGACATGGGACCACCGCGCGGGCGTCTTCTACTGAATGTAAATGAATAGCGTGAATCGACCCAGGAATCACTGAGAAATCGGTGTACGAGTACATACTTACATGAAAAAAAAAAACTTCGAATGCGTACCGTTCTTCTTTTTTTGAAGTCGGTAAAAAAAATAATCGTCATCACACAAAGAACTGTAACATCTTCACACAATAAAGCAACATTTACTTGACTTACTGTTCGTCCGCACGATTGTCTGCTAAATAAACATACAAACAGAATCTCCCACTGATATAATTTATCATAAGTAAAAATACAAAGGAAACCCTCCCCATGCTGTGCGGAACCCACTGAAGAGAGCGGAGTTTTAGGGATCCTTAGTAAATAATTAATCGGGCGAGACCCGAGGAGGGGACTACTTGAGCCTAGTTTATGAAAGACAAGAATTTCGGGGATAGCTGTAAATCAACGGAAGGAGGGACAGTTCGGGTTCTGCAAGTTGAAAAGTATGAGTTTTGGAGGGATTTTACACGATGTAGACAGTAATTTAAGTTTATCGATGATGTGCGCACGAACGCGTTAATTGGTCACCCCCTTTACAAAGATATTTGTATATGTGAGGGGACCCAGTTAATGCAACTGTCTGTAGCTGTAGCTCCATGACTTACATATATTCAGGCTTACATTGGCAAGATTGGGACCTTTATATGGCTGAAGAACTTTATTTTCTCATAAGAATTAACAATTATTCACTTACTGAGAAACAAGATTTACAATTTATGTTTAAATAACAATAACAAGCGTACAGATAAAAGAAGAAAAAGTTACTTTTTTGCGGGTAGACACATAGCAACATAAACATCACCAACCGAGCAAACACGGATACAAAAGTAAAAGTTACAACGTACTAGATGTGGCATACAAGGCAGCGCACTGACCAATGTAATTATTTACTCATAATGTGAGATTTTAGTTGTTTTTTAAACGCGGACAAAGTTTTCTGTTCCTTTATTGCCATCGGTATTTTATTGTATAAGTTAACACCCTCATTTTCAATGTTTCTTTTCCCGTAATTAACTGTTCTGGGTGGGCGCGTTACTAAGTAGATGGAGTTTCGAAGTGTTATTTTTTGAACTTGATGTTCAAAAAATAACACTTCAATCCGGAAACTAGATAGATTCTAAAATAACCTCGGGGTGTGCCTAAGTGAAATCTCCGGTATCATAATGAAAAGAGGAAGGGCACTGTACCTAAGCATTGTGTCATGAAGTTGGCGCACAATGAATGGTCATCTTTGCTTCCAATAATAATGCCCAACATGCCGTTGAAGTTATGCATAATAGCATACTTAACAGAAGTCACGTCCGAACGATTTTCATTCCAAAACTTTCGACCAAAATAAATGTACTCCATAAAAACAGCTCATACCCGTTTGTTATTCCTCATAATATATTATTTCACTAAATAAATAGTGTTTCCAGCTTCGTATTTATTCACGTGTATTTTGACACACAGAGCTGAGCTCAATGAATTTAGCGCAAACAATAGCTTTGAGTAAAATTAAATCCAAGCTCAACGGATTATTTGAGCTGTTTTTTGATTCTATTGTTACTTTGTTTCCATGCGTTTTGAGTCGGCGAAGGAAAATTATTCGTTTAAATCCTGAAATACTCTGCGTTGTATATTTTAAGTGGGAGGTATATTGTGAACCTGTTTTCTTTTCATGTGTGGACAGTTTTTATAAAAAAAATTCGCGATGTCTTTTAACACTGTCTTTATGACGGGGGTTTTGAGTATTCGGTGAAAAAAGTGAAACAAAAACTATCAATTATACAAAAAAAAAGAAAGATAGAAATGGATTTTATAAATCGATACTTCAAAAAAAAAAAAACGCGTCAGGTGCATCCTCAATGCTGATTGTATACGGCGAAACCTTGGTCTGAGACGATCCTATAAAAGTATAAAAGTCACACTTGTGTAGAACTAATGCAAAAAAAAACTGCTTAAAAAAAGCGTTTCTTAACAAAATATCAATTGTCACCATCTCCAGCGACACAGCGATCGATTTTTAACTAGAAACTGTCGAGCTATCCTCGAAAGTCTTTAAACAACTACCCTTTTAAAAGTCACACTTTAAACTATTTAGTTTTAAAAGTGACTCTTTAAAGAATGGTTTTAAAAGCCTTACACCGCACTGCGTCTCTCGTGAATAAACTTTTATGCGCGTTTACTTGAATAGCTGGTGACGGGACAATGTTACATGACTTTGACTTAAGTAGGTAGATGTTTTTTATTGATATGGACCGTGCCACGGTGGTCTATTGGTCCCGAATCGATCATGAGCATGAGCTCCTGGGATCGATTCCCAGGTCTGGAAAACTGTAAGTGGGTTTTTCCATTCGAATGCCCACGCTCTTCATAGCCGAACTTTTACCGTCCATTTTTATGGACGGGTAATGTAAATTTGCAGATTTTAAGTTCCAAATTATTTTTTTCTTCTACAATATATACTTGTCCAAGTAATTGAGTCTATGAACGACAACATTGGCAAAAAAATGGCCTCAGAGATTTTAAAATAACAAGAAACGTTGAAAATCGCGCAAAAATTGTTTCACCTAAGACAGGAAAACATCAAACCTTTTTTTGCATTTATAGGAATTTTCGTAGTTACAACTCCTCTCTTTTGTATCCTCTAAAACGGTTACTTACGTAAGAAAAAGTTACAAAACTTTGTACTGTCATGAAATTAAAGTCGGGCCATTTTTTAAGACGGAAGCACCTTGAAATCTCAGAGGTATTAAAAAAATGTGGTAGAAAAATTTATTTATTTATTTATTATGGGACAATAAACAACTACAATATAAAATGTTTATAAATTACAATAACATGAGTAGTATTAACAATATTGCAGCCCACTACATTATCCTCATGTTAACAAAATTAAGTGTCACTAGGTAAGCATTACTCAGAAATATTAAAATAACAAAAAAAAAAAAAATTGATTATTAAAATACCATAAAATTAAACCCACCATAAACATTCGGCAGGTTGTGAGTGGAAACAATTGAATTAGATGTTCCGACCATTTTACGAGTGCTAGGGCTGTCAAGCGTCATTAGTATATAGACATTTCATGTTTTATTTTTTAAATAACTACATATGCATCGGATTTATACCGACATGGATACCGAATGAACGCGCACGAATAGAAGCTTGTTTATTAGGGATTATTTCTTTAGGTTAATTATGTAGGTACCGAAGTTGAGAATTAATTAATTAATTTATTTATCTATGGTCATCTATAGTCAACTAATTTTAAACATTGCATTCCTTGTGAATCCACTCAGAGAACAACAAAATAAGTCCATCTCACTCCCTATGAGGTTGAGCGGGCGGAGTGCACGCGTCAGCGGCGGTTCCCTTAATTAAGTCGTACTACATATTGAACTAAGAATTATATGAGAAGAATAAAATAGTAGGTAATTCAGAACTATCATCGGAAACTGATCCTGAACCAGAAAATACCTATTCATTTATCTCACTCAACATTATTGGAATAAGTAATCCAGTTAGAAAGCTAACCTTAACCTTTCAGCAAAAAAGGTAAGGAAGACCATGATATTCGAAATTCTAATAGTTGGGTAGACCCAACCCTACACCTACCGGTGTTCTTAATTTGATTGCGCGCAGTTATCGACGAAGTGGTGACGTCAGCGCCTCCACCGGGCAAAGTGGAAAACTTTGTTTTACGAGTAATCTAGCAAATTGCGGAACGATTGTAATGATAATTTGGGCCTTACTTTGTATTAAATTGTTACGCTCGAGCTTGCGACAAACTTTTACAATATACTGTCTATGGATACAGTAAATAATCCTATTTGTTTACTTTTAGTAGATCGATCAAACTGCGGTCGACTTATTCTGTTTTACACATAAAATTCAATATGCCTCAATCAAAAATAGAAAAGTCAGAGAATGGGTGGGTCTTACCTAAATTTATTCCCTCCATGATTGAAAAAATATAACAATCAACCGCACATGTAAAGATTTCAATCTAAACCCGTACTTTTGCTCGTATAAGTCTGACCCGAGAACCAGCCGGCACTTTCATCCCTTAGGCACCTATTTATCAAATTTGAGCCTCCAAATATTTTTCTTAACTTCCCGAATTAACAACGATACATACGAATTAAGAGCCCTTAGGGGTAAGTTTCAGCATTATGATACACGCAATGCTAACACGTTTTCCCGGGTGACGTCATTATTAGGTTTGTACGGGCTTAGTAGCGATCTTATCCGCCCGGAATTGTTTGTAGTTCGATGGACGCGGCAAGTGAGGGCAACTTGTGACGTAACAAATGTGGATGCTGCATGTTCGGTGACTACCTGCGTATGAAGATACAATAGTGTTGATTTTGTGTTTGTATTTTCGACTAGATTAACTTTATGGTGCCATCTACGTAAGAGTACCTACTATACTTGACTACACTATGGCTTCATGTCAGATTATTTCACTTGCACATAATGAGGTTCTTACCTAAACATAGTAGTTAATATTTTTAAAACTTTAGTAATTTTTATTTTTACTTATTTTGATTTTTGCAAACCCAGGACTTACTAAACGGTTTTCGCAATATAGGTAACGCACGATAAAGGACACCTCAATACCTCATTTAGGTTTCGCAATAGCAACAGTTTCGAACTGTTTTCCTTTAATTCCAAGAAGATTTCCTTGGAAACATCTACTAAAATACGGCCCCACCTCGCTCCTACAATGATATAAACTGCTTCTATTTATTTATCTTCCTCGGCTGCAATTTTCTTAGTTTATTTATTAGTTTCTATCTCAATCGGTTAAACTGTCTGTGGTGTTTCGTGTTTGGATATAAAACAGTCTGTTTTGTAAGATGCAAGGCCGAACCTACCATGTAGTTTTTAAAATTGTGTGTTTATGTGTCATGACTTGAGAGGTAATCAGTAAGTGAACCAAATGACTGTACTAAATAAAACATTGGGTTTTAGAAAAAAATCGGCTTGCATTACGTTGCTTCGACGAAGTACTAGTCGAAATTGAGCCAATTCCGAAGTACGCTACACTCAAGCTAAGAACTACACTTCGAGTCTTTTGACTCGGACGCAAAATACGACAACGATCGGAAGTCGCCCGAAGCGAGCTGAGGTTGCACGAAGCGAGCAGAGGTTGCACGAAGCGAACCGAATTGCACTTCTACACTCTCTTAATCGCTTAACTTCGGTCAATGTGACATGTTAACGCGTGGGTACTGTAGCAGCTGGATGTTCTTAGAATTCTCTTAACACTTACAGAGCCAGTTAGGTCTCTTGAACATCAGTAAACGTGATCTTGTACCAAGATTGTAATTGAAATTCTATTGTATGATTGGATGCTGTGTTGGTTTGGTGCAATGCTGATTGCTTCATTGCGTTGACGAACTCCCTCTTCCATATCTGTTGTAAGTGTGAGCACTTTGTGTTCTTTATCTATGTCTTCATCAGGTTTGTTAAAAGAAAATATCACTAGTAATTCAGAACTACTTCCCATTCAAAACTGCTTTGAAATAATAAGCCCAAGTTGTCCACTTTTCAATAAATTTGTATCAATATCGATGTCCATACAATCCCATCTCTCCAGACACAACAAAAGCAGAGATATTCAACATTTTCCATTTTTCCTCGGAGCGATATTACGTACACTTTACAAACAAATAACCTTCAGCGCATTTCCCTTTATTTCCGATACGAAACAATTCGGGAGCAAATCCGGGACTTATCTGGTCGGTAATGCAATCGGGATTGGTTGGCATAGTACCGGTAACTATACTGTGCTGTAGTGACTCTTTAGTACCGTGCTTCACTGAGAAATACCTTGTTTGTTTTGGGAACAAACACAATGAGATAGAAAATAAATAAAAATCTGTTTTCTGTTAGTAGACTGACGCAGATGCCTTCATGTTTGTACATAACATTACAAACAGCGCCACCGGACCTTCGGGCGTTTGAATTATATTGGCAGATGCTGCAGGTGAACAGTTAAAGTACTTACAAATTCCGTGGTAATTAGTTTGTGAAACTTTATTGAAAAAACAAGATGGCGTTGTTCGATCCGATTTCTTCCACTCGTCACAAGATTTTAAGTACAAATTGTTTTCAAGCAAAGGAGTTTACCGGTTAACTTGTTGCAATTAACGAAAACGTCCGTATATACATACATAAACTCACGCCTTCTACCCGTGGGGGTAGGCAGAAACCACAGAACGCCACCTTGCTTCGTTTACGTTCGTACATCTGGTCATACACGCGCCCCGTTTGCGAGTGCTGACCTTTCTGAAGAAAATCACCAATAAGGTCACTGTATGTCCTCCTAGGGCGGACCCTCCCGGCGTTTCCACTCTCATCTGCCTTGTTAGTTTCCTTTCATTCATCTTCTCAACATGACCAACCATCTAAGCAGGCTCTTTTCAATTTTTGTCATGACATCTTCTTTTAAACCGCACCGCTGCCTTATCACACCATTCCTCAGCCCATAATTCATAGTTACACCACACATGCTCCTCAAGGAACGGATTTCCACAGCATTTATTCTGCTTTCATGTTCTTTTGCCACACCCAACATTCACTTCCATACATACATAAGCGTAGACAGCAGCACACCATTGTGAACAGCCAGTCGTGCCTTTTTGAAATCCACTGGTTGGTCACAACTGTATGTGTAGCACCACGTTCATATATATTTACTCCAAAATAGAAAATGATTAAAAACAGTTAAATTTCCACTAAGTTTCAAGCACGTAAAAAGGAAACCCGGTCTTTCAAGCGGTTTAAATAACTTTGCTCCAATGAACAACGTTTTTACTCGAACAAATATTATCACATTACACAGAAGTAGTCTGAATAGCACGACTGCACCTGTTTCACCTCTACAGAGGACAAATGAGATAGTACTCGGAATAAAGATAAGACGTTCCACTGAAAGTGTTGAAAACTTCGCGCTTTTACTGAAAGCAAGTAATTCTCATAGTACACGGAGTTGAATTAAAAACTCGACATCTTTTGTTGCGTTAAGAGAAATCTGCAACTTTTTTGAAAGAGAAGTAATTGCGTCTGTAAGATGTGGAAATTTAATTGAAAAATAAGAAAGCTACTTTCTTGTTTAATTAAAGTACAGTTCCGGGGTCAAGCTACATATATCAGTATAGGGGTTGAACTAATGTCCTGTAGACCATAAGGGTAGACAGTACTGTCATTGATAAACGTGACAAATAACGTGGCTACTGTTTGCTTGTGGAACCAGATTGACAAAGAGCACGCAAATAGAATTACTTTGTAATAAAACTGTAATTTCATGTCTAAAAGTTCACAAAAAACCTTTAAGAGCACATAATCTACAGCATTTATCTACACATAATGTTAAATCCCGCCGCGCCGTACCAAGTGTTAAACAATATGCAACGCATACTATGGTTGTCTGCAACCATAAAAGTACGAGAGATATTGCGATAGTCTGCTTGCAATATTAAGGTAGATTGCGACAACCCTCACTTATAAACGGCTGTAAAGTGCCAACGCGGGGAAATTTTGTATGCAAACCATTGTTATACTAGGTGTAACGCAGTGGGGTGTGAACGAAAAGAATTAGTATGTAGCTCTAGTAGTTATTCTGTTATCGCCCTGATTTATTATTTAACTTCCGAAGTAAAGATAGGAAGTCTAGACTTCGGAATGACTGGGATTTCGTTCGTGTACACTCTGCTGTAATGTTAAGTAGCACAGTCAGTATCAAAAATGAAGAGACGAACAGACTGCTCAAAATTATCAGAAAAAAGAAAATAAACTTTGACACAATTGGTTAAAATTCTTGTCAAAATTGCGGTGTTATCTGCTGGATGATTCTGAATCAACTCTTGTGTGTATTAGACACTAGAGTACTAGCTTAGTATTCTTAGTTTTTTTGAAACTATATTTTTGACACTAACAGTACCTTTTAAGGCTCAAGAGGAGTACTAACTCACAATGTTGATATTATTACGTATATATTAAAAAATCCCATCTCATCCACTCCGCGATAATGTGACTGGTCACAATAATCTGACAGCGCGGCAAACGACGCCATTTTGTGACATAACGTCACTCATGGGGGGTGAGTGACGCGTGCCGCGTGGTAGTCATTGACAACACAAAATTACTATGGGACAGAGAGGTTTCTGGGGAACAATGCATTTTCTATTTACAAAAGCCAGATTTAAAAAAACGCAAATGTTAGAGGCAATTTTGGAAAGTATACAGCTTACAGCTAAGTCTTACGAAAGGCGATGTGTGTACCTCAAAAGACAAAAAAAAATTGAAAGTTTTTAAAAGTTTAACATAACTCCTAAGTAAATTTTATTTTTACCAATAATTTACCTAAAAAAACCTAATCATACTCTTTGAATAACAGTTTGTTTTTATTTGATTGCTCACAAAAATTATAAAATCCAAATTTTAAGTAGTTTAATTTCCCATTCAAACTTGGACACATTGTTACACCTGGTGCAGGCTCATAAACGATTTAAAAGTCATCCCAACAGGCTAATAACAGACGAACACAAATCCGACGCAAGCGGACAGCGGGGGAAACGGGGACATTTGGCTACGGTTATTACGCCACCATGTGAATGTTGTGTAGACTTCTGTGAGCCTGGTACCACATACGTGGCAAGGGAGTAAATTGTTAGACTAAAAAAAAATATTTTTAAAAAATCTGTGAAGAAAAGTCTGTGTTTTTTAAATTTTTATTAATGTATTTAATTTTAAAACTTTTGTGAACAATCGTTCATCTAAAATGTATGAAATAAACAAAAGCTAACCACAAACACGTTATGAAGAGCGAAATAGGGAGTGGTGTAGCGTAAGCAATCTTGGAAACAATACGTTTCAAAACTTTCAAAACACAAAAGAAACAAATGCAATACTACATTACTACACAAACACTAAACAAAAAGTTCATCCGCGCCATTAGCAAACTCTTTTGTAAGTACGGAGGGTAGTATTAACAAAAATTCAATAGTACGCTACATTTACCGACCTCCTCCCCCACCTGCGAAGTTCAGGGGTAAATGCGGCTATTTTCAACCAGACAGACGAAAATGGCGTCGAATTTAAACGGGGTGGGCTCGGGTCGAGCGGAACACAGGTCCGTAATGAAGATATTTTTTAATTTAGTTTGAAGGGAAGTATCGGTTTTTGTAAAATAAACACTCTTTTGTTGAAAAATTACCTTCTGCCAGCAAGTCGAAGTAAAAAGATAAAATCATTTCCTGTCTAAAAGCGCAGTAGGTAAAAACACATTCAAAATTGTGGGCTTTCAACAATTTTGATATCAACATTTAATAGAATACATAATTTCATACCATTTCTTAAATACACAAACAACTTACTAAATGACTAAATAATTTAGCAACTTATTTCAAAGCACCTTCCTAGCCTCATATCTTCCACCTAATTAAAATTTCACGTTGGCCACCCGCACGCGGTTAACATTGCGCACAACGCGACTGCAATTAACTCCAGTGCCATACTTTTCGCAGCGGCGACACTTCTAGATGAAATACAGGGTAAGAAGGCTCACGCGAAACAATGCGGGATAATTTGATGCACAGTAGGGTAGTGACTTTTATTCCTATTGTACTTCTGAGTACTGTTTCGCATAATAATAGCCTATTGCAGTCATCCCAGCTGTATACTTAAGGCTTTGTTTGCCATGGAATCATTCAGGTTTGGTCATGCTAGACCTCTTGCATTAGCGGTTGCCAAAAGTCGAATAAAAAACAGGGAAAGAGAGCGGTGGATACTTTTCCGCCATCACACGTTTCGTTTTTTTTAAAGAAATATGGGGAAGTGTGTTCACTTTAGGGAAGCTAGAACTTAAGGACAGAGACAAAACTTCACTTAACGCTTCAATCTGTCAAAATACGCCAAATTGCATTGATTTTAACAGATTGAAGCGTAAGTTTACGCTGTTTCAATCTTTATTCCCTTCCCCATAGCGATATTAAATTATACATATTATTATATATGAAGCCGTTATTCAAGCACGTGTGCTTAATCGCGCCTGTTTTCGAGTGAGCACACGGAGACAATTAGCTGAATTTTATTTACTAGCCGCACCCCGCACCCCGCACTGGTTGATCGCGGATGGAGTCAATTTGTGTTGGATCGTTAGTAACGGGCTTGTGTTTACGCTGGCTGTGGCTGGACAAATGCTTGTAATGAGGATTTATAACGGTCTGGGTGCAGTATATTGTAGTTTGTAGCTGCACCCGATAAAACTTTTCATTTGTTTCTTTATACTGTTTGTACTTTAGGATCCTGATAAGTCTTTTGATGCATGTGTTTCCATCTGATTAACTAAAAAAAATACTGAACATTATGGTGATGAATCAGGTATTTACGCCCACATTTCGCTAGGTACCTATGCCATTTGCCAGATATTTTCAGGTCGAGTTCCTGTATTGCATACAGGGCCAGACTATTTCCATTAACCGGGCATAAAACACCTTACGGCAATAAATCAAACTACATTTATATGATATGCCGTTATCCTCTACGCTACCCAACACCGTATATCCGATACCACATTACACCTACCCTCAATTCCTCAATCGCAGACAGCATGCCCAATTAGTGGGTACATACACGTTGCCAGCCCCCGCCATTAAGGGTGCGTGACCTCCGCCATAAACACTAGATTAGCATATCTATCGCGTCGCCCGCGCTGTGGCCCGACTTATTAATCGCTTCGAACGAAACTGTATGACGGCTACAATGGGGCGAAAATTGCAGCTTTATGTATCGGTCCAGTGTTTCGTGGTATGTTTCCAAGATTTCTTGGTTCTGTGATTGTAAAGTGGTCGTGGTGCAATTAATTTGGGTTACTTTATGAAAATGTGGTTGTTAATATCCACTTTTCAGTTCGTAAATTGCGCCTTAAGTAGATGCAATTCTTTTTATCTAGTAGTAACTATGCCTACGGCTCTATCGTCGTCGTTCAGTCTTTAATGTTATTAAGATATTCGACATCGATTCGCTCGACAAACATCACCGTCTTATAACTGCATTCGATTCGTTTTAAATCTGCGTAAATATGATCATGTCTCTGCGCATCGGTCGCTTCTATGCCCATCCGCCAGCTCAGAGGGCAAAGAGTGCTGACCTCCTTCTTTTCATAACTTGATTCTCTCTCTTCCCCTGGTTATCTAGCCTCCCATTTTCAGTACATTTGCGCCAACCACAATGGAAATCTACGTTCATCATATAATCGTTCCCTTTTTCTTTCAGTCTATCTCTCTGTGCAATGCACTACCCCCCAGGAAATCAGTATGGCAACCAACCAATTATCCTTTAAAGTTAAAGTTCGTGAGCACCTACCACTGTTTGTCTGTGCATCATCCAAAGGTAGACTGGTAGAAAATGCCAATGGCATTAAGTCCGCTTCTGTCCATTTGTATGCTTATAGTACTAATATAAATATTAATCAGTTACTAACCACCTCCGTGCCTTTCAAAATAATGGGAACATTTTTACATTTACAATTATTTGACTAAACTTTTTCCTCAGAACGCGTATTTTATAGAATCTTCTCTCAAAGCACTATCCTCATAAATAACATAACAGACCAATATACATTATAATATATCAAACGTCCATTTCGCCCGTTCCTCCCCTTCTATTATACCAACCCGCGCAGTCGCGATGCGGTTTAAACCGGTTTATTTCGATTTATACCGCTGTACAGCAGACGCGAGCGGTTAAATCTGACCCGTCGTCTGATACTACCCGCCATTGTGAACGAATATGTGTATTCGAACGCACAAAGATTAGTGACGATTTCATTTAGAGATATGGTTTAATACATTGTGCAATAACTTACGCCTGTATTTCGCGAAGTGGTAAAAGCCTAGATGTCTAGATGTAAGACTGAAGGGACCATTGTAGAACCTACACATTTGGACAGATTTATAAATTCCTTGACAAAATGGGAGAGCCTATTATCATAACGGCCCCAGCTGTTACTGAGAACCACCGCCAGATCCGTTGGTTGGACCGAGCATCCACCCACGGCATAAATTCCAGACAGATGTTAGTAACTAACTGAGTACTTCATATCTAGTTAAATTATTTACCTTGCCTACGTTTTCTGCCCTTCCTGCGAGTCTGCATGCTTATTATTGTTTAATAAAAAATGCATACTTATGGATTTTTAAGAAAACAGGCAATCCATCATGTCGCTAGCGTTAACTTAATTGGTTTATGCTGTTCCAAATGAAGTATAGCTCTATCAAAACCATGTCAAAACCTAGCCTTTAGCGCCTGCCTTTTTCTCTTTGCATTAGTTAACAAAAGAGAAAAGGGCAAAACAATAGTCAAAATTGTCTTTCTGACCACCATCTCTGTTTGCCTCCAATTCCACAACAACATAATCACAATTTCCCGCTAATCTCTCCTAGATTGCTCGCTACTGAATCAGCGCTCGTTAATTGGCGCATAAACCGCCAATCACGACACGCACCATGATTACCGCTGACTCTGCAACATGACGGAGACAAAGATGATTGGTGTTGGAGCGCCACGTAAACTGATGAGTAGGTTTGATTGGTGGATATGTAATTAACGGCTGTCTAATATTGCTGCCTGCAAAAAAATTATACCTAGATGAGTTATGTTAATCTCTTCTCGTTGCTCGATAGATATATTTTATCCTTCTTTAAAAATATGGCGATTTCACATAATTATCGCTAATGGAAAAGCATACCGTCATGTTTATTTCTCAGGAACAAGTTACCTGGCGAATAAAAACTCACCCATTAATGGTATTTGCAGTAATGGTCTTACGTTACCTTATTGATATTTTGATCATATTGGCAATGATGCGCGAGAGCAATTCTTTTAATAAATAAGATTAGAAAAAAAGGCTATCAGTCTTATATTAAAATTCATGACTATGAGATGGCTGCCAACTTTTACAGGGAAAAACAAAGAGGCGGGACCTGCATCTTAGTAAAAAAAAACTTTCTCTTCGAAGAACTTACCATTTATATATATATAAACGACTGGGTGCTGTGCGCCGACCTCCCTAGTAACGTCATCGTGGTTTGCTACGCTGACGACACGCTGGTCCTGGCACAGGGGAGGTCGCACCAGGCGGCGGCCGAGCTAGCAACACTCGGGGTTGCGACAATCGTCGAGAGGATCCGGCAGTTGGCACTCGAAGTGGCCCTGCACAAGTCCGAGGCCATGTGTTTTCATGGTCCTCGAAAAGCGCCACAGTCGGGTTCCCAGATAACGCTAGGAGGGGTTCACATCGGCGTCGAGTCGACGATGAAGTACCTGGGACTCGTCCTCGACAGCCGGTGGAACTTCGTGGAGCATTTCCGACGTTTGGCTCCCAAACTGGATCGGGCTGGGGCTGCCTTGAGGCGGCTCCTGCCCAATCTAGGGAGTCCAAACGCCTCCTGCCGGAGGCAAAACGCGGGTGTAACTCCGCTGCCGCGAGAAATCACGGTATAGCGGACAGAGGTCCGGCGGGATCTCATGGCGACATGGAGGGTGCGATTGTCACATCCCAGTGCTGGGCACGTCACAATAGCGGCAGTAAGTCCCCTCTTTGAGGAGTGGTTGGAGAGGCGCCACGGCGTTCGGTGAGGACCTGTGTCAGGCGGAAGGTGAGTACCTTCCGCCTGACACAGGTCCTCACCGAACACGGTTGTTTCGGGAGGTTCCTGTTTCGCATAAGGCGGGAGGAAACGCTCGGGTGTCACCATTGTGTGGATCGCCCGGAGGACACGGTGGAGCATACGGTGGAGGTCTGCCCAGCTTGGGCGGAGCACCGCAGTGTCCTCGCGGAGGCGATTGGCGGCGGCGATCTCTCGCGTCGGGCCCTGATCCAGGCCATGGTACGGAGCGAGAGAGAATGGAAAGCCGTCACCTCCTTCTGCGAATCAGTAATGCTTGCGAAGGAGGAGGCATAAAGCGTGAGGGAGAGAGCCTTGCGCCCTCACGCCCCCACTAGTCGCCGCAGGAAACGCCCTGGGCGTTGGGAGTCGCCTCCAGATTCCCGGTCACCGTAGGCGCGGGCTTGCGGACGGCGAACAATGGGTAGCTCGCCGTCCGGTAAGGACCAGGCCCGGGTCGACGGCGCGTCGTGTTCCAAAATCCAAATTGACGGGGTCCGATAGGGCCGACGCCTCAGGGTCGCGGGTGATTCGAAAAGAGATAACCGTGGTTCCGGCACAGGCAACTGAAGGAACACGGTGGGTTTTAGTCAGTTAAAGTCTGACAAGCCCTCCCGCTCCACCCAGAGCGGGAGAAGTCATTTAATGATTTCCCAACCAAAAAAAAAGAAAAAAAGCAGAAACATGTATGCTCTTATTATTTTGTATTTTACCATCTTTTATGCCATGTTTTTAAGCAAATAAATATTATTCTATTCTATTCTAAGATTCCTACCTTTTTACAATAGTGTAACAATGCAATACCCTTTTACAGAACTTAGTAAGTAAACTTTTGTCCAAAATTTATTTGTGAAAAGCTCTCAAAGTATAAACAAAACACTGTATAAGTAAAAAAAATAAAAATTACAAAAAAAGAACAATCCATTTCCAAAATAAAAAAGTTGGATTTATATTTTCGTTTTTTGACACCACGTCTCTTTGTAAAAAAGTTTACATTTTTCACTTTTTAGTTGTGGTATCTACCCCACACAAATTCGTATACCACATCTTGCTATATGGGGAAAAATACGTATTATTGAAGCTAACTGAAAAACTTACCAAGTCAAGTTAATAAAGTTTAAAAGAACCACCCCTGATCCCAAACCAAAAAAAAAAATAGTTTTCGAAATCGATCCACAATTGCCGGAAATATCGCGTAACAAACATACAACCTCTTGAGAGAAAGCGTCTGAAGCGTGAGAACCTCTTCTTTCTAAGAAGTCGCCTAGTCTGTTAAAATTGCCTTTTAAACCAACTTTACTCAAAGGCGGCATGGCACACCCGAACTTCAACAAACTGCCAAATAGTGGGTCAGTGCATTCCCCATGTTTCCGACGTGGAAATATGGTGCTTTTTACTGAACCTTCTCATGATTGAGGAGCCACTTTCACCCTATCGCGCCCTGATTGTGCGTTTGTTCCCCACGGGATAGGGGTGGGACCACGTCGATACCTGCCTGAAGTAGTATTTCTTTTATTATAGCCAATAGGTGAGACGTCAAAATGATTGAAAATTTATTTTTTTGTGGTTAATTTTTGGTGGCATTGCAGTTCGAGACAATTTCGCTTGAATAATGATATGATTAAAAAAAAAAAAATACCTTTTACCGACAGTAGGAAATGTTATTCGTTAGTAATAAGTTAAGTTAGTCTATATAATTGGTTAGGGCCATTCCATACAAAACCGTTTTAAATAGAAATAATATGAATAAAAAATCAAATTACATAAACATAATAAAAACACCCGTTTTAAATTACGATTTTGTATTTTTTGAACAAGTTTTTAAATTCTGTTATGTGGTATATTTCAGGGTTGAAATATATCACATCACACAATTCAAATAACCCATAATTACCATTCGATAACCATAATTATACCGATACAATTTCGTCCCCCCACAATTCGGGCGATCCCATCAATCCGTGGCGTCATTAGCCCATAAAAGCTTCCACTACACTAATGTCCCCCACAAAGAACGTTAATTTCGACCCCCTTTGTATTGGGGACTTTGTCGCTACTTGTATTGGGGACTTAGGAGGAATTGGACTACTCATGCTGGTAGAATTACGAACCGTTACAAACTAGTAATTTACTCGTGGTTTCATTAAGGTTGGTCGTGTGGTTTAGTTTATTAGTTGTTGATTTTTATAGCCAACAGTTAAACTTTTACTCGATCAATCGTTTTAATGACTTTCATTCACAATTACCTAATCTGTTTAATGATTTCAGCATGAGAAAAAACGCTGCATTCATTAAGTAGTTACAGTTTTAGTTCCATATCATTGAAATCATGATCATTTTTAAAAACACATCGATGCAAAGACAAGCACCTAGTGAACCCGTCACTCACAACAAGCCATGCACATAACATAATCATATCGAACCCTCCTCTCGCTGCACTTTGTTCATGAACGCGTAATGTGTTTGTTCTGCGTACAGTCAGGGTACTGTATTGTTTAGCAGATTGACCATTCCATACGACTAAGCCCACGTTCGCACGGACTTTAAAATATCGCGGCGGGATTTTCAACTCTCGGCGCTAAGAAGAGCGTTGAAAATCCAGTGTGCCGCCAGCCACGATATTTTTACGTCAGTGTGAATGTGGCTTAGACTAATGACGTTGTGATTTGAATTTATGGACAATTTAAGTTGAAAGACAATTTGCTTAGTAATTAATTTCCATGACTGTACAGTCAAGAGCATAAATATCTTACACATACGGAAGATTGAAAAGCGAAATGTTCTCCTAAAGTTTTGATAGATATTATATGGTGTAACGAACTTAGTATAATCGATACCTATACTATTGTGAAATGTGTTTTTCTCACAGTTGCCATTTTTATTGGAACGAAATTCTTTACCGCAGCTTGCGGTAGGAGAAAATTGTTGAGATCGACACGTAAAAGCCTTGTGTGACTTTTATTATATACAATGGAAAGAGACAGAGATATAGTTTTCATGGTTTTCTGGGTGCTGAAGCCGAAAGAGAGGTCAAAATGAAAATCCAAGATGGCGGCTGCGTTTTTTTATTTAATTGTCACCATGGGTTTTCATAGTTTTCGAGGGTGCTGAAGTAAGGTCAAAGAAGGCGACAACTATAAGAGAGCTATACTTAAACTTGTTCTGGATATAATAACGCGTATTAAAATCACACTTTCGCTCTCTCCCTCTGTCTCTTTTTATAACATACAAGTGTATGTGCGTGCGAGTCAATGTAAGGAAGTTAGTTCCTAACGGGGGTCCCCCGACACCACACGCACGGTTTTGCATTTTGCGTTACTGTTTGGTATTTATGCTCTTGACGACAGCTAAGAGAATAATCAAGAAACAGTGTAAGGTAGTTAGAGATCAAAGCTGATGTATGTTTACTGAAGGGTGTGTTCAGTTATTTAGGGGTAGGTGTGTCGATGTCATGGGATTTGCATGTTTACAATTAGATAGTTTGGTTATACGTCGATTTATGTAACTTAAAAGGTTTTTAAACATTATTCAGTTCAGACGAACTTCAGAATTCAAACGCTGCAAAAGAAATTATAGATGTGAGAACCTTTACAAAAGCTGACCTTTATTTGCATCATCACCTTAGTTGCGTCACGCTCTATGAATCACAATCTGAATTATTTTTAAAGATATGTGATATTCATTGCTTCATATGTTCGACAAAAAAATCTGCTCAACAACGTAAATAACGCAATGAATGTTGATGAACTGTCAAAATGAAAGCCTTTCCTACTGTTAGTGTGTTACGCACACTGCGTTACCCCGCAGGAATGATCCGTCTTTTATTGCGTCCATTTATTTCTACTCAACTTAGTATGTAACATTCTTATTAGACCTTGTATTTACAAATTTCTATTACCTCCTGGTTCATTCCTGCATACAAACACTGTTAGCTTGTCACAACAGCGCTACCCGTGATGGTGGCTTTGGTATCGTTACTCAGTGGATCGATATCCACTGAGTACCGACACTACACCACTGTTTAAATACTGTGTGGCTTGTTTAATTCGATTTATCGCTTCAGGTGAGGAATTTACGATGTGGATGTCGTATTGAGTGGGTAAATAGTTTGTGCTATGTAAATATGGCACAGTAAGATGAAAGTTCTGTCCGTTTGACTATCAAATCGATTCGTTAACTTCGCGTAGGGGTAAAAGAAGTACCTAACTGGAGAAAAACGTCATATTTGTTCTTTGGATGATTAATGTCATCAGTTTTTTTTTTACTCACTGATTTTAAATAAAAAATAATCGAGATTTTTTATCACTGCACTACAGAAACTTTCGTTACGCTTAGGTGATTCTTCTCTAACCACATTTAACTACACCATCACTAAACAGTTCGAACATAAAAAAAACTTGTCTTGAAAGAATTTATAAGTAAATAAATTATCAGTCACCTTCGCCGCGTCCACTGTTAAATAATTCAGTCTTGCCGACAATTTGACGTCGCAGCAAGGTTACGTCGCTTTGACAGCTCTCTTTATAAACTAATTGGTTTTCCGAACGTCGCTGTTGTTTGCTTTTTTTTTATCTGACGGAGGGTAAATGGGGGTAAAAGGTATTCGGTAATTGGCACATTTTTAGATTTGCTTTATTTAGGCTAATACGCATAATTTACTTCTTTCCAGTTAATTACACATCATCTTAAAAGTCGCGGGTATTATTATAAACCACTGCTAGATATATGTCAAGAAACTTCGCTGTGGTATTTAGAAAATAACATATGTTAAGTAATGTAAAACCTCGATAAACAGATAAAAATCTAAAGGCTACTTACTTATATTATAGCATAGAATACTCTTTATTTTGTACACATTATGGATACAAGATATACATCAACGACTGGCACATAGTGTGACACAGTCGGTTGTAAAACATCGGAGTTTAGGGTAATGTATCAAGTGACTGAAAAATATTCCTGTTTTCATTGTAGCCGTTGTTTTGAGGCACATTATTATCTGATACCTCACCAGAAGAAACATGTTCACAAAATAAAATGCAGCTTTCTAAAGCAGACCTACCCTTCAAGCAACACAAAATTTAAAAATATCCATATTTATAAACGATTAAAAACAAACGCGTGTAAGTACGTCGCACGGTTGACAGGGGTTGCACGGGGTGTTTTTTTCCTAAATATAAACATTTGTGTGTTTGTAAACCCTCCCGTGTGTGCCGACGGTGGCTCGTGTGATTTGTACGATTGTTTACGTTGCGATACATTGCGCATTACGTTCTTATGTCAGAGGTTACTGACCGCTGATGAAGCGTAATGGATCAAAGTTGTATGACAGAAATCGCAGATCGCGTAGGTAGAGATGCCCTTGCAGATGTTATTATTACATTTCAGGTATATTTCCTGCTCAAGCGGTCAGTCCCTTGTCACCTGTCGTATTTATAAAGGCGACCATGATAAACAGGAGGGTGGGCAGTCGTCGAGTACACTTAGAGTAATAAAACATGGTTCTAAATCTTATAGAAATTAAAAGCAACTTAATATTTTTTTATTTTTTTATTTAAACTTTTCGAACCCAAAGAGGTACAAAGGCGGACTTAATGCCTTAGGCATTCTCTACCAGTCAACCAAGGGTGGTGAAGAGATAAGATGGCAGGTGCTTTAATTGAAGGGGACGATGATGGAAGAAAAATAACTTTAAAAAAATAATATAACTTGTGAAGTGTGATGTAAAATAGATATTGTGTAACTTATAATACACATACATACATATTAAAAAAGTATATACTTACAATACATATATATATATATAAATTTAATGGTGAAAGGTGTTGAGCCGACTCTACGCTATTTGTTACGAAAATAACTCTGCAATTTCCGCTTAAATGCATACCGACTGGTGGCCGTCCTGATATCAAGAGGAAGCGCATTCCAAAGAAGAATGGACTGAATATGAAAGGAAGAATGAACAAAGTCAGAAGTATGAGAAGGACAAAGCAGGAGAAGATTGTTGGAAGAACGCAGTTCCTTAGCGTGAGATGAACATAGATATTGGAAGTGAGACATAAGATAAGAAGGCGGAGTGGGAGAGTTGAGAACAGAGAAAAGTGTAGTCAAAGCGCGCAAACTTCTTCTTTGGCGAATGGACATCCATTTGAGCTCAGACCTATAGCTCGACACATGGTCATATTTTCTGAGGTTGAATATGAACCGGATACAATTGTTGAGCAATCTGTCGAGCTTATCCAAAAAAACCGCATTCAAGTCAAAGTAGCACACGTCACCATAGTCGATAATAGGGTAAATCAAAGTCTGCACGAGCATGGTTTTCGTCTTACCGGGTAAAAAGTTTCTCAGACGATACAGGGATCGCAGAGTACCGTTGACCCTTTGGCTAACACTAGAGACCTGGCGTTGCCAGCTCAGTGTCGAGTCAAGATGCAAACCGAGATCTTTCACAGTAGGGGTAATGGGGATGGCGATTCGTTTTCTACCGAGATTCCGAACTGTACGGTGAACAAGTTACAAAGTTTTCCAAAGCAAACTCGCTGGAATCACAAAGACGCAATGAAACTCTTCTAAGAGTTGTTTTTTCTCAGAAACTGTTCCACCCTGCACCCCCCTCGGCGACATTGTTCAAATGTTTCTCTTCAACACGGAAACTGTTATGTTTTGTACCGTACCTAGTAAGTTTGCCTTTCATTTTGTTATGAAATTGTACGGAAAATTAATTCTTAGGACACCTTTGCGATTTTCTTTTAGTCGGGCACATTTTCTTATTTTTGGAAAATGTCTTTCGTATTACTATGGCAAAACCACTCCAAATAAGTTTGGAATAGTGGAAGTTTAGGTATATCACCTAAAATCAAGGCTTTTTTTTGTCGTGCTGCGTACGTAACTTTTAACATTTAATTGCTGTGGATTAAACAAAAAAAAAAAAACGACGGGTTGCACTCCGGGAGTGCCGGCAGAAGTGAAAACTTGAATATTAACGTTGTGTATTTTTGCTATTTTGGAATGGTTAGGGAATAATTTTGCACGAATTGCTTTAATTATCAGTACTATCATTTATGTGGTAGAATACAATATTTATTTATTGCGCTATCGTACACAAACATGACAATTTATACTACATTAAAAAGTTTATCTCTCAGAAAAATCAATCAATAAAAATTAAAAATCAACAATCATCCGTCTTACGAATTTTCGATCAGGTCGTGTCCTGACGCGAGTTTAACATTTTTTACCCATTACAAAAAAAGTGTACAACGGCGCTAGAGAAGTTTACACTTCAAAAACAATACAAAACTGAATAATTCATTCACACACAAACATCATACACTAAATAAACATGCATTTTTATTTACATCTAAAATCACACCTGTCCGCCTTGAATATTTGAAATGCGGCTTATACTTCATACATCATACCGGGCGTGCAATATTAATGCATTTTTATCCGAACTCCGGAGTTCCGGACACCCCCGGCTTGCGGACGGTAATTATTTAAGATAGCCACCTCTACCGGACAGTGGCGATTCATCGCGGAAATGTTCCCAACGCTTTATTTCGGTGGCGTGTTTAAATGCTAACAATTTTTGAAGTGAGGTTTTTGGATTTTTTTCTGGGTTATGAAATGTGATTAATGTGTTGTCTTGTTCCTATCTTTGTGTTGGGCAAATTTTTATGTTTTTCGTGTCGTTTTAATATTTTTTTTGCTGCTGTCTTTTTTGACTGAACACGCAGTTATCTAAAAGAAGAAGAATTAAGAGTTTTTTCAGTCGTCGCATTCACAGCAAAAAGTTTCTCCAAACAAAATCACAACTGCATTTCAAAGCATCCATCTCTTTCTCATCCACATCACCAAACAGTCAACAATCTCGGGGTGTTTAGAGAGAACTTACACAAGACGGACGAACAACAGCGGTCGTTTGAGTTGCACATGTGTGACGTCATGACGTATCGCACAATGCGTCGTGTGTTCAAAGTGTACGCACACGTGTTTAGCGCGCGGTGTCTAGGAGACGTACTTGAACATACACGTATGTATATGGTGTTTGTTTGTTTGCTGAGGACAGCAAAAAGGAAGAGAGTTAGAAAGTTGATGTAGAACTAAAATTGAGAAAATACAATTAAATATGTAGATGGAAATAGTAGACTGATAAAGATTATGAAAGTGAAAGGAAAAATATATGATGACCAAACAATAGAAGTAAAATTTACGACTGGAGCCGTGTATACGCGGCTCAGCGTCACCGACCCCAGCGAGACATGAAACATATGCGCTTCAAGAAGTTTTCATTTAAAAAATCAGGTCATGATGAAGTGATCCGTCATTTTTAGGGGTTTTCGGATAACTAAGTCTATTGAAGCTTCTGCTCTCACTCCAATATTCCTGTCAAAAGTTCTGACAAATAGTAGGGACCTTCTAAAATACAATGATTCTATAACTTTGTCCTACATGAGTATTCTCGTTACACATAAGTTTCAAGTTTCGCCCTAGGAGACGCACTACGACAAAAGAAAACAATATTTCTATTCATGTCCTCGGGGAGGCCACGGCTCGGACACAAGTGGCTGGGCCCTTTGTCGTGACGTCACGTAACTCTTTTCTAAAAAAAACGTTTCGTTCAACTTTAGTTTTTCGATCTTTAGTTTCATACATTTTGATACTGGTACGTTATTAGCACTATAGCAACATCCACACTATTCAACAGGAAGAAATAATTTCTTATTCTTCGCACCGTTTATATCTGTTTCTGTTATTTATAATTGAATGTTTATGTAACATGTTTATAAAATGTTCCTGTTTTTGTTTCAGGTACCTAATATTGAGTTTTTACTTGATTAAACACTGGTGTTAAATCGTAAGTTATGAGATTAGTCCTAGCCACATTCTTGTAATAAGTTGTTTAAAACGCTTACAGGCGGCACCTATCCGTTTTCAAATGTTTGTTCAAATACACGCAAAACTAACTAACTTCAACCTAAAATAAAAAACATACGTCATCATCTACTATATAAACAACAGATGGCGCTGTCCTAAAAACTTTAAGAAATAATAAATAATACGCCCTCTATATGGATTATTGTACATCGCCTTGTATAATAATCCACGTATTTCACGATACCACCCAGGGTAGGATGATAATGGTGAATGATGGATGACGCCACGTCACGGGAAATTGATCAATTATCATTATTTCTTCGCCACAGATGGATGATGGCAGCAAAAATTAATTATTTGAGAAGATTATAGCAACGAGGCATAATTATAAACGGTGAAGTTTGGATGGGTCTGTAGGCGAAATTCAAAAACACAGCTTGCCATAGAAATGAGAAATGATGAAATTTTTTAATGAAATGGTTTTAAAACACTGTTCTATACTCTGTTGTAAAACCATTTCATTATAAAAGATAATTGGAAATCGGTGTCGGTTCGTGCAACGACACCATAAAACGTCGAAAGTAGCTTTATATTTAAAATAACCTCTCTCCTGTTGACATGACAGACAATGAATTTTTTAATACCCTTTGAGATTTAAGAAGCAAAAGAAATGTAAAACCAAATTTCTACCTTTCGCAAACATTTGCTGAAAATCTACTAAATATGTACCTTTATAATTATAAAGAAGAATACTTTACTCGCTTTACGCACTCACGTAAAGCGAGTAAAGTATAATAAATAACAAATACGATGTAATGGAACAATAACACACAGTAAATAAGTGAAAACAAACAGTATCTCAATTAGGGGCAGAACACACAGTCGACACGAACTAGTTTTGTTCCGCATAGCGTCCAATTTAAAGTTTACTACACTATAATTGCGCGCGACGCGTCGCTTGTAATGTGGAGGAATTTCATTAACAAGTAACAAGTGTGGCACACAGGAACTAGTCTAAGGCTGTGTATGTTGCAGTATTGTTTGCTATAGCCAAATAATCAAAATTTAAAATGTTAAATGATACGGAGGAAGAACGGTTACTTATTCAATGATAAAAATAATGTGAAACTAATTTACATAGCAACAGGCCTAAAAATCCTGAAACATGAAAAACTAGTCATATCAGTCCTTCACAATAAACTATGAGGAGAGAGGCATCAAAGAACCAATCTCAAATGTTATTTACAAAAGGTAAAGAGCCATTTCCCAAATAAAAATGACACAAAAAATCAGAACTCAAAACAAAACATAAAGCGAACGGCATACGAACAACACAATACAGTAATATAAAGGAATCCATGTGGATAATCCTTTGAAATATTTGGCGGCGTATTGTCGAGGTGTTCCTACACTAGCGCGTGACTAGACTTCCAAGATGGCGGCCACACATACACGCAGGAAAACGTATTTTGTGGAAAAGCCGTTATTTTGTGGGTTTTCTTATTTGATAGAAAATATTTATTTAAAAAGAAAATGTGTTTTAAGAGTAAAGCAGAGAAAAATAAGTATTCAAAAAGTTGTAAAACAGTTTTTTCGGAACCACTAATGTGGCAAATGGCAATGTTTTGGCTGTATAAAAATACAGCCAAAACATTGCCGAGATTATCGCAATCTTCTATCAAATTGAATGATGGAAGAAAATCTTGGAGCGAAGTGTATTTTTTTCGTTTCAATGAAAGTAAACAGTCTCGGATATCTAGCGAGCAAGGATTATCGGATCAAAATCAAGACTAGGTTATTGAATTGAGAAAGTAGTTAGAGGTAACTGAACCCATTATTTGTTGATATATAAAAAAACTACCCTCATAGTGCTCTGTTTTTTAGACTGGAAGTCGACCCCATCATAGTTGAGAAAATGTTAGGTAGGTGATGATAATTACTGTTGTGTTTTTTTTAATGCCTAATTTGAATAAAAAAATCACAGAAACATGAAAAACGTCAGTAGCTCGTATTTCAATAACAGGCATGAAAAAGTACCTCCCTGTCCATCCTAAACAAAAAAGAAAGAAAAAAACACCTGGTGTGACCATTTCCTGCAAACGCCGCCGGCAAAAAGGGTTGCCAGCTCATCGACTGAGCACAACAGCAGATATTTTCTTTTCATCTTTTTCGTTTAAAAAAAAGTGACAAGTCGAAAAAAAGGGCCTCAGTTACTTATATTATACCGGTGGATGCGAACTGAGGACGAAATATAACGGAATAACAGCCCCCGGGATCGTTAGTTGTGCCTTTTATGTAGCCCCTCTGTTTTACAGCGACTAATTGTTGTTATACGAATAATTTTCTATCTCTGGCTATTGGGTCGCCATATGGCTGGGCAGCGGGGAATCTTCCTGGCTTATTTTATCAATAAACCTTTTGTCGTTTATTCTAAATAAACTTCTATATCGAAATGGCTGTCCACTTTAAAAGACTAAATGATGAATATGGTGGCTTTTTTCAAAGTCGTACTTTGAAAATTGCCACCATATTCATCATAGGGTTAGTTAGCATTTACATTAACTGTCGTTTGGTTTTCCTTTAACATTTACGAAAAAATATTTGGAAAACCGAATTCAGAATTATAAATCAAGTTATCCTCAAGTCTCATTTTAACTAGGTCAAGTTCTGTAAGCACAACCGTAAATAAACTGATGTTATACCAGAAATCACTTAATAAAAATAAGCAGCGAGTCTCAAGACACAAAATAAAAGAAAGAAAGAAAAAACGTTTATTTGCCAAATACCTAGGCGTGATCCTCGATCAAAACCTTACGTTTAAACAGCATATTAAGGCGGTTCGCGCGCGCGCCGCCTTCGCTCTTGGTAGACTCCACTTTATTCTGACAGCCCGTTGCAAACTGTCACTTAAATGCAAGCTGCGCATCTACACCACAGTCATCCGTCCCATCATGACCTATGCCTGCGTTGTATTCGCGCACGCTCACCCACGTCATCTCCATAAGATGCAGACCCTCCAGAACCGTTTCCTTAGGAAGGTCACGGGTGCCCCCTACTATGTCCGTAATATAGATCTCCACGTAGACCTTAAAATGCCTACCATAAACCAGTTCATGAAACGCTTATCGAAGCGTTTCTTTGACTGTGGCATAAAACACCCAAACCCCTTGATCTCAGCGGCCGCCCGCTACACTCCCTCCCGCATTAGCCGTATTCGCCGACCGAGGCATACTTTAATCGCCCCCGACGACGCCACTACCCTCCTCCAGGAGAGTAGTAAGGCCACTAGCACGCTACATAAGCCCAAAACCCGATCGCCGTCCTACCGTCCTCGCCGCCGAGGCCCGCCGCGACGCCCAAATCCACGCCCCTCCCGACCCTTGCTCGAGCCAGCCCGCGCCGCTGAGCCTGTAGCTATAAATTCGTCCCAAAATCTAATAAATCCTGATCCAGCTAGTCTCTTGCTGCCCTCTTCCAGCGACGCCCTAAGCCGAGGTCCGTACCCCACAGGGGGTGCCCTTAGCGTTGTCGCTTAGTTTTAGTTAGTATTTAAGTTTAACTCCTGGCTGGAGGCCTTAATTTATTAGGGCACCACAGGCAAGTCCGCTTAAGCAGACGACAACCTTATATGTTGACCTGCGAGAGGCCATACATAAAAAAAAAAAAAAACGTTTATTTGCGGTAAACATGACGCAAAAAAGAACAAACACTCAAAAAATAAAAGGTTACGGGAAACATGCGTCACATCCACGCAAAACGGCTATCGCTCAGCATAATGCTGCGACCCTATGCAAAACAGAGCCCCAGAGCTGGTTTTCAGCGACAGTCGGCAAAATGATGTTTTTTCATAATTTTATATCGTTCCCAAAAACCCAAGAGCTAACACACTAGATTTAATAAGAAGGACACGAAGAACCCATCTTGTTTATACACGGTATCCCTACTGTATAAGCAAGTGCCACGCATACACTTAGCATAAATATTACAGTTTCAATGTACGCCTCGCTCCATGGTCGCCCTACGCAAGTATAGCGATTCATCGTACATGCATTTTCATGGAAATTTATTGCATGGAAGATTTCCTGCGGAGCGCGTTATGTAATAATGTGCGTTGTGCGTTTGTATAAACTGTAAATGTTTCGTTTGTGTATATGATAATAGTTTCAGGATAATTATCATCTTTCTGGAAGTAGAATTGTTTATGAAACAGTAGATTATAAAAGTTAGATTATAAAAATTCGTTACTTGCGTAGTTTTAAAGATAAAACTAAGGTAAGCATTCGAGTTTTCAACGTTACATTCCCACATCAGTAACAACATTATAATCGGATTGTTGTTTGGATTATTTTCAATTACTGTGACTGAAATAATGTTCATTCTCAAAGTGTATTAACATTTCTTATAAAACATCCTGCAACTCGACAGACTAAGACGCCGTTATAAAAAATAAGCCAATTTCGAAAGTTTTTTTCGTCAATATTACAAACTTTATACTCTAATAAAAATATGTTCCAATCAGTATGATCAAAGCCAGTAAAGTAAAGCTACTAACAACTACGTAACAAGTAACAACTCGATGTAAGTTGACAACTCCGAAGCGGTTACCTCGCGACTACAAACTTTTAATTACGTTCGGTTTCGCCTCTAATAGCTTACTAACTGATAAAAGAGGTGCTGGGTAAGTTGAGGACGCGAATAATGCTATGTTGATGATTGAAAAGTACAATTTAATTATATTATTGGAACGATCGGTTCCGTATCGCACACTTGGCGAGTGAGAGAAACATCGACAAAAGTGTAACTTTTTCACCGTCATGATAAGGTACTCACAAACGTTGTTAATTTATTTCATTGTGCCTGCGGTTTAATACATAATGTACAGCGGAGAGAATCGTCCGAACCGGGTGTCCCACGACGACACCACTCGAGTTTTATGATAGTATAAAACAAAAGACCATCGGATTGATTGTCTAACATCTTAAACATGGATTCCAAGAGAATGCCACGGGGTTATTTAAGCACTGCCAAATTTTAAATGTCTTTGATAAGGTACGTTTACGTGTTATAAGTGAGAATTACCATAATTTAAGTAACATGCGTAAATACGTAAGACCAAAGTCATTGCGTGTTTTGACCTACTTACCCACATTAACCTTGCATACAGTTTTACTTATTTTGCCTTCAGTAAAGATTGTAATTGGTTCCAACTGTAAAGTTTCTAGGAAATAGTATTTTTTTTTTAAAGAGGTTGGCAACTGTAATACTTGTAGTTGAAACATATAGTTCTTATATAGGTAAATTTTAAAGAATTGATGAAGGTAAGGTTGTCGTTTTCCAATTCCTACTCAGTACATTATTTTGAGTGTATTAATAATAAAAATATAATATAATAAAAATAATATTTCACGTAACATCAAAGACTTTTCTTTAAACCTTTGTTCGGAACGTCGTTCGTGCACGGTTGTTGGTTCAAATCCGGGCGTACTAATGTGACTTTTTCAATTCACATGTACTTTCTAAGTTTATCTTTGACATCACTGATATTGGAGAAGGAAAACATTGTCAGAAAACCTTGACATATAATTAATATTAGTCTCTAATCAGCGACCCGCCTTGAGCTTGAGCAAGCGTGGTGATCAAAGCTCGTGCCTTCTCTGTTTGAGAAGAGGCCTTTGCCCTGCAGTGGGACAGTATTATTTATGGAGCGCATATGGAACGCCCTATTGCACCTATGATTTTTCGGCGTACGAGGGATTTAACAAAGATTTAACTAATTTCCTCGCAAACTGCAGATATTACCCCCTCAATATCTGGATATTGACAATATTTCACCAGCCGCTGTCTGCGCTGTGACCGGCCAGGTATTGTGCGGTGGCCGTAAATCTGACGTCACCGGTCCGGGGGGAGGGACCGTGATTAAATGTTTGAAGGTTTTCGGGTTTTCAAGTGAAGAAATCATCTTGTATGGGTTTAATGTGTTTTATTTATTTATTGGTTTATGAGAAGCGTACGTATGTAGGTAATGTGCCAACATAGAGGTTCTTAGAAAAGCTTTCATTTCAACTAGATTTGCCCCGTACCTACTTTCAAATAGAAGTACTGGCATGCATGTATGAGGGAATTGTAACTTAATGTGTTTGTTAAACAGACCTTTTTCATAATATTTGTGCAGTTCCAACGTCTAAAGAAGTTTTTTTTTCCTCGTAAACAATTTTCATTGGAATTGACGTTCAGTTTGTTTTTATGAAAACAGGTCTACTTTTACTTACGAAATTAAAATTCTGGGTACTTACTTAATAATAAAAAGGAGCTTACAATGTCGCGCTAAAATAAAGAATAAGTGTGACTTAAGTCTCAAGGGCGGCAGGTCTACTTACACAAATTACTTTTGAAACAAAATAATCTTTTATGTTCACAACATTGCTGAAACTTAACAAAGAAAAATCCTGAGGCTTCAAGAAGTCCTTCAGGTATGAAATAACAAGCAGGTATTGAAAGTAAAGTGTTCAATAAATGTTACTCTTGTAGGTAAAGTCAAGGTAATTAAGTGCTTATCAAATTGGCTAACAACATAAATTGCTTTATTGTTGTATTTAATAGAAATAAAAATAAAGTAATCTTTTTCGGATAAGCAACATACGAATGGGTTAGTAAATTTAAATCATTACTATAATTTCCTGACAGTTTGTTTCGATTGATTTCAAAACTCTTAATAGTTTATATTGAAGGAGAGAGAGAGAGAAAATGTGCCAAAAATTAAGTCCACGATCAACATATACGACATAGAAATTCCTTAACAGCCACCTCAAATACCCAAGAACTACTTCCCTGCGTAGCCTCGGGAACACAGGAACACATTAATTTTAAAGAAATAAAATAATTACTGTAAAGTGTGCAAGATTTGTTTATTGGCGAAGTGTGTTAGATTTGTTCCGAAGTCTGTAAATGCTGTTTTATCCAACACAATTTGTCTGATAGTCTTTTGTTATTGGTAACTTAGCCTTTTTTACAGGACAAGGAAAAAGGTTTAAAGTATTTATAATTTGGAAAAATCGCCAAAATGAAACATTTGTTGTGTTAATGAACAAGATTACCTGCTTTAAAATTAGGGTGACCATGATTTGTAAATTATCGAATGCTTTGATTTGTATAATTATCGAATGTTTTGATTTCGTTCGCACACTTGAGATCACTTGAGGGCAGTGGAGGCCCAGTGGTAACGGCCCCGACTTACGAGTTGCAGGTCGTGGGTTTGAACCTAATTAGGTGCTTTGCTATGTGTCAATAATTTAATAACTACTGCTTTAAAAAATGCTGAAGAAAAACATTGTGAGGAAACCGGCATGTCCTAGAACCAAATATTCGAAGACATCTGACAACTGATAGCCCGCAATGGGCCTGCGTGGTTTATTTCGGCCCACTCCCTCTCACAGAGAGACGGCCTCCCAGCAGTGCGAACAGTATAGGCTGATTTTTAGAGTAAAACAATAAAATATCACAAATAAATTCCTAACAAAACAGCCAGTATTTTGTCAAAGCAGATCAACAGGACATGTTCTCAATAGATAACAAAAATACTGTAAAAAGTCTCCTCGTGTAAGCTGCTTTGACATCAAAAGAGTATTCTTCAAGCAATTCTTTCGCATCACCGCTCGGCTGCCGGCTAGCCGGAAGTTGCCGAACGCTACCGAGTTTTCCCGAATGCTTTCCAATGACCGGTGGGATGTGGAACCGAGACTAGACACGTCTTTATACGATGTAGGATATTGTTATGTTGGAAGGAAATAGTTTAATAGAAGTTTTTTTTTATTATTGAGAATTAAAAGGTTATCTAAAAGCGTGCGGTCGATTCCCTAGAGATTTAAATATTATGTGTTATACCTCTATGTACATAGACAGACAGATGTGATTGGAAACGCCGGGAGGAGACGCCTTAAAAGGACTTAATAGTGACCTTAATGGTGATGTTCTTTAGAGAGGTCAGCAACGAGCGTGCGTCCATGACGTAAGTAAGGTAAGTAGGAATCGTGACGTTCTGTAGTTTCTGCTTGGGGTATACAGATACTACAGAACATGAGAAGGGATTTTGTGTGTCGGTATAAAATATCTCTGATACTCTCGCGTCCCATTACCTCACTTGATGTGAAACTACTTTGGTTGGGTTGATGGTACGTTAAATGATTTTACCAAAACGATTTAACTTGTCAAAGCTTCAGCAAACTCCAAAATTGTGCTATGATTTGCAAAATTTCAGGCTGATAAAAGACACGCCAAAACGTGTAATGAATGGAATTGAACCGGAATGCTCAGGTAGGTGGGTACTTAGCGTTAGTCGCATTATTGCGGAGCAGTGGGACGCGAAGTCATTACGATGTTAGTGCCGGATTATCACTTTGTGCTGACAAATGAGGCTTTGCGGCTTGTTTGAACTAGTTTATCGTTTTTCAAACTAAGTGCCGATTTCACCTATGTCACTGAACGCGATCAGCACATCTAAAACGCGTTCAATAGCTGTCAGTATCAATATTCCACAGAAAATAATGACACTGACAGCCCTTAAACCTAGTTTATGAGCTGATCATGTTCAATTTCATTGATGAAATTGGCCCTAAATAGAATGTGTTTTTTTAAATTATCATAAACCGGTATGTGGGGTACATTTACTTTACTTGGCGTTGTGTTACGAGCTGTTAAAATAGCAGACTGTAACGTAAATTACCTAATTAAATACACTACAAAAAAAAACTGTCTCTTGTAATTAAGGACATTGCCTTAATTTCTAATAATACAGCATAGGTAATTTTAAAAAAGTGACGCACAATCTATCGCACAATAACATCGGCTACAATGATAGGCGCTGAAACCTATTATTACAAGATACTAAGTTATCTTAGCTTGGGTATATTGCCTGCAACTCTAACACCCAATTTTACTGACCTTAAGGCCTGATTGATTTTAAACTATACTTTTTACTTGAAGGTGCAAATAAAGTATTTAAAATTTATTGAACTTGAACATTCTATCAATAAACAGACTTTCCTTATATCATAAAAAGAACTTCAACCTCCGCCCCGTTCCTCAGTAAGTGGCCCATGGTCCCTGAACCCCGCGGGCCATCCATCTCCTTCAACAAGCTGTCATCCTTACGTCATTACTTACGTTCTCCTTCGTTGTAGGTCCCCATTGACATTGTGACATTAGTGACGTCAATACAACTATTATAAGAACTGGAAAAAGCAGGTATTTTAGATCATTTATTGGAACATCTAATGCTTTTAAGGTAGCGGACAAAGAAAATACATGATCAAAAGTGTGCCCTATTGACGACGCAGAAATATCAGTAAAATGTATTGTTTATTACTCAATAAATTTTACTGATATTTATAATGCAATGCATTTCTCAAAATGGTGGTAACTTGTAGAACTTGTTGGTAGAAGGGTTTGTCGGGCACAGCAAAAACTAATCAACAATTCATATCAACTGCTAGTTAATTGAACACATTAAAAACGAGATAGGTATCATGCTCAATTTGTATATTTTTGGTGAAGGAAATATAATGCTTGACATTTTACCTATTTAAGAGTTTACCGGAACGAAATAACAAAACTATGTGGTTATGTTCATATAATATTAGTAGTTATAACTATATAACTACTAATATTATATATACACTAGAAATATGCTTCTAGTTTCCAAGAATCTAGGTAACTGCGAGCTTGCGCCTGACAGCCTATCAATATGTCTCCCCACTACCCACACGGTCTTCGAACCAAATATATTAAATAACACCAGCTCTATCGATAACACGTGAAAATAAGAAATATTTTCCTCTCACAGGGCTCTTCAAAATATGTACTAGGTACACTCCAATAAATAAAACGGAAAACTTTCAACAAGGCAATAATCTGATATTTCTCGTGTTTGTCTTATTATTTTGTTTTGTTACTGATACAAAACAATAAGACCTCCCAATTCTCAAATAAGATTTGTCGAGTATTGACAATATATATTTTCGCGACCATATCACCTTCGGGACATTTTTCAGGAAACTCTGTTACTTTTATTTTTATTTATTGTAAAAACTGAACAATCTTTTGTACCTTTCATGTAAAATTTCGAAACAGAACGAAGCCTTGTTATTTCTATAACATACTGTCAGTTGCCTATTAACAGTTTAACGAGGGTAAAAAGTGCGAACGCAGTGGAACAGCAGCGTAGAGCATCGCAAATAACTGGTTCGAACCGGTCGAGCTCGCGGAGGAGCTAGTTGCTCCAAGAACAAACTAGTTTAATTAGCAAGCCTGCTCTCTCTGCTTATCATTTAGATTTTTACACTTAAGTTAGATGTTCGTTGAGTCTTTACTTTTAATTAAAATGTAGGTATATCATGTCTTGGAAGTTTAAACTTGTTCGTTATTGCGTTTTTAATTTTTAGATAAATAATTTAGAGGACTCACTACAACAATGTTTTGTAAAGAACATAAATCAAGATAATCAAATCTATGATGTCACTCTAATCCCCAACAAAAGCTTACGAAGCAAAAACAGATCGTTCTCACTTCCCGCAGTATTAGTAGCCCATTGCGTCACTGCGTATCTGTCACAGTCCATTGCGGCCTCTCTTCGCTTGCGTCTCGTCTCGAAATCTCGCGAGACGTGCACAACTGACAAATTGAATTATCCCCGTTACGGTCACCATGAGATAACGCGTTTTTTTTTGTGAATTGCTTAGATTTTTACAAGTTGAATACGCAGGGAATTAGACGATTTGCCAAAAACGACACTTAAAATAATAATAATATGAAAAGTTAATTATGAAACTGTCGGATCCAGTAACAAAATCACTCTCAGAAATTGAAAAGTATTTTTTTACGTTTTCCTGTCATAATCAAGTTGACCTTGTTTTTTCAGTAGGTATCTTATTGTAATAATTTTTTGCAAACATGATTTATTTTTAATGTTTTTCTAATTTCCCTTGCAAAAATACAATCCAAAATAATTACGTAACGCATGGTGATCGTATCCCGCTGATTGGTTCCTTGTTTGAAACATGTTCGGTGAATCAATAGCACTCGACGCTCCTGATTGATTGGCCGATGCATTCGCTGGGCTAATGCCTATGCCACCTATTGCGTTCGCTGACATTAATCAATCAGTGATTGATTAGATTTTAATATGTGGTGACGAAGTTTGGATTACTACGTCACCGTCACCGTATAATACGGCACGGTAAAGTCAGGTAAAAAAGTAAAGGTTTGCTGGTTTTAGCGAACTATTTAATAAAAATGTAATAAATGATTTTATTTCTGTTAGTAGGTGTACAAACACTTTAACACGTCAATCATATCTTCATCTGACTACTCTGAGAAGAAAGACCGAAACAATCTCAGAGGTCACAGTCTCTTTTAAAGTCCAGTCATAATCTTGGTAAGATCATGCGAAGAAAATGTAGATCGGTGTCTGAAATGGTATTTTGAGGAAAGATCCACACAGATTGAGTGGACCTGTCCAAATAGTGCACGCACTGCATGATTACTGACATTTCTCAGTAATCATGCAGTGCGTGCACTATCTCTCTGCACTAGCTCAACTCAGGGCTTAGGAGCTCAACGATTCGACGAACAATACCAAGGACATTTGGGTAGACCGCATAAATTACTCAAACTGCCAGATCATGATTAAAACTAACTCAGAAAAAATAAAACAAAGAAGCAATGACCAACATAGTCCTCACATTCACAATATATAAAATAATATTATAACATTCGGAGTAAGCGATAAATCATAGCGAAAATGCAATATTCAAAGTAGAAACGAACAATACGACATATTCTGTTTCCGACACGAGGATCTTATATATGCTCTGATTATCGGATGGAAAGTTCCTTTTCTATTGAATATTGAATATTGCTACACACGATAGGTAATTCAAACATAAACGGATGACAAAAGCTAGTCAACAAAAAATATGGTAGAAAATATTCAGCTGAATACATACATAATTAAATGACCTCTGGAAGATTCTTGATTAAGATAATCTCCAATTCCTGAACCTCGTTTATTGAAATCGGTTCAGTTAAGATTGAAGATGGTCACAAACTACCCCCCTCACACGATGTGATGTTAGAAAACATCAACCTTGCTTTTGGCTTTGTAGCCAGAGAAAAATCTGCTACAGTTTTTTTAGCAATCCAAATAAATTGAGAGAACCACGTTATTCAAAGAATCAAGCCCGGGGCTACAAAAACACGTATAATCAATAATCTAAGCCGTGCCAGACACCGGGAATCCTGAACTCTGGGACACCGGGACCCCGGGACTCAATTGAGATAAAATAATTCGACGACAATCGGAACGAGCGCGACGTGTGAGCTCAACTTATTAGTGACTTTTTGTCATTCTTGAATTGTAACAACGCCAACATGCTGAATTTAGAAAAGATTTTTTGTATAAAATAATAAATGGCTTTTTCACTTGAGTAAGACCTAGGATCTTTATAGGAGCGAGTTCAGAAAATATCTAGAGTAGAATTATTCAAGGGCTCCCATGAATTTTAATCTACCGAGAGATGAAAATTCAAGGGGAGCCTTTTACTTAGCGATGTTTACAATACAAGGTGAACACAAAATTACACATACAATTTTTCCGTCGACTACGAAATCCTTATCGAAACTTAGAACCTAGTCAAGGCTTGCACAAGGTCACATTCTATCATCGAAAACGATGATGAAAAGTCGAAAGATGTATTGGATTGACATAAGATACCGAAAAGGGAAATAAGTAAGCGATTTCCACTTGTCTGGGTCCTTCTGTCATATTATCGATCAAACGTGTCGCGTCTACGACGTTTTTCAACAATTGACAAATTAAGCGTTTAATGTTCAAAAGTGATCAACGTTTCTTAACATGAAGTCGTAGGTCATAGGCTAACAAACTCTCCAGTGCTACACTGTACTAACAATATTGTCCAACATCGTCATATTTCTACTATTGGTAGCAGCTGCTGTAGAAGTAATTTTAAAACGTCTATACCCTTGATGCGTGTTTTGTCTCGAAACTTCCTTTATGCTCTCTAAAAATTTTGTAGGTACAGCTGTGTTAGCACTCTTTGGTGGTATATTTATCTGATATTTTACAAACGTGCGTCGATCGTCGTGCAATTTATATCTTACTAGCTTCAGCCCGCAATTTCAACCGCGTGGAATATGTGTATCAAATCGTAGAGGAAAAATTGAAAAATTCGAAAATAATTCCATCTAAAATAATTTAAAACTACTTAATAGAATATTTAATAGGCATGTATATTTGCGATACATTTAGTTGACATTAGGTATTTCGTAAATGTCATTCACATGTCATTACGTTCGTTCGTGATACAACATTGGCTGAAGCCATCAGCAGACAGCTGTCAACTTGACAGTCATTTTTTAAACAATTATAATAGCTGTGCTTGTGTCGATGATAGAGTGCCAAAATGGTGTGCTTATAATGGGGAAGGCAACTGTCAAAATGGCGCTGTCGTAGCTAGCTCCCAACACAAGCTAATAATACAAGGCGTGATGTGGTTTTATTTTATTTTAGCGAAAATTGACGCTTTGTTGTGTTCCTAGATACTACGAAATTGGAGTCTACAATATCCCGAAAGCCCCTAAAATTAGACCATTGTGGTTTAAAGCTATTCGTAGAGATTTTTTTGAGTTCGAGTTTATGTCGAAAACATTTTGAAGAAAATGATTACGAGGAAATATTCAAGGTTTAAAATTCTGACACTTTCCATGTCAAGTACTTGATTTGAAATACTGAAATCACCGTAAATAACGAAATAGTGAAATTTAATCAAACTCATGAATGAACATAAAATGACATGAGTGAACGAAATGTCAAATTTATTGTAGGCCGTAGCGACCTAGCTATGGTCACGCCATCTACAATTAGCTTTGCCCGACCTTCCCCATTATGTCAAAGTTATTTAATTTGTGTCCTTGGGTAACCATAAGAAAAATATATAAATGTAATATTTTTCAGTGGAATCTAGTGTATTTTATGCCACTAGTTGTACCTCGGTACTACGTTTGGGCAGGTTTTGGTGACATGCTTTAATGTTTTATCATAAAATATATCCTATGACTCTCGGCAATACTGTAGCTTCCCGTAAGTGGAAGAATTTTTGGCATCCTAATCCGAAGTCCGGATCAATCGTTCCGAAGAATACCCGCGCACATATAAACCCACAAATACCCCCTACATATAGACCCACAAATGCCCCTTACATATAAACCCACGAATATAACCTCTTTCTAATATAAGTAGATAATGATGAAAAAAAAGTCACTTGAAACGCGCTCGTGTGGTTCAAAGCCTATAATCATAGTTTCATCGAATGTATGTAGGGACAATATAAATATGCCCATTGGATAGAGAATTGATGATTAAACGAACTTACCTGTACGTGAAGTTCAATCACAATTACTCGAAGAGCTTCGTTCGAAGATATTAGCATTAACACACATGTAGTTTCACTTACAGACTCGCCATTTCGCACTGAATTTAGGAGAAAAATAAATAATTTTATCCAATATAAGGTAGATTAAAAACTTTTGTTCGTGACTATGACATTCGTAACTAGCCAGCTCATTTAGTTTGGAGGTTTGCTGAGCTGTTTGTTATTTCACGACTAGGGGTTCAGGATGACTGGGAGGGAGGGATGCTAATATCTTCGAACGAAGCTCTTCGAGTAATTGTGATTGAACTTCACGTACAGGTAAGTTCGTTTAATCATCAATTACTCTCAAGCTTCGTTCTCGATATTAGCATTAACACACATGTAGATGTTTAGAGATTGCAGTCGTGAAATATACCTTATCTATTAAATAGGTACATATTGCATCTTTGCTTTGGGAGTATGAATGAAGAAAATCAATAAATCTAAAATAAGTATCTACTATTTTCCATAGCTATATTTAAGTAAATCACAAAATTTAATAGCTTTTAAATGATCACATTGTTATTTCTAAAATGAGATAATTATCCATTTAACACACTTGAGACAAAATCACCATTGGTAGACATATCGTTTGATATTATTCTATTATAATATTTAGCAAATACCGTAGAAGTTGAACTCCACCCTGCAGTTTTACGTATGACATCCAGACTAACACCTACGCTATACGCTTTAGAAGTGGCTGCGTGTCTGGTGCTGTGTGCAGTAAACAGCGAGATATCAATGCCACTGTTTTGTAACATGCTCTTTACCCATTTGCTCAAAGTCTGCGATGTTACAGCTCGGTATGGTTTCCTAAATGAAATAAAAAGTGATTGATGGTCTTGACATAACTGATTTGTCTTATCAAGATATACTTGAAGAGTATCAGCAGGGCATATTTGCGGCCTTTGTAAAAAATACGGTAAAGAAAACACTGGTTGTAAGGAACCCACTCGTGAAGTTTTAATTAAATCAGTTATCTTAATTATGAACCCTGAATCAGATTTGGTAATGTTATTGACGTGTATTTTTGATAAAGTCTGCATTCTATGGGCTGTTATTAGTGCCAGAAGGGTCACTAACTTTTTACTAAGTTTTTCAAGACTTAAATTTTCGTTTGGATATAATTCCGCCAAATAATTTAAAACTTGATCGGTGTTCCACGTTAAATTGTATCTAGGACATGTGGGCCGTAACCGAAAGATTCCTTTGAAGAATCTTTGAATACTTTCATTGTTTGCAATATCGTGTCCAAGTAACAACGATAAAGCGGATCGGGAGCTATTTAAGGTACCATACCGAGCTCCGGTATTAAACAATTGCGTTAGAAAACAGAGAATATTTGATGTTGAAGCATCGTAAGGTTCTATGTTGTTTTCATTACAGAACGTGAACCACTTCTTAAGGCATGTTTCATACTGCTTGACAGTGTTGTCTGACAGGGATGCTAGCATTATGGGTATGGACGACTGTGGAATTCCTCTTCGGAGAAATGATGTCCGGACAACCTCCCGACAACCAGTGTAATTTGTCGGTGAATTGCACGTTCGCTACAACGAGAAATAATTAAATCACCCGCTGATTTTAAAACGAGTGGTTTTGAGGTGAGGAGTCTTATAAAAAGAGGGTACCATGGCTGTGTTGGCCATTTTGGCACGACAACAATACCAGTGGCTTTGTCGTTAATAATTTTACGCAAGGTCTTTAAGATGACCGAAATTGGTGGAAACGCGTAAAAGTAATAATTAGTCCATGACATAGTGAACGCGTTAATTACATAAGCGTCAGGGTCCCTATGCCAAGAAACATAGATATCACATTTATGATTTATTCTGCTCGCGAATAAGTCAATACAAGGGACACCGAAGTGCTGTGTTATTTTATTATAACCAATCTGAGAAATTTCCCACTCTATGTCGGGGTGTAACCTTCTTGATTCAGCGTCCGCAACTATATTATCAGAAGAACGTATATAATCGGCATGAACCATAATTTTACGCGCTTCGCACCATTTCCACAATTGTTTCGTAACATCAGTTAAATGAGGAAATTGCACGCCACCCATTCTATTTATGTACGATATTGCCGTTGTATTATCAATACGTAACAAAATCTGACAATCTTTCAAATCTTGTGCAAAAGCTTTAAGCCCAAGAAAAGCTGCAAGTATTTCTAAGTAATTAATATGTCGAGTTTGCTCATGTTGACTCCAAGGTCCACTGGCAGTCTCGTCCCCACAGGCGGCGCCCCACCCCGTTGTTGAGGCATCACTAAATATCTCTAAGGAATATGTATCAACTTTTATTTTGCATACCGATTCAATTACCGCATTAAGCCACCAGTCAAAGATGGGAGATAATTCGATTGGTAAATTCATAAACTTATCATAGTTTTCATCATCTTTGAGGTTTAGGTATTTGCACCTCTCAAAGTCTTTAGTATAAAGCCAGCCGTACTCCACGGCTTGACATGCGGATGTTAAAAGACCAATGAAGCGAGCAAAATCTCTTATTTTACATCGTTTGAGCTTTCTAATTCTTAGTAACTCTGTTTTAATTTTCTGTCTTTTATCATCAGGTAATTTAACTTCAAATCTTTTGGAATCTATAATATTTCCTAAAAACTTGCAACAATTCGTCGGCACAACCGAACTTTTTTCTGTGTTGATGATGAATCCTAACGATTTCAATAATAGTTTTGTGTCATTCATATTTTGTAAACAGTCAGTATATGATTGACCAATCAAAAATAAATCATCTAAAAAAAATGTTGATAAATATCCCAAAGACCTCAATAATTTTGCGACTGGTTTGAGAATCTTTGTAAAAATATAAGGCGCAGTGTTTAAGCCGAACGGCAACACGTTAAACTCGTATAGATTTCCATTAAATTTAAAACGTAGATATTTTTTAGAGTTTGGATGTATGCCTATTAAAAAATAGGCATCTTTTAAATCTATTGTTGACATAAAACAGTCGTTTGACACAAGTTTCAAAGCTGTTCTTAAATCTTCAAGTTTAAAATGTTGAGTTGGTATGAATTTATTCAATTGCTTTAGATTTAAAATGAAACGTTGTTTGCCGTTCGGCTTAGGAACAAGAAATATACTGGATATATGTTGACCCGCGCATGGTTGACATAAGGATACTGCTCCAGTACTAATAAGGTCTTGTATTGATTCTTTAAAAGCCTTGTATTCGGATTGCGAATATATAGGCTCTGATGGAACGGTGGTCTGAATAACTAGGTCAGAAAAAATAATTTTATAACCAGCAATCCAAGAGAGTATAACAGGATTATTAGTTAATAAACACCACTGTTCATAGAAACACGAAAGACGGCCCGCGGGGCTTACCGTGTCTAACGTCGGTGACCTGCTTGCGGCTGACGCAACGATGTCCTGGAAGCGTTGCTGTGCGTCGTCCTCATCTGCTGCCTCTGAATCTGAGTTAATGGTGCCGCCCGCGCATATTTCGCGCCCCCCGGCGGCGGTGGTGGGAACTGACGGCGACCCGTCGGAGGGGCTCGGTAGTTTAAAGGTCTGTTGACTGCTTTAGCCCGTTTTTGAGCCGTAGACTTCATTGTCGATGATGACCTTAGATCAGCTCCAGATTTTATTATTGTTTTCGCTGATTTTAAGGTTTCCGATAGGGTACTGCCAAAAAGCATTTCGTCTATTTTGGTTTTGTCTAACTGATCTTTTAGTTCCTTCTTGACAGTAGAAAGAATGAATGCACGTCGTGAGATAGAGTCCGTGTGTTGCATATCACCGAGGATTCGAGCTGTATCCATCAACAGCTTGAGAAGCTCAGGGATTTTATGACCTGATGCGAGCAGCGCGGTAATGGCCTCGCTGATGGAGGACAAGGCACAAGATGTTAATACCTGTTTACTTTCTATACCCTTATCTCGCTTCGCTTGAGTTTCTATCAGAGATGCTTGAATCTCCGGATTAAGGGTAGGCGCTTTTATGAACTTGCAGTTCGACGGTACCAAATATCTATCCTTTAGCTCCTTGCGGTTCTCTTTAGAGAGACCGGAGGTAGCAATGTGGTTGAGTCTAATCGCCAAATCCTTTTGGATTTCACTGCCATATTCTTTAGTCGAGGTGGGGTCCTTTCCTAATATTTCTATTAAGTCTGGATCTAATTCGGGAACATCTTGTTGAAGAGCAAGGGGATCAGGTTCACTCGCCTTCTGTAGATGTACGGCAGTTGATTCTACTGCAGGCGCAGCGAGTACTTGCGCAGGGGGCAGTGCGGCGGTCACGGAGCTCTGCGGCAGTGTGTTCACGTGTGCCGGGATGTTGTCGGTAGTAGACCCCTGTGTGATGGTCGGGGCCGAAACCTCCTCCTCATCACTACGTTCAGCTGGGACTTGTTGCCAGTACGAGCATCCAGGTTGTGGATCTGTGTCGCCGCGATATGACGCACAATCGTCGTCGATTGGGATTGGTTCGCACTCTGCAAGCAAAATGAGTATTTTGCTTAAATAAACCTATTTACGGGTGGGAAGTGAGACTCCTTGTGAGAAACACGCAATCCCAATTAATAGGTGATATAATATTTATTCCTCCAGGATTAACGTACATGCTATAGAAAAACCCCACAGGTAGATCCGAGCAGCAAGGTCTTGGTTTTGGAAGTGGAAGGCCCCCTAAGGACAATCCGATTTTCCAATTTAATTATTGTTATGAATCCGGTAAGAAACCAAAAACACAAACATACCATTTTTACAGAACGGTATATGAAAAAGTGTAAGAAACCGAGCCCTGTAATCCACTTTGTTGCTATTCTAAAAGTAACCTATTAAAATGTAAACGCGAAATAAGTAGGTCAATCACTCACCCTGCAGGTTATAAGGCGTAGACAAGTCACCATCGGATGACGATGTACTTTCATAGCGAGTACGTCGCCCACGTTTTATTTCACGTTCTAACTTTTTAAGTTTTTTACACAAATTACTATAATTATCGCGATTATCACGCTTTCTTTTCGGCATTTTAAGGCTTTAATATAAAAACGCACTAGAATTACTGTAAAACAAAAGAATAGATGCGAAACAGCGAAGCACTGATGCGTGAATGAGCTGGCTAGTTACGAATGTCATAGTCACGAACAAAAGTTTTTAATCTACCTTATATTGGATAAAATTATTTATTTTTCTCCTAAATTCAGTGCGAAATGGCGAGTCTGTAAGTGAAACTACATGTGTGTTAATGCTAATATCGAGAACGAAGCTTGAGAGTAATCATCGAGGGGTACACAATATCATCGAATACTTATCATATCACTATTAGTGATCGATGATTGCCACTGATATGTATACTTAACTTATATTATGTAATATCCATTCATTGGAACGTGTTATTCATTTGCTGATAATTACGATTAATTCTCAATAATTAATAATTTCTCGCTTATTTGTGTTAGAAAGGGCAAATTTTAGTTAACACAGATTGATATTTTGTGTTCGTAGCTATTAGATTCGTGGAATTTAATCTGAACAGATATTTGGTTTGAAAACGGACTGTTTCAATTGATGGATTAGTTTAGAACTGTTTGTTATATTCGCTGTTAAAATAACAATAGTTTGTGCTCAATTGAATCAGAACTAAAACTAAAACTTTAATATCAAAACACTACATAAACAATTTTTGTTAAGTTCATTAAAGTAAAAGCCTTGCCGAGAACTCAAACCGACCACAATACCGACCACACTACCGACCACACTACCGACCACACTACCGACCCCCCGGCGACATACGTTACATTTTACTTGTAATTTACTGTCCCTAATATTCCGTTTGCGAATATCCCTACAAGAGTGATGATCAAAGAAAAAACCTAACAATATTTCTCACTAAAGGCAAATAAAAATACTATGATTTCGTGAACGACACACAAATTATATTTTATTTATGAAGTAAAAAGTACAATCGCGGCCGGAAAAACCGGGACACAGAAATAATCCGAAAGAAGTCCTATGAATAATGAAACTGGGTTCAGGGGACCTCTGACGTCACGACCTGTGTTGCTAGCCTGGATATGACATAGTGCAGTCACAATTTACTTGTGTTCCTTGATATGAATGTTTATATGTCTGCTTTAGGGCTTAAGTTTTATTTTTGGTCGAATGATAGCTGTCCTGCAAAAATATGTTTATTTCAAAATTGTTACGATTGACGCAAGTGAAATTGTTTATTGCTAAGGACAGCGTCTTCATCAGTGGCGCCGTCGTCGCTTTAACTGTGTCCACTGGACTGTGTCAAATAAACGTTTTGTCTTTCTTTTCTTCTGTGTTATAACTCATGATGCATGTCGCATGCTTGACACAATAATCACTTCAGTTGCTGATTTAACACCGTTCGTCCGTGGTTTATACTTGGTGACACCTTATCAAATGAATGTGTTTCTGCTTATTTTAATGAATTCTAGCAACCCTTTCAATCAAGCTAAATATATATTCGTGTGGTAAGAGTACAATTCAAGACCTTTCGCTCGCCAATGCGCAGATAGTTGGCCCTTTAAAGAATACTTCATAATTATACATTCTGGAAAATATTCAAATATAAAATAGCAGAGCCATATTCATACGATTCTACTTTCTGTGAAACACGTGAAACAGAACGTAGCCTCCGGGCTCAAGGGATAGGAAATCCCGGGCTTTCAGCTTTGGCAGCCACTAGCCCGCCCGGCACGAGCTCAGTCTGTCGTATGCTTTATTTAAGTAGAGGTAAACTATGGCCAAATTAGATAATTTATGCAGGTTTGTGAAATTAGACTTCGGTTACAGTATATGCGATGATTTTGAGCGTGCAAAGCTTTTTCTTATAAATACCTGTGTCTGAAGAAGAACCTTACTTTTCAAGGTACTTCTTAGGCTCAATAATAGAATAATAATACCGCTTTCTTTAATGAATAATTCTAATTATAAAAGAGCATGGAAGCCTACTCAGAAATTTATAACAAAAAATAGGTATTTCCAACACCCAAAAACAAAACATTTTTATCTTCAACAAAATATAATTCAGACCGTTCAAAACCGTAACGTCCCCGGACGATTCAACCTTTTACATTTTCGAGTGCTTCCGAGTGGTCCCGATGATGCCCGATTTTTCGAATTCCATTTAAACAGGTTAATTGTTGTTTTCTGAGGTTTACAGCGGACGAGGCTCCAGCAGCTTGTGGCCTGTTTAATCATTGTTATTGAATTATAATTACTGTGTTTTCGGGCAAACGGTGGGAGTCAATATTTGATATACTTAGTCGGCGGCAATATTTATTTTTCGTGTGGCGCTGTACCTATGTTATGTTACCAAGGTTTTTTGGGGGACTATAATAATAGCAAAATCAAAATCATTGTGTGAGTGCCTTCCTTATTAAACCACAATGGACCTTACTTTGAGGACTTGTGGAAAAATCAAAGTTTTATTCGTTTGGTAAAAATAACAATATTATTAAGGCAGCGCATTAAATTAGAATTATTTTCTATTCACTTCCACTGTATTAAAACAAAGAATTTAATTTTCTGTATTTCAAAACTATGGCTATTTTGTTTTAACGCACTCTGTATTAAATAATAATAAAAACAAAAGTGTAATCATACGAAACGCAAAATATAAACGCAAAAACGTCATATGTTTACAAATCACAAACATTTAACAGGACAGCTAATCCGGGGCTGCTAAAAGCTATTGCCAGCAATTGCCAGCGCCTGCCATCGATTGCCCGAGGCAATTCAGGACCGAGCCCCCGATTAATTGGTGTCGTAATAAGCTGTCCATTGGCATCGAAAGCAGACATTCGCGATATAAATGAGAGATTCTATGATTCGGATTTAAAATCCATCGGAGCGCTCTCGCATACAAATTATTTTGCACTGCAGTGTATACGTACCGTGAATTCATTTGTCACTATTGTCGGGATGTTCCGTTTAAAAGTATATTGTTTTATTTCAGCATTTTCGGGAAAAAATATACGAATTGTTATTATTGATAATGTTTAAAATATGACATGGACATGTCGATTAATTTTAAATTGTTTAAAATAATCAAACATGTATCCATTGTGGCTGAGAATATTTGACATATCATTTCTATTTTACTTTAAAAGTGAACTCCATCTCACTGAACATGTATCGTGAAGTGAGAGGTTTAAAATTGACTATTTATCCTGTTTTATTCTATTTATGGCGAATTTCACCAATGAAACTGAACGTGATCAACAAATCCAAACCGTGTTTAAAAGCTGTCAGTGTCAATATTTAGCAACACTGATTACACTGACAGCTCTTGAAGGCGGTTCAAATTCAAGTCGCAATCTCATCTCAGCGACAGTCAATGTCAAAAAATTTATAATATTTTTTACAGATTGAGACTGAGATTAGAATGCGAACGTTCTTAAAAATACGCGATTGGCCGCTTAGCTGTCATTGGTGAAAATCAGCCATTTTCAGCCTGTACATTGTTTCATGCAAGTCAGAAAAGTCATTGCTAAACCCTGCCTGAGAACACCAAAATCAAACAAGTATTGATTTCAAAACGCCAACACGAACCATGAACTGAAACACCCAACACCGATAATATTTCGAAAGCCATCGCGGCTTTTGAAATATTATCGGAGTTGTGTGGGTGAACTGAAACGAAACCCGCGAAATAATTGTAGTATAAATAATAAATGGCGAGCGCATTTGTCGGGAGCCGCAACTCCACGAGCCGCTCGTCGTAAATAATACCTCAGCCGAGATTGAACTGCCACCACACGGTATACGTGACATTTGTGACGTCATTTAACTCACTTTTTCCTATAAACTTTTTGTGCGATACTGGGAATAATTTTTTATTTTAAAAACGAAAGTATTTTTGTTGACGCCATTGAATTAAAACAAAGCTATATAAAGTAAATAATAATATTATATGTAGTTTCTAAAGTCTAAGCTTTCAGTTCGATTTTGATATCCATTCTTCCCTACTCTTTGGCTTAACACTAAGCACCATTTACGCTCTGATACAAGTGATTAATATAATTATATAAACACCTGCTTGAAGTTGTGTCATGCAGTAAATAACGTAACCATTAATTATTTTGGTAACACCAAAAAATTATGACTACTGCCCCATTGAAGTTACCAAACCCGTAACTACCCGATTCTGGTCCATTCTACCCCAAGATCACCACATGAATATCAAAGAGTTCACCAAAGCTCCAAAACTTTATCTATCCTCACAACACACTGTAATAATTGTCAAAATACGTCGCTTCTTGTCTCGACGGAACATAAGTTACCCACACTACAAAGATATATGATTGCGAGACAGCCTCCTTAAGATTAACACTCAAATTATGAATCTTTACTAATCCGTCTGATTAGGCACTGAGTACTGTCGTGACGAGACGTGGTAAGCATCATACTTAGTTGTCTAGAAATATTTGCTTGAACTTATGTTTTGTTGAAAAGGCTATTCTTCTTTTGGCCTGAAAGTTTTGTAAAATTAACTGCCTCGCTAATGCTAAACTCGAGGTGCTGGGTTGTATTCCCAGGTCGGGTAAAGAGTTATTGGGTTATTATTTCTGGAATTTCTCAGTAGCAGCCCGAAGTCTGGATTTGTGTCCGGTTGATGCCAATAGACTTGCCCCCTGTTACATAGGAGTTAAAATAAAACGGGGTACACCTTTGTTCAATCCCTTGCGGAAATTAGGCGTGTTGTTATGAGTACAATAAAATAATTTCGAGATAATCTAAAAATAATTCGGTATTTTATATGCGTTCACAATCAATATCTGCTTAACCCTCTAACGACCGCTCGGAAAATGTTTCTGTTGTAATATTATACACAATCACAACTTCTATATCCATAATGAAACCTTCCCTTTTGCTTCGACCTTCTTTTATCGGTCATTAAAAAAAAAAGAACCCAAATTAACATTCACTACACTAAACATCTTTTTATTGCCTTCGTATTTTCCCAGGCAATCACCGAAATTAGGGATTCACAGTTCGTGAAGGGGTGCTCCAATTCTAATGTCGCCTGCACAGACCTGCGTTACACCCCCCGCCCCATCCCCCAACTAATTAACTTGTTCGTTACGCTGTATTTTTTAACACCTAACCCTTTCTCTATTAAATTTAGTTAAAAAGGTCTTTCTTTCTTCAAGCGGTTTATGTTTTTCAAGTTTATTGTTATTGTGGGATACAGTTTATTACAGGATAGGATATCTTTGTAGGGATTTTTTTCTTCATTTTGGCATTTGTTTGCCTTTTTGCCAGTCTTTGCACATTAAGTTGGGTAAGTCTAAGGCCCGTGGACCCTTATTGCACCGAACAATCTGTCTTCTCGACATTTATACCGGGAACCGTACATTATGTTACGAGAAACGTCTACTATATGAACTCAGCAATCTATTCGGCCACTAACGTAAAAGTGACTTGCCATCTACTTTGGATAACATTTCCTTCATGGTACAGAATTTGGATTCATTTAAAAGGAAAAACATTTTGTTGATGAAGAAGATTCCCACTTTAAACCTTATTGCCTAATCAAACATAAAGTGAACGTGTTCTTTCGCAATCAAGCGGTCTTTCTAAGGGTTTCATTTACTAAGAGGCCGTTATACCATATCGCGAGGTTTTTACAATGTCTCGGCTTTCGGCATTCGACGAAAGTTTCGTACACTCTTATTTTAGGGTTAATAGGGTTGTTGTTTTGACTAAATACTTGGACCTCTTTGGTGATAAGTTTTCACGATTGTGTTTGACAAAAAAAGTCGGATTGATATAATGTCAAAAAACTTTATGCTAGTGACTCTTTTACTTTTACGAAACGAGTATTGTCGACGAAAGAATAGACAAAATGATTGATGAATAAAATAAGTCTATTCTGTCTGACATTTTGTCTATTCGGTCATTTTGTCTATTCTAACTGTCACTCTGTCTATTCTATCTGTCGCGTTGTCTATTCTAACTGTCACTCTGTCTATTCTATCTGCCATTTTGTCTATTATATCTGTCACTCTGTCTATTCTATCTTTCATTTTGTCTATTCTTTCGTCGACAAAAGTTGGGTATGCTATGCGTGCTGGTCAGAAGTATCTGGTCTTCCCATCTCCAGACATCTGATAGCTTACCAACAAATAAGGTCTCAGTATTCCGTTTATTTTCCGTTAATTAGTCTAATGATGTAACTAGCGGCGGGTGAGAGGTCTTTGATGTGACTCGAGGTACCAGTCTTACTTCGTAATTGGTGTTATACCAACATTTTTACCGTGTGTAGCCGACTTTTTATTTGTGCTTAATTTTTTTTTATCAAATGGCATTGTTTTACAAATGTGGATAATCACTGTGTGTTACAATTGGCAATTATGTTTCTAAAGAGGGTGGAAAAGAGTTCGTGTGTTTGGTTTTTGGTTTCTGTATTAGTAGCACAAGTGTTTGTAAGTGAGTTATTGGATTTGATAAGCCATCTCCACTCTGTACATAGGTTTCTGGAAGGTTTTTTAAATTATACCTATTTATCAAGTTACTGAAATCGCCATCGTACGGGTACACCTCTGCCCAACCCTTCGGGGAAACACGGCGTGATGTTATGTTATGTTATGCAATCGCCAGTAACTACCTACCTACTACATTTGAAGTTTTGAACAATGATGATGAATACATAGATAGATAGAGTACGATTTAAAAAAAACAAAGTATTGGGCAAAATTGTGTTTTCGACACCAAATGAATGAAAACGCAAATAAAAGTTTACACTTCCCAATTCAATAAAACATTTAAAAACGTAAAACTCTTCTAAATCCCGGTATCGCAGTTTCGAAGCGCGTATTTTGCAGGTGTTGCAGTTTGCCGAGTATTTTTTATCTCGTTTACAACGCCACATTTTTTTCACCGGTACAAAGTTATATAATATATAATAAACCATTTATTTTCAGGCGACACAGGCCTATAGATAAATACCTTAACCTAAACATACATATATTTATCTTATACAAAACTTGTGTTTATGAAAAAGACTTAAGACTATGTTAGTAGCACTTCACTTTGCACTAGCTTGACTTTGTGCTGTCTTGTGGTATTTGTCCCCGGAAGCGACGGAACACCACATCCTGCCGCCAAAAGCCTTCTTGCATGACAAGGGGCAGGTAACAATTCGGTACGCGCACCACGAACGCCTTAAAATTTACGTTGCGGCGCGACTCCAGTAACTGCACCCTCGGCATGTATCTTATCTTCTGGCGCACGTATTCAATGATGTCCTCCGCCTTAGTAGTGTAGTGCAGGCGGGAGATGTACCCCGGAGTGTTCGGCTTTGTGGCACGCAGGCCTACTTCGGGACCCGTAGGTGCTTTGCCGTAGCAGTTCTTGTTAGTTTGCGCCGTCACAAAACCCTCATCATTAGCAGCTCTTTTCGGTGCCTTTTCTGGCATAGGCTTTGTGTTTGGGGCGCCAGGGGCACTCGCGGTGACGCTAGCGTAATCCTTAGGCTCGGGCGGCGCTGCTCGGTGGAGCCACGATGACGGGCGCGGGGCTGCGGGACGCGCGGGCGGGGCGCGCCGCAAGCTCAGCAATCGACGGATGCGCAGGCGATGAAACTGCTGACGCAGACTTAGACGACGATATATCGAGGCCGGCTCCGCGAAACATGTTTACATTAGACGCATCGGCTGATGACCTAATTTCCGTCGTATAAAGCTCCACCACCATAACAATGGGCACCTATGTGACTTTAAATAAAGTCTATGTTTTAAAAGCTCAACAGGGCGTGCAACTAGATGCAACCAGCAAAGAACGACTGTAATATGGGTGTAATTTTATAGTAGGAAACGTGTATAAAAAACCTAAATAGCCGTCCCCACCCATTTGTTAAGATTTTCGTTTAGTTTCAAATAGCTCACAAGGAGCTGTAACAATTTCTTTAGAAAGTTCAAATAAAAATCAGTAATCATATATTCAAACTACGGATGATGACCAGCACTTTTTGAACGAAAAATTACCTACATAAGATAATCCTCCAAAACACCCGCCCTTCACCGCTTCCTGGTACTTCAGCTGGGAAGAAGAAGTGGCGCAACAATTTCCCCAGCAGCACAGCTGTCTGTTCAGTTAGAAGAACATGACTCGAAACAATGACGTGCAAAGAAATTAACGTCCGAAACACAGACAATAATAGTACATTATGGCCGAAGACGGTAATTATCAATACACACGTGTATCATACGACGTTTGTTCAACACTCTTGTGAATAAAATATCAATAAAAACTCATTTTATTCAAAAAAAGATCGTGTTCAATAGAACAAATAAATTAATGTTCCTATTGCTTGCTCATTTCATGCACCTTCTTATTTAAATAGATAATTTTAACTCGTGCGTGTTTAATAAATAAAACTTTCACTCAAATATAACTTTTGTTTTCTCTGTAATAGAAGAAAACTTTTAATTCCCCATTTTGTACGTGACAGAATAGGCGCAAACCCTATGCGCGGAAAATAAAAAAAAAAGCTCATCCCTTTAGTCTGTGGCCGATCGCAATGCGCGCGCATAGGAAAACTGATTAATTTTTCCCGCCATAGCGAAACATTTTTCACAACTCGTTTTCACTATTGAATTTATAGTTATATATTAATTAAAATGTCTACAGGTACTAGTTACGAAGAAAATGATTTAAGAACAACGCCACTCCACCAATAAAAAAAAAAAAACTATAACTCACTAGTGAGTTATAGCAATGAAAAAGTCACAGTTTGATTATGGGTGTCATTCTGTGCCTAATTGCGGTGACCATAGAGCCACTTTATGAGCAAGTGTGTTGACAAGAAAATTATTTGTGTAAGTCAGGTTCGATGGCTGCACTGCAAATATTACTTTAAGTAGAAAACCGAACTTAATTGAATACATTTTAAATATGAATTTATTTTATTATTTTCAACACAATGTATTTTGTTATGAAATAAATGACTTATGTATGACTTATGAAGTTATGAATAAGTAATAACTTCATTAGTCAAGTAGAACTTTCAACAGTAGAACTTTTAACTTCAAGTAGAACAAGTAACTCCGCACAGTGGGCACAGCTTTTGCATATTCATGGACAAAAATCAACGCCCCCGCGTTAATCATAGAGGTGCACTAGTTGGTTAGTGACCCTCTGTCCAAAAAGTGATCAATATGCGGTCAGTTCGGGTTAACCCTCCGATGGCCACTAATGGGAGCCTGTTGGAGGGTCGATTAGACCTCGTTAAATGAAGTTTTTAGGCTTACCGGCTTTGTACGAGCAGTCGTATTTTTTAAATCCTGTAACAATGTGGGAAGCCTTGTAAAGTGATTAGGGTGGGAAACGGTTTATTTTACGTCCATCGCACCTGGCTGGTCGAGGATTACATTATAATAAAAATCTTTTATTTTATAACTTTTTGAAAACTGCTTTAGATGAATTTTATTGAAACGGTTTTAAATGTTAATGTCTTATACAAGTTTTCATTAACACTAGGCTCCATTTGAATGAATGCCCAAATGATAGCGCGCAGTGGGATTTTCGACTTTCGTCGCCATGCTGAGCCTTGAAAAATGGCACTACTGCTATAAAATTAAGGTTTGGATTGTAATGCATCCCCAAAGGGTTCGGCGGAGGCTTCCATATTTAAAAAGGTACATGTTTCACTGCTTCTCTCTCTACCTCGGCTTCCCAACTGTGTGAGGGCAGCTTCCAGTCTGACTGGATGTAGCTGAATACCAGTGTTTCACATGGAGCGACTGCCTATCTGAACTCCCAGCCTAGCGGCTTTAACAGAGGTGTCGTGATACCCAGTAGGTATCACGACACCCCTGTTAAAGCTGCTTCTATTGGGGTATCGTGATACCCAGTTACTGGGCTGGAATATCAAATAGGCAGTCGCTCCGTTAAAGCTGCTTCTATCTGTATAAAATTATTAATTACTATATTTACCTAATATAATTATGTTTACACTCATGTATAGTTTATGTAGGTGTGTGTGTATTTCTATTTCAGCGAACATAACCGGTTTCCCTGTGTCTCAGACAAGCGCCCCGCTCTTACACTTGCGGGCTCTGTTGAAAGGTTCGATGCTTAAGTGATACAAATAACAGCAATTAATTCGTTTGTAACACTTATTAAAACAAACAAAGTTTTTAGCTAATAAAATATTTACGGCCAATTTTTCCATCTTCACATAACTTTTTTGACAGTTTTTGCAGTTGTATACCGTAAAAAACTGTCAAACCGTTAATATTTATTCCTCAGTAAAATATCTGACACTTGAATAATCGGCTTTAAATAACTTCAATTAATTATTTAGTAACATAAAATAAATAAACAAGGTTTTCAATGAATAAATAACAGATTTTGTGAGCCGATTTCAATTTAACAAAAACAGTAACAAACAGTGATAAAAACAATAATTCGATCATTAACACTAAACTAAATTCAACTGCCTCGTTGGTCTAGTGGTCGCAATCGCTACTGCTGAGCATGAGGTCCTGGGTTCGATTCCCAGGTCGGACAAAGTGTTATTTGGGTTTTTCTATCTGGAATTTCTCAATAGCAGCCCGGAGTCTGGATTTGTGCCCGGTTGATGGCAATAGGCTCGCCCCCTATTACATGGGACTTAAACATAACTGGCGAAATGTGGGTGTACAGGTACACCTCTGCCCAACCCTTCGGGGAAACAAGGCGTGATGTTATGTTATGTTAAATTCATCTCATATTCATCACATCTTGGAAACTTTTCATTCTGAAACAGAATAAAATCATAATTCAGACCAGTTTACCTTGAAAATCCTCTTTAAAGTCACGCCCTAACGTCCAGCGCACAGGGTGCTCACTAGTCTGAACGCTGGACAAAGTTGTGTAGTTACAAACGTGATGTCAATCTGTTTGGAGCGTCAGTAAGTTATTAATGATGATGTTATTGTGATGTTCCTGGCTTTGTGACTGCTCCATTGTGTTTACCGGTGGTTGCGTTCATTAGTAGTCTATTAAAATATTGATGACATTAGGATATATCATGAAGATGTAGGAAGGTTTGTATAGAAACTACACCGTTAAATGCGGCTTATCAATGTCAGATAAGGTATAAATGTTATGTTATAGGGGGCGAGACCACAGCCATTAATCAGGGACCATTTATCCATCTTAAGATCCTGTACTCACTAGCACGCGAAGAATGACCGGGGTTTTGTCCACGGGAGAATAGACAAAATGACAGTTTTCTTTTATTTATCTGCCATTTTGTCTATTCTTCATCGACAAAACTTGTTTCTATGGAGTCGTGCTACGCGTGCAGTCGAAATCATTAGCAACCGCGAGAACAGTCTAATTAGAAATTAAAATAATATCGGTACTTATATTACGTTCATGGGGATTGTAGAGTAATATGTTAAATAATCCTGCAGAGTAATTGCGCTACGCTTACAATGCTATTAATTTTGTCAAGTTAACAAAGTTCTTAAGGAAATGAACGTCGACAAGCAGCAGATTAAGAGCTTCCTTCAAAATCCATCTTATTGTGATTGAAAGTGTTACGCAACTGGGGGACAGATCTACTCTGTGATCTATCTTTTTGAATAGACTGAATTATTTTGAAAATGAGAAGCGCAATTTAGTTATTGCTTAAAACTAAATTACGCCCAAATCACCTGCGCTCCAATAAAATAACCAAGACTTAAACGGTAGCAGGTGCTCGGAAACTGCATGCTAACCCATTGTCACCCTCAGTCACCCTTTAGGCACAAAATTTATAAAGTATAAAGTAAACAGAGTGCGCTGCTCAGCACGCGCACAGTGCGCCGCGGCGCCCGCTCCTGGACAAAGTTTACTTGTTATAACTAAAGCTAAACGACCGCCCCCGTATCCCGTTGCGTAGTGTAATTAACTTTGTTTTACGTTGTCGTAACGCATCACTGAGGCTTCTTAGCTGAGCTGCTGAAATGTTGCAGAAGATGTGAACATTCTCTAAGATGAATTGTTGCAGGTTGAGTTGAACAATTTTAATTTTTAAGGTGACATTATTCTTAATCAAAATCAAAATCAAGTCATTTATTCAAATTAGGCTGAGAATCAACACTTTTCGATTTTTCAAAATTACATAAGACAGTCCCGCAAAACGCCCGCCCTTCACCACTTCCTAGTGCTTTAGCTGGGAAGAAGAATTGGCGCAACAAACTCCCCAGCAGCACAGCTGTCTGTTCGGTTAGAAGAACTGGATTCTAAACAATTGTAAGTAATTACCAAAACATTAAATTAATTGCCATACGTCAGCTAGCCTCGCCAATATCAAAAAAAGAGAAAAAAAAATCATGTAAATAAAGCTTATTATATAAATAAAAGCCTCCAGGCCTAAAGGGCATGGCAGCTTACATATGCAATACTGGAATTATTATACAAACAAATAAAATAAATAAATGATAAACTAGGACCATCAAAGTAAAATAAATTAACAGAACAATAACCGTAACAATATAAAACCATAGACAGCAAGACGACCAGTCACCACAAGCAGCACCCCTTCACGAGCATAACGCAAAGATCAGCCATTACCCCCCTCGCCATATTTGAAGGAAAGAGGAAACCCGACTCCCGACGCTACCGCAAGCAGTGACATCTAAGGGAGCATGCCGAACTTGCTGTCGGTTGCTGCCGGCTGCAGGCTCAGGCAAGAATAATATTATCAATTGTCGAGGTCGCTAGCTAACCACATATTGCAATACAGCTCATTAAAAAATCATTGTAATGAGTAGATCATGTTAATAATAAATGAAGATAACAAAATAATTGACTTATACCGTCAAATAAAATAAAATAAAACAAATATATGAACTCATATACCCTGTAAGTAGGTAAGCTGATTCTGGAGAAATGTGAATAATGTTGATACAGTATCATGACAATGTTATCTAGTAACTTATGATATGCTATTAGACTAAAATCAAATCTAAAAAAGACCACTTGAATTTCTGAAAAACTTTTTACATGGTTTCTTAAAATAATGTTTTAGATGTTCAAAGTATTCAATCTTCAACCAAAGTTCAAATTTTATCAACATTTCGACTTCATTAAAAAATGCATCATCCCTCTCAAATCAGAAAAATCTTTCCAATACTCCAACATTAATGAATTATGCTTTAAAACAGCAACATTTTAATGAATTAATTCAAAATATACGGTTGTCCGAATTGAAAATAAACATTAGCAACAGAATTGAGACTCCATGTACACCACAGTAATGTGGTCGTGAAAGTTTTTACAGCGCCGTAAGGAGTAAGTTCAGGACGTAAAATTGTATTATTGTTATTTTATTTGTATTTACTTTTAACGAGAGAAGAGGTTGTAACAGCTGGGAAATTGAAAGCCATGGAAGGGAGAACTATACTAATATTATAAAGATTGTCGGAGACCAGAATATCCCCCCACATTAATTTACACACCCCTGGCTTTACCTGTTACCGACGCGATAAGAAACCTGATGGACTCGGCCAAGGAGTCGCAATTTTAGTTAAGACGGACATAAAACATACCCCTCTAAATATGCCTATAACTCAAAATCTAGAATGTGTGGGATTACAAATAACTCTATCAAATCAGGTATTTGCCTTTATCTCAGCCTATCAATCCCCGAACCTATCTCTATTACCTTCAGACTTAGACGCAATTATTAATATTCGACCTAAGACGCTTATCATGGGTGATCTTAACACTAAACATTCCTACTGGCACTGCTCTCGCTCCAACATCCACGGCGAGGTACTTTTCGACCACATGGTCAACAACGAATATGAAATTCATGCACCTTGTAGTCCCACTCTAGTCCACTACCATAGCACGCATTTACCATCTACTCCTGATATTATCCTTGCCAACTCTGTCTACCACCTTTCAGAGGCTCAGGTTATCACCAGACTTTCTTCCAACCACCTGCCTGTCTGCTTTACCGTAGCTGGTAAAGTCAACAGAGAAACGCGCATTATCTTCAACTACAAAAAGGCGGACTGGAAAGGTTATAGATGTCAATTGAACGAGTCTTTAACTTTAAACAAAACAACGTTCAACTCACCCGAGACAATTGACCTTGCTGTTGAACACCTTACCCAATCAATTTTGAATGCAAGAGATAAAGCCGTTCCTAAATTACCCAGTGATGGTGGCCAAAAACTACCTCGACGGATCAGGTCACAAATAAAAATTAAAAACCGTTATCGTAAACTAGCACTTGAAGAATTTAATCCACACAACCGAGGTCAGCTATTCTCCCAAGTCAACAACATGCAAAAATGCATCAAGTATAAGATCCAAGCCCTAAACGACAATATCTGGAACAATAAATTAGCAAAAGTAAGCAACCCTGCTTCAGACTTATGGAGAGTGGTCAAGTCAATAAACCATCAGCCTGTTTCAATACCCCCCCTAACTACATCGAACAATACTTCCACCTCCTCAGAACTTGAACAATGTGAGGTACTAGCCAATACCTTCCTGGAAAACATAAATCTAACCAAACACTGGACCAGTGATCCAACCATTGAAGAGGCAGTCAATGATTCCATTAGGTTGCTGGAATGTTATCAGATGGATGAATACCCATCACTTGTTAGGCCGATTGAGATCCGAAAACTCATAGGAAAACTGAAATCAAACAAAGCTCCTGGTTTTGACGGCCTGGGAAATGGTTTACTAAAGAATCTTCCTCAGAAAGCTATTGTTTTTTTGACGAAAGTCTTTAATGGATGCTTACGCCTTGCATACTTCCCAACGACATTTAAACACGCTAAAATCATAGCTATTAAGAAACCAGGAAAAGATCAGTCTATACCATCTAGCTATCGACCAATCAGTTTATTACCAAGCATAGGAAAGCTCTTAGAATCCATCATCTTATCCCGCGTCTCAAAAACAACTGCGCATATTTTGATCCCTGAACAGTTTGGATTTCGAAGCTCACACTCAACCACGCAGCAGTTAGCCAGAGTGGCTGAACACATAGCCCATGGGCTAAACCGCGGTCTTTCCACAGGCATGGTTTTACTAGACATTGAAAAAGCTTTTGATTCTGTCTGGCATGATGGACTACTACACAAGTTAATCAAATATGAAGTACCTCTATGTCTAGTAAAACTCATTCAAAATTACTTACTTGATCGATCCTTCTCTGTTTATGTGGGCAAAGAGCATTCTGCCCCTAAACCTATCCCAGCCGGTGTGCCCCAGGGTTCGCTTGTGGGGCCTTACCTTTTTATACTCTACCTGAATGATATGCCGAAACAAACTCACACACAGCTTGCCATCTATGCTGATGACACAGCTACTTTCACGACAGACAAAGACATTGACTTAGTTACTGGACGGCTACAATTTTCGCTGGAACTACTCAGCCTATTTTTCAAGACCTGGAAGCTGAAACTAAACTCTAAAAAAACCGAAGGAATTATGTTCACTGGAAAACGCACACTACCATCCAGATTCGTTCAAATTGATAATTTTCAGATAACGTGGCGTGAGTCGGTTAAATATTTAGGCATAATTCTTGACAAGACCCTTAACTGGAACAAAAACACTGAACTAACTATAAGGAAGGGTGCAAAAGCCTTAAATTCATTAACACCCATTTTAAATCGCAAATCCATTCTTAGTCCTTCAACAAAATTGCTTATCTATTCCACTTTAGTAAGACCATGCTTAACTTACGCAGCACCTGTCTGGTCCAGTCTGGCAGAAAGCAAATATAACAAACTCCAAACGATTCAAAATAAAGCATTAAAATTATCCTATAACACACCATTTCGCACAAACCTCAAAACATTACACAAGCGTATAAAGTATCCATTTTTAAAAGATTTCGTATTCAAACTTTCACACAAATTTTACTTGCATAAAAACCCATCACACTCTAATACACTAATATCAGCAATTGGTAAAAGTAGACTAAGTACATTGTCTTACGCTCGCACATACAATCGATACCGACTGCCCCATCACTACTTCCTCCGTGACGTATCATGACGATAGCTCGCTTGCTAGCCGACGCCGCTTGACCGGCCGTGCATGTAAGATTTTTGCGTGGACTACCCGCTACTTATCCCATGTTATTATAATTTATTTTTAATGCGTACATTTTGTACCTTAATTACGGGCTGCAGACATCGAGTCTATTTTTATTCTGCAGAAAAGAGCCATCAGAGCCATATATAATCTCCGCAGGCGCGATTCTCTAAGGGAATTGTTTAAGGATATTAACATCATGACTGTACCTTGTCAATACATCTATGAAAACATCATGTACGTAAGAAAAAATTTACATCTTTACAGTAAAAGAGGTGAAAGACATAATTATAGTACTAGAAATCGGGACCTATTAGTTCAACCAGGTTTCAGACTGGCTAAAGTAGACTCATCTTTCATGGGGTACTGTCTAAAATGTTATAATAAAATACCTCCCCACATACTTCAACTGAATGAGACAAAATTCAAATCCTTTGTCAAACGCACACTATTCAGGCAGGCATATTATAGGTTGGAGGACTACATAACTGATAAAAATGCCTGGCTTAATGCCGGTCCTGCTCCACACCACAACTAATTAATTGACATTCGAATCACTGTTGAAGCTGCTGAAGATAGTAAGAATTTATTTGCATTATATAAACTCAATCTCCTTTTTATTATATAGATGCATTGCACAGATGTGAGTACTTTGTACTATAGAGCTACCATTTACCGGGTAATGTCATAGATTGACTTGAATGTGCCTTGGCGGCTGATAGTATGTCATGCTCACTCAAATGTCTCGCTGACGGTGGCGCGTGTGTCGGATCATTTAGCTCCCTTCAAAATGGTTGAGCTGAATGGTGCTGATCCATGCGTCATGTTCGTGAACGGGCGCCGTCAGTTGGGACTGGTCATCTCTTAGCTGCCAGGGCTTATTTTAATAAATTATTAGCTGGATTGTTTTTAATTATGTTTTGATGCACTCTGGACGCTTTTAACGTGTACGGTTTTTTGTACATCGTTCTCACTTATAGTGAACAACATTAATCGATGTAACTAAGATATATGTAAAAACATTATTATTTAAAAGAGTGTCCATGGAGTTTCTTGCCCGTTCTTCTCCATAGGTACCTACTACGCTTTGGAATGGGCAACTAGCTTCATATTTCTGACTGACCGACTCCTTGACAATTCAAAAGTGCCTGTAAATGGTTTAATTGAAATAAATGATTTGAGTTTTTTTTGAGTTTTGAAAAACATTTTATATTATGTGGGTCCATACTAAGACTTGCACATATCTAGTAGATAATATGATGTACATATAATATATGTTAACACATGTCAACGCAAAATATAATAATAACATGTTTAAATGTTTGTAAAGGCGAAATGTAGCCTATGTAACAATATTATTCACGATTTGTGTACAAATAGAATAAGATCATTTGTAAACTCATTTGTAACAACCTTTGTAGTAATAAAGACCTTGAAAATCAAATCAATATTATAAAGAGGTAAAATTTGTTTGTTTGCTTGTTTGTAGGGGATAATATCTGAAACTACCGGACGGATTAGAAAAAAAACTTTTTGCGTTTAATAGCCAAATTCTTGATGAATGCTAGAGGCTATTTAACATCACGCTATGACCATTAGGAGCCCAGCAAAAATAAAAAGTCTGACAGAACGCTAAGCGAAAACAAAGTGGTAGCGCAAGCATCAACGGGGGGACAAGAAATTTCACGCACACGAAGTCGCGGGCAGAAGCTAGTGAAAATAGTTGCGTTGTTCGAACACTGAAATTTAAACACAAAAGGTTGTTTCTTTAATAAACCTTCGATAATGTATTTTGCAGTCGACCACACAACCCCACCAGTGGTAACTATTTGACATAGACAGCAGGCGCCTCTATGCCGAGCAGCGCGACGCAATTTTCGTAGTGCGTGTGTGTTACCATTGATGTGCGGTTGACTGTACGCCTTGTTTCTTACGTTTTCTAACTTTATTTGGTATAGATTTGATGCTACGTTTTACGCTTTCACGCTAAAACGGCTAAACTGGTTTGGATAAATTTGGTACATGGGCTTATATCCTGATACAGACATATTGTTACAGAATAACGTTTTCGAGTAACTGTAAAAATAGAGCCTTAGAACTGTAAAAACAGTATAACAAAATCGCTTTTGATCATCACACACATGACATCTGTAACGTTAAAGCTAACTTCATTCCGCACACGATGTTAAATCCCCACAGAAAACTGCGAACGAATTATCAAACCGACACAGTATTCCACTTGGCATCACGTATGACGTAACGACCTTAGTGCAGTACTATTTGGCTCAATGTGTATCTCATTTGCGCTGCGCCGAATTTTGTCCAGGAATCACGCCTGTTGGAGCACTGTGTGTTGGTTTGTCTTTGTTTGTCCTTCGGCAAGGAACACAGTCTTTATAAACACTTTGAATGTTGCGGCTTGGAATTATCTTCACATAACATTTTCATAATAGCTTTATAGGCATAGAACGCCAATTACGATTTTTCTTTGTATGTTATGAAACTCACTGCAAAACTTTTCTACATAAACCATAAATAAAAAATGAAAAAAAAAATGCCGATATAAATGTAAAATGCGTATGGCGTAATGTTGCTGTACTAAGAACTCTGCCTAACCTAAGGATGACAGGCGTGATGTAATGTTATGAAATATATCTTCGTTTCACAAATAAATATGCAAATAAAGCGGTAGAAATAAGGGAATGTTTAAAAAATAACGTTTTAATTACCTAAAGTGTTCTGCTGGGCCGACATGAAAGTCGCCGACTTCGCTCCTCAGAACATACATCTTCATTATAATATTCACAATTCTACACATCAGCTTATTTCAGCGAGATTCACCTATTTGCCATTTAATAATGAGCCCTAAATGTAAAAACATAGGGTTAAAATTCCAATGAAAATAACGTCTCAAATGCATGATATTTAATTCATAAAAGTCATATAATGGTCTGAGGTTGAGTGTAAGGTTTGTGTTTACGTATTATTTGTATGCTTCGTGTGCTTTATTTAAATGAATTTTGTTCGTATACAAAATGGCGACGCGTTCGAGCATAAATTGAAGGAAAACAAGATCTTGGAGCTTGGACGTTATAAGATGGCGGATAAGTTTTACTGCAGGTGCCTGGAAACTGGAATACTGTTGTAACTGTTGTTGACGGTAGTAATAGTGATGGTGTTTGTTGTTAGTTATTTACTCGGAAGAACTCTTTCTTAACTGGTTCGTGTAGATAAATATAAAATCAATTATGTAAGTTCTCTTAAAGTAAAAAAACTACAGCCAGAATACTCAAACAAATATCTTGTTTCCATAAACGACGAGCAAACATTGTTATTCAAAACAAACCTTAAGGCACTTTGTCTGACACATTAAAACAAATCTTTCTTTCCAAGAATCTTATCAATTCCACTGTGTACTTGTTCAAAAGCAATTTACTTCGAACTTATTCCATATTTACTTATCCAGTAGATAACGGTACTTTGCAATCTCCGTTGCCACATTAAATCTCGAATGAAAATCTATTTTAGAATACATTTCGGGTTTCCTTCAATAACATTACCGAAGCCGGCTATCTAAAACCGCAATGGAAAACAAACTTTGACGGTTCGTGTATTTTTAATATCAAATTTCGTTTAGTAGTATGAATATATTTCGAGTGTGTAGGTATAGATATTATAATATACATGGTTTAGTTAAAGTCAAACTAAACCATGTACGATGTAATGTTCCGTTCATTTGGGACCAGTAATGTGGCTGTTTTTGTTGAGTTCCTTATAATTCTTTTGTTAAGAATGTATCAAAAATATTTTGGTATTATTGTTTAGGAATATTATATTAAAGGAAAAGCGTTACGGGCAATGGGTACTCTTGGGTTTTGTATCATACGTCGTATAATAAATATTATGTGACGGATAAAAAAGTATGAGGATCCCTTCACGTTAATTTGAAATATATTTTCTTGTTCCTTTTTCCGTAAAACGTAACCATTTCCTTTCTGATTTCGTTCTAACAATAGGCATTGAATGAATTGCCCTTTGCCATAAATTTGATATTTTGTGTAAAAATTAATTAGCATGCTTAACTTGTAATCGATAAAACTTACAAACCTTTTCAGCTACCTTCTCTATTAAAGGACTAATTCAATTAATTAGGACCCACCGTCTCGGGCCCTCGTTAAAGATATACAGGTTGGGAATGAAACCACAAACGTTTTCAAAGGTATAATAAAAAGGCCAGTAAATAATGAAACTGAAACCGTTTTACCTAAGAACTCTGTAGAGACGGGGAGGAAGTAAATAGATTGAAAGCTAAGTAGGTACTAAAGAGACGGCCGCTATTTAACATTCGCAATTATTAAATCTTTTTAAAAACTTATATCAAAATTAACAGTGATATTTTGTCCAGAAATAAATAATTAAATAACAACACACTCAGGGATTACTAAATTTTGCCACCACCATAAGACCATTTTGTTAAGGTTTCCTTTGCGTTGCCTTTCGTGGATTATTCAAGAAGGTTATAAATATAACAAAACATCCCGCCTGTTTTTCTCCAAAGGAGAGGGAGGCGGCAAGAAAATTAATAAAAGAAATCGCACACCTACCTCTACGTATCAAGTTGCGAACCTACGAGTATTTCATAGCAGTTCACATTGCGTTCGAATATAATCCAGCATGAAACATTAACATTAACAACAGTATTAGATGTTCATACATTCAATTATAGTTATTACAAAACATTATTAAGATGAGGCACACAATAAAATACCTTAAATAAATTTTTATATGTCAGTTTGAAGAGCAATAAACTATAACTGCCGCGTTGGTCCAATGTTCGCAAGAGCTACTGCTTAGCATCAGGTCCTGAGTTTGATTCCCAGGTCGGGCAAAGTGCTATTGACTTTTCTATCTAGAATTTATCAGTAGCAGACTGGAGTCTGGATTTGTGCTCGGTTGTTATAGGCGATAGGCTCGCCCCCTATTACATGGGACTTGAGCATTACTGGCGAAATGTGGGTGTACTATAGGTACACATCCGACTAACCCTTCTGGGATTACAGGTGTGATGTTATGTTTTGTATTACAATTCATCTAATGAGTAAAGACGTCTTTCCAACAGGAATGCTTTGAGCCTTGCTTTGAATGAGCCTGTGTGAAGTATTCTTTTTAACGATTTTTTTTTACTTTTTAAAAGCGGTAATTTAAAAAAGTTTTTCTACGCGTGTTTTTGCCTTACCAGCCGGTTTTGTTCTGTTTTGTTAGTCATGTCATACACATATTTTTTACGTAGTCTTAAGGACTGAAAATACCAAAGTCTTAAAAATAATGTCTATAAGTGTTTCGTTGAGTAATGGTAGCTGTTTCCCTAAAACTGTATGCTATACCTTAGTTTAGCTTCAACCAGCGCATAGTAGACCATTTTTAATGTTTATGCTCACTTCATCCCTAAGAGTTCTTAAGGCATAGCAAGTACATGTTCCTTAAAACTTGACTCCCTGACAAGCTCAAATTCAACTTTGTCTAGTTCAATGTCCATATTGTCTTTGTTACGCTCAGTATTTTAAATAACATAACGTTGGTTTGAAAACAGTCCTTAAAAGATATTTAACAATAATTTTTATTTTTATCCACAGTAACAGCACTCCGCGAGCACTGGGACGAGGCCAATGCCCGCGTGCTTCAGCGCAAGGCTCAACTCGACGCCATGCTCGGCGACTCGCAGCGCTACGAGGCGAGGCGTCGCGACGCGGACGCGTGGCTGTCACGAATGGAGTCAAGGCTTGCCGCCATGCAGCCGGCAGCGAACACCGCTGATGTGCTGGAGATGCAGCTTAGAGAGCAGAAGGTATGTAGAAGAATCGAAGAGATTTTTTGTATTAAAGATGGTTTCACCTCAAGGTTAAAAGGTTTTGGACAGCCATCTATTCCAATGGTGTTCTGTCTTTCTGTTAGGGCCTACGTAGCAGTCCTTCAGCATCACAACATTAATATATTATCAAATTCAGTTTCTGTTGGTAGGTATACGGCCAATCATGTCACGTAGACTTGCTCTTCACTATATGGGGAAGGTCTGAGTAGCAAGATATTGAGCTTTTCGGAGTACTATAAATTTCTTGACCGTAAACTCGAAAAAAGTTAAGGTTTTGCTTACTATGCAGCAATAGGTAAGCCGTTTTCGCTAGGTATACAATTGTTCACCCCTATTTTAAGGTATTTGAATGCGTCACGGGTTTCCATTAAATGAAAGCGCCTGTTCTACATGTTGGTGAATTCATCAGCTATCCTTCTGAAAATATAGGCACGGTAACATCATATAAGTTGACACCTATTTTCGGATAACCTATCTTCAGTGTCCCCGAAATGTAGCCTAAAGTAATGTTTCTAAAATAAGAAGGTGATAAAATATCCGTGCGTGAACCGCGTCGCGAGAGTCTGTAGTTTTGTACTAGAAAAGACGTGACTCGAACTGTAAATATGTGCCGTCTGCGAGTGTGAGCTGCATGCTGGAGGATGTTGGCAAAGTATGTAGGGTGTGGTGTAATGCATTGTGTCTGCTGGGGGATATCTGACTAACGCTGTGGATGTATTCAGATTTTGTAAGGATGGTCTAACTTATGTGATTTGTAAGAGAATTGGCTAATAATAAAGGTTTTAATATGGGCATGATTATGAGTTACAAATAAATTGAAGTACTAATTCTTAAACCAGCACATCTGTCCCACTACTGGGCAAAGGCCTAACCAATCTTTCATTTTATTTATCGTACTTTAATGTTCATTTGGTTTTCGAAAATTTGGTACAAATACACTAATATGCAAAGCCAAACAAAACCTTGTTCAATACAAGATGCTACCTACATTTCCATAATTTCCCTCCTTTCCTAGACTACTAACAGGCCCAATAGAATTTCTCAGACACGAAACTACACATCTGGTCTATATTCTAGCCAAACTGCTTGAATTTGCAAGCAACGTGATGTGTATTTCAGCTTATGCTGTACATATGTTATAAGTTACGTTTGTGTATTCCACCTATATTTCATCAGTTTCACGTCTCCATTTTCTCTCTTTATTGTGATAATCTACCTCAGAGGCTCGTACCTATGTATTGTGTAACATTGCTCTCGACACACTAAGATACGACGTCGCCGCGCGTTATCTCATGTCATTGCGTATGACATCGCATTGTCTGATACTGCTACTAAGTCCTGTCAATATAAATACCGATGGTATTAACCTATCTAAATATATTTGAAAATATAATATGTATTTATTATTATTGTATCCCTAAAATGCGGGACATATCTGATCACACTGCCATCAATAATCTGTACCTATCTATGATTCACAATAAAGAATATGACTGAATGCATCATAATACAAATCTTTGAATGTTCTCTGAAAGATAAAAATGGCAAACTTCTTCTTCAACAGGATGGACACAAGCTTTTAGGTAGCTTAAATAAATATATTTTTGCCCATATATCTGATAGAATATCATTTTTAGGCCTTCAGGATTGCCTATTAATTTCGGATATAATTTATAGAAGACCAAGTCCATTAATCTAATTATATTTAATTTTGGTAGAAGAATAACGAACTGGCCGGAAAAGGCAAAAGAAAAAGGTGTGTAGTCTTTTTGCCAGGGCAGCTGTAGGGCAGAAGAGAATGGAAAAAAGACATCACTGACTCGATGTCCTTCTACTAAACTGGTTTGGCTTAGAGACACATAGCTTTATACTTGTAAGACATTGGTTTCTTAAATCATTGCAAACTGTAAACTAAATGAAGATTTGGTGTTACGTTACGACTAGCAATAACGTAATATAAAAATCTTAGTACAGAACATAATAAATAAGCATGCGGCTGAAGTCATGAACATTATTTAATGACGTATTCTATACGAAACAAGTAATATCAACATGAGGAGATCCGACAGTAAATAGACAAGAAGTTTTCTCGTTCATTCCGTTCATTCGTTCAATCGTGATCAGATTCTCGATACATGAATCTGCTATAGAATGCAATTCAAAGACGCGACACTTTCATGTGAAATATTCTGAGCTTTCGATTAGAGACATATTTTTTCTAAGAAACTATTGCTTTTCGACTGAATTTAAATGACAAGGATTTGTTCAGATACGATTTCACGATCTGCTAAAGATTGATACTCATAAGCGTGAAATCGTAGATGATTCGTTGATGATCAGTGATCGTAATTTATAGTTATTCCTAGACGCTCTTTTAATTATTAGTGGTTTATGCCATCCTCATACTTTCTTGTACATTAGATAACATTTTTAATAGTTACTACTTTGATCACCATGATTTTGATAGAACAATAATATTGTAAGATGCCTAAGTTACCAGCAGAACACTAACTACTACTATCGCTACCAAAACTATCCCATAACATAGCCTCTGATATATTTATGACCCTGTTCACGAAATGAGAAGCAGTTTCATTACCTACACCTAAGTACCTACTTTAATTTAACAAAACGCACACACACTGACCTTACTAAATTAATTTAACAATACTTCTGAACGTAAAACTTAAATACAGAATAACCATCCCAAATTAAGCTTTTCATGTATGCAAGCATGTTTTAGTTACAAAACTTTCCTAACGTTGTCGTTAGTATTTCTCACGTTTATGCCCTAATACGTATAAACCCTTTATACAAAAACTTGCAAGCAATATAATTTCTTGTGGAATCGGCAAAAATATAAACGCTGGGGGTTAGTGCTGACGCCGACGGAAACTTTGTACATTTGCATAATTACCATGACGATACATACGTACCTACAGACGAATTGGAGTAGTTACATGTTTACGTTATAGGCACACTCACTTGTAACCAAGTCTGTTTGTGTGGAGCTAACTTTGAGGTATTATATCTTATTGTACTTTGGAAATTCCTAGATGCGACGTTTTCTTTCGGGATGAGAATACATGCTAAAGAGAAAAACAATAGACAGTCACCAAACAGCAAGTCCCACGCCAGTGTCGTATTCATGCAATTATTTGAGTGGTATATCTTCAATAGAGCTAGATGCACAGAGTACGCTGAAAATACTTAGGAATCGTCAGATGCTACTGCTACTATTGTCGGCCTTCATATTCTACCGCCGGGTAAAAGGTTCCCATGACTTCTCGCTCTTTCAGTTCAGGACTAAATGTAGACCACTGATTGTTTCGCCACTTAAGAAGTCTATTTAATTATACATGAACATGATTTTGAAACTTTAAACTAAAATACAACAATCAAAAACCTCAGTAAACATCATTCATTTCAAATTCCATAATATTCTTAAGTAATGCTAGACTAATATGTAATCCTTAGGAAGCCTCCATATCTCCTGCCGCCTTGCAGGCGATATTACGTACAACTTAGTTCAAGTTACTCGTATGCACGCTATAAATCCTCGTTAATTGGGAGCCGGCCACGGTAAAGCCCTTTAATATTCCACTTTGCATGGGAACGGGACTTGGCGGGTGTTTTACGTGCATCCTGGAAGTCTAAGTAGGTACTGGGAAATTGTTTCTAAGTACGCTATATTTTAAATAAGTATAAGTACACCATAATTAAGTAGTAGTAGAGCTCTTAGTAATCTTTGACAGATGTTACGGGTAGTCAGACATACCCGTTCGTAACCCAGTAACTGGGTGTAGGGCAGAGATGCAGTCGCTGCTTATAAAATACTGGTGTTCAGCTGCATCCGGGACAAGGCTGTAGATAATTATATTTGCTACATTTTTATAATTATATGTATATTATGTAGTTGGAAATGTTTGGGAAAAGGTAGTCGTCTATGAATGGAGTCGTGGCCCAATATTGTTTCCAACAGCGGGTTTACAGTTACACTAACTAAGGAAAAGGCCAAAGAAATTGCGATTACTTCTTCACTCAAGAGCTCAAAGTAGCATTTCTTAGAAAAACATGACGTGACTGTACTTTGAATAAAATTAATGTTTATATAACTGGAGCAATTTAATTACATTAATTATGCATATCACAACGCCCGATCTTTATTGCTACAACCAAAGACATTTGTTTTTCTAGCTCTGTCAAATCGACTTTAATTTAGCGCCATCTAATGATGAAAGTACGTAACGAAGTTGCGTTGCAAAATTTTTTCAGCTCCGCCACCTAGATGGCGTAGTTATCAAAACGGAACATTCCTTCAACCTTTTATTTTTAAAGTGGTACTACTTCATTTAACTGTTTTTTTGTTTACAGTCATTCCACGCCGAGGTGCATCAATACAAGCATCAGATCGAGCTGTTCGGGCAGCTGACACAACGACTAATTGCGGTGTATCGCAACGATGATACCACTCGTATCAAACGTTCCACAGAGGCTATAAACCATAGATACAATGAGCTTAACAACAGGTGAGATAATCAAATATAAATAAATGTTAATTTTAATCTCGAAAAAAAGATAACGACAGACCCGGCAGCTTGGTGTTTACAACTAACGCCATCTGTCTACAGCAAGTTGCTTCTTTGAAATAACACCATCTGTTCGACCATGTTTAGGTAGTGCTGAACTCCCCTTACAAAGTAAGAGTCTTCCGTTTTATTGGTTAGTGGAGGCCAGATGTCATCGTTTAAAAATAACGTCCTATAAATATTCAAATTGTTAGAAACTTATGATAAAACGGGTAGAATTGAAATTATCCTAAGTGAACTCATTTATGTAGCTCCTGGTGCTGTAATGCTACATTTGAATTTTAACCAAACGTTTAATATTCAACAAGGTTCTGTATAAACTAACTCATAAATATTCACCTTAAGGCATAGAATTCATGAATAATTCATTCGTAAACTGTTGATTGAAATAACAACTGTAATTATAAAAATAACTTGAACGTTAACTCCGATGATAACATAATTTGCTTCATAAATTTTCTTAAATAAAATATTCAGGTCCTATTTAGTTCAGCCGTGTAAACATTACAATGTGTAAACATTAAAATCACTCAACAGGTCCTTTAAATACGCTTAGAAAATGTGTTTTGCCAGTTTGAAAATAAAAAAAATGCTAAACTAATAATGCTTTATTTTACAGTATTGTTGCTCGAGGCAAAGCGTTGCATTCTGCGGTTTCATCACTGCAGAACTTCGACCGGTCGCTGGAGAAGTTCGTCGCCTGGCTGAGTGAAGCGGAGTCGTTGCTGGATGCTGCTGAACGGGATCCTCATCTGTTAAAGGTTAGACTAGTTTATAATTTCAAATTGCGAGATAAAAAAATATGCACCAAGAAACTAGAATTTTAAGACGACGATAACATGTCAAACATAATCCGTAGTTCAACGCCAAAAATAATCTTCGGAGTATTGTTGCAATTCCTGTCAGATTCCTTTTAATTTTGCGCCATCTGTTGGAAGTTCCATGAACAACGAACATCCCGGGCTTCTTATAAATTCCCACGCGCTCCGCTAGAGGCCACTTTGGGTTTGCTTGCTTTACTTGTATCCGTGTGAAAGGAGGTGCCCCTTCGCCTCTCTTACAGCGCCATCTGTGAAAAGTTTGCAGTGTTCCACTGTGTCGCGAATTGTGAGGGTTTGGAGCGTTTACGTTTGCTTTTCTGGATGATAGATATCGCTGTGAGCGTTGATACTTTTTGTTACGTACTTGCATAACAATATAATAATCATAAAGGTAATAAACCAGCTGATTTAAGTGATGTTTGGAATTAGTTTTTTTTATTTTCCGGTACGTAAACGCTTATGAAATTCATGTGCGCATAGTGCGTATATTATAATATTGGCTTCAAATTAAGGGCTGAGGCTGAAATTGTATTATACCATTGATATGAGATCAGTGCAGTTTTTTTATTCTTTGTTTTAAACCAATACGAAGCTTCAATCACTTCCAAAATTGGCTCTACAACGTAATCCTTTAATAACAACCACATTTAACTTATTCAAAGTCCCAAAAGCGAACATAATAAATTTATCACAAGTAAATTATGACGTGACGCGATCATGAAACTTGAAGCAAAGTAATCGAATCTCGAGACAAACGGAGAAGAAGCAAATTTAATACAATTCTGTTTCACTGACAACTTTGCCCTTTGCTTTAGAATCTCCTAGAAATAATTATATTAGCAGCACTGTCTCCAAATATTACAAACTAAAGTACATTTAAAAATGTAATGCAGTAGTGTAGGTCTGTTGTGTGTTTTAAATTCTGTATTTTTACTGTTTAGAATAGTCTTATTGGTAAAAGATTTTATTGTTTTTTTCTTGTTCGTGGCTCACGCAATAGACAATTGTTAATACCCCGTAAAATATTTTGCAGAAAACATGTTTTATAATTCGTGTCGAAATATAGAGAGATACACTGTGAGTTGTTTTCATGTGGACATTATTCTTACTCACATTGCCGCGACGTCATAAAGTTCTCAAATGTAACTTCTATCATTCCCCTGCATAGTGCTGCGAACGCGAGGAATGTGTTGTGACGAAAACTTTCGTCAATTCGGGGAAGTTCCCCCAAGAATGCCGTGTGTTTGGCACTGCGTGGTTACAGCGAGATTACTGCGTTGTTACCGCGTGGCTACCGTGGGGTTACGGGGTTACCTCATGTATTTTAATTCCATACCGCTTTAATGGAAGAGTTTCCTTTGATTACTGAAGCGGTTTAGGGTGAAGATGATTTTCATACGAGTGTTTATTGTTATTGCTTCTTTACTGTTATTTGGAATCTCAAAAAAAATCGTTGTAATTTTTATTGTTTCGCTGTAGCGTTTTGCAGGAAATAGTATAATTTTATTTATTTAGATAACTTTATCTGTTGTTATGATGGAATGATAAAAAGTACTGTTGTAGAATTTGAACCCAAATTCCCATGAATCTAAATATATTATTATCAACACTGAATAGGTTAAATCAGACAAAGTGTGCATTTATACATAACGTTTTAGTTAAAAAAAAAATAGATTTAGAAATGTTATCTGTAATTTACGATCACAGAAAAGTCAATCGTATAATTTATCTCAAAGCTTGTCCAACATGTTTTTTGATAATACATATGTACGAGTATTTACACCCACCGGTATTCTGATTACGATACAAATTCATGTATCATACATAGTTGTTTTTGTAAGCTACGAAGTGTTCGTAGCCCGTAGCAGTTCGCCCGCGCTGTAACAGTTCGCTACGCCGTAGCAGTTAGCTACGCCGTAGCGGAGATTAGTTTTCCTTTGAGCTTCCTAGTAATTCGTAGCTTCATGCTACGGAAATGATTGAGTTTATTTTTTGTATTTGTTTAAGAATCAAATCATGGAAACGAGATGTCGTAGGGAGATAAAATATGTGAGTCGAAATAATACTAGTCAGAGCACCGTAATGAACGTAATAGCATACTGCTGGTGGTACTTTAAACAATATATTATTATCGCCAAATAATCCTTGTTTTGTCACATTCTTTTCTTTTATAATCCAAGTAACAAACATATTGAAGCAACAATGAGTCTTCATGACTGAAATGAAACCTCGCATTACGTAGGTACGGCGGTAATATCCTGAATATTTTAATAAGCACGAAATGAATTTAAAAAAAATATGCTTATCCAGACCTATTGCTGTAATAAGCAGCCTCTCAGCTGAAGGCAGACGGTTTTAGGTTGAAGTTCATTCGGTTTTTTTTTTCATTTAGTTCATACAAAGAAATAAAATATATTTCTGAAATCTGTCTAATACTGCGAGAGAAAAATTCCTTACTACAGAGATATAAAGACGCTGTTGAAATTGTCACCAGTTATGTGCGGCTGTTAAAACACTAGCGCTTCTTTGAAGAGCGGTTAAATTCGTCACCAACGACACGTTATTTATACAATTAAGTTGGTGTGTTTCCCTAGAGTGTGTTTTTTGACACCGTAATCCCAAACCCCGTCATTTTTATGTCTGCCGTCACTGCGGCCGCTATGTGACGGCGACCGCTCTTCTATGTAGCTTAATCAAGCACACAAAATTAAATAAAACAATGTTTCATCGTGAAAGTTTCCTCTTTACTCCACAATATATTTATGAGTTCGCAATCAAACTCGATCGTAGCTTATCGCTGAATTTCGTAGTTTATATTGTTCGCTCAAGTTTATTAACTTTAACTCGCTCGCTTCGTGTGATCGCTTATTATTATGATGTGCGTTTATTCTAACTTTAAATAAAGATTACGAATAAATTGGTAATTACGGAGCTTTGCTTAAAAGTGCATTCAGTTTTTATAACGTATGCATTTAAGATTTTATTTTTAATTGAAAGATTATTGAATTTCATATTTATGTTCAAACTGTTTAAAAAAAAATTGAATACGAAAATAATTAACATGCCTGGTCGTCAATAAAGCTAGGCTACAAGCCACTCGATATTTCATTATTTTAGCCGTATTTCTGTAAAAATGTTTTAAAAGCGTTATTGTTAATAACATAACTAACATTTTTTTTCTATATTACAGGTAAGTTTTATTTGTAATCTCCTGAGGGTAAGTCATACTTTAAGATTAATCGTAAGCAACATAATTGTTATCTCAACGAATGTGCCGAAATGTCAACATTGTGACTTTTACTGACAATTGGTACAACTCGTGGAGGAACTCTTGACAAGGTTTTATGAAAGCCTAAACAAACGATGAGCGACGTACGTCGGACGAGTGCGGCCTTCGTGCGCTGTTTGATATCAATACATAGAGGACTGTCCTAAATCTTGCCGAGTTGTATTTAAATTGACGTAGAAAACGACATCTTGGGAATCAAGTATTTTAATTTACGAGAATATATAGATCGAGTAAACGACAAGTAGTGAGTGTATAAGATTTTTGATTCCTCAGCTGCAAAACAATATAAATGACGAAATACTAAGTTAGTAAACAAGTTTAACCGTTCCGAGTTAAATCTGAAGGGCCACACATTGCATGAAACTCCTTACAAATACCGTCGCAGAAGACCGGAAAAAGCTACGATGAAGAACTCGATAGCACCAAGTAAATGTTGATCATAATATCGTGTGCTACGCCGCGAATACAAATCGTAGCACTCTACGACGTAGACGTCTACATGTATCACGCTACGACGCTACGACGCTACGCCGTAGAGCCCAACACAAACTAAGAATATCTGAGAAATGGCTGTCCTTATATTTCTCTCGTCTCAGATCAAATAAATAAAGTGGATATGTTGTCTTCGCTGTAGTGCCTGCGACTGTTAGGGTTATACTAGGAAAATACCCGAAAAAAGGCAAATGGTCTGATAAGTTATGAACATTTATTTGTAATTAAAAAACATTTAATCATTGGTTTATAAACCATTGGCTGGTTGACAACATTGCGACTGACATCATAAGAAAATAAAACAAATAACTTTTGTAACCTCTGAGATCGAATGAAGGTCTCGCGATTTTCTACATAATATTGGTGCATTATTTAATGAAAACGAGTCATCAACGTTTTTCAGTAAAACTTTTCCAGTAAATATCCCAGCTCATTGTGTCCTTGGGTATTAGTACAAACAAGGATACTTCTCTCATTTCAGCGGTTCCCGGCTTCAGTCTATGGTTTCAGTTTGTTTCTCTTCCGTAAACCGAGACTTATTACTTCAATTATTTTTAGGACCGTTTTCTCTTTTAACATTTTCTGTTTATCTTGCTTTAAGAGAAATAAGGTCAAAAGAGACTGCTTCGTTGGTCTAGTGATTGAAAGCGCTACTGCTGAGAATGAGTGTCCCAGGTGCGATTCCCAGGAATTACTCAGTATCAGCCCGTAGTCTGGATTTGTGCCAGGTTAATGGCAATAGGTTCACTAAATAAATGAAGCTGGTGAAGTACTGCAGGTACACTTCTGCCTAACCCTTTGTGGAGTGCAGCCGTGATGTTATGATGTGTTAGAAAGAAATTGATATTGAACAGCACGCTTTCTTAGTGCTTGTTAGCAATTTCAGTCAGCAAGACCAGATTTTCGTAGGATAGAATTTTTTAATTTATTTATTTAAAACTTTACGCACAACAAGGATGTACAGAGGCGGACTTAATGCCGTAGGCATTTTCTACCAGTCAAACTTTGGGTGATGCAGAGAATCCTTTTACTGTAAGTGGTATCCACGAAAAACCCACTATTAATCTCTACGAAAAAGTCACATCAACGCCAGGTTTTCAGGATCCTGCAAATTGATGCTAAAGAAGAGGTGTCTTTACCTCTAGACTACCAAAACATTTACATCATTTACTAAATAAAATTATGTCAAGTCAGGGAAATTAATTGTTTTCCATATTGCCTACAAACTTACATTGTCCGTATTATGTTCAAATAAAAACTGACATTCTATGACTGTACTATGAAATGGCTATAACACGTTAAATTTAGACGTAGCGTGACAACTGATAAATGATTTCTTTATGTAGGTTATTATATAACTATACACATACACATATTTTAGTAACTAGATGAGGTCGGCGTTTCCTATCTGACAGAGGTTACAGTTTCTTTTAAAGTCCAGATATAATCTTGGTCAGATCATGTGTAGACCATGTAGATTCGTGTCTGAAAAGGTCTTTTGCGGAAAGTACCACACGGTTTGAGTGGACCTGTCCACTTAGTGCACGCATTTGTCAGTAACCCGTTTAATTAAAAAAATATATATATAATAGGTATCGAAAAAAAAAAGATGATAGATATCAAAGTAGAATTTTAGGGTATACAGAAAATAGTTGATATAATGCAGGCGCAGCCAAATAGGGGCAGTTTGCGAGTCCATTGTGTACGAACAGTATTTAGGATCGGTTTTCATTGAAACCACTCTCTCTGTGTATTCGTTATCAGCCCGTATGTTAGACTAGACCGAGATAACAGGCATCTAAAATGAATAGTCGGGCATATAACGTACCTGTGTTAATGTTATTAAAGATTCTCATGACATGTTTTTTACTTAGTCCACATGTATAAGTATCTTAAAAAAAGAAAAAGAATCGCGTTTTATTCTAAAACAATTTTCGATGGTTTACAAGGATTATTTAAATAGGCAGATACACAATGTGCTACTGAGAATGATCGTACAAGAACTCCTGAACTGGACGTCAGATTTTGTTTAGTGAAAATGTCTCAGATACCTTTCTATTGTTGATGAGTGAAATTTTTCAACCTACAATGCTTTTGTCATCTAAACTATTTTGCTTTGCAACATAACAATAAGCGAAATCAACTCCATAATACACACTAACATTATAAACTCGACGATTAAACGCACGCGTTCCCGACCGCATCCTTACAATGTATGTACTCATAACATAAACAGGCATATAATAAGGCGTCGCGCACACGCGCGGCTTGTCGTGCGTGCGTCAAATAGCTGACGTTCATGCATAACGCGCATATTGCGCGTATTAGGCCGTGGCACAATATTAATATTGGAGGGCGAACACCTGCGATACATATTGACGTATCTGTGGTATTGCGTTTTATATTTCGTTTGGTTTCATTTGCGAGAAATAGCTTGCGTATAGATTTAATTTAAAATTGTTTTCTTATTTGTAGGTTAAATAGTACCTAGGGAATAGGCATACGTTGATGCGATTTGCTTAAATGATTATAAATGATATTCATTTCTGTAATTTTTTTTTAATTTAAAAAACACGTCAAAATTAAATTATGTTTTAAAACTAGATGGACGGCTTAGCCCGCTTTAACTCCAAGTTACTGATTGTTCACATAATAGACATAACATCACGCCAGTTATCCCCGCAGAGGTTATACAGAGGTGTTCCGTTTCCCGTTTACACCTAAAGCAAGTTGTAAAGACTAGTTGATACAAAACTTGTCAAAAATGTTCAAAAGCTGATCAAACACGTCAATCCGTGTACTGGTATGACACTTGTTTTATACATGCACATGTATTTCTAGTCTTTTACAAGACTTGTTAAAAACAAGTAGGTATCACAACTTGTATAATTGTGTATGAGGTTACACTCACATACAATTAACACTACCGACACTAATCGACACTATTGTAGCCCTGACAAACTAAATACATGTACAAGCAAATAAAATCAATCGAATTACACTAGCTTAAATGTATTTATAATGTTATTACAAAAAACTTTCAAAGCTTAACTAAATGCTACAATAAAGTAACATGACAACGCATTCTTCCTTCGCTCGCTTAGCTCCAAAAGCTCACATTTAATGTTTAAACACTGCATTCCCTAGTAACATTATTTCCTCCTGTTTTATACAGATTTTCACGCGCTTCTGAAATTAAAACAAGTATTCAGATGCGGGCTGTGTCTATAGGTATGTGTATGTATGGTTCGCCTTATTCTCAGTAAGCAAACATTTTGGTGGAACGATTGTATGGAGCAGAGCGTGATATTCGATTCTGTGGGTAATATTGTTATGGTTATTGTGATTCTAACCTTGTAAGCAATGTTCTGATTCTACGGTGCGTAACATTTTGTCGTGCACATAATAATACTTTTCGATGTTAAGTTAAAATAATCCTTGCTAAATATAATGATTTCAATTCTTATTCCTACAGTATACTGCATATTAAACACATGGTAGAGCAGAAGGTTTACCATGTTAGGCTTACAACATTACGCACTGTATGTAGTTATATAACTGAACGAAAGGATATTACTGTCGTTTTTTTGGAAACATGTAGGGAGGTACTCTATCTCTCTTACAAGTGACCTCATTACCAATGCAGTTAAAATAAAATACGACGACTCTCCAAAGTCGATCGGCCGTAAAACCTCAAATTTCTTTACGACTTCAACTCCCATTTCCGGCGGAATTTAAAAGAGGTTCAGTCGATAATAGGAGACCGCTCATCGGGCCCTATTACCGTCCTTCGGCTCAGCACAATTAACACAGCCTTCGGTTTGAACCTTCTAATTTAACACCTTCTTAAGGCTGTTAAAAATCTTAAAGTTTAGAATAAAGATCTTGCGAAAAAGTATTTTAATGAGTCTATTAGATCCAATAAGTAAAATGGATAATATTGGTTGTAATTTTCGCGTTACATGTGTCTTACAAACATACAATGAGGAGACAACAATATGACAATAATTGAAAATACTGGCAATACTAACATAGGAGTTTTTGAAAGTACCAATTAAATCGCAACATTCATTTTGAAAAAAAAAACATAAATCACCAACCATCGTGACTAAACTGTTAGACAATTTACTCAATTAAATTTTTGTATGCAGACGGGGCAATTTTTGTATCCACCAACCCGCACTGGGCCCGCGTGGTGGATTATGGCCCATCATTCTCTCTTACAGGGAGGAGGCCTGGGAACAGCCGTGGGCACGTTACAGGGTGTTTATGCTATGCAGACTCGGAACGTCATCTAAACTAATATGCTAATGAGAAAAGATTTGACTTTTTGTATTTCACGCTTAAACTGCTTAACGGATTTGTATGAAATTTGGCACATGAGTAGACCATGACCTGAATTAGGACAGAGTTTTTTTAATCCCGACCTCCCTACCGGATCAAGATTTATGGGGGTGAAACCGCAGGGCGCGGCTAATTAGATATACAAAGAAATTTCTGTCGTATCGTTGTCTACACATTGTATACTGCGTAACACAGCCATTATAAGCACTGATCATAAAAATAAAGGGAATTAGTATTTCCCATAACCACCAAACTTAGCAAAGGCATTGGCGATGGCAATTAGTTTTTATTAGCAGGCAAGAGTACGGTTCTACTCCTACCTTTTTAAAACAATCCTTAAGTAGCATTTTACAATACACATTGCCAGAAAGAGCTTAGACAAGCATTTTTGCCAATAAAAGAAAAACAGCCCTTAAAATAATATTTGTGACCGTCATTCTCTACAAATAAACAGCACGACAGTTAACAGGGGGTTGAACAGGGAAACGGGACAAATAAAGAAAGTCCACAACAGACGGATTAGCATCAAGTGGTCACGTGATCATTAACATATTCACGAGGCATTAGACGAGATTATCTGTGACATGACGAGAGCTTTACTTATGCGTAATTCTTCGACCTTTCTTACTTACTTACTCTTGTCGTATCTCGTTTAGTTTATAAGAACTATATGTGGTTCCGTTGATAGAGAAAATAATTATTATTTAAAGCTGGGACACGGGCCTCCTCTCTGTGAGTGGAAATGGAAAACTTAAATGCTACAATCCGGGGAAAACCTACCGTAGGACATATTAACATTGTTCTTTCGGGAAATGAACCCACGCTAATCGCTCAATAAACGAGCCTTCAAATTGACATTTACTTCAAGCCATTAATAAAACTCAGTTAACCTACCATTCAAACATAAACCCACATCCATCATTTTCCACTGGCTAACTTAAAAAGAAACATTGTTTGTTACAAGTACGATTAATAAATCTCCTTGAACCACAAACTATCGTCGCCACATCGCATGTCTCGAAGTTCTCCCGCCACAAGTCGGCAACGTCGCCAACTTCCCGCACTCGTTGTTTAGCGGAATCCTCTTTAATCTCTGAGATATCGTCAAAGTCTAGGTTTTCTTTAAAACATTCAATAACACTAGAAGTTTTCTGCTATAGTTTGTAATGGTGCTTTATCAAGAGCCGTGACTTCCAAGACGTAAACGGTTCTAGGAGTATTATCGGGGGACGTGATCTTGGTAGCTAAAGAAACTGTGTGGTGATAATAGGTGTTCTTCGCTACGGAGAAAAGATAATATATTAATATACAGGGTTTCCCGTAAGTCGACGTCTAGCCGGAATCGGGTGACAATAGTTATCGGAAAAATATAAAAAAATCTGTGCTATGTACTTATAAACATACGGCCATTTATAAATAATAAAACAAAACGAGAAAATCTACTGCCTGTGACGGTCTTTTACCTCCTGTTGCTGCATATTTTTTTGTTAGCTATCATGACCCGACCTATCACCCGACCTATCACCCGACCTATCACCCGACTCCGGCTTGACGTTGACTTACGGGACATCCTGTATATTAATAAAAATCGAAATCCTAAGGTTTCCTAAATACTATCTAATGAATGATGTTAATATATCTCTCTAATGGAATGTACTACATTCATAGCACCCATACAAACACTATAACTTTGGCTAGTAACCTAGAAATCTAAACTACCATATAAGACACAAAGCAGTACAGGCAATTATATGTAGTACACATAACTTACAATACTCGTCTTCTCTTTCCACCATTTGAGACGTTTATCATTATTATGAATATACAAGAATAACAAAAATGTGCACAATATTTTTCCTCCCTCACATTTTTTCTTCACCGGTGGTAAAGGTTTCAAATTTAATCTCCGTAGGAAACTGGCGAGTGTCGCTTGCACTCATGCTTACGTATAGGTACTCACAGGGAGGTACTGCACCAACTTTGTGCATTAAACTGTCGTTAGAAGCTTATTAACACTTCTCAATTGATTCAATTTAACAACTTTAGTTACCTTACTGTAAAGTTTCAGCAGTAACCAGTGTGGAGTAGTCAGTAGTAGAGTAGTTATATAAATTATATTTTCTTCCAACTATGCTTTAATTTCATCACAATCACACTAAAAACTCAGTACAAAGCGAGTCTTTAATGCTCTAGACTAGAGCAATAAAAATGTATGAAATTTCATTATTGCAGTTTTTTTTATCGCACCAAAAGGTGCCAATCTCAATGGATTAGCTCCATTCAGCCAGCCGATATCAATACCTTTTTTTTATGTACGTGTTATTCGTTTCTATCCTACCAAAAAAAAAAAAAAAATATGCCCAACAAAACTTAACCTTACGTTTAATAATTGCTCAAGTATAACTTTTAATTTCAATAATTAAACTTCTATTTTAACTGTTTGATATGAGTTTCTTTTATCTACTATTCCTATAGGTAATAGTTGAAAGAAAAGCAGATTATGCACCTCGCCTTAAGTAATTTATATTGCCCTCGTGCCTGTTAGATTAGAGCCAAATCAGACACTCGGTGCAATAATAAATTACTTTCTGCTCGATGCAATAATCTACTATTTTACCGTATTTTACTATTTTTATTTGCATTGTTATTCCAGTCATGCCTCACTTAGTCAGTTCCTTCTCAGTTATGATTTGCTTATGAACTTCAAAATGGACAAATAACGGTAACTACTACGGATGCTCTTGCAAACTCTGTAATAGATTGATTGATACCAAAATCTTTCAGCAATCTGGAAACTTGTAATACAAACACTTTTCAGACGAAAGAAATGAAATAAATACATAGTGAATAGTCTTTATTAAAAGCCGTACTCTGAAAAAGTCAGAAATAGTTCCTTCCAATACCACTTACAAGTCCCACAAACGATACAATAAAACGAAAATGACAGCAATTACAAAAAGCAAATGTAGCTACCATAGAAAAAGACAAAACAAACACAAAATGACCAATTTAAAACTCGTTACGTCACACTATTGTAATCCCCCATTGTCTCCCGTTGCTATGGCAACGAGGTCCCCGAGACCCCGGGGTACGGCAGACCCCAAGTTATTGTAGTAGCGCTAATGGAAAACTATTTGTACCATTGTCTGGTGTTGTATTAGCTGGTATAATACAATAGTGAGAAATATTTTTGGTTCGGTTTCCTGAATTTGGATCACTGGTTGTTGGTATTACATACACGATGTTTATTGATTATTGGTAGGAATGGTTTAGAACACCCATGCAACAGAACCAGTATGATTTATGCAGTTTTAATTTCTGAGGTGAGCTACACGATTACTCAAATATGTTGTTATGTTCTCATTTGATGGCGGCAGTTTGACAGTGAAAAGGCTCTTTGGATGGTAACACTAATTTATTATAAACTTGGCTTATGAAACACCAGCCTAAAAGACAGTAACAGCATGGCACTAAAACTTAATTGTATCTAACTTACACTAAACAAAGAAGGGCGCCAGGAGGGTTTTAGACAAGTAGCGGTAGGTGCATGGAACCCTTCCAGTCCTCAGTACTGCCGGCTGGACGAGAGTCTTCGCCACAGAAGTGGTAAACATTGAACATTAAAGATTAGCACTAATGTAAAATCGTACATTCGGTTTGGCATGAGCACTTTTAGAAATTTCCTTATAATCCTCCAACAAACAAAGGGCGTGACGGCAGGCTTCGCACATGTTCCCATTGTATGAGCACATTTCTAAAAGAGTTAATAGTAGAAGCCTAAATAAATTACTTGCACCTAGACAGAGACTGCATTTGTATAGCAGGAATTCCAATTGCATGGCTATTAAAATATTTAACAATTTACCCCCCTGCATTAGAGTGCTACCCACTACTAAATTCAGAAAGACAATATCTGCCTGGCTTTTAGACAACTGTTTCTATTCAGTGAACGAATTTTTTAATTATAAATTTTGATATTTAATTGTATTAATACGTTGTGTGTGTGTTTATTGAGTTTTTATTTTTAATTTAAATATATATTTTTTTAAATTTAATTTTAAGTGTTTGACATTATATAATAAGTTAGTTGTGACATTCTATTCATAAATTGCATTATTATTTTTATTTAAATCTAATTATTATTTTTTAATATTTATTGGGGATATAATGCACTTTAATTTTAATTTTAATATTTCTACACCGGCAACGGTAGTATATGTGAAGCTGTCCATTAATATTAAGATCTTAATGTACCATGTACTCAGAAATAAATAAATAAATAAATAGAACAATTGACTTATGTAAAATCAAATACATTCCCGGCTGAATTAACAGCACTGGTAATTCGAAATGCAACTCACCCCTTTATTGTTTAGGACATGCAATAACCAAAATGGATTCTCCGTTTATATTGTCGGTTACAATATTTATAATTTATTTTGACATGGCGGTATCATGAACATTCGCATTTAAAGCGACACACGTCTGGCTCCGACTATTCTTTGCGCTGCCATGTCCTTCAAACAAACTCACGGTCGCATCTATACAACCATTATTCATAATAATATATTTTGAGAACAAATGATCTTTGAAATGATTGGAAATACAAAAAGACAATGTTACAAAAAGTTTGTGTGCTATCTTTAATAATGTTAATCTACTTAAATTTGATGTACAGGTCACTTAGAATGACGTCATTACAATGTGTGGTTGTTTCCTCAAAATACAATCACAGACACTCTTCTGCATGGTCCTGATATGGTCTGACCAAGTTAATGTCTGGACTTTAAAAGAGACTGACCTCAGAGATTATTTATTTATGGTGATAATTTCAGTATTTCTTCTTAGAGATTTGAAACACCAACCACATCAAGTTAAAAAAAAATATTTTTATGAGTAAAAGAGAGTTCTTTGAAGCCAATCTACAGAAATAATTATCGAAATAAATGACGGGCGTTATCGGCGATCAATGATTGTAGATCAATGATCTACACTATCATTTAATTATCAATCAATCCACTCGGCCTATCACAGTCCACTGCTGGACAATGAAATTACCTCTAAAAAAATCATCTTAATGAGGCCTTCGGATATAAAGTACCTACCAATTAAGTGAGATTTTCAATATATTATTATTTACAGCAACTTTCTTATGAAACAATAAAAGTGTTATTGCCAAGCACCCTCGTGTTATATTACACAGTTTCAAGTTAGTTGCAAGTTAAAACTTTCCAAGTGCTCGTCAGTCGGTGTTGTCTTCCACAAAACAGCATAATCATGAATATATTAGCACAAGATTAATGAGCTACTGCTAAAGGAACCTTTCTTCGCCTATTTACTCTTTTTGTTTTGTCAACTTTGAATCACGGGTAGGACATGCTTTATGAATTTAAAACGGATACAGATTTGAAACTTAGACTGGGTTTAAGCTGGGAATGCAAAGTCTTGATAATATGGTAACCTTGTCAAGCCAGTAAAATGCTTAAGTTAAACAAACGCGTAGGTTCTGTTGTTATATCAATAAAATACAAGCCATACAGTTTGAATTTGAAGTTATTGGAGATCTTTTAGGGGGTGTGAACTCATAAGTATGAAGATCTTTTACGATGGGACTAATTCTGAAATATCGAAAACAAAATAAATATAAGCAACGCACGACACACCAACGACATATTTACAAGAGTAGAACAATAAGTAGTCACGAGTTTTTAATACTGAAACGAGTTTAAAATATGTGATATCGCACATCCTATACTGTCCCAATGAAAATTTATGAAACAAATGTTTATTTTGCGTTTTTTGAATTGCTCACATAGTAAGTGGTTCATGTTCAAGACTACTATGACCTACAATAATTTTACTAAATAATAATGCACTCCGATGGCGTTCTGTAGTTTCAGCTATTTCTTATTTTTGTAGTTATTCTCTTATTTCTGTAGCTACGAGTATGTAAAAGTCACTCTGTTTATTCTCACATCCCTAACAAATGTAGTTGTTACATTTTCATTGCCTCGTTCCTAATCTTGTAGCAATTATACTAACTAGCAACTTCCAACACAATGGCGAGCACAAAACTATCAGCAGCACTAATTGGCGAGATAAACTCGATAACGAACAAGCCGATGTACCAGTTATCATGTCTGTCTGTCTGTCTGCGTGGCGGCTTATAACTTGTTACAACTACCGACAACTTTGAGCAGAATCTCGCGATGTTTGGGAGTTTATATTATAGTTCTTGAACATGTTTGACGTTCTTTTAGTTAGATGTAATTATTTATGGAAGTTTTCTGATTCATATAATACAGATATCTTCTGACAGCTGTATTTTTTCTGGTAATGTATATTCAAATGGGTAAAATGCCTATCAAATCAGTTATTTCAATTTTGAAAAAAGAGTCTAAAAGCTATTATAAAGGACATTATTATAGCAATCATAAAATCTAATTCAAAATCCTGTAAAAGTGTAAATATTCAACTAGAAACACACTATTAATAGACAACTGAAGACTCACTTGAATTAAAAAAGCTCGTTCACTATAAAACTAGTTCATGGATTACATTTTCATTCAACTATTTAGATTTTTGATGTTTGAACAGCGACAACACTGCAAAGCGCTGCTCAGCGCTTCATTCAGCGCAGCCTTCCATCTTGCCTGTAATTGGGTACTCGAATAGCTTTGAAATAGTAATGTTTTCTTGTCGTTCAAATAATAGATCAGATATAGGATTATAAAAACAATTACAAGGAATATTGACAGAATTATTTTGTAAAAAATACGGAAACATTTGCATAGCTCGCTTTTCCGTTTCCATTTTCAGGGCAGAACGGAGATTTGGTTTCTACAATGAGTGTTATGCTATGACAACATTTAAAATAATCACTATGCTTAGCAAACGTGTAAAGCGAGCATAGTATGTTGATGCAATCATGCACCATTGAAATCTAAATGCATTTAGTGCTGAATATATACAACAATGTACATTTGAGTCAATCGTTTGAACTTGATAGAGGCAGAATGATATTTTAATAATCATCATCATAACTATTTGTAGTCTGCGCAAGATGCCTTCGACGTTTTAATTATGTTTGGCGCTATAGTGACTTGTGGACTGTGGTTCAAGCAGACAGGTAGCCTATTCAGCTAAAATACATATTTTTTAAGTTTCTACTATTTTTAAAGCTGCTATAATTCGTAAACTTGGCCATATTGCAGTATTGGCTATCCTTCAGCAACAATCCTGGCGGCCCGCAGAGCTCCGTCTCCGTCGATTGAGAACGCAATTACACGTCTTGAGAGCCGCTTGATTGATCACCGGCATGTTTGAACGCATATTGTTCGAGAATGAATGAGTGAATGAAGGAGTTAAAGACATGGCGCCATTATTTTGTGTATTTTTTAGGGGAAAATTTTAGTATTAGTTAAAGGTATTATAACTATAGGAGGAGCTTCGGCCAAACATACGATGTTTTAGAAGTCTCAAAGATAATATCTAGTACAGGCCTATAAAAAAGGATTTTAGACAAGGAAGATGAGAGCATTTTGAGTACCACAAAAAATGGTATTATTAGCAGTCGATAATAAAAGAGTTACCTACTGTATACACATCCTTTACGTTTAAATAATTTTCCAAGGTCATGACCACTTGACCAACGTTAAAACAAGTCTACAACAACTTTCTTCATATTTATTTGCTTCTTGGGACTGCCTCGTTGGTGTAGTGGTCGCAATCGCTACTGCTGAGCATGAGGTCCTGGTTTCGATTCCTAGGTCGGGCAACGTGTTATTGGGTTTTTCTATCTGGAATTTCTGAGTAGCAGCCCGAAGTCTGGATTTGTGCCCGGTAGATGGCAATAGGCTCGCCCCCTATTACATGGGACTTAAACATAACTGGCGAAATGTGGGTGTACTATAGGTACACCTCTGCCCAACCCTTCTGGGAAACAAGGCGTGATGTTATGTTACGTTATTTCTTCTATTTAAAATTTTTCTCATAAAAACGCGTTTGTTATTTATTCCTTGCGAAGTTAATGTTCGAACATCTCATTTACTAGGTAAGCTTTTTCGTCCAGTATGTTACAATTTAATCAAAATATTATGTTGTCTCGCTCACGGCCAACTAAGTGACCATTTATCATTGTCTTATTTATATTCCTTTCATAAGGCAAGAAGCAAGATTCATGCCGCAAAACTAGAATGAAGAGAAATGGCTAAACATGAAACTTGTGGCCTTCAAAATGATGACCATAATACTTTTATTAATCTGATGAAATCTCAATTTAGGATGTTAATTTATCATATTAAATGGCGATATTTATTTAACTGCCTAATTTCAATATTCGCTAATATTTTTACAAGTGACCCGCCCTTGCTTCACATGGATGCAAGTTACTTGTGTGACGTCATGTCTAATCATCAAGATTCCATAGATATAGATCTGTGTTAAGTATGAATGGGTTGTATACATAAACCTTCCGAAATACATTCCCTAATAAAGGTGAAATCCGCATTAAAATCCATTGATTTAGAAGCAGCGGTCACGGTAAGTTTGTTTGTTACGCTTTCAAGCTATAACTGCTGAACGGATTTGGATTAAATTTGGCACACAGATGACCTGGGTAAAGACATAGGCTACTTTTCATTTGGGATCGCACACGAACTCGCGGGCAACAGCTAGTGCTGAATATTTCAAGCATTATATAACTGGCAGTACCTTCACTTATATCAAACTCTTTACGCATGACTGCCTTCTTTAATTCATTTACAAATACCTCGTCGCCTCCGGAACCAAACTCACCCCACTGTTAATTTAAAGATATCGCAAATTGACTTACGACCATTTAGCCGACGCAATTTACTTTCAAACTCGAATCCAATTCGAGTGTGCTGGCAAGTGGGTTGCGAAGGGTCGTATGTGTGTTATATTTAATATTAAATCATCATGCGCCTCACTATTTGCCAAGGCCGTATTACTCGCCGTCCTATGAATCGACCTTTGCGTTTGTAATTTATGCGTGAACTGTGTGCTAAGTTTTGTTCAGGAGAACAATTATATTGTGTAAGGCTGTAGGTTCGTGTATTTTAACTCTGATTCCTTGTTTAGGGTACAACTTGTGACGTCGGGTACATGTGCGGTAAATGCTGTTGCTTCTTACCTGGGTCCACAGAGTTATGTCAAGATTACTAGGTAGATAAACTAGTTGTTTTATAAAGCAACTGATCGATTCTAATAAGGATCATTAATCAGCCAGTCAAGGGTAGTTGTTATAACCTGTTTAGCTGTCGATAGTTTTAAATACCAATCTGTTAAATAAGTCTGGAGGTCTAATTTTTTCGGCCGTTTCCTTCTCCGTATCACCTTCGGACATGGGACTAGTTCGGGGTTCGAACTAAAACTTAATGACAACAAGATTTGACAGCTCTCCTTACTCCCTCCCATGTGTCTTTGTTGTTAATCGGAGTAGAGTTCATTACGAAGTATCGAACTACTTTCGGACGGTCCTGTATCTTCCTCGACGGAGTAAGAGAGCAGGCTGCTTTTAGTGTCATCTTAACGAGCACATTCTGGCTAGGTATATCCATGTATTCCATTCTCATCCTTAGTCTGAATTTACTTGAACCTACCAGTTTCTAGTACCAAAATATACCAACTAAAACCACATGGCGTCCTCTGTATACGTACCCTTAAATAAATACAATAGTTGTGCAAGAGTGTCGTGGAAACAATCGGTCGCGTTGTAACACATTCCGGGAATAGTTGCCGACGTCTGCGACACTCGACGGCGATAGGCACGGGGCGCCCGCGCTTGGATCCGGGACTGCTAGTGATGCTACTTACAGGATCTTTCATTTTAATTGGTGAGGCTATGCGGATCCTTGCATATTTTTTTTGGGATTTAATGACCTAGGGAATAAAATAGAGACTATAAGTTTTTCTTTGAGTTCATGCTCTGACTGATTCAAAAGTGACTAAATCATCGGTAAAATAGCAACCTTTTTATTTATTTTAGCAAAGCCAATCATTTAAGGGTGGTAGATTTTCTTTTACGAACCATTGCACGAGTTAATTTTTACAGGCCATTCTCGTATAAAAGTAAATAAATAATAAAGTTCTACCTGTAAAAAACTTGGAACCGATTTCAAGACTACCTTCGTAATCGACTTAAGTTTAAGAAGTGATTTAAAATTTTAGTTTTCAACTTATAACTTTCTACATTAAACTTCCACGCTGAGAATATACTTAACAACTACAAGTGAGTTATATAATTTATTAAACACTTTTTAACAAAGAAAAAACACTAAACCGTACCGCGGAACTCCATCGCAATTATTCTACTTTCGTAAACATTCCGCTCAAAGTCGGAATATTAAAAATTTCTCCCTCAAAAGTATCGATAAACAAATGGAAAGTTTTCCCGTTGTTTCCCAGCCCTATGCGAGAAGGAATTCTGCCCAGTGGGCCGATTATCCCTTTTCTTGAACACAAATTGATTTATAGTTTCATATGAAAATTGCGTCTCACGCATTCCTAATACGGTATTAAGGAATTATGAACATATACACATATACGGAACCGAAGCGTTGTTGGCTAGATGCCCTTTGATCTCAAGAATCCCTTTTCCCCTGATTTTGTTTATGGCAGGATTAAAAAGGAATTTTCTTTGAGACTTTTATACTAAAGACGTGGTAAGGGATATGGGTGCTCTGTTTATCATCGGGATGTTTAATAAAATATATGGAAATATAGAGCTGAGCCTTGAATAGGCTTTTTAGGGTGAATGGGATAAAAATTCCCTGAAATTGTGGGGCATAGGTAGGAAAAAACATTATTTCCTGGATTTTTTTTCCAGACCTCTATTATTCTTTTTTATATACTTGTAATTATTTCGTGAGCACAAACACCTAATAGAGAGCTCGAAGAACCCATAAAGTGTGTACTTAAAAGCCATTAATTTATACTTCCCATAAACTAACACCGCTCGGGTTGTGAACCCCGAACGATCGATCGTAATTTTATTTTGAATCACCGTTCTGAAGTTATATTTAGATTTAAGACGGTAAATAATATTTGAGATGAAAAACTTGAATGAGAATAAAGATAAAGGGTCTTATGGCTCTAAAGCGATTATTATTTTAGGAAATACTCCGCCATCTTTCATTGAAAGGGTTAAAGCTTTACCAAATGGTCTACAATTACCAACGTGGTGATCAACGATTGTTTTTCGCTCTACAAGTGAAAGTATTTTTTCTGCAATGCCGATATAATGAGCTTTCATAATTACTTAGGTACTGCATCACTATAATGCACATTCATTAAGGGGTAAGCAGTTACACCAGTTATAAGCATAACAAATAAATTAGGAACACTACTGAATCATGTCACCTTAAAAAAGTAAGACTAATAAAAGTGCTCAATTATAACGCTCTTTTTATTTTATAAAACACGCGCATATTTAGTGCAAATCCATAGTGAATCTAAAAGCTAAGCCACTTAGCAATCACCCTGTACATCAATGCTATGTAGTCTGAATAGCCCTGTTTCATAAGCACGGCCGGCCTGTCCAATGGGTGATGTCGGTCAGATCCTAATGAGCTGGACAGAAAACACCTCCGCCATTTATGAAGCACATAGCAACGTGTTCGTTGTTACAAGAATAAGTAATTTTTTCATAGTTTTTAAAGAGTTAAAACTAAGCTTACAATGCTTGTACAGGTCATGGAAATAATGGCTTACGAAATTGATACATTACACCAATTTGCTGTGTTATAGTAATTTCTTATTTTTGTAAAAGAAGAGCAGTTGTAATTTGTATAAAGGGACAGTTTAAGTTGGTAGTCAATTAGCTCAAACAATACTTACTTTAAGTAGTTCCATCATTAGTTTGCCAGTGGTGTAATGTGTGGGATGCAAACTTGCAATTTCACGCAGTCTGATGTATTAACAGACGGTTTAATGTTACTTTTATTTTGTTGAATTAATGGCCCTAGTGATTATTAGAGGTATAATTAAATTAAGGAATTCTGTGTCTCACAAAGTTACAATCTTAGCATAATCTTGTAAATGTCCTGCCGGAAATATTAGTCCATCATTTCAGTACAAATAAATCCTATGTGCACCGAGCACTGGACATAAGCTCAGCAGTATATCTTCGCTAGTACTAAACTGCAGAAGTTTAAAACCAAGGGTAGTTTGTTAAAAGGTAATTCGAACTAGTGCAGTGACTACACACACAGAATCGAATAGTTCGAAATAAAGTGTTTTGCCTCCTTTAATATTCTCTTTAGAAACCGTCGACGTTCTTAGCTGGCGTAATTCGTAATGGAACTGGTTTTTTTTCTTTCCCTTTTGAAAAAGCGTTGTGTTCTAAGAATTTCTCCTGTATTCAATAGTCGTGATGACATTTTCTTTTAAAATAAAATGTCAACACGATTAGGTTTATTTTTAAAAGTGTATATAAAAAAAAGTCCTTGTTGAGTTATAGATACAAATCTATTATAATTCCATAACTTCATAAACCAACGATTATTTACCTAGAGCATCCTATTTCACTATAACGTAAGGCTGAATCGATTCTTCTTAATTTCAAAAAGTATGACCAGCTTAGTTCCACACTCGGTGGACGGATTGGTTATCACAGATTGTTATTTTCAATACGCTTAAAATGGACTCCGCTCATTTATCGTAATGCTGCAGCTGACCCAACAGACGTTATCATGTAAAAATTTCCATGGGATGTTTTTTTTTTTTTTAAACCCTATCTTATCCAATTTCCCAGGCAACTTTTCCAGTTTGTTTTCCCTTAAAACCCTAATTCATATTATTACGAATGTTTAAAAAAAATTGCCAAATCGGTCCAGCTGTTCTCAAGTGATGCCGCACTCACAAACGAACAGCTTTTCATTTTTATTTATGTAGAAGATAGATTCTCTAAATTTCCCTTCATGAGACGTCTCTTAAGTCATCGTCATTTGCATCATTTTCATCTATTCCTACTCTTGGGTCGGCTTCCAATCGACCGCATGCAGCTAAAGACCAGTATTTTACATGGAGCGACTGACTACCTTCGCGGTAACTGGGTAGTAACTGGGTAAAACGATACCCCTTGGTAACCCTGGTTGTCAGACTTTCATCCCGACGACCCGTAGCGTATTCTACTTACGGGACCCCTCGTAAGTAGAATCACAATTTATAAACAATCTAATTTTTACGAGTAACGAATACAAAACAAACGAATACCTACAAATACAAATTGCGAAACGAAACAAACAATACCAACATTGAAACACGACCACCAATTCATTCCCTGTGTATTGCCTTATAAATAACCCTTCCAATGCGCACCTATTTATAAAAGACCCTTAATAATCGGTGTTGGCTGCTCCGAAACTGAAATAACAGCACTTGAGATGCATTAAGCGATCCCGAGTTCGTTGCATCCACTCGAGTGCTTAGTGCGGCGTCATTTATCATGCTGTATGAGTTTGATGTGCTTGAGCGATTGTTAGGATAAGGTAAGACGTTGATGGTCCTTGCCATGCAGTTGGTATTACGTGTGGTGGTGAGTTTATGTTTCCACATTATTATCATCCAATTAAGACGGATATATTGGGGGAAACCAGTCATTTATGAGCGTACGTACGAACAGTACCTACCTACTTTATTTATGTAAGTGCCAATTTTACTAAATAAACTAAACGCGATCAGCACATCTAAACTGCGTTCAAGAGTGTCAATTTTCCACAGAAAATAATGACACTGACAGCTCTTAAACGTAGTTTTTTGTGCTGATTGCGTTCAGTTTCAATGGTGAATTTCATCCTAACTCTTGTTCATCATTATCAAAAGTTTAATCACTTCAACAAAACTTAGTGACGAAAAATAAACAAACTTTTTAACCTAACTCAAAATAAAACTTGGGTACACAATTTAATTTAATTTAATTAACTTTCAATGTCAACTAAATTATATAAACTTCCCTGTACTATCAGCTGACGGTATCAATCTTCCATCATAAACACTATTTGTATACATTTTATAGCGCGTGAACAGGTACCGCTGTAATGTACGGAGCTGTAAATCACAGCTTGAGTGCGCCGATACAGCGGGCGGGGGCGGAAGCGGCGATATTTCAGACTGACCCCCGCTGCGGGGATCACCGCCGCGCTGCAGGTTGACACGTGCCCCTTATTGTACGGAACTTTAGAAGGAATTGAAATAATGTGGGATGTACTGTTTATGAGAACAGGTTTTTTATATAACGTAAAGTTTAAATAGGTGATTTATGAACATGTATTTAGGGGTTAAGGTCGTGGGTAGTTTCAGTTAGTTTAAGTGAAACACCCCGGCAAATTTAAAAAGCATTTTTAAATCAGCTGTTTCACAAATACTGTGACTGTTTTATAAAACTTGAATTTCCCGATAGCCAGCGTTTTTCAAACAGATAAATAACATCAACATCGAATTCGTTACAAATACCGATACACACGTAACTCACGCACGTCCAAAACAAACGAGCGACTGAAAAAAACCGTCCACAAACCAAAACAGAGAGTGCGTCGATGCAGAGACGGGACGGATGCAGCGTCGCGACGCCAGTCGACCGGCGGACGCCGCGCGCGACGCACGCCGCGCCATGTGACGCGCTGCCGGGACAGGCCGCCATGACCGAGGGGGCGGCTCGGCCCAGGCCTCCGCCGCCCCGAAAGCCTGACTCCCTTGCGCTCAGCTGGCCGCGCTGGGAGGACCCACCGCCGCCCGCGCCCGACAACCAGCGACCCACGCCCGCACAACTCAAAGACTTCGATGGCTTTAGCCCCTACACGCCGCCGAACCCGATACAGAACGACCGGCGTCCGCGACGACCCCAAAGCGTAGTCTCCCCGAGACCCCCAGTGAACCACCTCGCGAGGAGGCCGCACTCCATAGGCTCGGTGGACGATGAGTGGGGCCCAGTGCCGCTCCTGGTGCCGGTGCCGCGCCGGCCGCGGCCCATGCCCGGCGCCATGTCCACGCTGCCGCGTGCGACCCTGCTGCCGTCCTCCCGAAGTGACTATCAGTTGCAAAGACCGGCGATTATGACGAACGGTTATGGCGCCGTGCCGCCTTCCACGTCGCGCCGGTTGTCGTTACCCGGTGGTGTGCAGAATCCTCCTAAGACGTCGGCGACCTTCCACGGCTTGTCAGCCCTGGTGGGTGCGTACCCCTCGCTGGGCACGCCGTGCACGCCGAGCACGCCGGCTGCAGTGCGCGAGGCAGTGCTTCATCTGCTGCAACAGCCTCGCAATGGATTTCCCATCATGGATCAAAAGTTATCCCTGTTCATCGAAATCCTGGACGCTCAGGAGCGATTCTCACAGGTACGTCTGTGTTACTGATAACAACAAAGACAGGTAGATCTGGATTTTAAGATAAAACCCGTGTTTGCGCACATTTATTTTGGTCACATATGTTTTATCCGGTGCCGTGATATTTACATCGGAATTGTAACAAAAATATTCAATGTGTGAGTATGCAGAAAAGGTTCCAATTTATTAAATAAAAGCGGTACTCGAAATAGTTACCGGAAAATTGAATTGGTTTGGACAGTGTTGTGATAGTGTTAACAGCGTAATTAAATGGAAGTGATTACTGGCATTAGCGGGCAATAAAGTCGCCAAAAATTTAATTGTTCGGAAAATGATAATGATTATTCAAAAGCGGTATCCGTTGTTTTCGGTGATAATGCAAATTCGGGTCGTGTTAGGAGTTAACTTCGCGAGTGACTGAGGAAGTTGGCTTGTGTCTCAATCATCCCTCCGAGAATGTTTAATGTTACAATGTTTTATTGAATAATCCAATACATGAGTTGGCGTCTGCCTCCGTCACAACTTTGAGTCAACACTTTGAAGTTTTTAAAAGCTTTGAAAATTTTGTAATTATTAAGAAAGTGTATTGTTGCGAGGACTTATAATGTATGGAGCGTATTAAGACGTAGTGCCAAGTTAAAGCTCGGAACTTGTGAGACATTTTGCTCATAAAATGTGAGATGAGCGTTTTCAGACGTGCAGCCTCTCGACAGAATGTAGGCATGCGTTAGATACGTGTATGAATGTATGTGATACGTATGTTTCGAATGTAAAAGCAGCAGGTTTCGGTATTCTGTTTGCGATGCCTGGCTTCTGGTTGTGTATGCACATACATTGTACGCATAATAACAGCAAAAGTATCGAGTGCGGGTCAAAGGTTTTCATTACTTTCTGGGAAATTTTGCTGCGGAATGAAAAGTGAATGGAAATTATGGAAAGGTGTCTGTTACCGGTTCTGAATGTTTGTATAGTGGCGGTATTCTGTAGCTTTTCAACGTGGGAATAAATTGACAAATTGATCTATGACTGCCTGGAATTCAATGTTTATTTGCTAAAGTTTGATAAATTATGTTTATTCTGTAAACTGGTTTTAACAAACACTTTATAACGACGAAAAAAATAATATCTAGATGAGGTTGGTTTATTTGACTTCATCAGAATTCAATGAAAAGCTCAAATCGTAACAGGAATTATAATTCCTAAAAACCCTTTTAATTTCAGCTCTATAGTGTAAAGCCTATCAACTTTACAGGCTTCAGTAGAAATGCCCATTCAAACTCAGAACCTACCAATTAAAATAATGTCATTCTGCTAACAACAACTCGTCCGTTTGACAATATTGAATTAAATTAAAAAGAACGTACTCTGGAAACACTTGGTTGAAAGAACCTGAACCCAACCCCACAGTATTGTCGGCTGAATTTCATGGCGCCACTCGACCCGGTTCCAAAAGAGGCTTTTGTTTCAATATGAAAAATTACTGAAACTGAAAATGTTGAGGAAAAGTATAACATCTTGCGTTTGAAGATGTTCATTAACGTTCGTGTGACATTGTCGAGAGTTGAACTGGACGAAACTTAAGTAAATTTATTTATAATGAAGGTAGAATGGAAAATACTTTCATATAAACTGACTTTCCGAAGTGATTCCTTACGAGTACTAGCGATTCCTTTAAACTCAAACGGATTCTGTTTTATACGTCTCAGCGACCCGCCGCGGCATGGATTTAACGACTTGATCAAACATACAGATTTCGTTTATATTATGTAAGTTTTAATTCTAATCCTAATTCTATCTATATAATGTATGTACAAATGCGAAAGTAACTTTGTTGTTTGTAACGTTTTCACGCCAACACGTGTGAATGGATTTGGATGAATCTGTGCACAGAGACCATGACCTCAGTAAGGACATAGACTGCTTTTCATCTTGGATCGCACAAGAAGTAGCGGGCAACAACTCATATTAATATAACCCTTTAGAATAATCAATAAAACCATTTTCTCAAGAAAAATGGAAACCGCAACCAAATCCGATGCTTAGTTTAGAAGAACAACGCGGACACACAGACAGCCGGTTACACGAAAAGCGACTTCAATCTATAATATTTATAGATGATATATGGTTAAGCAAGCCTTCTGTTTACACAAAACTCTATCAAAAGTAAACACACAAAACTGTACGCAATAAGTATTAAATGTTGTTACTAATACCACCTAAAAACTTTACAGACTTACGTAAGTCCTGGATACGGTTTAACTTCAAGTTTTAAGCTACGAAGCCACATCCAGAATGGAATACTAACATCCACAGAACAAACTTTTGTAATAAACCTATAGATTTGACATGAATAACAGTATTCATGATTTTAATATACCTCACTCATGAGTAAGTCGGTAAAGCGTAGCGCTACGAAACTCGTAGCACCGTAGCCGCGTAGCTACGTAGATGCGTAGCCATGTGCTACGAATAGCCTGTAACTATTTTACTCGGGTTTAATGTATTTCGAATTCTCATTGGCTTTTGGGGAATAGTGGAATATGTCTACATGTTCACGACTGTATGACTGTAAGTATAGGCAGATGTGTTCGTTTTTGCTTACATAACATAACGCCTGTCATGCCTGTTAGGCTAGGCAGCGGTGTATCTGTACAACATCCGTATTTCGTCAGTTATATTTAAGTCCCATGAAATAGGGATCGAGCCTATTGCCATCAACCTGGCACAAATCTAGACTCCGGGCTGCTAGTGATAAATTCCAGATGTAAAAACCTAAAACACTTTGTCCGATCAGGGAATCGAACTCAGGACCTCATGCTCAGTAGTAACGCTTGCGAACACTAGAGCAACCAGGCAGTCTGTCTGTGTCTTATTTCCTGATAAACAAAATCTTGACAAACATGTTTCATAAGTATTCTTTGAAGATAAGATCTGAACATTCACCAAATACCAAAGTCATCCCAAAATCGGCCACTAAACACTACATACTTGACCACCGAGGCAACTAACAATATGTCACTATAGGTATTCAGCTAAATAATAAACAGCGATCATGTCTCGTCTCCTCTATAAACGGAATGTAGCAAATTCAATAAACAATATGAAATAACAATCACTTTACTCCCGTTTGATATAGCTTCCATGTTGCTTTTAGTTACAACTTTTATGGACAAAACTTTGCTTTACTTTAACTCACACACTAACTTATTACTTGATAAAGTTTTAGGAAAAGCGTATACTTTTAACATGTTTGTGAATATGTGAGCACCATGTATCGATCACATGATTAATTTATCTGTCTGTGTCCTTACCGAGGTCTTGGTCTATTTGTGTGCCGAATTTAATTCAAATCCGTTCCGCCGATTTAGCGTGAAAGCGTAAACAAACTAACTTAATTTCCCATGTATAGTATTAGTTAGAATGTATACCTACAAAATATTGTCAAGGAGTAACGGCGGAGTTTGTTGCTCAGTCTTCTCCATACGAAATTACCTTTTTGGAAGTTGCGACTAGAATCAGATCTATTTTAATGTAAATGCCTTTTATGTGCCTACTTGAAATAATGGCTTTAACTTTGACTGTTATGTTTTTAATGTAAAATTCGCTGAAACCGTTATTTGATGGCTTTGTAGCAACACAATATAACGTAAGTTAGAATTTGATATTGAAAAAATTAAATAATGAAGATGAGCTTGAGTCCAATTACACGCAAAAATAATAAAAAAACGATGGTCACGAAAAACATAATTTATACCAGACTGCGTCAGGAGTAGGGTTTTCATTTTATAGACCAGCCGAGTAAAATCATGATTTGGTTTCGTAACGAACATTGTCGAAATTAACCAGACATATTAAAATTAATAATAATTAATTCGAGCAATAGGAGAGTGCAAGGATGGTAGTAGCAATAGGAGAGTGCAAGGATGGTAGAAGCAATAGGAGAGTGCAAGGATGGTAGAAGCAATAGGAGAGTGCAAGGATGGTAGTAGCAATAGGAGAGTGCAAGGATGGTAGAAGCAATAGGAGAGTGCAAGGATGGTAGTAGCAATAGGAGAGTGCAAGGATGGTAGAAGCAATAGGAGAGTGCAAGGGTGGTAGTAGCAATAGGAGAGTGCAAGGATGGTAGTAGCAATAGGAGAGTGCAAGGATGGTAGAAGCAATAGGAGAGTGCAAGGGTGGTAGTAGCAATAGGAGAGTGCAAGGATGGTAGTAGCAATAGGAGAGTGCAAGGATGGTAGAAGCAATAGGAGAGTGCAAGGATGGTAGTAGCAATAGGAGAGTGCAAGTATGGTAGTAGCAATAGGAGAGTGCAAGGATGGTAGAAGCAATAGGAGAGTGCAAGGATGGTAGTAGCAATAGGAGAGTGCAAGGATGGTAGAAGCAATAGGAGAGTGCAAGGATGGTAGTAGCAATAGGAGAGTGCAAGGATGGTAGTAGCAATAGGAGAGTGCAAGGATGGTAGTAGCAATAGGAGAGTGCAAGGATGGTAGTAGCAATAGGAGAGTGCAAGGATGGTAGTAGCAATAGGAGAGTGCAAGGATGGTAGAAGCAATAGGATAGTGCAAGGATGGTAGTAGCAATAGGAGAGTGCAAGGATGGTAGTAGCAATAGGAGAGTGCAAGGATGGTAGTAGCAATAGGAGAGTGCAAGGATGGTAGTAGCAATAGGAGATTGCAAGGATGGTAGAAGCAATAGGAGAGTGCAAGGATGGTAGTAGCAATAGGAGAGTGCAAGTATGGTAGTAGCAATAGGAGAGTGCAAGGATGGTAGAAGCAATAGGAGAGTGCAAGGATGGTAGTAGCAATAGGAGAGTGCAAGGATGGTAGAAGCAATAGGAGAGTGCAAGGATGGTAGTAGCAATAGGAGAGTGCAAGGATGGTAGTAGCAATAGGAGAGTGCAAGGATGGTAGTAGCAATAGGAGAGTGCAAGGATGGTAGTAGCAATAGGAGAGTGCAAGGCTGGTAGTAGCAATAGGAGAGTGCAAGGATGGTAGTAGCAATAGGAGAGTGCAAGGATGGTAGTAGCAATAGGAGAGTGCAAGGATGGTAGTAGCAATAGGAGAGTGCAAGGATGGTAGTAGCAATAGGAGAGTGCAAGGATGGTAGTAGCAATAGGAGAGTGCAAGGATGGTAGAAGCAATAGGAGAGTGCAAGGATGGTAGTAGCAATAGGAGAGTGCAAGGATGGTAGTAGCAATAGGAGAGTGCAAGGATGGTAGTAGCAATAGGAGAGTGCAAGGATGGTAGTAGCAATAGGAGAGTGCAAGGATGGTAGTAGCAATAGGAGAGTGCAAGGATGGTAGAAGCAATAGGAGAGTGCAAGGATGGTAGTAGCAATAGGAGAGTGCAAGTATGGTAGTAGCAATAGGAGAGTGCAAGGATGGTAGAAGCAATAGGAGAGTGCAAGGATGGTAGTAGCAATAGGAGAGTGCAAGGATGGTAGAAGCAATAGGAGAGTGCAAGGATGGTAGTAGCAATAGGAGAGTGCAAGGATGGTAGTAGCAATAGGAGAGTGCAAGGATGGTAGTAGCAATAGGAGAGTGCAAGGATGGTAGTAGCAATAGGAGAGTGCAAGGATGGTAGAAGCAATAGGAGAGTGCAAGGATGGTAGTAGCAATAGGAGAGTGCAAGTATGGTAGTAGCAATAGGAGAGTGCAAGGATGGTAGAAGAAATAGGAGAGTGCAAGGATGGTAGTAGCAATAGGAGAGTGCAAGGATGGTAGAAGCAATAGGAGAGTGCAAGGATGGTAGTAGCAATAGGAGAGTGCAAGGATGGTAGTAGCAATAGGAGAGTGCAAGGATGGTAGTAGCAATAGGAGAGTGCAAGGATGGTAGTAGCAATAGGAGAGTGCAAGGATGGTAGTAGCAATAGGAGAGTGCAAGGATGGTAGTAGCAATAGGAGAGTGCAAGGATGGTAGTAGCAATAGGAGAGTGCAAGGATGGTAGTAGCAATAGGAGAGTGCAAGGATGGTAGTAGCAATAGGAGAGTGCAAGGATGGTAGTAGCAATAGGAGAGTGCAAGGATGGTAGAAGCAATAGGAGAGTGCAAGGATGGTAGTAGCAATAGGAGAGTGCAAGGATGGTAGTAGCAATAGGAGAGTGCAAGGATGGTAGTAGCAATAGGAGAGTGCAAGGATGGTAGTAGCAATAGGAGAGTGCAAGGATGGTAGTAGCAATAGGAGAGTGCAAGGATGGTAGAAGCAATAGGAGAGTGCAAGGATGGTAGTAGCAATAGGAGAGTGCAAGGATGGTAGTAGCAATAGGAGAGTGCAAGGATGGTAGTAGCTGGCATTCTGCAGTTTATGTCTGATTTAATATCTTGCCTTTTAATATTTGCCAAAATATTTCGAAACCTTGAAAATGTCATAATAAATAACCTGCACAATTCTAGGTCCTTGTTAAGTTCTTGTCTCGGTTGATTCCCGCGTGTAATTCCAGCACATGCGTACTGCCTCTGTTTCAGTGAGTTTCAGCACAATACTTCATGCCTGAAACTATGACTGCTCTGACCCCATTTACTGTTATGAGGGAAGTTTTACTACTCACTTGCTTTTATTGCTTAGAGTACTTTCTTTTCCTGTTTTATTGGTTAAGCTATAGATATTTAGGAACGTAAGAGAAAAAAAAGTTTTTGAATAAAAGTATTTATAGTTTACTCCAAAACTATTTGATGAAAGTGTGAACAAATCTAAATTTTTAAAAACACTAAAGGGAATTAGTAACACATTCATATGTATCTAGAAGGTTTTTAACTTCTCAACTCTTTTTCGTATAATTATTGCTATAAAATAATATAAAAAATCATCTACGAAATTTTGAAGTTATAAACTTCACCTAAAAATATGTTAAATTGATTTAAAATTAGAATTTCGCGTTTTAATATTCGAAGTCGGAATCAATCTAATTTGTAAGTGGCACTTCAAGTTGGCCCAGGAGCTTTCTGAACCATTTGTTTACATTTTCATCGGATCCATTTAAGAACATCCCAAAGATTTATGTTTGGTATCCAAACTGCCACCAGGGCAGGAGCCTTTTGGCTGTCCCTTATAAAAGACAATGGTTTACTAGCCGTCTATGAATTTTTCAACTGATTTTCTTTATCCCTTTCTTATTAGACCCTTAGCTACTGCAAAGTAGGCTGCGACGTATTTTGAACGATAAAGTGTTTCTTGTAAAATATTGATTCAATTACAGACACCGCCATTCACAACTTCATCTGTAATATCAACCACGGATTATCTATCTCGCTGATGAAATAATAATTCGCCAATCCATGGAATTTAACCAATTTCTATATGCTTTCGTTTCAGCCTTTTTTCCCTTAAACTTTTACAACTTGCACGTTTTAATAGACATACTATGTTATATGTAATATTCCATTGCATCATCAGTTTCCATTCAACATGGCGGAAACAAGTAATAGATAAAAAATACAGCAATACATAGATATGAATAATAAACTAAATGCCCGTGACGTCACCGCTCAGCCTGCATTTAGATATTACGCTGAATATTTTAGTGTTTGCTATCCTATCCAATATCCAGGCGCAGTTCACTTTATTTAGTTTAGATGGCGGATCCGTTTTATGGTGATTTGGTAGCCAACTAGGTTTATGTGCGGCGTATTTTGCATATAGAAGTACCTAGTAGGTCGCGATCTAGAAACCTGGCGTGTAGGTACTACTTAGTAAAAAAAAACGATCTTCCTAAGTTACTTTTAGACACCATTGATCTACGGAAATAAAACAGAGGGGAATTCTGGACTTGAATGCTGTTTCCTTCTTTATTTGAAAATTACATTTCGCAGCGAACCCGTTTCAGGCTAATATTATTCATATTTAACTTGTCTAGTGACAGCAAGAATAAAAAAAAATGGTAAAAGTAATTAAACTTATTATCCTGTTTCAACCTTTCTTCAATAAAAACTCTTTCCTTTTTATAAAACAGGCCTACACAAATAAAAGACGAATATTTTAATACGCCTTCTTATCCTCATGTTATCCATTCCAACATATAAAGCCAACTGCACACAGGCTGGATGAAAAGAGTCAGTATTATATCACGACCACTCTGTTTGTCCGTCTTTCACCAAAGAAAACACTGTATCGCGCCAGTGTCCGTCCTCAGCAATTAGTAAAGACCGATACTGGGTTTTATATCACACAACAAAGTTTTGTTTTAGTACTTTTATCTTTTTAGAGTTTATTTCTTAGTTTTAAATGACAAAACTTCGTTTGAAGTGGTCTAGTCTTGTTTAGTTTCAAATTCATTAGTTGTAAATGGCCTAATTAGACAACAAAGGTGGTTTAAGCGGTCAAATCAATTATTTAGTTTGTTAAGCAGTGTTATTATTTATTTGAAGTACTGGTATTCTGAATACAATTATTTGTTCTAGTTTTTTTAACAAAATACTCAAAATTATTGACTTAATATTCAAAAGGAATGATAAAATATTACATACCTAAGTATGTAATATTTTATCATTATATATGCTAGTAGTATGTAGGTAATTCACAAATAATGAATAGCAAGCTATCCCACGTAAAAAAAGTACATATTATATTTAATTGTACTCACTCAACTCAAAACCGTGAACACATTCCAAAATAAAAACATTATTCAGGCACACAACAGTCAAATCAAATGATTTTAATTTCATGCATAATTCCCTTCAAAAGCCGAACTTTATAAATACTCCACAAAACAATGCAATGGGTTCCCACATTCCTGAAAAATCCATTTTACTGTTCAAATGAGACAACGGTCAGTATTTCTGTATCGTGTCGAGAATAGCATTGTTGGCCCAGTGTTAACGGCTCACCAATAAGTTACTTACTACGTGTACGTAGGTCGTGAGTCAAACCCAGGCAGACACTTTACTTTGAGTAATTTATTTTATCACCACTACCTCCGAAAACGGTGAACGACAACATCTTCAGAAAAACGGCATGTCCTAGAACCAAAAATTCGAAGACGTCACATCTACCAACCAACCCACACTGAGCCCGCCCGAGTGGTGGATTATTGTCCACTTTCACAGAGAGGAGGCATGAGTCCCAGCAGTGCGTGGGAAGGTTATTGGTTGAGAATGTAACGTATCGTGGACGTATTAGGAAAACAGGCTTGATGTTACGTTGTTATGTTATCGTGAGCGTCTCGTGTTGCCATCGTATCGTGGGGTGTAAAGAGGAGCTCTCACGCTAAAAGCAAGCATGCCTTTTTCTGTTTTGTTTCGTTTCAGAGTTAAAATTAGTGCGCGTTTTAGCGGCCCGGCCACACATGTGGTATAGACATAACTACTGCTTGAAAACTTTAGGAAATGCTACCAAAAACGTTAACACATTAATACAAATATTTACTAAAATGTTAATGTTTTTGGGAGCATTTTCATTGTAAATGGCACGAATATCTGAAATAATACGAGTAGATAGGATAGAATGTCATAAATTACTGTAGTCTGATTATTTGGTGCTAGTGATTATTATTGGTTTGTGTCTTTTGGTTTGATGGTATTTTGCCTGAGCGTGATCTTAAGCCGGTTTACTAGATATCAAATTCCCTATTGCACAACCATCAAGCTACCACGCTGCTACCATCCTATCATTAATCATAATTTCATTCTTCCTCATCCAACAAATAGTTTCCATCTTTAAATAGTTCCCTAATAACAGCTCATCTCTACAATTTATTATCTCGTTAGTTACGTTTCTTGTAGAACCGAAGCTCGTCGAGTGTTTTTTTTTTTTTTAACTGAACTTCAATCCTGATGTTTTTTTGTTTGTAGAAAGAGTATCTTTACGCTTGTTTTGTCTCGTATGAGCAGAGGTAATCGGGTGAACTATTGCTTTGAATGCATCTGTGTGTGTGAATGCATCTGTGTGTGTGAATGCATCTGTGCGTGTGAATGCATCTGCGTGTGTGAATGCATCTCTGTGTGTGAATGCATCTGTGTGTGTGAATGCATCTGTGTGTGTGAATGCATTTGTATGTGTGAATGCATCTGTGTGTGTGAGCTCAGTTTATATAAGTAGTCTGAACCTGTAAATGTGTAACTTAAGTGCGATGTATCATAATGATTGGTGCGTGTGTGTCATACAAAGATAGGTTTGAAAGAATAACAAATAATACACTAGATATGCTCAAATATCATAGAATTTGTAAACCACAGAGTAACAAAGTCAGTAATAAAACAAGCCTGCGGACTCACAGACTCCAATCCCCAGTATAACACGTTCACAAACTATAGCTGCCCCATAAAGAGGATGTGATGGCATGGCGCCCTCACAGGTCGCCAACGTATTGGTATAATCCCGTCATTGTTTCTGACAGCTATGGGAAGTCATGGTAGTTCTTTGTATGAATTAGGTTCAGTTTATTTATAAGTATGAGATGTTACTTCGAGTTGTCTTGCCGTCTTTACTACCTACCTACTGTCACGCCCACGTAAAACTTAGAAGATGTGAATGATGTTTCGATGTTGCCTGAAATTATAAATTATAATAGATATAGTCGTCTATTGTTCGATAAATTCTGTGAAGAAAATCAGTGTTAAAAATCATAGAAACACTTTGAATGCGCGGCGAAAGAATAAAGAAATGTTTAAATATAATTAGGCTATTTTTACTAATTTTATACGAGTACGATAAACATTACCTCAACGGTATCAATGCGAATAGGTCACAAACTTACCCGAAGCTTTGACAACCGGCTTTGTTTTTTGGAACAGGGATGTTCAGCAGCCGAGCGCGGAAGACCTGAAGTTTTTAACCCAATACATACACACTCTCAAACATATTTTAGGGTCCAACAACAATGCGCGCACTTAGCAACAGAACCTATCGTCGCGGCCATAACCCGTTCATTACAGCGTGTTTATTTACCCATCACGGCATAGTTTTTCCCATAAAGTTGCTTCGATCGCTGCTGTTGGCAGCTGTCCACTGGTTCGTGCCAAAATACGTGATACTTGTAGGCATAGGCAGTGGGTAATATATTGTAGTGAGACCCCAAGGTGATGGTAATATGGCTAGTTTTACCTATTAGCGCCTTGCCTTCCGAATAAAATATGTCCCGAGTCATAAAGGCGAGGTAAGAAATTTTACAATAGCGCATCGCGGTAACAAAGGTTCAAAACAGCGATGCGTTTGATCAAAATAAAAGTAATTTTGCATTTTTCATTTTTATTAAAAGCAAATGCACAGCTCAGTAGAATAATGTTTAGGTACCTATTATTTTCTTTAGTTGATTGAATTGCCTTTAATACACTTGCGTGTGATGTAGCAGACAGCACAGATCTTTTTACTTGTTCTCTGAGTGAGTTCACAAAAACCACGATGTACAGAATATGTTATGTCAATAATAAAACTGTAATTGTCCACACTAATGAATTAGGAAATTCCTGTAATGATGGTTATGATGATTTAATAAATGAATAAATAAATAAAGTATGATTAAATAAAATTTTACAGTTTACGCTCAACATTTCATATAGTTTTTATTTATTTAATCTTACACACACTATCTTTACAGGATGACCCCAACAATTGTGATTTGCAACCATCGCCAAATAAATTGAAAAATCAACTTACAGCTAATACTTAAACATCTAAACTGTAACACTACACACACACACACACACACTTTAGCCCTTTTTTTGTTTGAGAGCTATGGGACGAAAAAAAAATCTTGAACTGTTTTACGATTCCTTTATCATGATACTATTATACTTTTGTGAAAAAAAAATGAAAAAACTCTCGTTCACACTGGCGCGACGCCACAGCGCGACACAAACGCACCGCGTGTCGCGCGACGAGCGGTGCCTTTGTGTCGCGCTGTGGCATCGCGCTGTGGCGCCGCGCTGATTTGTGTGAGCCTTAAGTCTTTTCTTTCAAAGTAAAACGTTAAAAGGTTTTTACTAAACGCTATACGGTGTCCTCCCTACGTCTGAACAGCGTCTTAACTATCCTGAGAGTTTTTGAAGAGAATATAAAGCATTTCCCGGCTTTTTCCCACCTACCATCAGATTTCAATCATGGCGATTTTTCCATCCCTCTCATAAGTTGTATTGGATTCTAAGGTATCCCAACACTCCCAACGAAGAAGCAGATATTTATCAATAATTCACGGGTTGACAAGAACGCGATGATTTTAAAATGTTACATTACCCTGTGTGCGACAGTTCTACCTTTCAAAGGTAACAAATAATGACAAGACAAATAATATAGAAGCCCATTTCCAAGTGTTCTGACACTCAATACGTATGAAAATGTCGTTTAGTTCACAAAAATGTTATTTTGTTATGGTTTATTAGTCACACGACACCCTGGGGGGAGATAACAGTAATAAAATTACAGCATTGTGCTGCGTGCCTCGAGTTTTCACACGTTTTCGGTAAAAGATACTGAAATAGGAGTGTTTATTAATTTGTTAACATTTTCGTTGGACATTACTGCTTTATAATGATTGAATATCACTGTTTACGTTTGCCAACATAAAACAATCTTGACTTTCTTAAACTACCTACAAAGTAGTGTTAATTATCATCTAATCCTATCAAAATAAATTCTAAATATTTTATTTCACATAAACCTACTAAGAATCTGTGCACGGTTCCTTCCTATGGAGCCTGCAAGAAGCTCCATGGTTTCTCATTTTAAAATATTAGACTTTTACTATATTTTCAAATTACAGTGTTAATAGGTATGGGAGGACAGTGTCAGTTTTCTAAGTATATTTATATTATAAATGCGAAACTAATTTTGTTTGTTTGTTTGTTACGCTTTCACGCCAAAACGGCTGAACGGATTTGGATGAGATTTGACACACATATAGACCATGACCTTGGTAAGGACATAGGCGACTTTTCATCTTGGATCTTAGACGAAGTCGCGGGCAGCAGCTAGTTTTATAATCCATTATTGTTTTTAGTAATTCATAGTTTATATGTAATTTTTGCCAAAAACATATCGCACAACATCTTTTTTTTATTTCTATGCCTACAAGTATTTTTCCCAAATAAATAATTGCTGCTGACCATTTCTTCAATGTAATGTGTATCCAATTTTAGGCATATTTAATAAAATTAAATCATAACATTGGTTTAGTTTTATTAAATATGCTGAATATGCCATTTACAAATAAATAGCCGCCCTTCACACCTATATTGACAAAAATAAAGAGCATAAACAAAACGAGCTGAGAACTAGGCTTAATAGCCAGTTAGGTGACTAGCAGTATTGACTTTAATCAGGCTCACTCGGTATACGAAGTACTAGGCTTCGCCTGCGAGGAGGTCGAGAATTATGCCACGGGAACCTACTACTGGGATAAGCAGTATCCTGTGTCTTAACCCAGGTCATGGGTCTGTGCGCCAAATTTCACCAAAATCCGTACAGCCTTTAAGGCGTGAAAAGGAACAAACTGAGTTTTTTTTTATGTAAATGAAAAACTGACTTTCTAACATAAAATGTTAATGTTTTCCTCTTGAACAGGCTGACATTAAAGAAGGAATTCAAAATCTTTTTTTTTCAACACTTCATTTGCGAATTATACACTAAATAGCTACGCTTCTACTACTTTCCGATATACGTACGTACGTTAAGAAATATGTAGCATTTAAGGCTTTTGATCATTTTCCCGGAATTAAAGTTTTCAAGACATATATTGTTTCAGTGGAGAAGTTCTAAGAGATAATCCAAACATTTTTAGGCAAAGGTGATTTCAACGAGAAAACTCATTTTATAATTTTGCAAAATGTACAAAACATTTGTCTTTAAATGTTATGCTATGGGAACCCACATTCTGAAATCGCCTGTAGTTAAATTAAAATAAAACTTTAAATTTGCCTAATATCACAAACAATCTAATTCAAATCGTTATAAAACCGTTATTAATTTAGAATCGCGAAGGTGTTACAACAACCAGATAATCAGACAATTATTATTCAGTTTCAATGTTTTTCGTTTCCAATTGTAAAAAGAACGACTTCAAAGAATAAATTCCTTCCATACATCTTTATTTACAAAGTTACACACTGCCATGATTAAACGGATGCCAGCCGATAATCAACCTTATCTCCTAGATAAATCCATAGTTGATTTTAGAATAGGTTGGCTTTGTCAGGTGTAATTGTAAAGTTGTATTTCCGAAAGTACAGTCGACGAAAATGGTTCCCAATTACTAGTGTCCCCACATTTTGTTCCCCTCTTAATTCCTTTGTGAGGAGCGGAATTATAAAATAATACGCGTCCTTACAGGCCCGTTTGATTAAGAGCTTTTTGATACGAATTTATCTCCAGAACTTGAAGGAGATGGTAATGAGATTTATGCTGGAGGAATTTCATTTGAAAATAACGGAATACGATTTTTTGTAATTTTTAATACTGAAGTGAATTTTTAAATTGTTTTGACAGGTCTAGCTCGCTGCTAAGTGGAATGGCGGGGCTAATTCTCGTTCTTAAAAAAACGTTCAAATTCAATCAACGCCAACTGTTTGTCAAAATTTAGGGAAATTTGAGGTTTCTTGCTGACGGATTGAAACAGTGATTTGCAGGTAATTGCTCCTCTTAGGTAGGGTAATAGAGTTCATTACTCATAAATTGGGTTTTTGTCCATTGCATTACAATAGAGCAACCATTGAATGAGTATTTGGCTAAATGTAAAAGTTCTATGCCACAAGTCTGCTTCACGCCAGCTTAATTTAAAAAATATTTTAATGAATGTTAAAAGTGCAATTCCTTCCCAAATTAATGGTAAAGAATCATCCACTATTCAGTGTTTTCTAGGGATTGCCTGACAGTATGTTTGTTCAGGACGGCACCGATCCGTTTCAGCGCGGTTTTCATTCGATCCGTCTTTATTAATGTTGGTGACTCGAGAGTAACTATATTTGCGCTCACAAACAAATACAGTTTGATATTTGTTTGGCTGACTGTACCTGAAATTGATAATAATGGATACAGTTGTCGTGTGTCGATACGGATTTATAAAACACGGTTCAAAGTTTTGAGGAAAAATACTGAAAATGGGTGGTTTTACTTTGGTTTGGCTTCAAAATCAAAATCAAAATATGCTATTTCACATAAACCTACATGGGCACTTAAGAAACGTCAGAATCTAGGTGCACGATTCCAATTGGTCGTTTCCTATGGAGAAGAGCCGGCAAGAAACTCCATGGTTACTCTTTTTAAAATATTTGTCAAACTCAAACTCAAATCATTTATTTCAATTAAACCATTTACAGGCACTTTTGAATTGTCAAGGAGTCGGTCAGTCAGAATTATGAAGCTAGTTGTTTTTTGTTGTGTTTTACAATGTTTTCAAATTACAGTGTTAATAGGTATGGGAGGACAGTGTAGGCCTGTCAACAAGTACCATATGTTTAACAAATAGACTATGGTCTATAAATTTACAATCTACAAGGCCTACAACGTTCTCACATTTACAAAATATAAAATAATCTAAGAAAGTAAAATAAAAAACTAATTTAGATTTAGCTTAGACATCACACACATCTAATGGAATCTTATTTATTTCCAATTTTGGTATGGCATAAAAACTTACTTTGTTAAACTAACCAAATTTTGAACTAACGTTCAAAATTTGGTGTACAAATGTAACTTAATATAACATACCAACCTGAACCTAGTAACCTACGATAAGAAAAAAATAACGACCTTCTAGTTGCGTAATTCCTGTTTAAGATAAACTTTTTTTTACATAACTTCGAAACTCCCGCAAAAACTTATCTATATCTTTATCCCAAACTTCGCTACCCAACAAATTATTAAATTATTTAACCGCGAATATTTTTTCGACCTAAAAAACGGAATAACATGTATACAGGCGTAATGATCCGTTCAACGATTTTGTTAACTCATCTCAACTGACCATTTTAGACAGACCTACCCTGCCCTTCCTTCTTACTTAATTGTAGGTATTTAAAGAGTATTTTTTGGGCAGGCAGGGGTCAAAATATGCCGGTTGATATGTTACAAATTGCGTAAACAAGTTTAGTGGATGCGTCAAATAAGACTGATGTACTTTTAACTTGGATATCAGAAGAACATTAAGTATTTTATGGCGATTGAGAACGATAAGGGCGATCGCTCTTAGGGAGGTGTTGGGAGAAAAAGTACCCTGCGAAGTCTACTACAACAAAAATTTAATCTTAACACAAAGTGCAGCGATTTTTAACCATAGTTTCAAACCTCGACTGCCTAAGCAAAATTTAATTTTTGCCTAAGATACTTCATTTCGCCTCACGATAAATAACCACAGGCTCCCTTTCCATCACATTTACATCTTTTCGCACAACAATCTCTGTTACAATATATACTTAATAGTAATTATACTGAAACCGCTCTATACACTCAAGCAAAAATACCTATTTCGACGTAAGCAGAACGAGCCATTTCGAGCCATGTAAAGATGTATTGCTCTTAAAAGTTGCAGCTCTGCATACGTTTTAGCAGATTACCGGTCCATTACTTACGTCCATCGAGAGGGTGGTCACTCTTAAGTTAGCGCTTTTACGGGTAGAGAACTAAATATAGCTCACCTAGGTACTTTGTTATGAAAATATTTTGTTGTAAAGATAGCGGTTTTTTGGCTTGAATGTTTGTGACGCGAGTCTAATTTGCATAGACCCTCCTTTTGGGTTTACCACAGTATTTCTTGTAATGATTAGCCGTTGGTCAAAGTCAAAGTCAAAGTCAAAATTTTATTGCGTTCAGGCTGTCCTTCATGTATCTTCGACAGTCGTTACGGGTAGTCAGAAGCCCGGTGGTCTGACAACCAGTCTTACCAAGGAGTATCGTATTACCCAGTAACTGGGTTGTGGGGGGCAGATAGGCATTCATCTGCATCCGGTTAGTTGAGAAAAAGTAAGGCAGCGAATTGGTATCTTGTTTAGGAGTAATCATCTGACCAACATAATACTGAAACAGGTGAACCCTTTGTGATCGCCATTAGCATTCGCAAGATAAAGACCCGAATAAACCCAACTCCTTTACATAATATACTTCGTGACACACATCCCTATCTACATACCCACCATCATGAAACATTATAATGTCACTTAGTACTTCACTTGGCGTAAGTGAAGTACACTTGAGTGCGCATCAGACGACCTTTTTGACAAATTATCATGTCGTTTTGTGCGCGTGATGAATGGCGCTTCTGACGATTTTGTGAGAACTCGTCATTTGCTGGAGTATTTAGTGGACAGAGGTAAATATATGAATGGTGGATATTTTTATACTGAATTCTTGAATGCGCTAAGTATATAAGAGCTTTTATGTCATGAGCCATTCATATACTGTCGGCCTGGACCTAACTTTTTTCCAATATATATTTTCATCTGATGATTTGATGACTAACATAATGTTTAAATACACTAAAATAAATATAGACTACTGTGTCATACTGTGTCATAAATAAATAAATAAAATGAAAAAAAACTCACTTTATAGACATGTGATATTTCAAAATCAATAATTATGTAGCTTTAATAAATGTAGGTTAAAAGCTTTTAATATCCTAACATTAAAACACATTTTCATCTTCCACACAGACCCAAAATGATTTCTCAACAAAACATATAACTTTACAAACAACGCTAGATATCAAAATTTGCATATTGAAACTAATATAAAATTTCGTCCATTCAAGTGTGCGCCAACGGTAACCAGGTGCGCACTTGCGACTGTGCAAAAAAAAAGACGCGCGATGTTTCAACGCCACTCGCATCGCGTCGCTGGCGATTTCGCGCAATTGACCTAATTATGACGTCGTGAAATTCAGCACTGAAGACTGTTTTAAAAATTACATTTTTACAGTTTCAGCGGAGCTCGGCACAAACTATTTAATTTTACGACTCGTATATTATTACGGATCTTTTTGAAAACGAAACTGTTTCTTAAATGAAAGCCGAAGCTTTAGAAATATTATACTTTTTATATCTTTTCGAGATCAGAAACGTTTTTGTAGGATTCTGAAACGAATACTGAAGTAGGTTGCCAGCATTAAATAGTTATTTAAGCCAAGTCTTCATTTGAAGATACCTACTAACTTAATTCACTTCGCGGAATGTGGTAGAAATCCCAAACTAAAACATACAACTTAACTACGAATTAAACCGCTCCCAGTTTACATTGACGGGTGTAAGATGCACCGCAACCCCTACCGTTTGCTCCTCGCATATTTGATTATCTAGTAACAAAACGTTCATCATTTATTCACAGTTGGACGGCGTATAATTTGTATAGGCCCTTTCGTTGCCACTGAGTTCTTCGGAAGGATTACGACGGGTACTCGAATCAATGATTTGAATGCTTCGCTAACAATAAATGTAATGTTATTAAGTTCTGTGCGTTTGTAGTTTGAATTCAGTGTGGCGGAAAATTCGAGTTTCATCTGATTTAATTTTGGTAGCAGAGTGACAGTGTTCATTAATATTATCTCTGGGTTTAGCTGTTTTGATTTCATAATTACTGATCCTTTATTGTTCAAGCCATCGTTTCAAGTTATTCTTACTTCTATCAAAGTTTATCTCCTTTAAAAAATACGTTCTTAGCCAATCAGCATCTGTGTTAATCTGCTCTTTTTGCAAGTTCCATTTTTGTAGGGTCAATTTCCCTACAAAAATCTCATAACAATCTCAGTTTTAATGTCGACAACATTTGGTACCAGTCATTTTGATGACATAGAATATTCAGAGGCCGAGGGGAGGGTGTCTCATTAATTTTTAGTATTCTCCTCCGTATTTACCGACACCCTTGTAATTGAGCGTGTGACGATGTTTTAATTCATTATTCTTTTGTTGCTGTTGCGTTGATTAAATTTGTAACATCTTGTAAGGGATCGCTGAAAGAGGCCAGTGAATTTGGAGCCGAAACAATATTTTATGTTTCGTTATGATATTAAGCAACTAAATTACTTTATCTTTAGTCAACTAAATAACGGACAGTGAGCTAAGGTCTTTATCTTTCTCTTATATATTATCTAGAAATTCATTAGCTATATCATGTTGTTCAACAAGAAAACCATTGTTAAATTATTTCAATGTGAAACCTGATAAGCCTCGCTCACAATCTTGGGTCGATATACCTAAAGGCTTTTTGTGACCCTCTCCTACACACCGGTTCATTTGTCAGGGGGTATTTCTACGTTGCGTTTCTCGGTTTTTGGTTCACAATTTATTAGCATTTATACGTGGTCGTATGTAACGTTCAATCTTTTTCTATTTGGCGAATGCTTTTTATTATAAGTTTTTGGTATTATGCTGAGTATTTGAGCTGATGTGTAAAGTGGTTTTGAGTTATTTTCTTTAGGAGGAGGAGAAGGAGTCATTCTCTCCCACTAAAGATTTATCACCAACTCTACTTTTTAGATCTCTATCTTTATTTTTATACCCAATCTTAGACTCATTTGAACCATCATTCGATGTATCAGTATAAATTGGTAGTCTGAGTGATTGATGATCCTCCTCAGTGAAGTGAAGGTATCTTTGTAGTGTTTGTAAATATAACATCCCGTTCTTACGGTATTCTGTCTCACTATTCATAATATTTTGCATTTCAATATCTAATCGAGAAAAATTACTATTTACCTTATTTTCTTGTTTTAATTTTTCAATCAATCCAGGTTCAATGAGTATCATTTTCTTTGCATTTTCCATGTTAACTGGCTAGTCCACTTGCTAATCCACTCAATATTGCACCTAATATTATTGGTAGGAAAGCTCTCTCTTTTTATACAATTTTATTTTGTCTTAGTTTATGGTTACATTTATGTACCAGTTTTCGGAGTATATTTTTGTGTTTATTCAATTTTAGTTCTCTTGTCTTGATCTTTAAGAGGTACTTTTCTTTGTTTTAAGTAATGCTCTTTGATATTTTGGTTTATGTGTATGCAAAGCACTTAGGGCGCTTAAAATGGGCGAAATAGTTTCTGAGTGGAAAACGAAAGTCAAAATTAATTATTATTACATAATCAGCCTATAACGTTCCCACTGCTGGGACACAGGCCTCCTCTCTATGAGAGGTAGTGAGCCGTAATCCACCACGCGGGCTCAATGCGGGTTGGTAGATGTCACATGTCTTCGAATTTTTGGTTCTAGGACATGCCGGTTTCCTCACGATGTTTTCCTTCACCGTTTTGAGAGCAGTGGTGATTAAATTATTTCCACAAAGTAAAGCGCCTGCTTGGGTTCGAACTCACGAACTACAACTCGTAAGTCGGGACCGTTACCACTGCGCCACCACTACTCTAATTATTATTGTTGTTCATTATATAAGACAATTGAGAAATGGGTCGGACGAACTAATGACGCTATTGGTAAACCTACGTCACCAATCAAATGCAAATGCAAGTAGACTCGATTGCAAAATATTTTAAACTTCAATACTAATTTAAAGTTTGCAATAAGACCCATTCATCACTAAAGTAACAATATGAAAGATCTATCGGAACCGAGATTTATAGCAATAAACAAACAATATCAAGTGTCCGTTTTTTCTTGTTACGACACAACAGCGAGGGAGCCTGGCCGCGACAGCGATGGAGCCTACCTGTTGGAACTTTTTGCAATCGACCGATGTAATATCCAGTGCAATCTGTTCGTTATATAGTGGCCAGCCTGCAGATGTTTCTATTGCATGAAATGGAAAAGTTTTATGAATTAAATTAAAGTTTTATTACTGCTTGTGTTAAGCATGAGCTAAGTGTAACAAGATCTGAAGCCAGCTCTCGTAAAAATCTAGTCGCAATCTCATTTAAGAAAAAATCAATATAAAAAATTGGAGAAAAATGTATGAGAATTAGGGATATTTTTGACAAATAAAGACCAAGATTAGAATGCGAACGTTTTGAAAAATACGGGAATAGCCGCTCTGAGAAAATATTTTAACGGAGATTGTTTCCTATAAAGATAATTTGTTTGTTCGACTTAGCTTGCCTCCTCTCTACTAACGATCACCAGCTCTAAGTAGTTATATTGACTGGATTGTGTTTCAACATAACCTCTAATAAGTTAATCAATGATTCATACAGTAAGTATCTTAATTTTCAAAAAGACCAGTACCAGAAATACAGTTATTCATCATTTACCATTTCCTGATTTAAAAAAAAATCTATGTTCCTTTTTCAAAATAATTGAAATGATAAATAATTAAAATGAGTCTCGCACCTCGCATCCTATATAACCAAACTAATTGATAGACGAAGCTAGTTCATATTCCTTTTCTGCAGTCGTAGTGTACTTTATTTGTTAATTTCCTGTCGTTCGTGCCGGATCCGGAAACACGCGTCTCTCGCACAACTAGGCCTATTGTTATGGAAAAATGATCCTGTGGTTTTCATTGTTATAGTTTGGTAAATCTTTTATTCTGTGTGTGCCTTCGATTGTTGACCTTTCTACCATCCAAATATGCATTCAAAGTAGTTAAGTGTCCTCTATTTCTGTGTGTACGTTAATGTATTAAAATAAAAACTTACGTACATATAAAAGCTCTTTTGCTGATCAGAAAAGTATAACACAGGCACTTTATAAAAAATATAAGCTAGTAATAACCCTTCCTTTATGAGAAAAATCCCTGTTACTTTTCTAACGGAACACAGGCATCGTTAAAATGAGTAACAACTACAAAGTACGGCGCAAAGAATAGCAGAACTTGAGGAAACAGATAATGATGGTCATCAATAATCACGCTGCACTCGTTACTGTGCTGGTTAGTGCGGGTAGGAGAGAAAGGGAAAATGTTATTTGTATTCTACTTTACTCTTTCTATTATTTATTAAAACTAATATCGCCTGGTTCCACATCTCATAAATTCTGTTCATAATGGTTGCCTTCATATGAGCTTTTGGAATCTCATTCATTTGGGAGTACTGTTAACTTTTGGAAACGTCACCATACTTTAGTTATGACAGAGCAATTTTAAACCGCTACAATGAAAATCAGAATTCAATATCTTTTCTTTTCAATCAGAAAATGTATAAGAAGCCGAGCGCACAGCAAACAGCCACGAGAATAGTCGTGAAGCAGAACTAACGTAAACACAAACCAGCTGGCACACTTTTTTCCTCATCATAAATGCACGTACTAATTACTACTTACCTATAAATTTTCAGATAAAATTAGGTAAGTAGGTGAAAATGCAATGGAGTTTCAGATGAGATGTAAACAGAACGGACGTAGAATAGATACTTGTACTAGTGAATGTGACCTTGGTGGATCCCTTGCTCATAAATTGTGCTAATGTAATAGCAAGTTTTCAAAACAAAAAAAAACTACTAACTATTTTTAATTGTTGTCTGTCTCTATATAATTTTTAGTACCCAGTAGAAGCCGTAATTCATTTGCTAATTAGAATAGAACAGAATAGAATAAGTTTATTATTAGTACATAAAAACAACACAGTACATACATAGCATATGGAAACAGAGGGTTGTACTACCAAGTTTAAAATTATAGTCAGTTTTCCGGGCTCCTAAACTAGGTACGCAGACCTGTATCTTAGGAGTCGGAGATTTTGCTACTTCAATTTATAAAATACAACCGTGACTTTTCTGATTGTTTACAATTATTGTTAATACAGCAAATGGAGTGTATGTGTATCTAGGAGTGTGTATACAAGTGTAGAGTGTGTTTAGTGTGTATGTGAAGTGTGGGTGTTTAATAAGCTTTCTTACAAGCTAGGTTTGACAAAGTTATGATTGTATAGCCAATATATCTTCTGTGTCATCATAAGTTAAAGATACAAGCAATTTTTTAATTTATTTTTAATTTCATTTAAGTTGTATCTGTACAATGGAATAATTTTATTTACTTTATTGTAAATGCGTGAACTTTGAGCCAATAATTGTCGACTTGTGAATGCAAAACGACAGGGATTTGTGTTACATATAGGGAAACCGTGGCGCCTTAGAAGCAGCTTTTTGTCTAATGGAAGGCTGGCGTGACTTTTATAACATTTCACACACACTTGCGCTTAAAATCGACCTACTGCAGCTAATTCCAGCAGAAGTTATCCAAACTTGTCTCCAAACAAAAAGCTAGCCGAACTTACGAGCCGTATGTCCCCGGGCTAGAATGATAACTTTATAACGTGATTAGTCACCCGGCACTCGCGCCAGTTGTTCTATAACTTGTTAATTCTCGCGCCAGTAGCTCGAACATACAGTAGGGAAATTACTCTGCCATTATCACTGGCTGCCATGTTTAGGCTGTTGGATGTATTGGAATCCGTAAATCAGTGAATCTGTACTGGTTTTGTGGTTGCCAATTAACTTACCTAGCGGGATAACTCTGAGCAGTGAAATGCTTGTGGTTGTGGAGTTCATAAGTTGTAACTCTAGAGCTTTGGATTTGCAAGCCGCTGTAACTGTCTTTATTTTAGTGCATTAAACTTAAAAAAGGTATAAGGTAATTGTCTATATACCCAATAAGGCAAAAGTAGGGATAAGGACCATCAGTTTAAAGTAGATGGCAAGTCTTAGTGAAATCGCTTAAGTCGAAGATGCCGTCATAACCACTGCAATCAAAAACAATCTTACAGTTGCAGTATTATGGACTACATTAACCAATTCTCAAGCACCACAAATTGCAATATTCGCTGCAGTATTGATTCTATTACAGTAGCTTCTCCTCCAGCTTCAAAATTACTGTCTCTGCAGTAATTCTACAATGTAACATCAAAACGCTGCTGTGCTTGAATTTTGCGTAATAACTTAAACGTGGTTAGCGTCCAACTTGTGCGTTTGTTTGTCAACTTAGTTCGCTCGCCATCTTGCCTGTGTGTACTCTGTTGTTGCTTAAGTGATTGGTTTAAGTTAGAAAATGAGTTCGTTTTGAGATGAAGCTGGATAGACGAGAATAAATCCGTTCTTATTTTTATTGTGGTCTGGATATTTATCCTTTGATGTTGTTTTTAATTTGGCTTTGTTAAACATTAAGTTTAGTTCCTAGATCTTCTTTATTAAATCATTATGTTGGTTGGCAAAGTTTTGGGCCAACGGTATTGAATAAGTGTCGTGCCATTGACACGAAGTAAAAGAAGAAGAAGAAGATTATTAGGTTAGGCTTATCCTTTAAAATATAAGACTTATTGGAATTCTTTGTTCAGTCCGTTTCGAAACTAAGTCCTTTTAACCGAGCCATAGGTTTAAAATCAGTAAGTATCCATAATTCTATAGACACTATTTCTGCTAACCTAACTCAAATCTAGATTCTATGAACAACTAAATAAATCCATTGGAAAACGTTTCTTTGATAAACACCGTTTCTTCTTAACATCGTCTTTAAGTAAATAATTGTAGGGTTCCTTCCTTTGAGGTGTCAACATGACGAATGGGGAGAGCCGTCGATTTCTTTGTGCTCAGATTATAAAGAAAATTCTCCGTTTTCTACTATTATTGAAAATATTATATGTTGTTAATGTTATTATGATGTAGTATTGAAATATTGCTCTTTGTTCGCTTTGTGGTCGGGATTATTGTTAAGTGCGGGGTCTTTAGCTGGGATTCTAAGGAAGCTAGGGGTAATGTGATGTTTTTGTTTTATCTTCTTTGATTAAGATTGCTTTATTTTATAAGGACTTCATGGATGACTTTGCGCTCGTTTGCTGGTGTTAATCGCAGTAGCGTTCAATAATATGACAGTTCAACCATGTTCATTGTATTTATCTGCATAGTTTCCAAATAAGACGGATTCTGAAAACATTGCTGATTTATGGCAATAACATTCTGTATCAAGTTTATGCTGTAATAACCTAGATAGTTATTAATACAATGTTCCAACAATGCAGGCTTTTACTGCAGAATATAATAATCGTTACAGTCCTGTTGCCATTTCGTAAAAGTTGAAGGCAATATACGATGCAGGGGAGGCCTGGGTAAGATAAACTGTTATCACACTACAAGTAACAGAAAACCAAGTTTATATTCTTTTTTTGTTCGAAAAGAACCTGACAAATGAATACGACCTAGCTAAACGGTTTTGTTTAAAAGAAAAGTCTTGAACTACTGCAGTTTCCAATAATGTTCTAAGTTAATCTAAAACTCCAAAGATTGTGCTGGAAAATAACCAGACAAATAAAGACGGAAAATCTCGAAATTGCTGACAGGCAGAGAGCGCTCGTGGTTAGCGTTCCTTAACTAGAATTAGTATGAAAAGATAATTATGTAAATATACTACCTGCCCTTGCGCAAGCTTGAAGTGAACCTTCTGCACTCTACTTCTTACTGTCTCTCTACACTTTAAACACCAATACTGAGATATTGTCCGTGACACTTTAGTGCCCGAGTAGCACCTGTCTAGAATTGTATTAAGTTGCGGAATGGAGCTGGAAAGTGGGTAACTGTCAGTTGTGGTGGTACATTGTAGGGCGACGACTTAGTTAGCTGTATTGTATGACTTAGTTAACACAGTACCATTTGATTTCTCAGTAACTTGTTATTACTTTTACCTCTTTTGACATTTCTGCGGGTCCCGCACCTTTGGAAGGCTTACGAGGGGCCGAAGCCAACTCGCAGAGGTTACAAAGGTTACACAATTTTAAGTGTTGAGGCGCCAATCGACGCCATCGATCCCTGTATGTAATGTGCACATGCACTAAAGGAGAACCATGCTTGGTGGTGGGACCATTGCAAAACATGGAAACAAAACATATAGGGCTATGAGTTTGGGTGGCTATAGTGAATTAGTTACCAGGAACTATGGAAAGACTTGCAGAGCAGTGGTGGCCCAGTGGTAACGGTCCCGACTTACGAGTTGTAGGTCGTGAGTTCGAACCCAAGCAGGCGCTTTACTTTGTGTAAATAATTTAATCACCACTGCTCTCAAAAACGGTGAAGGAAAACATCGTGAGGAAACCGGCATGTCCTAGAACCAAAAATCCGAAGACATGTGACATCTACCAACTCGCACTGAGCCTGCGTGGTGGATTACGGCTCACTACCTCTCATAGAGAGGAGGCCTGTGTCCCAGCAGTGGGAACGTTATAGGCTGATTATGCTATGGAAATACTATGCCTGATCAATTTTATGTAAGACTCGGATAAACGGCAGGGGGTGACTTGCACGCTCAATAGTGGGCCCCCGAAAACGGTCGCTAACACATAGTGACGTAGCCATAAGGAAGCATCACTTCCAGAGGTGCTTGAGGAGTGGAGAGGTAAGGAGGAGGAGGATAATCGCGAAAATACGGCCAAGAATACTAGCATCTGACTGAAATACTTCCTTCCTTCGAGCACATTTGCTCATGCGAATCTCCACTCAAGCCGGCCAATAAAGGCAAGAAAGAGGTGGAAGCTCTGTTCCTCGTCAGTGTTCCCTCCAGCCTCCCAATAAAGGCAAGTCAGAGGTGAGGAACAAGACTTCTCCCGGCGGATACGGTCCGTGTCGTCGCTACTGCCCAACTACTCGACTCTTGCTGCTCTGCGGGTTTATGTATCTGTCTTCGTCTGGCTCCTCACCATGGACCTGTTTCAACAAAGTAAACTCTACCGGCACAGACACAGAGTTCAGAAGCGCGCACCACGACGCATCACGACGTCAACGTAGAGATGGCTGGGTTATTATTATTATCAGCCGTTTGTGTCCCACTACAAGGGCCGCCCTTCCTACCTTCTGTTAACCCTATCTACTGCTGTTTGTGGCCAATCCTTATGAAAAAACTCGAGTCAGTTACTTGTTACTTATGCAATACAATAATTATTCATTGATTTCGTTTTTTAAATGAAAATACTTTATTGGAGAAGGTTAAATTTGGTTTTCTATTGGTCCAGACTATGGCTGAAATGACAAACCAATCAACCAGTCGTTAATTTAACTATTCAAAGTCAAATCATTTATTTCAAATAGGCACGCATAATGGCACTTTTGAACGTCAAAATTTACAAATTTAATATTTAATATGGCACGAAACTACTTTTTCGGAAGGGCTAAAAGGTAATTCGTATGGAGAGGAATGGGCCAGAAACACCACCGTTGCTCTTTTAAAATGTTTCACAATATTTTGTACCGACGATGCACCTTGAATAAAATGACTATACAACAATAGGTAAAAATAATTAAATATAAAGCAATGACAGGTAAATTAATCATATGGTTTAGATAGATGGTGCTCACATTTTTGACAAATATTGTAAAAATGATTATCCTATAATTTGAACAAGTTACAATGTAGTAAATGATAAATGGCAAACTATTTCTGTAAGTCGGTTTTACAAACATTTTTACACGTGGATCATATTTTAAAAACTAGATGAAATCGGTGTTTCCTATTTGACTACTCGGAGAAGAAAGGCCGAAACAAACTCAGGCTCTTTTAAAGTCCAGCCATAATCTTCATTCTCTTCATAAGCTTAGTATAACTTATTTTTTTTATTGTGTGCTTATAAGTACGGTTTCATAGAAGAGCGGTGTCCGCCACATAGCGTCTGCAGTTTACCGGCGAATGACGCCACTGAAACGTTTGTACTGAATGTAAGTTGGTGTGTTAACGAAGATAACGTTTTTTGTCACCGTAAAGTCACTTCAGCCGTTATATGACGCGCTTTAATGAAGCCAAAGCTTTAGACTTGGTCAAATAACTTAATTCACTCAATATGTTGAATCAGACGGTTTATTTCAACAAAGCAATGGGAACACAATCATGAATTTAAAAACTAGATATATCAAAATATGAAGTACTACAATTGTTTTAAAAATTAATTTGTGACATGACTAATTTGTAATTGACATAGATATTATACTAACTTAACCTTAATGTATTGAATGACAATTTGATGTATTGCATTTTAACTGTATTGTATTGAAATTTGTTTGCCTTAATGGAGGGACATAGCAAACTTACCTGTACCATTTAATGAATTAACATTATATGAACCTATGATTCACAACAAACTATTTGAATTTTTATTCGTGTGTGGATACCTATACTGAATAGTACCTATGTCATCTTATGCTGAGACGTTTGTCTATAATACTGGTGATGGTTCACCATTACATTAATTACGATGATTCTAATCACCAGTTTATCTTCTTCATAACTTTCTTAACTTCATTTCAATCACACTATTAAAACAAACCACTTGGGGTAAGCAGACCTGACGCAGATGTAGTGCTGTGCTTAGCCGATCTGTTGTGGCACCAATAATTCATGGCGGGCCCGCCGTGATTTGTGCTGCTATCTGTCTCGTGTGTTTTCAATTTTGCACTCCTTAAGTACGTAATGTTAAAAATATTAGAGATATGTGATGACGTCTAACGGTTGAAATATTTTAAAACACCACTGCAATACCATATAGGATTTATATCTAAAACCCTGGCACATAACGCTTTAACACCAACTTTCCACATAGTTATAAAAACTTTAGATCTCAGTGACAAGGTCGAATTTTGTTTAAAGGTTCACTGTGGATAATAAAAAGCTGTTGAGGCAATACATAGTGCAAGAACGGACGTGATCCATCAAAATACAATACATTAAGAGTATGCTATTAGATTTATTGATAGACTGCTCAGAAATATTCTTTAGAACAGACTGGTGAACAAGTTATGAAAGATTTTACATGACACGCACTGGGCAAAAAGTTGTGGATAATTGTTATGACAATAAAAGCTGGTGAAATGGTCGATGGCCATTTTGACTATAAGGATTTATCATCCATCATATTGCGCACAGGAGCAAAACTGTCTTATCCGCCGTACACAGAATAGCCTTAACATAACATAACATCACGCTCATAATCCTTAAGAGATGGGAGGTGTGGGGTGAGGCAGAGGTGTACCGATAGTACACACACCAACATTTCGTCAGTTATGTTGAATACGATAGTCAATTATTATTAAAATATTATATTATTATAACAATAATTGACCAAATAAATCATGATATTATTTTGTTACGAGTGCGCGCTCCTGCATTGTTTATACAGCTACTAGCTGTTGCCCGCGACTTCGTCTGCGATCCAGTTTAAAAAGTAGCCTGTGTCCTTACCTGGTCTATCTGTGTGCCGAATTTCATCCAAATCCGTTTAGGCGTGAAAACGTAACAAATAAACAAACTTACTTTCGCATTTACAATATTATATAATAATATATAAGTAAGGATTCCAACCAGGTGCAAAGCCTTAGAAACTCCATTTCATTCAAGGAAAATAGAAAATCCTCGCTAGTAAAGAAGCGGGTATTCCCAGTTCTATAAAATAAGACAAATATTTCGACACCATCCAAAGAAAATCCCTGTTAGCCACCTGAAAGGAGTACATTTGTGGTTCTTTCAAGATTTATTAGTACACATTAGATGGCCTCACTATCGGATTGAACTAACACCTGGAAATATCTAACTGTAAAAATAGCTCGCATGTAAAATTGCTCGCCCAAGAAATAAACCTCAGACACAGCATAAAAGTGTTTATATGTTGCGCATTCGTTTGGTTTAAAGTATTTATGTTGAAAATGTAATAGAGATAGGATTTTGATGTTCTAGAAGATACTCGTAGTTGAAGCTTTTAGTTTATATTTTATTTTAAAGTAAGTTCCTACGTCATTTCATTATCGGCACCTGTCGTGGTTACTTTAGAAAGTAGCAGTTGCTGTTTTGTATAAGTAAGTGCTTCTGTTTTAGGATTTATGGAATTTGTTAAGTAATTTTTGCGAGATACAATTACAAAGGTACAGACATATTCTTCTATAATTCAAAAGCCACAGCCTAAGTTATTGTTGCACTTCTAGATTTAGTCGCAATTCCTGAATATTATGTTGTAAGTATTTCGAGATCTCAATTTTCCCTTTGATCCGTGTAATGTGTGCTTTGAATGAACCCCTGTCTCTTTTCTTTCCATATTACTTACTCCAGAGATTCTTTTCTCCTGCAATACAATAGAAAAAACATGCTACTTTACGTCTACCTGTTCCCCGAACAGACAGACACACTTTATAAATATATTCCACCGTCTGAACGTTCCTGCCTGGATCACAAACATAGGGTGATGTAATATCATACTAAACAATATAATTAATATCAAAATTCATGCCCCGCTCGGAGTGGGAGCGAATAAAGCGAAAGTAGCGTTGAAATCATAAATTATATATATATTCTGGACACTTGGCTATGCAGCAATGTTAAAACAATTGAATCTTTCAACTCCATACTTACTTTTGCTGCTTGTATTATCTTATTTTCTTGTTGTTTTGTGAGCATCCTGTAGTTGCTATGATTTAGTAACGGATTATCTTGTCTTGTGTAAAGAAAGTTTTTTAAAAGGCGAGCAACTCCTAGGTTATTATAGTCTGAAGTAGAAAACAGGTATGCCTGTTTAAAGCATTATCTCTCACACATTTTCTGTTGCATAACATTAAATTGCGGCGTATATACCATACATTGATTGCGTACAAATACCTATGAGCTTAGTTAAAATAAAGAACTTTTATAAATTTGATTACAGCTAAAATAAACTTTTACAGCTAAGGAAATCCGTCCAGTAATCTTCCTGTTCTCAAAATAGGTTAATCCAGGACAGCTTCTAATATTTATTTCAAAAGACGTCGCCACAAATTCATTGTAAGTTTTGAGATATAAAATGCAAGTGCTGGCATCTATTTAAAGCTGGCTACAGTTGTCGCGACAACTATTTTGGAACCGTACCAGGAGCGGGTCGCAACGACTTTTAAACTTTGAGGTTGTTCCCATTGCATTGAAATGTTGGGTTGAATTTGTATTATTCATATTCGTTTGTTTTTTTTTTTTCAATCGGTTTTGTGTTTTGTTTGGTTTGGTTTATGAGTAGAGTAGTTGGATTATTTATGTGTTATTGGTACTTATTGAATGCTCCGTTTAACCTCCAGTTCAGTGATATTTATGTCGGTTCAAAATGAAAGTAAATAGAAATATTTTTTTGCATATTAGTGCATAGGATGCTATTATACTACTACAGGCGTGATGGTACGTTATGTTATGGATGCTACTAAACTGAAATTAAAACTGGAGTATCAGAATGCTGTCTTTAAAAAAAAAAATTGATTTGAATACATCTATATAAATAAAATAAAGCCGGGATAGTTGCACCATTTATAACTCAAGAACGGCTGGATCGATTTTTATGATAAATGTAGTAATTCGCGTGTGTCAGCACCCGACGTTTTACATTTTGGTACTTATCGTGATTTTTGTTTTGAAAAGCAGCAGTAACTGAATATCCTTATCGTTTCTTAGCTTAAATCTTCCACTAAAAAGTCGTCGCCGACTAATCGCATCAGCGACTGTCGCCCGCGTGCATCCGGCCTGTCTGTCGGACACTTCCCGAATATTTTTATTCTCGTTCCCCTCTAAAGAATCGGCTTGAGTTGCCCGCAGTAATTACTTACTCATTTGCTTCCTTTGATTCTCCCTAGCACCCGGTTTTAACTGTGAAACTCTGAAGAAATTCTTATGTTTTCGTTTTCTGATAATTATTCTTTTCGAGTATTGTTGGATTACTTTTGAATTTGATGAGTATGGAATCTGTTTGAGTTTTAAGTTTAATCAACGGTTGGCGGATTGCAAAGTGTGATAGGTTTGGGGCAAGATTTTCTTGCAATCTGCTAGGAGACTCTCAAACAAATAATTAAAACAGTGATTTTTCCTTTAATTTTTTTCGCAACTGAGATGTCAAACTTCAAGATAAAAAAATAAAACAAATTGGAGGCAATTACTACCACTTACTTAATAACATAACCTTAAAACACATGGCACCAGTATGAACTAAACGAGTAACCCTCTCACTGCCGCGCGGCCGCAGAGAGACCGCATATCGACGAAACGGGTCCCGCAGACCGCGCTCTAATGAAGCCACCAATGTGAGCCGTAATCACGCCGCATTTACGCCACACACTGCGTTTTAACGAAGACAAACCCACTGGCTGTGCGGAAAAAAATTTACTTGAGCAAATGTAAGCGTTGGTATCTGAAAGGGTTTTACATTTCATTTACTTATAAATCGTTAGTAACCTAGATTAGTAATTACATAAAACTTGCTTGTATTGCCCCACTGCGAGGCAAAGGCCTCTTCTTATAAATAGCATTGAATTTTGAGGTTATTTTCTATTTGATCAGGCCCCGGGTGTCAATGCAATACTTTACTTTCTACAATAGCGTAGATTTTGAAAATAAAAAACAGTTGCGCCCTGTAAAATACACTAGCGTCATCTATTAGCACTACGTCTTCCCTAAATACAATATGGATTTCTAAGTAGCACATCTTGTAACCATTTATTACCAACCTATTAAGCACATTCATGTTTAAATTTTTTTTTGTTTTTTTGTTGAGCGGATGAATGAAAGGAGACTAACTAAAGGTATTTACAAGGCAGATGTGAGTGGAAACGCCGGGAGGGGACGCCCTAGGAAGACATATAGTGACCTTATTGGTGATGTTCTTCAGAAAGGTCAGGTGCGTAGTACTCTCAACCGGCGCTCGTGTATGACCATATGTATGAACGTAAATGAGGCAAAAGGAGTATGTAAGGATCCTAGCAGGTGGCGTTCTGTGGTTTCTGCCTACCCCCATGGGAAGAAGGCGTGAGTATACATAACTCACGCCGTATCATAAAATACGAGAAACTAAATTACCTAACAGCTAACTATACCGGTCATCAGCCCGCTTTCAAGTCTGTTGAACACTGCAACTACGTGGGACACTCAGAAAGCTTAGCGAAAATCAAAATAAATGTTGTATAGGTAAAATATTTTTTACCACTAGCCTCTATACAAAGTTTCATACGTCTGAACCAGTTTTCGAAACACTTTTTCCAGTCCGCCGTAGACACCTCAAACTCAAACTCAAACTCAAATCATTTATTTCAATTAAACCATTTACAGGCACTTTTGAATTGTCAAGGAGTCGGTCAGTCAGAAATATGAAGCTAGTTGCCCATTCCAAAGCGTAGTAGGTACCTATGGAGAAGAACGGGCAAGAAACTCCATGGACACTCTTTTAAATAATAATGTTTTTACATATATCTTAGTTACATCGATTAATGTTGTTCACTATAAGTGAGAACGATGTACAAAAAACCGTACACGTTAAAAGCGTCCAGAGTGCATCAAAACATAATTAAAAACAATCCAGCTAATTAATTATTAAAATAAGCCCTGGCAGCTAAGAGATGACCAGTCCCAACTGACGGCGCCCGTTCACGAACATGACGCATGGATCAGCACCATTCAGCTCAACCATTTTGAAGGGAGCTAAATGATCCGACACACGCGCCACCGTCAGCGAGACATTTGAGTGAGCATGACATACTATCAGCCGCCAAGGCACATTCAAGTCAATCTATGACATTACCCGGTAAATGGTAGCTCTATAGTACAAAGTACTCACATCTGTGCAATGCATCTATATAATAAAAAGGAGATTGAGTTTATATAATGCAAATAAATTCTTACTATCTTCAGCAGCTTCAACAGTGATTCGAATAAACATCACTCCTCGTTGACAGCCTGCGCGAACGCTGATAGCGCATCTTCCGGCGACGAAAATTGTATCCCTGTGCGCAGATTTTTTATTTCAGTTAATGAAAAGAAGTCACACGGTGCTAGGTCAGGGCTGTAAGAAGGGTGGCCAAGGAGGCGTGCTGTCCAGGAAGTACCTCGTTTTGAGCGTGGTGTGCGAAGGCGCGAGCAGTAGCCCGCGAAGCCCTGTGTTTGGTCGCTTGATTCTCACAACAGAGAAAACTTCTGCCAATCTTTTGGTAGTAAACCATTCAGCGTTGATGCTTCTGTGGTTCTGTAAAGGAATTGACACCAAGCAGCCAGTCAAATTGAAAAAGCTAACGATCAAAATCTTCCTCCTGCTTCTAGATTGCTCCACTTTGGTAGGCGCTGATTCGTTTTGAAACACCCAAACCATCGACTGGCGCTTCGTTTCTGGATCGTATTGTTAAATTCTAGACTCATCACCTGTAATGATGTCGTAATTACGCCGAGTCGAGCCTGCTTCAAATTGTTTAATCATATCACGGCACCATTCCACCCGGGCCTGCTTCTGAGCATCGGTGAGGTTGTGCGGCACCCAGCGTGAAACTATCCTCCTCACGCGAAGATGCACGTGTAGAATTTCGTGAAGGCTTCCCGATCCAACCTGCAGTATGTGCTGAATGTCTTGATATGTAACTCGCTTATTGTCTTGGATTAAAATTTTCACTGTTAGCACGTTTTCTTCCGTAACAGCCGTCAAACGACGGGCGACCACTTCTTGCCATTTAAAGTCTATCGTACGATTCGTCCGGTTTCAGGAGACACTTGAAATCGTATCATAGCGCGAAAATGTTCCCGGTGCAAATTAACTCGCAAACAATGTGGAGGGAAATTTTGAAATTGGAACGTACCTATTTTACTTACAAATAATCATTTTTTTTAAATAGACTATACGTTCTGAGTGGCCTGGTACTTTCAGGATGATTCTATTTGATAAAATCTGTTTAAAATTGCAAAATGTTTTCAGCAATATTATTAACGTTACAAACTAACCAGGTTCTTCGTATTTACTTTTGCAATGTGTGCTAGAAGAGAATTAGTTTTGTCAGGGTTTTTTTTATATTTCCCACTGGTTACTATGACAATAAGAGATTAAAATAAATATTTATATAAGTAGCTATATAACTAATCTAACTTAATATAGCCCTAGAGTGTCTATCAACAATAATATTTCCAGGAATTATTTCCCCTCGTAAAGGTAGACAGACTTCATATTAATAGGTAACCCTCAAAATGTCGCATCTAGATCTCGCGTTGAGTACGCCGCCGCTGGCCGCAAACTATCGGGTCTTTCGAGCCCGTCGTATTGTAGTGGCATCAACCATCCCGCGGCGGGCCGGCGGGCGCGGCGACCGCGTATCGGACGCAGGCCGCAGCGGCCGCTCGCTAATTAACCACAAACAAAAGGTGCCCATTACTCACCGCCGCATCGCTCGCTGATTTTATTCAACTTTTACAATAAAACACGCCATTTTGTTTCATTTGGGAACATTTTATTGTTAGCTTTAGTGTGAATTGCCGGATTAAAACTTAGAACTATTGTTTTAAACGACCTTTAAATGGCTTTGTAGTTTTAATTTAATAGTTATCTGGGATTATAACTATTCCATTTTTTGTTATTAACACAAATATTTACACAAGGGATATTTTACTGAATCTCTTAAATTAATAATAGTGTAGGATTTAGAAAATATCTTTAATTCCGTAAGGTTGGACCTGAACAGCTATTGGACCGGTCACATCTGTTACGCAATCGATAATATGGCCGTCTCATAGTGAATGCTTTGCAGAAGCAACTACGGCTAATTCGTGAGGATGAAGGTCTGTGTAATCTCTACTTATCGAGTGATTGAGCCACATGATCGTATCGCAGCACCGGACTTGTATTATGTACGCTAACAGCATCTTTCCATAAAGGGATCAGTAAGGGTTTAAGCACTAGGAAACTTTGTGTGTTAAAACCACATGAGCCTACATGGAATATTCTACTTAGAGTTTAACTCATGTTAAACCCCGTTTTATTAGCATTGTGTTTTATATGCATTGCGCATTTCTATTTTACTTATTGAATAAGCAGGGTGTATCAGAAATGTGTGGTACATATTTAAGGGTGTGGTACAGACCATCAAACTGAACAACTTACTCTTTGGGACCTACTAACTATTCGTAATATGGAAAAATAATTCGTTGCCCCATACAAAACTTTAATACGTTCGCTCCGAGAACTGAACTCAATTCCGGAAAAAGCGTTTAAAAAATGTGTTGATGATTGGATTATTCGTTGGCGTAAGTGTATCGTTTCTGAAGGAGCATACTTAGAAGGCGATAAAATAAATTTGGATGAATAACTAATTCCCGGTACTTTCTTGACAGAGTAGTCAATCGGCTGATTTTAATTACGACTAGCGGCCCTCTAGCGGAGCTGCTGTGAATTATAATTCATAGCTGCTAAAATAAGTGGTTGAATGTAAATGAATTTTGTAAGGAGGGTAGATCTACATTTGTGTTCGTGTTTTGTTTGAAAAATGTCCAGAAATGGAGTGTAAAGTTATGTAGCGCGAAATTATTATAATACACTTGTAATAAACCTATATTTATTTATTGTTATGCATATTTAAGTCAAGCCAAATTTTTATACGAGTATATCATTTATTTTCGCATCAACGCCACTGTAATTAATTATAATTATGGTTATAATACGATAACTCATTAATATACACTATACATAATTATGACTTTTACATAATCAACGAACACAAACCTTTCCCGATGCAAAACTTCTGTAGAATACCAATAGTTTAAGTTGCGGGTACTTACATAATCTCTCTGCACAAAACAATTTGTTATAACACCAATGAATCTGGTCTGCTCGACGTCCGTATGTCACTGCAGGGATCCAGCAGAATATCAGCGTCAGGTATATTTGCCTGACACATGCTGAGCTGGCCTCCCATTTGGTGCAGCCTTGGGACGCACACCGCACTGTTCTCCTCAATTTTTTTTTTTTATTAATTTGGGTTTGTTCACTTTTTATTTTTTTCTGTATATTGGCACGTTGTTTATATTTTTTATTGTTACTTTTTAACATTATTTTATGTTCTTGTGTGTTGTGCTGCGTCTTTTGTGTGTACCGAATAAATGTTTTATCTATCTATCTATCTATCTATCTATGAATATTGAGTAACACTGGAGGAATTTTGCCATTTGTTGGAATCTGAATATAAGTTATAATTACTGTTGCAATTGCTGTTGCATCATCATCTAGAATTCTAGATTTTGTAATGTTATGACGAAAACTTTTTGAACTGCATCTGTATAGAATAAAACATATGAGCTTTAAGTTTAAAGCGTCGCATTTTACGTGTAAAACTGTATCTGAAGGTTTAAGTTCCTGTAAAGTAATTATACTTTTAAGTTCACATCTAAATTGTATCTCTATTTCAAACTAATTGACATTCAAATATTGAATCTCCTCTAAAACTACCACAAAACAGCACATAATGTAAACTAAAGGTTTAGAATTAGAAATAACCAGAACAATAGCTAACAATATCCGGTGGCCGCGCCCGCGTCGCTATCTGCCTCCAACGACTTGCATACAAAGTGGCCACATTATTCCGACCAGCGGCAGCGGTTGATTTTATTCATACCCAGCGCGCTGCATTTAATTCATTTTAATTCTCTGTCCGTCCAGTTTGCGGCCGACAATTTTAATTATTAACTTTAAAATTATTTACGTACCGTTTTAGGGTTAAATGGATGAATCTTTGTTACGTTCAGCTGTTTTCTAAATTATGTTTCGTTTGATAAGGAATATATTTTTAGGAGCACTGGGATTTGTGAAAGCTTTTATCATTATATTTTATCTTGTCTAGTTGTTAGGTAGGCACTTTGTTTGGGATCGCTAGACCGTAACAAATAATATTATTAATTATATATTGCACGCAGGGTTTGGTTATCAACTGAGAGGAACGGGTTCATTGATAGCGTGCAGAACTGTAGATGATAAGATAGTGTTATGAATAAATCTAGGTACATTTTCACTGAGGACTCAAAAAGGTTCACGAGAACAAAGTGTTTCAGTAAATATTTAAAAAACTCTACCTGCAACACAGTCGGGTAAGTTAAATATAGACAAATCAACCTTTGTAAGAGCTCCATGATCTGCATTAAAAGAAATAAAATCAACATCACAAATTCTCATTAGACTCATTACATGCAGGAATTTTAACGAGGTACATAATAATTCATCCGTTCTGAAATTAATGCGGTAAGTTTTATTTAAAAAAACGCGGTTTTTCTACCGGGAAACTTAATAATATATCATGTACTTTACAGAACTCATGTACGATTTAAATCTGCTTACTTATACTTACATGACACGACATAATTCTAGAAACAGGGTCATTTGGACCCTAAACATTATTGCGGTCGACAATGGTAATCGACAAGCGACACATAATAGCCATAGCAGACCTAAAAGGGTTTGTGTAATGGAGCTATTGCCAGTTAATTACGCGTGTGGGTGTAACAGACCCGCCTCTTTTTGTAAGGGTGGAGTGTTACGGGAACTAGTGGATGTATTTAAGTTGAAGGGTTTGTATATTTGTGTATTGGAAATAAGTGTTTTTTGATCAGGGATGCTACTCAGATTTTCATTAAAAAAAAACATATTACATTCTGTCCCGGGGAAGGAATCCAAGAGAGCTCCACGCTCAGTAACCGCGCCTGCCGGCGACCGCCAGAGCGGCAATACCCGTATTTTAAAGAACGTTCGCATCTCTCAGTCTCTAATTTCAAATATACAACAATTTACACACATTTATGACAAGTTCTTAACATTGATACGACAATTGGCGTTCAGGTCAAAATACTGTGTAGTTGTACATAACATAACATAACATCACGCCTTGTTTCCCCGAAGGATTGAGCAGAGGTGTGCCTATAGTACACCCTCATTGCGCCAGTTATGTTTTAAGTTCCATGTAATAGGGGGCGAGCCCTTTGCTATTGCTTGTGTCGTACAAAATTGCATCTGGATCAGTTCCCGACCTGACCTGAACCATCATCTGCCGAGCCTTTTCCCCAACTAAGTTGCAGTCGGCAGTCCAACCAGATGCAGCTGAATACCAGTATTTTACTTGGAGCGACTGCTATCTGACCACCACAACCCAGTTACTGGGTAATACGATACCCCTTGGTAAGACTGGTTGTCAGACTTTCGGGCTTTCTTATTCAACTGAATTAAAAATCCTCCAAATAAAGCCCTTCCTCTCATATTGTCCTTTAACAGCAAAGCTCTCTTGCTCTTCTCAATCAGCTTACTTTGCCAGTGGTCGAGTCGTCCAGAGCCGGTCACAAGTTTAGTTCGCTATCGATCCGTCTGCCGCCGGCGTCTTATTAACACACTCTCTCTCTGTATTCTGTGATGTGTCGCATTGTTATTTTGTGATTGGTACAGGGATTAAGGTTTTTGTGTCTTTTGACTGTCTTCAGGACAATTGTGAGAGAAATAAGTGGCGAAATAAATTGTTTTTTTATTGTTTGACAGGCTCAACTCAAGTTGGGTTTACTGCTATAGAGAAGCTACATTCACAGGCATGCATTTCACGTGTACCTATGGGAAATGAATACCTGTGAATCCTATGTGACAGAAGATAGAATGTGAGATTAAACACGTACTGGTAAACACAGGCCTCCACTAAGCACCGCCATACCTCCTGCAATTTTCAAGTCTTAGTTTCTCCGGGATAGATCTTGGAATTCATAGTGCCAAAATTCAGTCCTATAGCCAGTTCACTTACCGTGTCATCACTTGTGATAACTTTAAAGTAACGTCATCATAATCTACAAAAAAACACACAAAATGCAACTTAAAGTGGTTACAGCTGCAGGACTGCGGTTAGTTTTAAAAGCCGGGTATAATGCAGACTAAATCTGACTCGCCCGGGTAACACCGGCACCGGGTAGAACCGCGGCTAATACCCGTAACACCCGGGTAATTCGTCGCTAAGATGTTTATGCCTCGCTATTGGTTTTTTGTTAGCTGCGTTATCTGTTTGAGGTGGTCCTTTTAGATTTGAACTATCCCCTAAACATAAAAAAATCAAACATTGTGTTTTTAACATCCACAGTTTGAAAACGGTGCCCAATTTATATTGTAACTATACAAAACAGCTAAAGGCATTTCCCAAGACTTTGCGTAGTCACATAATACCATAGAACAATGTAACGATTTAAGACAATCCTGATTCTAAAACAGGATAAGAATTTTATAAACGCAAAACACTTACCATATTTTCCGCTTCAAAATTAAAATAAAACAGTTTTATTATTGAATCAACCATTTTCAGGTAAACGATATTACAATGTTTTAACTTCGGGTAAAGTCCGGATAATATGCGTAATCTCCGGCTATTAACGTTTTTAAAGATAATGCCGTAACCGAGGATCTGAATGAAGTCGATTGAAAACGTTAAGGAAATGGAATTTGTTATTTTGGGATATAAACGAAATAGTTATTGTTTTGATGTTTTTAAGGAGATTCATTAGGTTTTTTTTCAGATGGCCTTTAAAAAATAGGTACCTACTGAATTATTCGTGAGAGATATCTAATCAATGCAGCTGTAAAAATATATGCAAAAAGATTTAAAAAGATAAAATAATAATTATTTTATTAGTCAAATCAAGAATCTCTCAATAAATTTATTTAGTGAATGCATATTGAGATATGTTTAAAACTTGTTTTAAAACATGAATTAAAAACAAATAATGCATTATTAATTGATAAAAAACATATTTCAAAAATATTTGAAAGACATTAGGTAACTGAGGTTTCCGAACTTTACAGCTGAAATATAAATTTACCATATTTTATGATTACGCTATTTTTCGCCAACCCTTGATTAATCGCAGCCACCAGTGGCAGTACTATGCGTTGCCATGACAATTGGATAATTATTTATTCACACCTGTTAGAATTTATTCCGTAGGCTGTTGTATACATGATAAATTGCTTAATTATCATAGACTACATTCGTTAATTTTGTGTTTGTTTTTGCAGGTAAGTCGTGCTAATTATGAAGACAGTAGCAGTGATAAATACGTAAGTGACATTTTATTTTTGTAACTTTGTGATTCTATGCAGCCTCGTAAAAATGGTGTTTTTTTTATTAAAAAAACCCGAAAATGTGTTTTATGGCACAAAGATGTTGATTTGCAGCATCTAAGCATTTTTTTTCGCTGCCGCACACGCACCCTCCGATTTTCGCCAAATCCTTTGCAAATCTTCATAGATAAGGCCTTGAACATTGTTAACAAAGTTCTGAAAACGACTCATATTGTGTAGTAGGTCTCTTCATACAATTTCTTACTAAAACGTACCACTTAAACTCAAAAATAGGGAACCAGCCAATATTTACACAAAACAAGTACCCATTCTTTACGTCAATTCATCCGGCACACAATAGATAAGTATATAATACAAGTTATAATATCTTTCTTTCATTCCCACGACGCGAAGGAATTACTATAAAAAATAAAATAGCGCTCCTATGAGAAAAACACGCAATTTCCGCCTCTAAAACAAATAGCAAAAGCGGTTATACTGGCTATAACTCGCTGATACCGCTATTATCTGGTTATATCCGGAAATCTTTCAATTTACTTGACAAGTGGGAGTTTGATACGGATTAATAAAGTGTTATTCTTTTTGACGTATTTCTATTTAGTAATTTCTTTATCGGGCTGGGATTTGAATTAATATGTTTTTTTTTTAGATTAGGTCAGCTTTTCATTGGTAGATAGGGTTGTTACACAATTACTGAAGTATGTACGTTTCCTGAATAGTACATGGTGTGCACTGACTTCTGCAGTAAACATTAAAATAAAGAAGTTATTGTGATTGTATGACAAAACAAATTTAAGCAAATTTATAATACCTACTAAATAGATTTGTTCCAAAAGATGTAAGCATGTAGATGATGTAAGTATTAGGCCTAAAGTTTGTCTTCCTGTTGTAATAATGTGTCCTTCTTTTATTCTTTAAAAGTTCACAAAACCGTAACACGATATCAAAGTTAACGATATTATTAATAATAAAAAAATATTAGCCACCCCATTTAATCGAGGTACGTACTCTACGTATGTTTGCTTTTAAAGAAAACACTGACCCGCACAGCGGAATTTCAACCATATAACTATATAACTTGTGGACTAAAGTTGATATTTTCTTAGGTATAAAACCAGGGGTACTCAATACAGGATTACAGGGTAGAGCCAATGTGAATTTTAAAATTATTATTTGAGTGGGCTGGTAACTTGGTTTGCCGTAATTACTGTCTGAAACCTGAAGCCTTCAGTAATTGTGTAAGTGTGCCAAGTTTAGGCGACGTGTTACCCAACGAGGTAGGCCTTCCCAGACAATAATTCGCTTACTTCCGATTTTATGAGAAACTTGTGAACAACAAATTGTGATTTTTGTACTAAGAAAAGTATATGGCAAACGCTCAAAATATATTGCTTGTAGTTTAGGGCAACGAAGTTTGACGCTATTTATGTGTTTTGGCTTCGATACTTTTCGCGTTTTGTAAGTATCCTAATATTACGTCTGAAATGAGTCAGTAATTGTAACGTTCACCTTGTCTTTTTATAATCACATGTATCCTACATAGTAAGTATTTATGAATAAATAAATTCAAAACTTTATCTTAAAAAATGTCTGCAATCAGTGGCATCATGAAAATTGCCAAGATATTGCAGTTGGTCAGATTTATTATTATTATTAACTACTTCATTATTTTAAAAGCAAAGCAAGCTCTTGAAGATTTTTTCATTCCATTAAGATGTCTTTTACTAAATAAAAACCAACAAAATACGAGACAACAGATTTCATTTCCTCCATTTAATCAACTTGTAAACACAATGGAATGCTAACCTTATTGTCTCTAATATAAAGTTGAAATTGTGTTGTTTAGTAAAGGTTAGGTCAAAAGGGGATCGATGGAACTGTTTACGACTAGAAGTCACCTGTTGCAGGTAGCCACGAACGGTTATTGTTCAATAAAAACGTACAGTATTCTGGAATGACACCTCGCGAATTGAAAAGCGTGTCGTGGTACAATTCCGTATTTATTTATTTTAGTGGCCGTATCTTGTAATGCGATGTGTGGAGGCCTCTCTCTCTACTCTTGGTGGGAGGACGAATTTTGTAGCGGTTTTATTGTGGTTGGTTTGGTCATTGGAAAGCGAGACGATAACTTACATCGTAAACGTACCTTTAGCACGTGCGCCCGGTACAGACAGTTGTTATAAAGGGCCCATATATAATGTCCATACTTCAGTTAGTGTCTATGTTAGGGGTTGACAATTCGAGTGCTAGGTATGACATGAACATGACATGAATATTTACTTTGTATAATATTATTATTATTTTAATTTCGTGTGAGGACTTAGTGGGTATTATTTCTATATATTTTGTCTATCTCAGTTATTTCATTTTTTTTTTTTATATCTGGCAGTTTGAGTACTTAAAGCGGCCTACCCAAATGTCCTTTCTTTGGTATTGTTCGTCGAATCGTTGAGCTCCTTACGTTTTGAGTTGAGCTGCACGATTAATGACAAATGCGTGCACTGACTGGACAGGCCCACTCAAATCTGTATGGTTCTTTCCTCAAAAGACCATTTCAGACACCTACCTACTTGTTTATTTTACAGATCATATGAGGACCATGTAGTCCTCATATGATCTGTAAAATAAACAATGAGATGAATACTTACCTAGGTATTATTTTATTGTTATTATTGTGAATGTTAAAACTATGTGGGTCATTTTATTTTTTACTTTTGTTTTTTTATATTTTATTATCTCAGTTAATTTTAATCGTAACTTGGTCTGGCGGTTTGAGTAATTATGCGGCCTATCCAATGTCCTTTCTTTGGTATTGTTCGTCGAATCGTTGAGCTCCTTATGTTTTGAGTTGAGCTGTACCTGACCTCTGAGTTTGTTTCGGCTTTTCTTCTCAGAGTAGTCAGATAGGAAACGCCGACCTCATCTAGTTTAAAAAAAAATGTTTGACGTGTAAAAGTGTTTGTACAAACCCACTTACAGAAATACAAATCATTTATCATTTATGTTTTAACATGATCGATCCGCGCTTTCACCCGCTTAAGTCTTGATAACGTGGAAATATCGGGGTAAAAAGTCGTATGTCCTTATCCAGAGGGGTTATTCTCTTATTGTTAAGAACATTCGCATCCTAATCTCAGTCCCAATTTGTCAAAAAATACCTCGAATTTACACAAGTTGTTGACATTGATTGCCACTAGATTTTGAACGTTTCTAATTACAGGATTGGGCTTTCTGAGTTAGAGATAAGAGGAAGCGTGTTCATTTGGTATATTAAGCTACAATTTATCTGTGTTTCAAACTTTTGTTTGACATAGCACGGGGACTTAGATAAATGCGTCGAATCATCGAATGAAAAGCTAGAGGAGCAAACTCCCCAGCAGTGCAGCTGTCTGTTCAGTTAGATAAAACAGTTGATTCTATGCAATAATAGGCATGCAAAGTAATAAACATTACGAGACACAGAACATCAAATTTAATTATTTGGCATAATTATGTCAGCTAGCCACGCCAATAAACCAACAAATACAATGAAAATCAAGCAAAAAAAATATGTTAACAAAACTTAATACGTAAATAAAAACCTCCAGACATAAAGCGCGTGACAGCTCACAAATGCAATAATGGATTAAGTACACACAAATGTTAAACTAGGACCATCGAAGTAAAATACATAAACAGAAACAATACTATAACAATAACAATACCATGGTCAGCAAGACAACCAGTCACCACAAGCAGCACCTGTTCACGAGCATATCGCAAAGATCGGCCATTCCACCCCTCGCCATGTTTAGTCAAAACTGTCGGAGTCTCTCTTTAGGTATTGAGGAAAAATGGTATAGTTTACCTAGCTTTGAAGACATTATTTATTACACTATTAATCAGCTGTTTTACGAATTATGTAAGCATTATAGTATCCAAAGTCAAAGCATTTGTTTCAAAAAGGCACCATAAAAGGCACAATTGAACGCCAACATTTACAGGCCGAAGGAGAAGAAGAATATCTTAATCAGACTCAAAATAACTAAATGTACACCTCCATTTAGTCAAGCAACTTACTACATATCTATCAGCGAAAAAGGCCTACCTAAAGGACAGTATTGTGCGCACATTACGTGACAATGAGGGCGCAATCGGCCTTTGGCTTATTCGGCCTTATTGTAGGCCTTTTTATGCGCCCTTCTGAATTACGCCCGCATTAAGCAAACCGATTTGTTGTCTGTATCGCCGTGGGTTGCTGAGATGTCTGTGTTTTGGGGTCAGCTTTTCAGACGTGAGGAATGGAGATAGAGTTTTTGTTCTCAGACTAACATACTGGTGTGTTTGTCGAACTAACTGAACGTTAATGCTATCTATTGACATCAATCAGTATCTTGGAAGAGTATGATTATTAAATTTTATGATATTGAGTCGTGAGCAATAGTAACAATTAACAACAAGTCAACTACCTTTGAGACGCAGTCTTTGGTACCTATATTCTGTTATAGGTACGAGTACCTCCGAAAGTTTACCAAAGCTTAAAATTACAGACCCACATCTGTATGCATCTGTAATCTTAAGCTTAATGAAATGCCGGACAATTCTACTTTCACCCAACTGCAGCGGAGCCCAAAAGGAGGGTAATGTTTTCTAAACCACCAAAGCACCTAAGTAAAAAAACAGACAGGTAAAATGTCTAACTTGATTCTTACATCATCCAAAAGATGAGACATTTTCTTTTCAGCAGAACACAAACATTTCCCTTGTAACATCAGAAGTTCAGCGTCAAATGGAACGTTATTAACATGTAAACTTGAGTAGAAGCCGAAATTCTACATAATTGAATAACTTACTACCCTCACTCGTATTAGCTCTTAGTTAATTACATATTATTATAATATCTGTGATTCTCGTATGAAACTAACTTGAACTAATTTCTGCGCGGTCTGAGTTGTATGAGTTACTAATATAGCAAGCTCTTTATGATACACTTAGGAGATTAGACGGGCCTTCCGTTAGGTTTATTTTAAACCAAGATAATATTTACATAACAAATAAGCTTATAGCCTTAAAATGATAATAATATTTTGTAGATGTTTTAAGAAAAAGGAAGAGAAAGGCTCATAGAGCATCATCAAGTTCGTTCGCATCGCTGTCAATAGGAAACGTGCCTCAAGTGCCGGCAACATTGCCGCGATGTATTGCAATGCTGATTCTTTGCCCCAAAAAATAGGCCAGATCTCTGGTCACGTCGACCAACCGCTTGGCGAGGCCCGTTGTTGTTAAAATATCAATAGTTCGTATTAGACTCTTACTACATTTTTCTTACAATATGAGTTAGTAGAAGATACCACTTTTTATGGATTTTCAATGCTAAAAGACAGATTTAAATGACAATGAGAAATTGTATTTTCCTTAATGAGCTCACATTATTTGCCTTATTGAGCTCACATTATTTTGACAATGATAACGGAACAGAAAATGTAACTGGCGAATAAGTGAAAAAGAAAATTTTAAAAAAAAACACGGAAATCCAAGTTTACACTTCACAGAAAACCTAAACATGAGTTTAAAACTCACAATTACGTTCCCAGAAATAAGTCGCACAAAAAGGGATACTCTCTTTACTCTAAAATTAGGTGAAAATGCACCAACCCGAGTTTACCTAAAAACGAACGCATTTAACAATACAGTGTATAGTGGGGTTGAATCCCACCTGGTACCCCCTCTTTCCCCCCTTCGAGCCCCTGGAAATAATGTCGTCAGCCGGTTAACAGGATTCCACATCTTTACCCGAGTATGCTGCTTTTAAAATTAAGCTTTATTTTGAAACAAATGCTAGTCGCTTTCGAAATAGGATTTGCTAGTGGATTTTGTGGCTTTGCGGTGTAGTTGGATGTTTTGGATACTATATGGATAGTGGATAGTAAACGACTTGATGTTTATGGTACCTACAGATAGCAAATGATATAGGAAGATAACTGCAGGGAACTGCTTATGCTTTTGACAAAAAACTAAGAGTGAGGGATGCTACGAGTATTAAAACTGTTGCTGGAATAGTGCACAACATTATTTGCCTTTGCCCTTGGTGAGTTTTGCTGTGTGAACAAACAAAAAAAACAAATAGAACGTACAGTTTTCAGTTCATGCTTTACTTTGTTTTTATATTTGTGTTCATTCTATTGTAGTTGTACGTTTGTGTGGTCACACAAAACTTTCCTCATGAGCGCTGTTTCCTTCGACTTAATTCCTGCAACTTCAGTCGTTACGAACACAAATGTTTTCATGTTAATACTTGGAACAAAAAGCGCTTGTTCATCGAATTTTTTCGCCAGTGTTTCGGACATTTCTTGTTTTCGACACGACGAAGTAATTTGGCACTTTTTTGCAAATCATCGGGGCTAAGCACGAGGGTGAAGATTCGACAGGGGCGCCCCCTGGAGAATTTGTAATGAAACTTGTTTACTTGGAGCGCCGCTGGCGACACCTGTAGGTTTCAAAATGAACTAATTAAAAGAGGCTACGAAACTTAAAGTGCTATAAAATGTTGAACGTAACATATTTTATGAAATTTGCTTCGAAAAACTAAGATGTTTTTCTTAGCGAAATAAATTTGTGTTGGTATGCTGGGATTAATTTTAAAAAAAAGCTGATCTTTTTAGCATCGGTATTTTAGGCTGAATTTTAAAGATATTGAAGACAATGTTCTAAGTCATTTTCTTTCTATCAAAATAAGTTTACTTACATAACAAAACTTGATAGATTCAATAAATTACCCTTTCGCTTAGGTAATCTATCCAATTATTACGTTCAGCCCTAAAATAAAGGATCCTTTTGTAAAAACTTATATATTCTCTTAGACAATTTAAACATTCGCCCCTCTTAATTCATCCCCTTTGAATATAAAACAAACGTAATTATCTCAACCGTTCGAGCAATGAAATGCTCTGACGTATGCTATACAGAATAAAACGCAACATAAGGTTCTGTAAGTGATGCGTTTCGTTTCTGCTCTGTTTCTGCGATTGCAGGCGTGATGTTATGTATGTATGTTTATTTAAAAAAGTAACGGTGAAGTTTCTTGCCCATTCTTCTCCCTAAGAACCTACATTTTGGAAGGGGCTACTAGAATCAATTATATATTAATGTAAATGTTGACGTTTAAAATTGCCTATTTGTAATAGATGCTTTGACTTTTAAACACATTCTGAGTGGGTTAAAAGAAATGTTATTTAATAACTTCATTATTTTATAAAGACATTCTTGTAATATTCTGATTTTACCAATATTAGCTTTTTACCATAATAATGAAAACTCCTAAAATATAAAACTTACGTCACGTATTATGTTGTTTTGTATGAAAGAGTAAAAAAGGAATCCCTATTACCGCTCGATTCAAACTTCTCTCACACGCATTCTCTGAAATAATTCGAATCAACATAACATTACACAAGCGTTCCTGTTTTATTGCTATTGATTCCCATAAAAAGTCACCGAACTACAGCAATAAATGGCTTCTGTAACACAATACGGTTTTCACTGAGAGAAAGGTTAGATTTAGAGAGAAATATACAAAAGACCAAAGATAAAAATAAAAAAATTATGTCGTTGATTTTCATCTGTAGCGACGATCATTTGACTGATGCTTCATGAAAAATACTGAAACCGCCTGCGGGGTAATTGTGTATGTCACTTGAAGTGGCAATCCCTTTAATTTTTATAATTCATCACATCCACTGCGTCATTTTCGCGACGAATTTTTCAACCACATGAGGCAATGGATTAGAATTTTCTCCGGAAAAACTCCTTCGGATTCTGATAGAAAGTCTGTGACGCAATTGGGGTGCTCGTCAAAGTAATGCATTTATTTAATGAAATGAGAGGGTGGATATTTTCTAATTATTAGAAAGTGTAGTTTAATCCGAAAGTTGGTTTATCTGGTAGAAGCTGACTCCATGGAAAAGACTCGCCAGAACACTGGTTGACATTAACTCATCATCATTATCTGCGTAGCCTTTTCAAAACTAATTGCCGAAAACACCAATGTTGCTAAACGCGTATAGGACATCTAAAACGCGTTCATGAGCTGTCAGTGTCAATATTCCATAGAAAAAAATGACACTGGCAGTTCTTAAACGTAGTTTATGTACTGATCGCGATAAGTTGGGTCAGTTTCCAGTCTAAGAGGATACAGTGGAATATCAGCATTTAACATGGAGCGACCGCCTATCTGACCTCCACAACCCAGTTACTGGGTATCACGACACCCCTTGGCAAGACTGGTTGCTGACTTTGGGCTTCTGACGTCCCGTAACGACTGTCGAAGATCTACAATCTGTTTGACATGAATTAAACGAGTAAAATCACTTTTATAAATTCGCGTATGAGTTCCACAACTATTGTTTCCATACGTGTATATCAAAAGTAATAGAATATGTGTACAAGATAGCATTGTTCTCTTTTCTACCGAGATACATTCAAGGAGAGGTTGGAGGTCAAACACTCGCTCTGCACATAAAACTCTATGTATTTACGTAACGTTATTTAGATGTAGGTAGGTCGGCCATGTTAGGTATATACCTATTGTTCTTTTGTCAAAGAAGACAATACGATGCAGGATACGTAATATGAAGAAGGGAGTAACAAAATTGATAATAATATAACATCTAGGTACCTACAGTAACAAGATTTTTTTGTACTACGAGTATTAAAATAGTTTTTCTCATTGGTGACTACAGATAAAATAAATAGTTGCTTGACAAGTGAGTTTTATGACTAGCCAATCTCAGTAGGTAATAAATAAGATTCTGGAGAAATTTATTTACATATTAGAAAAATATCTTTTGAATACTTTCATTTTAGACTATATTCGAACTTTACGACGCAGGTGAAACTTCGAACTGGAAAAAACACTAAAAGATAAAAATTCGTTTCTTTCTCTCAATTCTCGTAATTTCATAGACGTTTGGCAAGGTGTTCCGTATCTGGCGTGCCTCCCCTCTAACTAGCTGTCACACAGATAAGCATCTGAAACGAAGTTAAATTATTGTTTCAACTCCCCCTGATTTTAGTAATATGAGTATTAGAGAAGATATTATGTATGTAGGTGGATGTTATTCGGCGTAGGAGGGAGACATGAATAAGGCGCAAATTAGAATTGTTTGAAACTGACAACATTGGGGTATGTTCTTGTGTGATTAAAACACCGAGCTGTCATATCAAAATGGTATTCCATAAAGTACCAATTTCACCACTGAAACTGCACGCGATCAGAACATCTACGCCGCTTTCAAGAGCTGTCAGTATCAATATTCCACAGAAAATAGTGACAGCTCGTAAACGTGTTTAAGTGGTAATCGCGTTCAGTTTCATTGGTGAAATTTGCCCTTAGTGATTTCCACAGCTTGAGAGCTATGGGTTAGTTTTATCATCATACCAAACATGATTTTGTTAAGCCTAATAGACTGATAAAGTTTTAACCAAATACCAATGTTAATATATGTACAATTCTCCAACCGCTCCGCGATGAACACTTTCTCTTAAAATAGCAGTGAAAACATTTCAGATGACCCATTTCTTATCCAACAAACGCTCGCCGGAGACGTGAAAGTTCACAAAAGGCAATCATAGACAAATAACTTACGTCAATATTTGTGGAAAGTAAATCCCCTACGTATCCCGGGATCGTAAGCAGCTTACAGATACACTCAATATTTTCTTATATTCCTAAGTCAGCAAGTTCCCAACATTTAGTAAAATAGCATCTTGCGAATTATTCGTATTCTTGACGGCCCTGAAAAGAAAAATTGTCACCTGTCACATATACAGGACGTTACAAAAAAAAACACATTCGCGAAAACGCACAATGTCGCGTGAAATCGCGCAAAAAAGCGCCGCGTCGCGATGAAGGGGGGAGATTGTCGGCTGTTAGACAAATGGCGTGCTTACTTAGCCGTCTGCTTTTTCACTGAGATACATTCGGCAGCGGCAGTTAGTACGAATTGTGTCGTTTTGATAGTTTTTCCGGAGAGTCAATGTTCTTATTTTGTAGAAGTATGTGCTGGATTTGGCTGGAGGAAAATTGTGTGAATTGTTCAATCTGTCTTTAGAATTTTTGTATCTACATTTTTTATATTATTTTGTTATTAACGACCATGTCCATGTTTCGATTCATTAAGATTTTGTTTTAGTTATGATTGCAGTCGCAGTCAGTGATTTCATATTTTTCTTCTTGTTCTATTAACTGTGGTTGTGACTATAATTAAGTTAAGAAACTTTAAAGTAAACTTTTCGAATCCTGAGTTGGCATTATTTGTATTCAAAGCGTTACAAATTATAATTTTCGGTCTCTATTACTCAAAGATTGAGTTCAACAGCTACCTAATTTGGCGAAACATTAAAACAGACGTCTTCTACGATTTACTCACCATAAAAAATAATTCAACAAACCTTTCAACAGGTCTCTGGGCACTTCAAAAACACCCTCTCGCAAACTTACTCCATTATTTAGTATCAACCTGTATATTTTGGCAACCACACGGCATTAAACCTTGGCCACTGAACAATAAAGTCTGAATTTGACTGCGCAACTGTAAGCAGTTTACGTCTTTAGGGAATTGAGACAAACTTTAGCCATTTTGGGGTAAGAAGAGAGTATTAGTTCGACAAGTTTAGGAGGTTTTCAAGTTATCTCGAGCGTTTAACTGCTGTTGAGGTAAAATGGACCGTTTAACTGGGTGTTAGGATTGAATTTAGTTTGGTTGCAGATAGGGTTGACAAACAAAATTTGCACGCAGTGGAGTGCTGACGCAACGAATGTGCTTCGTGTTTATTTTAATTGGTGATTGTTTTTGTGGAGCGTTTATCGAGCTCTCGAGCAATGAAGCCCGATTTGAAGTCGCTAATGTAACTCGATTGGAAGTCTGGACACGTCGGGTGGCGCTTTAAGTTCATCTACTGGATGGGAGTGCGCATCGAATTGTTATTGTCTTACGTGTTGTGTTGCTGTTGCTTAGATTTAATTTATTTAAAACTGCGGTAGAGTTTTATTGATATGTTTTCATTAGGTCTTCGGATAACACCTTACTATGTTTTCCTGCAAATAATTAATCAGTGTCTCTCGTTCTCCCTTTTGGTGGGTACAAAGGAAAATAGGTAGGTAGTACAAAATGATACAATAAAGAAAAATAAAACAAAGTATACACCCGATCACTGAACAGAAATATAATAGTTGTAAATAAATACGTAATATAATAATAAATATCTTTCAGGGGCTAACGGACAATTCAGTTTCTCAATCCAGTATGATTATGACAGTAAGCTTTTGACTGTTTAAGACCGATCACATAGATGTGTGGTGCCACGGAATAGTAAAAAAGAGTGTGCTAACTGCAAATATATGTTGGTTATTAATAAATTAATTAACATAAATGCTGTGTTTGGAAGACTTTTAGTTTTCCCTAATTATTAAATCTCACGATAAATGGGAACTAGACTACTTAAGTATTCATATTATACCCAAGTATCTCTAATTAAACTATCTTGAATGTAAATAAGCAGACTTGTGAATATTCTACAATAGTTCTAAAACTCTTGTTAAGTTTATTTGACAAGTAAGTAGCATCAACTGGATTAATTAAGAATGTTTCGTAATCAAGTTAGTTTATTTCTGTTTAGTTATTACATTGGTGTGACAACAAATAGTACCTAATCAAAACTGTATTATGAATTTACTTTAAGACCCTCAAAACCCGAAACCCTCAAACTCAAAGCATTTCAAATAAACTAATTACAGGCACTTTTGAGTTGTCAAGGGGTCGGACAGTCAGAAAAATGAAGCTAGTTGTCCATTCCAATCCACATCTCAATTACCCTCCTCGAATCCGTTCCACACCTCATACAAACATCTGTTACTTCATCGTTTACTTCATCGTTTACCTGGGGCTTTGAATGATTATTGTCTGGTTTATCTCCAATCAAGACAGTACATGAAATCACCAGGCTAATTGCTTATCACACTAACATTAGCAACGACTTTCATTTTAACAGTTCAACATTGCGTTGTTTACATTGATGAGCAGACAATTTTTTTGAACATATGTAGCAATGGATAAGCAATATCCTTCAAATAGTTTTGCGTGATAGTTTTACATATTTCCCCCCAAATCGTTCTTTTATATTTGTGTTTTTTTTTTTGGCGTCATGTTTTTCTTTCAAATCTAGATTTGAAAGATAAACATGACGTTGTTCGATATTGTGATTTGTGGAACAGATTGAAAAAACCCAATCAAATCACGAGACATATTTTTTAAGCTCGGCAGTATATTGCAGACGCTATTTGGCGGCCACTGCTTTTAGGAAACCGTGGCTAAACAGATAACAAATTCTTCCTCTGTGGAAATAGTAAACCAGGTACTAAATAAAACACAAAGCACACTAAACACATGCTAAACCCAAAACTCCTCACTTTGCCCATCTCAATTTTGCACTATGCCTTAAAAGCTCATAAGCGGATCCAGGCATTAAATAAGTGATGTAAGGTGTCTACACGCTGGCCCACAATGGCCCACAATAATGGCAGGCTTTGAACTGGGAATTTTAATGAACGTCGATGTCATTACTACGCGGCCTGCGGTGCGGAGGTATGCTACGGAATTCCGCTCTGATTTTCATGTACATATGTAGGTAAGGTAGATATTGTTAAGTTTACAATGGGAAGTATCTTATGGGGTAGAATTGTCTCTGGGTATGTATTGCTGACTTACCCCCAGTTTCCAAGAGCCTCTAATCTAAGTTAAGTTCGAACTGTCAAAGGAGATGTTTCAAAATGGAATCATTTAAAAAAAAGAAATCAATCCGTAAAATTCGGGAAAATACAGATAATTCATTTATAATGGCTGTGGTAGTTAATTGATATTTATCAATGATTTTCATCGACTTTCAACATGGCGTAATGGCGGTTTTGTTACTTTGTGCTCAAAAACAATAACAGTAAACCATAGATAACATAGAGAGAGAACTGTCAAGACAGCTGTCACAAAAGTGTCACTAAAGTCACTTTCGTCATGGCAAGCGTCATCTATCAATCAAAGTATCACAGCTTACCGCCATGACGGGTTTTGGTTGTGTGTTGAAATTTCAAGTACAGTTTCTTGTTTTTTACCAGCAAACAAAGCCATTTTAAAGTAACTGGACAGTTTGGTAACTGTTTTTTTGTGTTTTCCTAGTGTACAAACAAGGACCTGGCCTCATATATTTTGGAACATCTCCTTTCATGTTTTGTACTCGCACCTATTTTGGCTCAGCAAAGAACAACTTAAATAAGAATTCATGGCAGATTTGAATAAATAAAGCTTTCAGAAACCTTGTAAAGAATAATTTTAGACTTGACTTCAGACTGACTTGCTTTTCTTGCAGGAAAACCATCTTATCAACAAACAAATACAGAAACGCGCCACATTTAGATAGTCTTATTATGGCCTGTTCATTTATACGGTAAGAGTTTAAAATGTAAAACACATGAAGTTATTTTTATTAAGCTTTCAACGAATGTGCTTTCCGTATCTGTAGCCATAATTAAAAACTGACTGCCTTATCAGATCGAATAAATAAATATAATGTTCACCCGCCATTTTAAAATTACTCACGCCATCAATAAGTTCTCTTCAAATGAGTATTATTTTCAAATCTGTTTGATTGCTAAGGTTCGTAATTATATTAATATATTATTATTATTTAATAGTATTTGAATTGACTTAGAGAAAGAAATAAAAATTGGTTAATTTATCACAGAAACAAGTGTATACAAGAAGACAAGTGAACTTGAACCATATTGCCGAAAGGAACAGAGCAGATTCAAGAATGATTTAATAAGGATTGATTTAAGACTATATTTTTACCCATATACCGAGTAACCCATATAACCATAATGTAACGAGTTTTGCTTCAAAAATCTGAAATTCTAACCTATTTTAGCATAATTTATTCCTATCTTAAAATCAAGAACTTCGACAAGAACAATCCCAAGTGCTATAATAAAATAAAGCGAGTGAAACTGAAAATGTACTCAAATGTAAAAAGGTGGTGGCTGGCGTTTCAGCTTTTTAATTTTCCTTTGAGGCGCGTCCAGACTCAAAGTTAGTCGCAAATCGCATTACGGTGGTCCTTTGTAGAGTGATGTCTGATGCAGCCGCCCATACCACTTGGTGTTTGCTCCTGCCAGTTTGTTCTTTGATTTGCTGAAGGCATCACAACTTAGATTTCGTTTTAAAGGGGATCGTTTAAAATTGTGTTTGTAAAATATAGGCAGTATGTACCGGATATTTTGCCAAGTTATTATGTAGCTTATGTGCGTAGCTTTAAGGTCAAGATAAATCACTTTAATTTGTGTAGGTACCTACTACGTTTTTCATGGAAAAAAATCCAAACCATTTCAGTTTTCATTGCTCTTATGAATGAAAACTTCGGTATCTTATTGCAATTGGCATTTAATGCAGCATGACGATAAAACTAAATAATTAATTGCACCTAATCGTCGTTTCTAAAGCTGCAAAGAGTAATCTCGATGAAATAGCACCAACCAGAGAACAATTTTCTCGAGCGCCTGAAAATTTTCTTATAGCTACGAGTGTCAGTATTGTTATTGCAGACATAATTTTCAGGTGCTCATTTGAAACTGGTCTAATATTTCTGAACTGTAAGGGTATTTTCTGAAATAAATGGCTGATATTATTGTAGGATAATGGGGTCGCCGATGCCATTGCAAACTATTTGGCTATAGCCACTACACTTAACTTTGTACCTTCAATCTCTGATTGTGTTAGGTACTACATTTTTCTTATTCGATGCTTCTCACAAAAACAGATAATTGAGTAATTATTAAAACTTACAAAAACACTTTAAAAGTGTAATAATTAAACACAACCTGTGTATTTCATTTCAGTTAAAATTTTCAGTAAAAATTGCAATCATGACCTACGCGTCAAAGGTCATGATTGCAATTTTAACTCAATCCTGTAAACAAAAATAATATATTTTCGGAAACTCCAAAAATACCTACAAAGTTTAAATAACAGGCATAAGCTCAATGTCTACATAGATTTACCAGAATATTCAAATTATCAATCAGACAGGGTGGCAGTGCGTAACGGACGTACACGAAATAGGTCGGACATTGGAACCCTCATCTCAGTCGGCTTCAAAATTACTTCTTCACGTTAAATTTTCATTGCCCTCTCCGTAATAATATGAATATTAAAGTAAAAGGTCGGAACTAGTGATGTGTAATGACTCCAGTCCCACCACACGTGTCCCGATTTTCCGGGACTTTAATTCCGTCATGACGTCTCGTTGGGGCGCTCAAATATTCCGTTTTCTAAATGGAACCGTTCCATGCTTTATATTTTGTGTTTTTGTTCCGTTGATGTTGACTGGCTTTGTTATTCATTAATCTACATGCGAAGCCTTATTTTAGTCATGTGTGCCGGGAAATGTTTAACGTTTTATTTTAGAATATATATACAGATTACAGATTTGTTTCGAAGATCTGTTTTGTTTTGCATGTGGCAAAACGTTGGATGTGTGCTAGGTACCCTTAACAAATTATCGCCTACTTTTTGTTTCGTTCAAGGCAAAGTAATGATAATGTTAAGCTTTTAAATTCTTTATTTTAACCGAAAGCTTTCACGTAGCTTAGTTACCTGTAGCAACAATTCATTCATCTTATAGTTTGTTAGGTTTCTTAAGTGCAGTAAGTACTTACATAACCCAAACTTAAATATGACACATCGATTTAAGAAAAATTCTACTTCGTAGAGTGTCAACTCAGCCATTCATGTGTGTGCTTGTCTCTTTCTAAAGCTCGATGCTCGTAGTAGCACCCAATTAAATTATTACAAACGATTACAACAAACTACCATTATTTTGTATTCTAATTATAAATGGAAATGTAAAGTTCAGTGTCAAACAATAAATCCCTTTATCCTTTTGTGTTCACACCGAAAGCCCGTAATGTCCCGCGTAGTTCAACACTAAATGAAATTACGTTTTAGTGCTTAGTTTTACATTTTGTACTCTTGTTTTACTTTACGCTTAATGAAAATGATTGCGTTCATTGTTATTTTAACCCTTACCTTGGCTAATGGAGTAATAATGTTAATGTTCAGCATTATCGAATTAATAGTTTCTAGATTACGGTTCGACTCTGGCTCAGTGGCAAATTTTTTTTTTTTACTTCACATTATAATTCATCTTATAAATTAAATACACTTTGCTCTCAAAGCAGTGTACATGCGCCTGCATATTTTTGACACAAACGCATTCTGTTGAAATAAGAATCTCTGTGTGATATTGCTTTAATAAAACCAGCAGGCATTTCGTCCGTTTATAATTATTTAAACACGCTTAACCACACAATGTTGCCTTTTGAATGTCAAATTATAACGAATTAATTAAGTTTTACGAAACTAGTGGTTGTCCGTTTTGTTTTGTGTTTTTTTTTTTGTGTTTTGTGTATTAAAAAATTAAAGTTTACGTAATTCTCAGTAATATTTTTCACCACGAATACCGCGAATAACACCAAAACATTAACCGTATTTATATAAAAATGGCCATTAATTATTCCGTAACGAACTCGTCTCTCAAACAAACGTTACATTGCGAACATGAACGCCATCTCAAATAAAAATAGTCAATAACGAAGGCCCGTCAAAGTTAACCCTGTAACCGCGACGTATTTATTTACCATCGCTAATCCGCCGTGTTGGTACGACCGACCCCGACCAATTTAAAGAGAACAAGCCTAATCCGCCCTTTGTAATGACCCAACTTGGGGTTTTAACCCTTTCAAATACGTAGATGCGGTTTTTTTCACCCGTTTTGAATTTATCTCAGTTAATTTTTTATTGTATCACTTTATGTGGGAATGTCGTTGCGCTTATTACGTGACGTTTACGAAGTTTGGCGAAAACGACCGAATTTTAGTCTCATGTTAATAGTAGAGGGTTGTGTTGGTATGTAAGGGGTGTGGTGATTGTGGTATTAATTAAAAGTTGTTCTTTATGATTGTGGAATTCAGGGAAAACATGCAAAGTAATAAATGCTAATCATATTTATTTTATTATTGGTTTTGCGACCAAATATTCTATGTAGTTTCTCGATTATTTAGGTATTTGAAACGGTGAAAAGTCGACCTCACCCCCCCCCCCCCCCCACAAAACAGGTAATACAAAAAAAGAATCCCTTACTCTTACTCACCTACTTTCAAAGTGACCAAACCAGCCTTATTCAACGGTTTAAAACCCTAAACATCCCTTAGCCCTTCATCATAAAGTTGCAAGTCCAGTGGCTCTGTGTTTTAGCTTGTGGTTACGAAAATGGTCTTCTTTGAATGATGCTCGACACAAAGGGCTCCTCTTGTGAATTCACGGGTACTTTTAAATAGTGACCTTGACACGAGGTCTTTGCAACTAAGAACTGAAGATCTTTTTCATTTTGAAAGTATTCAGGGAAAGATAGGATCTTTTTGTCACTGCTAAATTCACAGAAAAAAAAAAAATTACGAGGAAATGGATCCGTTTTTTCAGATAATGAAATCAAAAATGGGTATATTTGTGTGTTTGGGTTTGATTTAGGGTTTATTAGCTTTTTTGTAGTTATGTGTATGACTTAAGTGCCAGCATTTGAGGATTTTCCCTCTTTGTTAATATAAATACTAATAACAAAGGGTGAAAATCCTCAAATGCTGATCAAGGTAAGCAACAGCACAAATGTCTATTTCAAACTATCTGTCTGTTAGTACAACTACAACATACAAAACTTGAACCCCGAGCACAAAACAGAACTTCCCCCTCCTAAGCTAGGTGAGCTGTACGTATGGTTAAACTCAAAGATGGCGGAGACACCCAGGATCTACAGATCGTGTTGAACTTACAATCACACTTGTGACACTTTCAAACAAAGGCTGAAGCTAAAGTTATACCTACATAGAAAGATATACGAAGGTATAAGATAATGTACGTGGTTGGTATATTTGACGCAAGTAGGTATGTATTTAATATACTTTTAACTGTTTTAACGAAAGTTGTAGTGAGAGACATGCTATAGAAAGATATCGGAATCGGTGGTTACAGTACTTGTCATTGCTTTAAATAAAGTTGTATGTAATGGTACGCTAAAAAAAAAAATACGTTGCTGTCAAACGTACTCATGCCGTGGTCAAAATATTAGACAGTCAGCGGGGCTGACTCATGGTTTCACTTAGGTATAGTTCCTTGTCATCCTAAACAACAGATAAGTGTCGGCCATACAAATTCTTAATATGCGAGATTCTAACCGTTGACACTACCGGCACAGCTCTCAAGCCAGGCTCGGGAAGCTTAGGCATTGCGCGAAACTGACCTTCAAATTCACTTGCTAGCAATATGGGAAGATCATCAAGACGAATCCTCAGTGACAAAGCGACGAAGACAAAATACGACGCGACGAATCGCAAACGTCCGTGTCGCTTTATACGGCGACGACGTCGCCTTGACGCCTTGACGCTTTGTCGCTGTCTTCGACGCTTCGGACATGCTTTGCTGGCAACATTTGTTTTATTCGATCTTGTTAATGTTGCTAGATGGAAATACAGCTTAAGGGGGTTTGTGCGATAATCTCAGGGGTTTCTTAGGATTGTTTTAAACCCCGTCACACATTTGGTGAAAGAGTCAGGAAGATTGTGTTGAAGGTATACGTAACCGTGAAGTTTATACATACCACGTAATTTCGGTCCTATTGTAACAATCTGGAGCTTTCCTCGTAAGATACTTTTTTTTACACAGGCATAGTCATGCTTATGAATCAAAGACACACTGTGACAGAATCAAACTCCATTAGAAATAAACCACCAAAACTGAAACATTCTACGAACCCACTTAAAAATAGAGAAGTAGAAAACATTCCCGATCTGAACATACGACAAAAATACAAACCAAGAAATGTATAATAAAAAATCGACACATTCGTGTATTTGTGGGACATTATTCATAAATGCAAATGCGGGTTTAGCAGCGAGTCCTTGGGGATTCGCACAGGATCGCAGGAGATCGGGGGGGATCGGGGATGATCGTACGGGATCGGGGATCACGGTAGATGGCGCTGCTAAATGACGCGAATACGCGATGCCTTTGCATCGTGGGATTCGTGGATTATTGAATATTTTTAAGCGGAGGGACGTGTTTACAATGCGATCGTCGTATGTTACCGTTGAAAGAGTGATGTGTTGGCTCTGGAAAAGTAAGATGACGGCTGAAAATTTTCCCTCTTATTTGTAAACATTGCAGTTACGTAATGATTAGCGACTTGATGGTCAAAATTCCAACTTTTACTGCCCTTTTGTTTTTAGAAAACTAGTTTTTCGTCTAGAAATCGCATGCGTATAAGCACAATGCTTTGCGTGTGTTACATTGCGCACTACTGAACACGGCTTTTCACATCAAAAATAAAAGTCGAATCCCAGCAATTGTTTTCGTGCAATGTTACTTAGTTTCGTGCAATGTAACTTAGTTTCAGTACAGAATGCGTAGTTGACGGCTATGTGATGGGTCTTTTTACATCCTGTTTAGGAAAAGTAGTAGTAAGTATTTTGAAGCATTGCGTGCATTATTCATGAAATGTAGCACATTTGAACAAAATTCAATTATTGCTGTGTCTGAATCAAATTCATTTCTTTGGTGTAACACTATTTTTTCAACAAAATTTTGCAAAGATCTTTCTAGACAAAATTTGCCTAATTTTCTTTATCCATTTTCTGAAACTATCATCCAGACAAAGCTCTAGAAATTGCCCAAAATTTGCCCATAAAGAGTCTAAGTCACCTTGAGGCAATCTCACAGTGTCGCTTCAGCAATTTGCCTCCAATATCGGTACTGCCGATTTTAAGAACACTCCTATTATAACGAGAAGTATCTTACGCGCTCCGATAGTTCGTCGGAAGTGTTTTCCAAATTGTATAAGGCTTTAAAAATTGGAAGGATGGTGGAAAAGGGAACTGAAATTGGTATTGTTATGGAATAAATTGGTGACTATTTTCTTGGAGGGTATCATGGCAAGCGTGTTCAGGATTTTGTTTATTATGAGATTCTATTTATAAACGTAAACGTGTAGGTAACCGTTACAAATGATCGTATTCTTAAATCATTTCTTTTGTTACAAAATTATAAAAGCTAAATAATTTTCTTGTCACTCCTAATCATACGTTTTAGGTTATAGATACAATTATCAGCGTATAATATTTCCACTGCTGGGACAAAGGCCTCTTCTCTGTGAGAGGGTATGGTAACAGCTAACAGAAAAACTGCGCCAAGAAAGCTCTGGAGAGATTTCGTAATAAAGTCACCACGGTGCCAGAGTCCTCAACTTCAAGTTTGGTGCAATGGATGATGAGAAGCATGAGTGGTGTGCATAATCACTCTGTCCAAACATGGCTGATCATAAAGGCGGTTTAGACCCATCAAAGGATACGCAGTTGTGTGCTCCCAAGCTGTTTACTAACAATCAACGATCATCAATATTTCAGCAAATCGTGGTGTTGGAACTATTTCGTAGTGGAGACAATCAGCTGTTATCATAAACATAGCCTTTCTAAAGCTCGTATTCCAGAATAACATTCTAGACTTTCAGCTAAATTAATTCGTAAATTGCATGATGTATATCCTGACACCAGCTGGTAGTTTAACTTTTTATTCTTAGCAGCTTGTGAAGAAAACATAAGACAATAATAGAATCTATATTTGTCTTTCAATTCAGATTCAGATTATGCTGTTGTCCAGAAAAATGTCGTCATAAAATACCTAGGATACAGTCTTTTCTTGTGGTCTTTTAAACTGTATGCGGATCCCTGGGGAAGTCCAGGGTATGAAGAACTTTTTACGTTCTAAATCCCTGGTTGTCGTAAATAGAGATGTTGGTCTAGCATTTCAGCTGTTCATAAGATTGACAGTTTGTTGTAAGTCTTACTTAATTTAAGTAATAATTTCTACAGATCTTTGTTCTGAAATTTCCTCATTAAATTATATCTCGATCAATCAATCGTTTCAATGCGTTATTGGACTACAGAGAAACAAAACCTCAATTTGAAATTTTTCTTCGATTGATACTTTGTATGTTGAGTAAAAGGTTACTCAACATACAAAGTATCTTCTTAACCCCGATCTGTCTCATCTCAAGGAGTACGAATAATCTCTCATAATCAAAAATGAGTCGAGTTTTCACAGCGCATTTGGCTGCCAGAGCGGATTTTTTTAATATTGCCAATGATTAAGGCAACAATAAGCGGGGGGGGGGGGGGGGAGAGGGGAGCTCGAATTTATTAAAAAATAACTCAGATGTAAAAGCTGTTTAAACGCGGGAACGTCTAGCGGTTAGCGGTGTAAAGTTAGGAACGGAGAGCGTTTCATGTTCAAAATTTAAAGACTAGTGGTTTGGTTGCAGTTGACACGCACGAGTTTTTCTGCTTGTGTAAAGAAATCTGTTGTCAAAAAAAAAACAATCTGCTCAGCCTTTTCCTGAATATGTTGAGTACCGGATGCAGCTGAATACCAGTATTTCGCATGGAGTGACTGCTTATCTGACCACCCAGTTACTGGGATATACAATACCCCTTAGATAGACTCGACTTCTGACTACCTGTAACGACTGTCAAAGATCCAAGCATGACAGTCGGGTCCCTCGGCTTAACGTGCTTTCCGAGGCACGGAGTAAAGTTGTAAGGCACGGAGTAGTGTTGTATGTAAATATGGTCACCCATCCACGGACCAACCTCGGCAAGCGAAGCTTAACCTGATCGATCGACGGATAAACTTAACAAATCTGTAAGCTTTACATATTTTCTATTTGGTAAGGTCGTTTAATTTTCTCATCACTTTCTGCTCAGTAAATTTTCCCCTCATTTTTCAAACTTTTGTCGAAGTTTTCTTAGCCGCTCCTATAACCGGATTGAGTGATGAGAGGCAGCGGGTGACGTACTCGGTGCCTCTCATCAATTAATCCGGTGGTATAAACAAATCCTAGCTATGCGTGAGCGCCGTCAAAGAGCCGACGCCGCGATATTGAACATTTTTGTACCGACTGATTAAAATAATGTTTTTTATTTTGTGATACTTCTACCCTCATTGTATCTTTGATGTCGCTGTGTTTCTGGATGAGGCTCGAAATTAATTCTAATTATTGTTTGGAATTGAATAGCTGAATGAAAAGAACTTCGCATTGAACAAAAGACCTATTGGTAAGATTAAATGGTGATAGGAAATTATTTTAACATACAAATAAAGTTGATGTTTACCTGAAATAAATTTTTTACCAGAAACTGCTTCAATACCTAGATTTGCTTGTAGGTTTGTTGAGGTGAAATCTTATAAGTTAATTTTGGACAACTTTCTCCAATAAAATCTAGTTGCAACATAAAATACTAGAAACCGTTCCTTACCGATGACAAAACATAGCCAAGCTTTATTTTCTATCCCTACTTACTTAAATAACCCAAGCTCAAACTTCATTACCTACCTACACTTCTGCTTACCCCCTATCCTTCAAAAGAGTATCAATAAAAGCTCTCAAACGTAAATAAAGTGCGATAGAATCAGATTTCCGACCGACACCATCACTTATTAGATTTGCTCGACATCGAAGCTCATCTACTGTCTCTAAATAAGGTACTACTGGGTGAATCCAGTTCCTTTCAAACTACCAGGTATCGGTAACTTTGGATTAGCATAATGGAAAAGTTGGGAGTAGTGGAGTCAGAATGTTATTGGGTGTGTAAGTAGGAGCGGCTATTAGGTATCTTCTTATCTCCTGAAGACTCTTTGTTCATAGTACCTACAATAAAAAAGTCATGGGGAAATAATGAATTAAAATGGCTGACGGCTAAAATGAAAACGTTGCGTAGCTTTATTATAGAGTTCACTAATTAGTTAAGCAAATTCTTGTCACTGTAGAAGTTTTGAGGTTAGTGAAACTAAATGTAATTTGATTATGTCATAGGACCCAGAGAGTTACTAATCAGCCAGGTTGCCGTTTCACAGCCTAGCAGACACAATCAAAATAGCTTTGACTTTGTTGAACGAAGTGAACAAGCATTGTGTTCTATGCTCGTACCTCCTCAGCTCAGCTCAGTGAGATGTAATAATATTTTTACACACAACTTCCAGAGTTTCATGGCACGCAATAAACGTGTTTGATGTCTTTGACCATACTTATAAAGAAATCCACTTTCCCTTTTATTTGCGTAACTTGTGCGGAATAATAAGCAGTTGTACTTAGATGAAGCTATCCGTCAAGTTGTATCTACTGAAGTGGGTAGTTATGATAACCTTAGGACTAATACTTTCATAGTGTGAAAAGGTTATCAAAAGGTGACGCAGAAATTGTGAATAAAGAAACTTAGAAGGTATTCTAGTACTTAATTACATGAGTTGTAGGTTGGGTTCCTTAAAGTTCATGAATATGGATTTGTCAATGCCATTTCTTTTAAGACCTGAGTTATTTCACTTCTGAAAGCAGCAACACAATAGCAACCTTATTCTAAAGATGATTATAAAGATCATTGTGAATTTGCCAGACTTGTTAATGGTAGCAATACCAAACAGACTCAAAGGTAAAATAACTGTGCGGACTATAGATTTGAAACGTTTTATAGTTAAGGGAACTGGCGTCCTGTAAATCAAATAGTTTTTGACCATGCCATATTTTTTTATTGTATCCAGCTGTGCTGTGACAGTTGCACATACGATACAATGCGATAGCTAACGATGAAGGATGGAAATCCAGGAACAGAAAAAAAAACATCGTCAAATAAAACCTGTAAATGCGAGGCGGTAAGTTAACGAAACAAGTGCAAACTAGGACAAACTGCGCTTACATTTGAACAAAATGCTCCTTTTGAGGATCAACATTCCCTGGACAAAACTCTCGTATGTGTGGGTCAAATGGATTGTGTATGGGCAAAACTTTGTATGAATCAATATGTACTGTAGTATTTTGATTTGAGAAATTGCTACGGCTGTTTTCCGCATCTAATAAATCTACAAAAGATTTATTAGATGCTCAACAGCCGTAGCATTTTTTTCTTTTAGATCAAGGCCATCCTGTGTGTAAATAAAGGCATAGAAGTTAGTATAGACCAGCCTTGACATAGACACCAATACCCCGAGAGACGACTCTGTCAAAATAAGTTTAAGGTTGAAAAACAACTGTTGGCTAAACCAATTACTATATAGGGAATTTAAAAAAATACGCTACCGAAAGATATATTTACATCATCCAACCAAACATGTACTTACAAGTGAAAGCTAAAATCATAAGCAAGCTCCTGCTGCTTGTCTGTCGTCCGTGTAACCTATTTAGGGGTTGAAACTAGTCCGGGCAGCGCCATCAAATATTTATGAGGGATGCCGGCGCAGGCAACGCACGCCCCGAGTTTTAAGGGAGAATGTTGATTTTAATTATTTTGTTGCTGCTTTTTTTAATGTGGGGTGAAATATAGTGTTAGGTATGAAAGGGGCTCAAGTCTTGTATGATGTTTAAAATTTGCAGGAACTGAAAATCAGATACCTATTGATATGAGAACCTATTGCATAAAGCGCTTTCTGAACCTGAATGTTTCAGCTCGAAGTAGTACTAACCAAATACGTATCATGAAACAGCTTTGCATATTTGCAACATACAGAGTATTTAATTTAGTACTCTGCTTTTACCAGGAAACAGATCAACTTCTCGCTAGCTTTTACATTGGGCACTTGATCAAGTTACGAACAAATTTTAACAAATTCCATGTACTGAAACAACAATGTTTGAAATGCTAAAACATAGGGATAACCTTTTCACTCACATCACATTTCCACATCTCTCTTCCATCAATTTTCTTTTGTATGTGGGGGGAATTCTATACCCATAGAATTCCCCCCACATACAAACGAAATAACTCACACACACAACACAATATGATTAATTTGAGTGTTGTTAGGTCGCGTCATAACGTCGCATTGTGGTCGTATTAGCATACGTCAGTCCAGCGTGTGCCGACAATCTATAAAACGAAAAAACTGCCCCCGCGCCCCCGCTACGCCGCGGTGGATACGCATACAATATTTATGAGATATTCTGCCAGCGAGATGAGATGTGGTTTATATCATAAGCGGGAAGCAATTTACTGCTCGTTTTATTGCGCGCGTTTTATTTAAACTTATTGTCATCCTTACAACCGTGACTGAACAAATCATCAAGATCTTTGTTTGATTCGGTGGTACAAGAGCAATTCTGCCACAGCCGAGTTGTAGACCGTCTTTTTCACGTAAAAACTTAGCTCAAGTCACTCAAAAGCTCAAGTCTTGAAATAGAACTGACTATTGATTCAAATTGAGGATAATAAATATTCTGCTTCCAGCAATACTGCCGCTTTCGCGTCCATTTGCACGCCTCACTCCAGAACTTTCCTTACAATTCCGTGTCCTACTTATTGCCGCTATATCCCTCTAACTTGGACCCCTCAGTTGAAGTGGTCTCGGATTAAAGTCGGGTTGGACACGATCCGTCTCGGGAATCATGATCCATAGCCAAATCTCCCTAGTTAACTGAAAACTGCCCGTTTATTACTTCAAGCAAGATTATTTGAGATAACTTGGTGTGATTATTGGATTTAATTGTCTTTATTTGACTTTTGGATGAATAACATAGACTTGATAAAGTATAAAAACAATAAAATATAATTATTTTTTTTTTAACAATTATTACTTTCTCTCGTGATGTATTTTTACTAAGATCTCTAAATTAAACCATAGGTCAGAAAAAATGTATTATAGTTATGTTATGACTGACTATCATATAATCATAATACTTTTTTCTATCCTGTTATTTTATTATTGTCACAATAATAACTTCTGGTTAAGAATAATATTTCTTACAAAGAGGACTTAATTCTCAAATAAAAAAAGCACAAGAACCCTATAAAAAAACCGTATAACTCTACGAGTATCATAAAACAAATAACCCATAATAATACCCCTTTACACAACACACCTTCACGCCGTCAGCTTGAGGAATAGGGGTGGGCACGCAAAACATTAACAAAGTAAGGTCTGCAAAATAAAAGGAAGGGTCCGAAGCCGTATTAATATAATGGTGGCGAGCAGCATTCACACCGTTGTGTAGCACAGGTGTGAGAGACACGAAGACAATATTAGTTTGTTCATTGTTTTGATTATTCTTGGGCTATAAGATCTGAGAATAAGACAGATGTTTTTAGCTTACTGGTACATTATAATCCTTGGTGTAAGCTGTTTAAAATATGATTCACATCCCCTTTGCTTTTTCTCAACGTGTTTCTTGTACGTAGCGTATATATCTCAGCGGCATGTTTAAATGCGAAATAAGCTCATTTACGAGTCACAAACCTACTCCACTCAGTCAGCAAAACCCATTACCTCGGCGTACAAAATTCAGCGACGCAATTGAACCACAGCCTATCCATTACCGACAAAACACTGACACACAAGTAACACATCGATGTAACCGCAGCCATGTATAGGCACCTCGTATTTTACGTCCAGATGTGTTCGGTTACTGGTTGTTAAAAGCCTGCGTTGTGCCGATAAAAAATAACTGTTCCCTGGAACAGTTATTTTACACGGTATGTTGTTTTTTGGAGCAGTTCCCGCGTTATTGGGTCTGCTATTATTTTGACGCATTATGTAGAAAATTAAGGAGGGATCGTATGGTTATGGGGGATTTATACAAGTACCTATTTTTTCGGTGAAATTGTATCGTCTTATATAGCGTGGGAGTAGATTAGAAGAATTCTGGTTAAATTCACTAGGAACTGAGAAAGTAATCGTCTCTTTTACCTACCGTTATAAGTTTTTATGTCAATTAATAATACCTATTCTAATGTGTTTATTATTATTTGTTTCAGGTAAAGCATAGTGTTTATCAACAGCAGTTTGTTAAGAAAAAATATGAGACGTTGTAAGTGTATCCCTGACTTAAAGCTAACCGAAATTCGAAGATATTTGCTAAATATGTAACTCAGCCGTATAATAATAATAATACGCGACCAATCTTAAATAACAAATAATACGCGAAAAATCTTAAATAACAATTACTCGAAGTTTTCCAAAGAAGGTTTTCTTCAAGATAGTCAAAGAAATATAAATTGTCCGAAGTATCTACAAAATAAGGCAAGTTTATCACGAAAAACGTTTGACCGTTTCTCGCTCACAAAAACGTGCAGTCATCAGGCCGTAGCCGACATGACTTCATTAAGCCACTCGGTCAAGCTCGGCCATGCTCGGTGTCACTCGGGTTTACCCGTTGACGAGGAGTTAGGGAAACAAGCTTAGCTTGCATTTTTAAGGAATTTGACAGAGGGTGTTCTTAATTAAGGGCTTTGAAATAATGTTGTATTTTTACTGTCCTGGACAACTGGACAAAGGTCTTTCTTACAATTTAACAACACAAAAGCTTGCAGCTTTTCCTGCAAATTGTTTCAAATACATCTATGTCAGTCATGTTGACCGCGATTCATAGAATGTTACGGCAATGACTCCCATCTTTAGGGACTAAATTTAAATTTTTACAGGGAGCCAAAAAATTAACTGACTAACCATTTATTACTGTTTTCCTACTTTTCTTCAACTTATTTTTACATTGACGTAATAAAACAGTCAATCTCAGTTAGTAGTGATCTTACCTGCCCATAAACTGCACTTTTTACAATACCAATACCATAAGAATTCTTGATCAAGAACCTAAACTGCCAATAACTTACACCTGTTTTCTGACAAACTCAAATAATCGAAGTCCCATATACCTAACACCCGGCTATTAAGGCCCACGTACACGACACTGCCGTCCGATGCAATCGAGCAGTACATGTACTCACTGGGGACCGCTGATTGGCTGCTGGATGACGTCATTCGGCCGAGTGCCCACCGGAACGCGAGCGGCTAAATTAAATGTGGTTGATTTTGTGTGAGTAAAGGATTTAAACTTACATTGTTAGACCTGGACCCAAATATAGCGTATTTGGAGCGCCCGGGTACCGTCCTGATGTTCCAGACTGCTGATGATAGAAACAAGAACGGTAACGTCTAAAGTGGGTACCCAAAAGTACGTACCTTTACTTTTTATAGTGCGCCATTTAAAGTCAAACTTCAGCTTATACCTGAATGAAGTTATGATAAAAGGAAGTCAATCATAATAATCATCACTTTTATCTTTTGTAAATTGAATAAGGTAAATGTTGCCTGCCCACAAAATATTTGAAATTCCTAAATATTTTAAAATGTATTCAACTATGAAATATGAGACAAAAACATTATACAGCATTATTCATACTTATCGTTGTAGCATAAAAACAAACTTTTCTGTCACCCACACTTTTTTTTCTAAAGCATTTTCGCCCTTATGTGTCGAAACTCAAGGAGTTTTATACATTTTATCAGTTGAGATTATATTTTTGTGCAGACCCTACTCTGAGCATCCCGCAAATGAGAGTTGCCACCTGTAATACGTAAAAATAGAAATATGTAGCGACAGTGGAAATGTTTCACAAAGTGTTTTTGTTATCTTTGCCTCGTTGGAGCTATTTAAGGAGTTCCTTTACTGTCAATAAGTTAGAAGATAGAATAGATTTATAGCTTTTTAATAATGTAAAGACACTCACCGCAGCAAAAAATACGATATTTACGTCGGTACTCAAAGTTTTGGGAGGAAATTACTAAGTTAAAAAGAGCAAAAGTGGACTATTTTATAGTCCAGTTTTCGTATCGCTTATTCGAAGAAACGATATTAAAACAATATGCAACTACCGAGTAGGCTAATGCAAAACCTGCCTGAAAAAGCAAAACGTTCAATTTCAGCGTTGATAACACTTTACATTTTTATTTTACTTTATTCACGCAACCACGAAAAAAACGCTTTCAATTTTTTTTTTCATTTTGTTTTCTATTTCACTCAGGTTATCATCATTTGCTATGCATACGTGAACTTGATTACATTTTTAACACCTATTTCAATTTTTTACTGCTCGCATTTTTTTCGCTAACCGTCCTTTAAAAGCGGGCATTATGTAAATTGTCCATTACAAGCAATGAGCTGCACATTTATGCGTAGAAGTTTGACAACATCCTGTGAATGTGAGGTGAAACAGATTGTCGAGGGGTGAAATATGTATCTGAGGGTTTTTAGGGGGTGAAATTCTTGTTAAGAGAGAGATTGAATCCAAAGTTTTTTTTGTTTACACGTTTGTCTTTGTTATTGTTCTGTGGTGAACCGACGATTTAAAGTAATCTTGTTATTGAATTAGCTTTTTCTACGGATGCCACTAACTTTTGTTTAACTTTACTTCTTTGCTGAATATCATCAGAAGTAGCTTTTCAAGCAAGTTCAAGAAATTTCAGCAACTTTGAACAACGTGAATAGTTTTTAATTACGAATGACTTCACTCTAGATGACCCCAGACTTTAAAAAATATAATGTCAATTCTAAAATGATGACGTTTCAACAATCGCGGCACTCCAAACTGGTCCATTACAAATGCATTTGCACTCTCTATTTGTAAACTATACCAAAAACACGTTTAAACCAATGCATTTAAAGTTCACTACAACCGCAATTTAAAATTTGTATCTCGTACTGCAGGAAAAGTTACTTTTAGGATTGGTTTACACACAATTGCACTTTATTGTGTTAACGTTAGGGATATGTGTGGCGAACATGTGGCGTTGCAGCTCAGTACATTCGGTGTCTCAACGCATAGTTGTCCGTCTGTCTGCCTGCGTGACAAATTGTTACCAGGGAACGATTAATGGTATTATGTTGCTTTGCCGATTTATGATCTGATGTAAGATAATGGAAAATGATTTATGGCGTTTTGAGTGTATGCATGTTACTACTGAGACTACTTCGCTAGCGTAATGGTTGCAAGCGCCACCGCTAAGCGTGGGCTCCTGAGTACGATCCTCTTCTTCTTCTTTGCCCTCGCCTCTTACCATTACGAGGTGTCGGCTTTTTTAAATCTTTTGGTGCCATTCACTTCGCTGGTAAGCATCGTCGTCTGTAAGGCCAAGCTTTTGGATGTCATTCCGGACATTTGTCGTCCAGGTAGTTTGCGGTCTACCTCTCCCTCTCTTTTTTGTAGCCATGGCAAGGAATTTTTCTAAGAAATGGTCGTTGATCCTCGGACAGGGTTATTAGGTTTTTTCAATTGGAAAATGCGTAGTAGCCCGGAGTCTGGATTTTCCCAAAAATGAACGCCATTAAGGGTAATAAACAAGATAGGCAATAAATAATAGGTATTAGAGGTAAAAGTTTAATTGTGTAGTCACTTATTACGTGTAGATAAATCTGGTAAGCAAGCCCTTATTATAGTATAGCAATAAAATATAACACCTCTTCGATCGTCTTCTACATATATTTCAACCAAAACTTCCAAATGCCGAATACATATTATGGTAAAAGGAATCAATTTGTATACATCCTAATTTGGTCGATCGAAATAGAATTTTGGTAGATTCTTTTCTAATTCCGTGTTACTGATGTCAGTGGAGTCTGGGTCCGTCTCACTTAGTGAATGAGTTTCGGACTCCGACTCACTCGTCAACAGTACCTTGTAGTCGTAGAAGAAATGGAAGTTATATGGATGTATGCCTTCCCTCGTACCGTTGGGACATCGATGATCTGCTATCTTGGTGAACACTGCCAGGAAATAGAGATAGTCAAACCGTTAATGACACAATCTTAAGTTGATGGTAAGCATAAATATGTATTCGCTGATGAGTTTCCTCGTGTGGACTAATTCTTATGGTAACGAAGAATTTGCCTTTTCTTAAGGCTTATTTGTCGATTTGCATGAATTTAATAGCAGGAAACGGGCGTATCGACGTCAAAAATAAAGTTGCAGGCGACTCGCACGAAGTGTGGGCGAATCGACAACTCCAGATATATGTATTTGGCAAGTGGCACATGTTGAATTTTATGCAATAAAGTTAAGACAGTGCACTAGAAACTGTATTCACCAATTATTTTTGTACAAGTTTATATTTTATTCAGCCAATGCTTATGAGTTAATATAGAATATTATTTAGATAATTAGAGAAAATCTAACAAATTTATTACTTTGTATGTACATTCAACTATCTTGATTTATGCGTATTAAAATTGTAAACTATAACAAATCATATAAACCATCATATAGACATCTATACAATATTTTAGATAGATCGATGTCTCTATCGATCTATCTAAAATATTGTATACAAGGACAAATAACGCGAGAAGTACAATTTAGAAATTGTTACCTAAAATATTATAAAATATAGTTTGATTAATTAGCGATTTTATTTCTTAATATTTTACTCTTATGACTTCTGTGCGCTGGTGCTACTGCCCATCGACTAGTAAGCTTTTCTTGGAAACTGTAGGGTCGCTGGATTTCTTGTTTCATCAAACATAATTGAAGCCAAGCTAGCAAGCCTATCGCATTCTTCAAAAATACCTGTTACCCACTTGTGCCATCCTGGCAGTTCCTGTAGTACATCATGCAGGGGCTCTTGAACGACCTCCTGGCTTGTTGGTAGGCACCGCAAATCCAGCTGATGGAAGGATTTCGCCATTTCTTCAGCATGTCTTCAGGGCATTTTGTGCACTTACGATGCCATTTTCGCCTAAAATTAGACAATATATTTGAAAGTTAGGGGGGGGGGGGGGGTTAGTTTTCTCAATAGCATTAAATGATGTAGACATAATAGAAGGTGTAGTAACTTAATGAATTACTTTACTTTCTTTATTTATAAATCTGACTCATGACTATAAAATCCTATTTCTACGAGTATCTTAAATATATCTTCATACCATCCTTTGCGCTCTACAGTTGACTTGGGCGATCGGTCCTTTTTCTTTTTTTTCTTTTCTTCACTTTCTTCTGAAGAGGATACCGTAAACTCCACATTTAAAGATTCTGAACTACCTTCATCTTTTTTACCTGACAATAAAATTAGAGTAAGTACTAATTATTTTAAGTTGTGAAAAAGCTTGGAGTACCACTAGTTAAACGGTACTCAGGTATAATCAAATACTAGAGGCATCCCTGATCCGTAATTACACAGGCGGCATCCATACACATCATCCAAACTGGAGCAACTTGGCTTGGCAACACAAGTATCGTGGTAGTACATTTCCCGGTCGAGCACTTTTACGAAAAGCTGTTTTTCTAACATATTTCTTGTCCTACTCCCACTGCTACAAACCGTTGGTCTTGTGGTCGCAAGCGCGACTGCTGACTGTGGGGTCCTGTGTTCGATCCCAGGCCGGGCAAAGTAGTATCGGGTTTCTCTATTAGGAATTTCTCAGTAACAGCCCCGAGTTTGGAAGTCGGCGGTGTGATACTCCCGTGTCTCGGAAAGCAGGATAAGCCGTTGGTCCTGCGCCTGATCTCTCTCCGGTCGAATTGGATTGCCATCCCAACGAATTATAAGAGTGAGGAAGGAGTGAGTGCATCTGTGTCTGCGCACACACTTGTGCACTATAATATCTTCCTCTTCGATGGCTAGTCTGCGCTGAGATTGGCCGCCATGATCGAAATTCGGTCTGAAGGACTATTACTATTTCAAGGCACATAATATCCTGTAGGTATACTTACCAGCTGAATTAATATCGGAAGAGGTGGACTTTTCCTTTTGTCTTCTAGTTTTGATTTTATTTAAATTAATATCATGGTTTTCTAGTAAAGTATCGTTGAAGACAAAAGCTGTCGCCCCTTGTGCTATAAAAGAAAGTGGTTTATTATCTGATCCTACATCTACTATCAAGTAGAGAGAGATAGAGTAGAGAAGAACCGTTATTACTATTAGTACTTTATTTAAACTGAAAAATTCCCATGCCTAATACTTAGATTATGAAATCAATTATACAATATAATTGGTAAAACGTTTTAGACGTAAGAAAAACTCACCTAAAATCAATACAAGTACAATGTGACCCACCCGTCGCACCATGGTTCCATGTCAACCATTCTATACCCCTTTACAAAACATGCGTAGAAACCCATAAATGTACGTACCATGGCAGATTTATATCCATTCGATTTGACTTTACGATTCGTGTTATTTTATTTTTATTGCATTATGTTGCGTTATTCTTATTATTTTAGCACTCTCGAATCACATCTTCACAGTGCTTTTAAATTCTTAAAAAGAAACGTATATGTCAAATCATATAATAAAGAATAACTTCAGTTAACATAACGCAGCAAATGTGCATATTTCCCGTTTTATTAATTTTGAATTATCCAAATTGCTTGTGGTTTTCGAGAATGCTAATGCCGAATATGAAGTCGAAAGGTGAATTCAAGATGGTACCTGGATCAAAAGTATACTAATGTGTCATCAAGTCATCGTGGATATCATGTTTTTACTGAAAATGTATCCAACAAAACAATTGGCACACTGCATAGTAACAATCATCAATCTGTAAACACTTGAAAACCATCAAAAGCGATATTATTATGTTCGTAACTGTATCTACCTACTTAAAATGAATTTCGAACGGTGTGGTTATTACAATAAAAGGCTTTATTGTCAACTTGTTTTTACTATTCACATTGATATCACACTCTGTAGTGGTAGAACCACGTCTTGCCATGGTCAGGGTCATCCTTGCATTTCTGGTCATGCATCTTCACGAACACTGGAAAGGTTAAAACACACTTTGAGCTCCATTGCGTGCATAGCAAACCTGTTTTTCGTATACTTTGAAGCAAATATTTGTTCACTGCTGGTCAGTTTATTATATATATACAGTGTAATAAACACTGTATATATATAATAAACTGGCCGATAACACATAAAAGTACACACAATCCATATAGACAACGACAACATCGTCAACAGTAACAACGACTTAAAACTTTGTTAGTAAAACTTACAAACTAACCCAATAACAACTAATGGCTAGACCTACGTGGCTCAACACATGTTGGCACGTGCCTCTATACACAGTGCCTATTAAGGAGCTGAGGCTGACCACCTTGTCGCGCACGGGCTTCCGCGAACATTGCGAAGCGCTGCAGAAGCGCGGTATCCTCATCAACATCCTAAATCTATTATTATACTGAACGCGTTGTACCTCTGCGTACCCACAAGCTGCACGTGTAGAAGGTTTGGCAGTAAGCCTTAAAAAGGCACACTTTCACATCCCTACTACAGCGAACAAACCTGCGGGGTACCATATTCCACTAACCGCAAACGCCCTACGCTCCCAAATCTGAATTATCTAATAAGTCCTCCGTGAGCACATGTCCTAGTTACTTCACCTGAGCAACACGCTGCTGTGGTATTCCGCTTATATTAACTGGAGGAACGTTACCCAACAATGCATGTTTGCTATAGAAAACCACCATTTGTGATCTCTTGACATTGTATGTAAGCCCGAGCGACGCCTATAAGACTCGCATACAACTAGCAATTTGCGGAGAGCACTGATTGATGGGCTGAGCAGCACTTTATCGTCTCCATAGCTCAGATTATTAACCATGACATCATTTATTAAACAGCCGACATTAGTTCTGCTGAGCCCATCAATCAGTTCATTCACGTGCAGGTTAAACAGAGCTGGCGATGTTACCTGTATTGTTGGAGTGTGGAATGAGACAGCCATCCTGTCTCATTCCACACTCCAACAATACTTGGTTCGGAAGAGACATTATTCCACCTGACGTGATTTGTTTGCAATCTGTACCAGAACTTCAACAGGTTATCTAGCTCTGTAGGCCATTCAATCTATGGAGCTTAGACCATTGCTACACATAGGATACGAGGTCAAAAGCCTTAGAAAGGTCAAGAAAGGCAGCATAAAATGGCGCCTTTCGGTCCGTATAATACCTTACAGTCTGCTTGAGCGCCAGGCTATCACTCAACAGTTTGCTTCTGAAGCCAAAATGCGCATCATTCAATCTTAAGTGGTTGTTAAGCTGACCGTTAAGTGCCTTCCCTTATACCGTAGCTAAGTAGACAGGCATGTAAGACCGGTGGGTGGTAGGAACTGTAAGGATACTGTAATACTAACTGGTCCCGTCCTGGCAATTCCTGTACCTCATCATGCATTCACTCTTGAAGGTCCGTCTGGCTCGCTGGTATTTGGCACATAACCACTTGATGCCAATGTTGGTGTACTTCTTCAGCAAGTCATGGACACATGGAGTGCACGACCGGTACATCGCTGTACTGGACAAATAACGTCATTGCTCCGATGATAGAATTAACTTTTATGTAGCATAAGTAATGAAATTACCAGGTAAGGTAAATTTGTAAATTTTGAATAATCTTGGAGATGTGATGATGAATTTTAAAGCATTATTATAACAAACAGTAAAAAGAAGTTAAAATATTGAATCTTACGCTCGTTTCCTCTCGTCTGTTTCTTTAGAGGAGCCAGTGGATGTGCCTGAACTTGATTCAGAATATTTTGATATTTCACTGAAAATAATAATAAAATGTGTATGGTGAGTGTCGCAAACAAAGCCACATCAGAAATAATCACCAACAAAACAGGGTTTTCGAACTTGATCCCCAAGCAAGACTGAACGCAACTCCTGCTAAATATTTCAATAATGTCCGGTTATTGCTGAAGCCGCTCAAAGACCTACCGACCGTATAAAATGGCGTCGTTCCCCTGATTTATCTCATAGCGCACGTAAATAAATTATCTCATAAATAAGGCGGGGTCTTTTCGCTGAACTAGTGTACTATTTTCCTTTGGCTAAATGCGCGATATGGGTCTTTTCGGGGTTTCAATAAGGCTCTACGTTGCAGATTTTTGTAGGAAATCGCAATTTGAAATACGAAATCTAAATCAGTGCAATTAAGGATATTGTTTTAGGATATATTGGGTTTGAATAAAATTAAACTATAAATCAGCGTCATTGGCTTGGTTTGAATCAAGTCTCTGTTCTGTTTTTAACTGAATGCCTTTGTCATGGGACTGATACTTTAAATGATAAATAATTTTTATTTCTGTAAGTAGATTTGTACAAACACAAAAAACCATACAGATTTGAGTGGACCTGTTCAATCAGTGCACGCATGAGTACATACGGCAGGGTCGTGTTATCATCCCCCTCTAGAGTGCTGGCTGTAATGACTGCCCAGTGGGATAATGGCAGGTCGATGATTATGATGATGCTTACTTACAGCGTCGTGTCATCATCCCTCTCTAGAGTGCTGGCCGGCTCCAGTAATGAATCTCCTGCGTAGTCATAGAAATTCGGGCCCCGATGCTGTGCATCATCGAACTGGGCCAAGTTGTCCATCTCTTCCAGACGCAGCAGTTGGTACGGTGTCTGGCATTTTGACACTGGAAGTGTTTTCCACTATTTTAATAGGCACATTTGGTATGATTTGGTTCACAATTAAACAGTTTTTTCTAAAAGGTTTTTGGTTTTCATTATTGTGTTTTAGGTTGGCATTAGATCAGAGCTGCCGCTACCCAACAATTAATGTTAATTACAATGAACAATTGAACGCTTAGATGAGTTTGTCGATCCATTTCCAACATTTGTATATCTTGAGTCAAACATTATTTTACTATAGAAAATGAATGGTTTTCGCTGAACATTAACTACACTAAAGCTCCAGTTTCCTGCTAGAAATAGCAATACATTTAATCTAATATTATTGAAATCCTGATCATAGATTCATCCTGCGCACAAAATTCATACAAAATTCATTAGTAGCCAGTAAGGTTATGTTCAAAATGCGCATGCAATTAAGTGCTCGTACGATACAGGTGTGAGAATGATCATTTATTTCTCAGAATGGGGTAGGAATAGTCAAATAATCTGTTTTGTGGGCTAGCTTGACTTAAGGTAAGTATTGGAATCTGTAGGGATGTCGCCAAGCTAGCAGAAAAATAAACAAAGCCAGTACCTCATGTTTGTACACATCCTATTGATAGTCGTGACAGATTCCTTGGTAGAGGCAGATCGAACTCATGTTCGTAGAAGCCTTTGAAGTGTGGACAACTCCAAATTTCCACATTTCTTATCTTATCTATCATATATCTATTATCAAGTCAACCTCGTAACTGCTTAACTTCTTTGACAACGATTCCCAGTAAATTGAAACTTTACTAAGATTATAACTATCTATCTAATCGTCACATAGAAAAAATGTATCTTGTCGTTTTAAGACGTACAAATATAATTTATTCTTAGAGTAGTCAAGAAATAACAAGGTCGACCTGTATCTATGGGAGTGCATGAATGCCTTTTTCCGAAAGAAACAATTCTCAAAACATCACTATTTTCAAATGGACGATTCATTTAGTTATGCACCTCATTTACAAGATTCCATAATTCAAAGAAATATCATACGTAAAAGGAGTTTTTCATTTATCCGAACATCTCAGACGTTCTTCGATAAAATAGAGATAAGTTCATAGATAGAGAAAATATTTTGAAACTTAGTATTGGAGCTAAGTTTCAAAATCTTTTCTCAACTGATATTATGTGAACTTCGAACTGTTTTCACTTATAACATAATGGCTGAAACTTAATAAGATGTAGTTTTTTTTTTTTTGGGAATGGCATTTCGCAGGTCAACCTATGAGGTTGTCGTCTGCTTAAACGGACTTGCCTGTGTTTGCCCTAATAAATTACGGCCTCCAGCCAGGACTTAAACTTATGTACTAACTTAAAAATTAAGCGACTACACGCTAAGGGCACCCCCTGTGGGGTATGAACCTCAGCTTAGGGCGTCGCTGGAAGAGGGCAGCAAGGGACTAGCTGGATCAGGATTTGAGTGATTGACGAGAGAGGGACGAATTTAAAACTACAGGCTCAGCGGCGCGGGCTGGCTCGAGCAAGGGTGGGGAGGGGCGTGGATTTGGGCGTCGCGGCGGGCCTCGGCGGCGAGGACGGTATGACGGCGATCGGGGTTTGCGCTTGTGTAAAGTGCTGGTGGCCTTACTGCTCTCCTGGAGGAGGGCAGTGGCGTCATCGGGGTCGATTAAAGAATGCCTTGGTCGGCGAATACTGCTAATGCGGGAGGGAGTATAGCGGGCAGCCGCTGAGATCAAGTGGTTTGGGTGTTTGATGCCACAGTCGAAGAAACGCTTAGATAAGCGTTTCATGAATTGTTTAATGGTTGGCATTTTAAGGTCTACGTGGAGATCTATATTACGGACATAGAAGGGTGCACCCGTGACCTTTCTAAGGAAACGGTTTTGGAGGGTCTGCATCTTATGGAGATGACGTGGGTGAGCGTGCGCAAATACAACGCAGGCATAGGTCATGATGGGACGGATGACTGCGGTATAGATACGCAGCTTGCATTTAAGTGACAGTTTGCAACCGGCTGTCAGAATGAAGTGGAGTCTACCAAGAGCGAAGGCGGCGTGCGCGCGGACCGCCTTAATGTGCTGTTTAAACGTCAGGTTTTGATCAAGGATCACGCCTAGGTATTTGGCTTGCTTCTCGCAAGGGATTGGCTTGCCGTACATAGTGATCGGGCTGGGAAGGGGGGTGGGACTCGACGACGTCTCGAGAAGAGAACCGCCTGACTCTTATCGGGGTTGACCTCGATTCTCCATTTCCGGAACCAAGCGCCTAAGACGTTTGCGGAGGTTTGGAGAGTACACGGCAGTGTCGTCGGCGAAGAGAGCCAACTGAGCCTTTTTACTTTTTGGGATATCGCTGGTGAACAGCGTGAAGACGAGAGGAGATAGAACGGAACCCTGAGGGACACCGGCGCGAATAGGATGAGGGGACGAGAGTGCTTCCTCGATCCGATAGCGAAAAGTGCGATTCTACAAAAAGTCTCGTAAGATGAGCACGAGACGATCTGGCACTCCTAGTTGGTAAATAAGATGTAGAAATCTATCATTTTGCCTTTAATTTTGTCTGCTCACTCACCCGATTTGAAGTTAATTGAATATAAGACGGCGAAAATATGAACATGATAGGTTCTTGAGTGTGTTTGAGCGAAACTGTATTTAGAAATAATAACTTGTCAGGGAATAAAGTAAATTACGTTCGGTATCCATTAGGAATTGGAAAGTAGTCGAAAAAAATCTAATAAAACTAAGTTCTTTTAAAAATTATCGTGTAACATTTATCGATAGTGATTTGCAGATTTCAGAATAAATCATATTCAGTACAAAAACTTATCTCTTACCCCTTATAAGTAAAATCGCCAAAATCCAGAACAACATTATTATGGCATACTTAGATTTTTAACTAAAATAAAACTCACATAACCTATTCCTGCTATCGAACTGCCTATCAACTGGAATTTGTACTTTAACTTTATATCCTTTGTATGTTTTATTACTTTTCAACTACCATTTCTATTTGACAATAATATTGTTTGTAGGTAAAACAAGCATCGGATTTTGCAACCGTACTCTTTTTAAATGTTTTCGCGAAGCCTTTTTGGTGGTGCACACACTAAATGCACAACAATGTTTTATGATTAAGCAAGCAACACAAAGTTTATAGTATAGGGTCCAAAATGGCTCCCTGAGGAACCCCGCACGTATGCCTAATCTTCATCATTGATTGCTATAGAAATGATAATAATACAATCATACATCCAACATCTTCATAATTACTTGTGATGATGGTTGATAATGATTGAAATAAAACAAACAAATTACGATGCTTTTTCTTTACTATGAATATAATTTAAAGCATCTTTTGCTGTGCACCCTCTTAAAACTACTTGTTGTCCATAGCAAGCCTTTCGTCGGTTTCTTAGAAAATATTAGATCCTGAAACAAGAAGGCTTTTATTAGTTGGCAACTTAATTAAATCTTCATAGACAATGCCACTATGTTTCTTCAGAGTAAGTTTTAGTACTTGAAAGAACCTCCAGACGTGCCAACTTTAATGTTTTATCGGGCAAATTCAGGCAGATTTGATAAATGGGAAATTGGTAATATGATACCATATAAATTAACTATTGGCTAACTCATAAGGATCATAACTGTAAAATTACAAAGTCTTATTTCAAGTTTCCTGAAGGTAGCAATACCGATCGTTAAACCCAATGCGTTTCAAATATATGCGTTTATAATATTCAAATGAGAACAGTGTTTTAGCTGATTCATATTAATTTTGTTCATTCATGCTTTTACACTTTAGTGATCCAAATGACTGGTATTTAGTGATTCCTTTTGTGCTGCAACTGCTGAACAATGATAAACAATGATTGTATTACGTACACATTATTCATAACACATTACCGCGAGTCATCATCTGGTCCATCTGAAAATTATATAAAAATAACGTGTTTATCAACTATCTCTTGTTAAAAGAAGAGTTTGTACAGAGCACAAGGTTAAAAAAGTACAAGAGAAATTCAATAACTAGTGAAGGCTCAAAGTTTGATTAAATATAATTTGCATTGCGGGCGTCCTACCATCTGCTCTCCTAATATATTTTTAATTTATGTCCGAAAAGTTGAAGGATCCGCACGGTATTTCGGGGTGCGCTTGTTAAAAATTATACTAAAGTTTGAGGCTTCCTTCGTAAACATCTGTGGATGTATGCTGATCTGAAGAATATTTATATTTAGATCAATATCTATTTGACTTGAAAATATTGGACACCAAAACAAATGTTGGTAAATTTTTACCTTGATTTTTTCATTCGATAGGGAAATTCTTACTGATTACCATAACACGCCTGTAATCCCAGAAGGGTTAGGCAGACCACCTATACACACCACCAGCAACAGGTACACCACCTATAGTACACTCACATTACGCCAGTTATGCTTATGTCCCATGTAATAGGGGGCAAGCCTATTGCCATCAAGCGGGCACAAATCTAGACTCCGGGCTGCTGCCTTGTTGATTAAGCTACAGATAATGTTGTTAAGAGTTACCAATACATGAGATAAATACCTTTACCAGACTTCGAATATCCTATAGGTGCTGCGTAGCTTGGCGCTAAATTCTGGACATCTAAAATTTAGGATTAATGTTAGTTAAATTCGATTCCCTTAGATTATCGTATTAAATTATTCATTATTACTTATTATAATTTATCATTTAAAATTATCGTGACATACTATAATTTAAAACACAGTAAACGACAAGAAATAGGAAACGTAACTAATTATGTAGATATATTCTAAAACTCACTTGGTCCACCTGGTGCGGGCACCGGAGGCTTCACATAACCGTCTCTGAGCTGAGAAGCGTACATAGGAGGCCGTTCGTACGCTCTCTGGTACATCCCAGGATACGAAGGTGCTGGAACCGTCTGGAACCTCGGGTCAAATGGCTGATAGTGCCCCTGCGGCGGGTAGCTATTCCCTACCGGATCTCCTGGAGCGTATTGGTAGTTCTCAGGATATCCGAAATTATTGGATTTGTACTGTCCAATCTTATTGCCAGTTCCGGGTAGAACTGGTAATCTGGGTGGGTATTCAGGATATTGTGGGTTCACGTATGGGGGTGCGTAGTTTGGTTGGTATGGGTAGCTGGAAGATTGGTCTACGTAGCCGGAGTATGCAGGAGGCTGGTTCAAAGAATCCGCGGCTTGATTGCTCCCAGGGTAGATGTTAACGGGTCTTGGGCTGTATGAAGGGTATACTGATGGAGGCCTATAAGTGCTGGTAATTGGCTGCGACCCGCTAGCTAAAGCTTGTACTTCAGGACTGTTCACTGCATTGCCAAGTCCCAAATTTCGCATATTGAAACCTGAAACACACAGTTCAATATTTAGACGGAAAAATGTTTTCTAGTAAAATACGCAAATTAAATTACGTAGTATTCAGTGACGGGAACCTAAACAAAAGTGTCAGGTACAAAAACCTTTTAAACAAAATTTGAACAGTTGCCAATCAGATTTAAAAAATTAATGTCTCGGTCTGAAAAAATCGTCAACAATAAAACGAAATTTAACGTTGGCCAATAAAACAGTGATAACAGAAGTGGCACCTGAATGGAAAACACAATTACCCTCACGCTATCACGTTCAGTGGTGAGTGGCTCCGGTAAATGGACATCGAGGTGTCAATACACTTCAGGGGCAATCTATAGCGCGTCAGATTGCTCGATGGCGCTCATCGTCCGTTTCGAACTCACCCTTATTGCGTTTCCAAAACGATTCCCCGTATTGGTTTTCCTCAATGCTCTCGCACTAATTAGGGACCGCTATCTCGGAGGAGGATTGATTTATGTACCATTGTTTGTTCTGTTATCTGCTATCAAACTGCTACGTAGAGGACGCTTTACGTAATTTTTGGGTAAAGCTTTGTTTGCTCTCTAATAAATGTTTTTGGGGGAAACGTTTAATTTAACAACAGATGGAGCAGATTTTGGTTTGTTTTTGGTGGAAACGGTATCTGTGTTCTATGTATAAAATATTTTTCTCTTGACTCAAATGCTTGGGCGCATTTTACTGAATCAATGAAACTTGAATTTATGAAACGGTTGCCTCTGATATTTCAATAGTTCACTTTACCGGCTGATAGTGGTGAGTCCCGCTCCATGTTTTTTTACGTCACCTGAATCTGCAATTCTGACGGCGTGTCGCAGTCGCTCGTAAATTTTTACTTTATTTGTTTGCTTTTAATGTTCCAGCTGATACGAGTTTTTTTTATTTTACTCTCTGACACTCCCCGCCTACCGTCCTGGGGTGCAAACCAGCGCAAACGGAGGCATACAATCGACAGTTATCACGCATTTGCGAAACTTTTCGACTGCCCACTGACGGCAGAACTTTGAATGGGTATCTTGAACTGGCGAATTTAATCTGAAATGAAAATGTTGGATCAATTTCGAGGGTTCTCTCTCACAGGAACAAATCTATGTAAAGTTACTTTGATGTATGCTTACCTATAAATCGTGGTAGTTTACCTGGAAGTGCTGCAACAAATACAGTAATTTTGAGATTACTATTTGACAACTTTTGATTTACCAAATAACTCGCAAAAAATCATTGAATTTTCATTCTCACCTGCATTAACAGAATCTGGTGGTTCTATACCTGAAAGTAATGCCAAAAATATTAGGCTGAATAAACACTTAAATATTTCGAAATAGATGAAATTATACTAACAGCAGGACGGCTTGGTATAGCAGTTGATTTCGACGTTGATCATCCCGACGGCGGTGGCTTCGCTACATACGCAGACCTGGCACTCATCCCAGGGGTGCTGAAACGTCTGGTTTGGGGGGTACGGCCGGCAGGACTCATCTGGAAAAACGCCTCTTATAAAGATCTTGTCATGAGAGATAATTGTAAAAATGGACGAAGGATAGAATGATTTTAGGATACAATAAAGTAATAATGTAGTTTATGGTGGAACAGATAACTCAAAGTTTACTGTCATCACACTTGTTTATTAAAATTCGTTACATTTATATTTCAATGTCATTTAGTTACTTTTCATCTAGTTAAAACTTAACATATCTCAATACAAAAGTTTGTCAGTAAGTCTTTTATGTATAAATAACTTAGCAAGATCAGTTTTCTGGCAGTGTTTTTATTTTCATTCGTTTCTTCGTGCTTCAAGAGTAGATTCACAAAACTCACGTGGTGATGGTCCTGGTAGCGGTCCAGGTCGAGGAGTCACAGGTAGCGCAGAAACTGGAGCAATTGTCGTTATAGGAGGCCATGGTACTGGGGAAACAGAAAATATTACACTCTTCTTCATCGTCTACTTGACATGGTCTTGCCAATCCCTTGCTATTTAGGTGAATTCCGGGCTTCTGTTATCGAGATACTTCCTGGTTAGTGTTAATCCTACATCAGATTGTATTGATCAATGCGATACTAGTTATTAACCAATTACTGGATGAACAGACTGTACTGTGTAAAAAACGATAAGATATGGACAGCTAAAATAAATAATTATGTCGTCTAAAATATAACTCACAAGGCTGCACCGTCACAACCTCTGGCAATGGCACAGGCTCCATAGGCTGGTAGGGTTCTCTCAGAGGTTCTATAGGGATAGGTTCAGGTTCTGGGTATGGCTTCACCTGGTACGGATCTACTGGGAGAGGTAGAGGAGGTACCGGCTCTGTCACTTCTTCCAGTTTTGGGACTGTGGAAAAATATGGCATTGATTATTATATTTTGTAAATACATTAGTAGAAATGAAACAATAGATGGAATGTGTAAAAGTTGGTAAGAGGTGAGTGATATGTGACTGATATGACAGCTCATGTAGAAGTACGGACGAAGGAATCATTCTGCACAAATAAATTGTCAGGAGGATGTTGAAGCTGACGTCAGTATAAAGAAGTAACAGAAAAGGGAATGTAATAAAGTATACAAGCTTACCGCAATGGGGATGTGGGTAGCAAGTTATCTGCTGCTCATAAACTCCGTCTTCTGTCAAACTCTTAGCGCACTTGCAAAGCTTGCAAGTGTCAGTCGGATGGGGGAACAGCACGTCTTCGGGGAATTTCTCGCATATGGGTACTGCAAATATAAATGAATTATTATGAGTATCTTTCAATGTTACATAATGACGAAGTGAGATGTTAGGTCATATTTGCTGTACATTTGGGAATACATTATTTAATACTAGCTGCTCCCCGCGGTTTCAACCGCATAAATCTTGATACGAAATGAAATATAGATAGATTACGCAATCATAAGCAATAAAGTAACATGGTATGATCAAACTAGATTATTTCACTTCTTGCATATAAACTATTGTTTTTTAATAGTTGGCTCAGATTCACCGGTACCTACATCTCATGAAGAAAGTAGGGATACTAAACTGAGTAACGTTCTTCGTGAACAATAAACGTCACATAATGCATCTTGTATACATTCGTATTTTACATCCGAAACGAAAGTTATAAAATAAAATGCTTTCCCTTCCGGGTATGTAAAGGAAATGTCACATGTTTATAATATATATTAGAACTTACGCGGTATGGGCATGGGCACATCCGGTAACGGAGCTGAAAAATAAAATATGACGTAGTGTAGTAAAACGATGATAGTTAATAAACATAAAGTTTTCAAGTTAAACTTTGTTCTCCCTGAAACACTTACGTAACGCCGTCACATCGGCAGGCGCAACTGAAACGTTAAAGAAATTGATTATAATGCAGCTCGTCGCAATGAGACACATGCCGTTACTTTTGATGCCCCATATAAAGAAATTCCGAAAGCTACTCACTGCACTGGGGATTCTCCTTGCACTCGATCTGAACATCAGTCTTTCCTGTCACGAAAGACTCCTTGCAGATACATATCTGGCAAGGGTGCAGCGGGTTTGTGAACGGAACTCCGGTTGGCAGAGGATTACAATTGGCTGCAAATTGAAATAAATGAAAGAATAAGAATTCACATTACGTCAAGGAATGAGAATCAATCCATTTGTGGAGCTAACAGCTGATATATTCTATTTATCATTCACTTTAATCATAAAGACTTAAAATTGCCCACTGGCATTCACTTCGAACATCAAAATATATCCAAATGCCAGTAGCCACTAATTTGAGCAAACTCAACTAAAATGGTGGTTACAGTTGGAAGCTCGTAGCATTTTCTTAACGTGGAGTTATTAATCAAAACGACAGACTTAGACAGCAGTTTAAGAAAGGTCGTAAATTTTTCTCAGATAATTATTATTTCTAAATCGGATTCGAATGAGACCTGCCTTTGGTACATTAAAAGTCTAAGCTTCTAGATCTTATTAAAAGAATATTCTGAAATTACAATAGCTACAACATGATGACTTTAAACTTAATTTCTACGAAGCATCATGCACTTGAAGTTTAATACATACAAGATAAAATTAAATTGTATGCAGTCACAAAATAAATACTATGTTCATATCCGATACTTTTTGCCTTCGCCTTGAAAATCTGAATCGAGTTTAACAACCTAAAATATAGATATGCAAAACACATGTGGCACAGTTTTAAATATTGTATAGTAGGAAACAATGATTACCTTGGGCCGGTGCGGGTGGCAGCGTTGCGACAGGCTCTGGAAAAGTAACCGGGACTGGTTCTGGGTACACAGTATCGGACTCTGGCGTGGGAACAGGCTGATAGGGCTCCGGAATAGGCGGTTCCGGACTAGGTTCTGGCTGAGGCACAGGTGGATATGGCTCAGGCATTATCGGGATGGGCTCAAAGGGCCCAGGAGTTGCTGGCTGAACAGGTATGGATTCAGGTAATCGTGGGATTATTTCTAGAAGCTTCGGTGGTGGGTTGTGGCATCCACCACAACTCGCACACACGGGCTGTAGGAGTCCATACTCGTTGAGACATATGCAGACCAGACAGTCGAGTTCTTGAGACCAAAAGTGATGGAATTCGTTTTCTTTTGTACATTGTATTGCGTTTTCTCCTCCTGAAAATAATTGTGATTATTTATGAAATAAATGGCTTAAATAAGATAAACAGGGTTCAAATAATTATCGAAAACGAGCTAAATAGAATATTAACGATTACTAATTTTTTTTAAACACAAGTTGTTATGGCAAGACAGATTGTTATCACTTTAGAAAGTTCAACTAGTTCTTATAGTTTTGGTCCAAATACTGAGCGCAGTATGTTATGTTTTCATAAACTTGGCAATTTATATTTATTAGACTTACCAGGCATTTTATTAGGAAATACATATTCATGAGGCGAAATGGCTCTGGACTTCGCATCTGAAACAATCCATAATGATTAAATACTTTTATTCCGTACTCCCGCCGATGCCGTTATTAATTATTGTAAATGAAATTATTACCCTCGAATGCGATCGGCGAACTTTGCCCGCCTGATAAACGGAATACATATCTCAGTAAACAAATGGAAAGTTTAATTACCACGTTATTAATTGCTTTACGTTTCGATGATATTTTATCTGTTTCATATGTTTTTAAGAACATTGGTTACATGATGATGTGGTTGGTGTTTAAATAGGTTATGGATGATTTCTGAAGAAAATTATTGGAAATTTTCACTCACTGGCAAAGACATTAGGTGGCCCTTGTGCTTCGTTCTCCGCCGAATTATGACCTCCTGGTCGTAAAGGTGATTCTGATGGGTAATAATTTGCGTATGGGCTTATTCCCTGGCTATATGGATTAAGAACAGCACTGGCAGTTGGTTTGAAAGCAGGATATGCTTGTGCAGCCTCTGCCCCTGAAGGATATAATTGAGGATATAGACCACTGGGTGCATAAGGGTAATATTCGTATGGATCCCAGCCACTCTTCGATACACCTGAGCTTGAATCAATACCGTCTATTACTGGAGCATATTCACGTGATCTGTCTACATTATTAGTAGAGGCTGAAGACAAAGAAACATCAGATTTCGTGTCGTTTATATTTGGAATGGGTTGATATTCATATGCATTGCTTTCGCTTTGAAGTTTTATGTATTCGGGATTTTGTTCTCTGAATTGGTCCATTGAATATTCATAACGTGAAGAGTCAGAATCTGGTTCTGGAATTGATTGATATGGCTTGATTTCATGTTGAGTGGGTTTCATTCTAAGTGAATTATTTGGATTTGGATTAGGCTGGTATGCTCCATTGTTGAGTTGTTTCTGAGAGAAACTCGATTCAATGTATGATCCGGGATTAGGAATAGCCTGATATGAGTCACTGGCAGCTGGCGATGATGGTTGAACAGAATTATGTATAATACCATTAGCGTACGATGAAGGGTAATCAGCAGAGGTATAGGATCGTTCGCTGTATAATCTAGATAAAGCTTCTTGTTGTTTAGGACTGGGATTTGGGATTGGGATAGGTTGATATGGTTCATTATCAGTTTGGATCTGGGGAGGATTAGGATCTCTATAAGGAACTAGCAACGAATCATATGGGGAAGCATTAGGATCAGGTAGAGGAATGGCCTGATATGGCTCATTTTGACCATTTGAGTGAGATGAAGCAAAACCATATTGATTTTGTCCCTGACTATATGGTCTTGAATTAGATTCATACTGGTCTTGTTTAGGTTTTATTATGGGCACAAGTTGATATGCCTCACTATTGCCTTGTGTCTGAGTATGACTAGGTCCTTTATATGGGACCAAAAATCGTTCATATGATGAGTAGTTAGGATCTGGAATCGGAACAGGTTGGTATGGTCCACGGTTGTCTTGTGTTTGTGTAGAACTTGATTTAGAGCCTAGACTATAAGGGTAAGATGAACGAGAAGTAGAGAACGAATCCGAAATTGGGTTAAGTCTGAAAACAGAATTTGGTAGGACAGAATTAGGCTCAACTATGGGTTGGTTTGACTCACTGTCGGCTTGGCCTGTAGGGAAGCTCGATCCTTGGTTATACGGACTCACATTAGCTGGACCAATATACCCTGGTTGATATAATCCAATATCAGCTTGTTTTTGCGACTGACCAGGGCTCAGTCCTTGGCCATAGGGATCTCGTTGATATAGCCCACTATCAGCTTGTGGGTTGAAATTAGGTGAAGGTTTAAATAAACCATTATCGGCTTGTGCTTGTGCCGAGGTCAATCCAGAACTGTAAGGGTAGGACGCAGGGTAAAGGTAGGACTTTAGCCCTTGGCCGTATGAGTCGCTCTTGATTGCTTGAGTCTCTGCTTGCGAAAAACTTGATCCATGTGGTATGTAAGGGCCCAATTCGTCATTGAAAGGGTTAAATGGCGAGGCCGGTGCTCCTACAGCCACAGCTGTTGCTTTAGACTGAGATAAATCTCCAACGCTGTTGGCATAAGCCGAAGCAGATCCATCTCCACTTGATTGGGCTACAGCATTACTCACTGCTGAGTCTGGGGAATATAATAAAATAATAAAAATAGTAATTATCCTACTTTCATGAATGTAGTCTGAACTAATAAAAGTTTAAGGTATTTTTTTACCTCCAAAACTGCGAGCATCACTTTGTGAGACATCCCCCGATCTCCCTTCACTGGCTCGAGAATTTGATTGAGTTACAGCTAAACTTATATCTGAAATAAAGTCTAAATGTTGAAAACGTATTATTGCAAGCTTATCACTAAAGGAATGTTTAAAATGGACAAATTATACATTTAAATTTTAATTATTAGAATGTATTAACCGCCTTCTGAGAATGTGACTTATAAGACTTTCTTTGATCCCCTTTTTACATGGACAAACATAATTTGATAAAAGACTGTTAACATTGCGATTCTTACCACTTTTGAGATCACCTGGAGTTTCACTGCTTTTTCTTAAACCTACTGTTTCTTGGACGCTGTCTAGATCTTGAAGAACTGTTGATTCTTTTAAACTATCAAATTCTTCAGATCTGCCTTCAGATAACAGGAAGGCAAGGAGGAAAATGCCCCCAATGACCCCTACCTGCATCCCGGCTTATTGCACTTTATCGCTGTACTTATGGTTCTGCAGTTACCGTCAACGATAATTTCCATCAATGTGTTCCAAAGAACTGTACAGACGTATTTATAAGAAAGACTTTAATTCTGTGTGATAACCATTTGGCATTTTAATATTGGTACAGTATGATTTATGATGTAATTACCGCATGTAAGTGCGTGTGATTCGATATGTTTCAGAATAATTTAATGTCTAGCCGTCAAATGGACGTGTGTGTAATTGATTTATAACTTTAAGAGTACTCATAGATTAAGAGTAAAAGTACTCATAGGTTTGGGAAGAGGAACTAGTTAATAATAAATAATAATAATCGGTCTATCATTACTGACAGGACTATGATCGCTAATAAGCCTGACATAGTAGTGATAGATCGATTATACATTCCACATGACGAGAACCTCGTGAAAGCTGAGAAAGAGAAACAAATTAAATATCTCGACTTAGCATTCTGTCAGGCTGTCATTGTGCCGATTGTCGTATCGGCCAATGGCCTGATGGCAAAAAGCCTCGACCAACATCTCTCGAGGCTTTCGTTAGGCGGTTGGATCAAGGGCCTAATTCAGAAGGCAGTACTCCTCGATACGGCTCGCATTGTGAGGAGGTTCCTGTCTCTGGATCCCTAACCACCAGTAGCTTGGACCCTGACCCTGCTCCCGCTACCGGCGGACCACTATTTTTTATGTTTTTAAATGTTTTTTTAAGTTGTTTTATAAAAATATTAAAAAATGTAGCAAAATAAGGATAAAAATAAATAAACGAAAAAAAAATAACGTTAATTTATACAAAAAGGGACACATTTACAATGTATACCATAAAAATTAAAAAGAGCACAGTTGCTAATTTGCCTGAACTAGGTTGAACCTGTGTTTCAGGCTAGAAAGTGCATATATACTTAATATAATAAATTAACAGTGAGTATAAAGTCAAAACTAAATTATAACTTAGGTAAATAAAAGTAAAATAGCATGTTGGTGGATCTATTTGCAGAAAACAAGTAGATCTTCTGCGTGTGGATAATCTATGGTTAGTAAATATTTAAGTATAATTTGTTAATAGCTATAGTTATTTAATTAATTTAGACTTAGTTAGTTTATACTTATTTATTTTATTGTACAGAAATGGGCCTAAGAATGTAAAATATCTTTCTACAAACACATGTTTCAAGGTTGCATTAGATAATGATACTATATCATTCCGTCTCTTGTTAGTATTGGTAGCATTGTACCTACAATATAAGCATAGTGTGTCGTTTTAATACTAAGTGCATTATGAAAAGCTGGCGAACCGTCAGTACCTTGCAGGATTTCTATAACAGATCTGTAGGAAAGAAAACGGGATGGAAGTTTGCTACCTTTAAAATAGCTCTCTGAGCTCTTTCAAGAGGATGCAAATTAGTTTTTGGTGCGCCACCCCAAGAAGTGATACAGTATTGAATTATAGATTGACATAGGGCCAAATAAACTTGTGTTATTAATTTCGGATTGAAATAATCAAATATTTATGAATTCTATCACTCAAATCAAAAGTCATTTATTAAAACTTGCCTGAGAAATTTTGAACGTCAAAATTACTTATGACGATACCCCAAAATGCCCGCCCTTCACCACTTCCCAGTACTTTAGCTGGGAAGAAGAAGTGGCGCAACAAACTCCCCAGCAGCACAGCTGTCTGTTAACTTTACGAAACACAACACATTAAATTAAATTAATTGCCTTAGGTTAGGTAACACACGCCAATATACCAACAAAAACAAAAAAAAACTATACTCAAGCAGAACTTAATAATAAAACGTAAACAGAACTTATTACACATAACAGAAGAATACCTAAATAAAAGCCTCCAGGTATAAACGGCGTGCATGTAAGGATACATGTGCGATGCTGCATTATGTTCATATAGATGTAACTTGAAGTCACAAATGACAAACTAGGACCTTCGAAGTATATTATATAAACAGTAAATTACTAATAACAATAACAAAACCATGGCAAAGCTCAGGCATTACATGAAAAATGTGCTACGGTATCAAATATGCAATTTGTAAACATTTTTGTATATTGCATTACTACCGTGAGCTGTTAATACAGCTGTTATACGGTTTTGCATGCTATGTACCTGTTTTCTGAGCCGATGCTGAGGAATATTTTCCCATTCCTCTATCAATACTTCATTCAGTTCACGAAGCGTGATTGGAGGGGAATTTCGCTGGCGTCCACGTCGTCCCAGTTCGTCCCAGGCATGCTCGATGGGCTTTAAGTCTGGGCTGCGTGCTGGCCACTGCATGCGTGAGATAGCGACATCTTTAAGGTAGTCAAACACTTATCTTGGATAATGCATAATCCATGCGTCATGTTCGTGAACGGGCGCCGTCAGTAGGGACTCGTAATCTCTTAGCTGCCATGGCTTATTTTAATAAAATTTTTAACTGATTTTATCTTTATATTAAGGACGCTTTTAACGTTCTGCATCGAACCTCTTTTGTAACCATAATTTGATTTAATAGAGTGTCCGTGTAGTTTCTTGCCCGTTTTTCTCCATAGGTACCTACTACGCTTTGGAATGGGCAACTAGGTTCATATTTCTGCCCGACCGATCTTAACAATTCAAAAGTGCCTGTAATTGGTTAATTTGAAATAAATGCTTTGAGTTGAGTTGTGTTTGAGTTTAAAGATGGTGTTCTCGCCCATGTTTACAAAAAACGGGCCATCATACACATTCAACATTTCTCTGCAGTTAAAGTGCTAGTTGGTTATTGAGGTTTATGTTTCCGATATATAATTATTCTCAGAGATATTAACACTTTAATGTTACGGGTATGACAAAATAAAAATGCACATATTATATCCCACTAAATGCTTTATTATAAATAGATGTAAGTATGAAGTTTGCTCGTCATTTTCTAGATGCTTCAATTAAATATAAACAAAATCGAATCCATATGCTTGCCATGTATGTAGAGAGATCATTGTGTTGAGTTTCGGTCTGTAACACAAACAAAATTGTCATAAGTTTATCAGGATTTACAGTCTTCAGAAGACATTTTATCTTGATATTTTTTTGTTTAGCAGTAAATGTTAAGTAATTGAATTTTTGTTGTGGTACCATAATTTTTATTTATTTTAACCGGCAGGGGGTGGTAGGGATCAACAAAAATACTGCAAGGTTCTTTTTTAGTATTTAACCCACCTTTGTTAAGTTGTGTAATAATCAGACCGACAAGTGCAAGTGAGTGAACTAAATATTCGACGTAAGTACTTACAGATTCTTAAAATTCCAGGATAAGTGATTACGCTCTCATTCTGAGCCTGTGCTTGCGTTGCTCAGCGTTGCGTTTCTTTCTTGATTCTTGCGATGTAACTAGAACATCGTCGGCTAATTCATCTGACTGGCCGGGTCTGGCGAGATCTACGTCGCTATCTGGTTCTCCACTTCGTGTACCAAAGCCAGCGTTGGCCAATGCTTGGGAAATAGCGTTAGATCCTCCGTGGCCGCCATAACCGCCACTACCGCTTGCAGCGGCAGCTTGGGCAGCTGCATTGGCATCACCATATCCGCCGAATCCGCCGTAGCCAGAAGCTGCATTAGCGGCAGCTTGAGCAGCTGCATTGGCATCACCATATCCGCCGAATCCGCCGTAGCCAGAAGCTACATTAGCGGCAGCTTGAGCAGCTGCATTGGCATCACCATATCCGCCGAATCCGCCGTAGCCAGGAGCTGCATTAGCGGCAGTTTGAGCAGCTGCATTGGCATCACCATATCCGCCGTAGCCAGGAGCTGCATTAGCGGCAGCTTGAGCAGCTGCATTGGCATCACCATATCCGCCAAATCCGCCGTAGCCAGGAGCTGCATTTACGGCAGCTTGAGCAGCTGCATTGGCATCACCATATCCACCGAATCCGCCGTAGCCAGAAGCTGCATTAGCGGCAGCTTGAGCAGCTGCATTGGCATCACCATATCCGCCGAATCCGCCATAGTCAGAAGCTGCATTAGCGGCAGCTTGGGCAGCTGCGTTCGCATCACCATATCCGCCGAATCCGCCGTAGCCAGAAGCTGCATTAGCGGCAGCTTGGGCAGCTGCATTCGCATCACCATATCCGCGGAATCCACTGTAGTCAAAAGCTGCATTAGCGGCAGCTTGGGCCGCTGCATTCGCATCACTATGTCCGTCGAAGTCACTAAAGCCAGAAGCTGCATCAGCCGCAGCTTGGGCAGCTGCATTAGCATCTCGGTAGCCACCTAATCCACCATATCCGGTAACAGCATTAGCTGCTGCTTGTGTGGCGGCTTTGGATCCGCCGTATCCCCCATAGCCATTCGCGGCGTTAGCAGCTGCTTGGGCTTCGGCGATACTATATCCACCACCATAACCAGAACTAGTCTCTGCATTTGCGGCTGCTTGTGCGGCAGCATTGGATCCGCCGTATCCTCCATAGCCATTTGCGGCGTTAGCAGCAGCTTGGGCGTCTGCTATGCTATATCCACCACCATAGCCAGTTGCGGCATTCGCGGCTGCTTGGGCATCAGCGATGTTATATCCAGAACCATTTGCAGCGTTTGCGGCTGCTTGGGCGTCGGCAATGCTATATCCACCACCATAACCAGAACCAGTCACTGCATTCGCGGCTGCTTCTGAGGCAGCATTGGAACCTCCGTACCCTCCATAGCCATTCGCGGCATTAGCGGCTGCTTGGGCTTCGGCGATGCTATATCCACCACCATAACCAGAACCAGTCAATGCATTTGCGGCTGCTTGTGAGGCAGCATTGGAATCTCCGTATCCTCCATAGCCATTTGCGGCGTTAGCAGCTGCTTGGGCATCTGCTATGCTATAGCCACCACCATAGCCAGTTGCGGCATTCGCGGCTGCTTGGGCATCAGCGATGTTATATCCATAACCGGTTGCGGCGTTGGCGGCTGCTTGGGCGTCTGCGATGCTATATCCACCACCATAGTTCGATGCAGCATTAGCCGCTGCTTGGGCATCTGCTAAGCTATATCCGCCATAGTTGGAGCCCGCATTAGCTGCTGCTTGGGCATCTGCGACGCTGTATCCACCACCATATCCAGCGGCATTCGCTGCTGCTTGAGCAGCTGCATTAGCACTACTTCCTCCGTAGCCACCATAGTTTGCTGCAGCGTTGGCAGCGGCATTATCACTGGTATAATCTCCACCATAGCCATTCAATGAATTTGCGATAGCGTTTGCGTTGGCTGCAGCATTTCCAGCAGAATTGGCAACTGCATTAGCATTAGCCCAATCCAAGCCAGCGAAAATATTTTCGTAGGCTCCACTTGCAGCATTTGCTAATGCATCTGCCGATGCACTGGAACCGCCGGGGAAGCCTCCATAGCTGTAGGGTCCAAAATATCCGTTGTAACCACCGGCATTGGCGTTGGCCGCTGCGTTAGCTTCGGCGGAACTATGCGCGTTGCCCCAGTTAGGTACAATACCTGGGTTGCCTGAAAATAAATAAAGCAATTAATATTATTATAGTTTGAGCCTAGTCAATAGTAATCCACGTTTCAACAAGCTCAGCCTATCTCGTAGCATTGGAAGTATAGGTCAGGAATCAAGGTAGAGGCACCTTACACACGATAATGATTACGTTTTATTAGTAGGAATGGATTCTACTATAATTAAAATTTACGTTGCATACTTTGTACTACTCACCTAATATTAAGCCCTTAGAATCTGGTGTATTGTGTGCTGTAATACAATAATGAAAAAATAAATAAGATGCTACAGCTGAATCGTCCGATTTAGATCTGTTTTTTTTTACCAAATACAAAATAGTTTCGTGCTAATACAGTGCTACTGAATAATTCTTTACATATAGAATAAATCGTCGTGTCGTTATCGTCTCAACGATGACGATGTCTCATTTTAAAACTCCATAAAATAATGATGATATGTTGATGACATCATCATTCTACTTTGCATTCGGCCATGTATTAGTCAAAAATTATGTGTGTTTACAAACCTAAGCAAGTGGAGTCAGGGTGTGTCTCGATGTAGACGTAGTTGTAAACAACTTTGCAGACGTGGACCCGGCAAGGTTCTGACGGTACGCGGAAAGGTACCAATGGTTGGTGGTTTCTGCATTCAGGATCTAGAAACCGATAAACAGTTACTATTATTTTGTTCAATTTAATGATGAGAGTAAAAAATACAAAACATAAAACGCGGAACGTATCAATAATGAAATTATTCTTACCTATGTATAGTATGACCGGTACGGGGTAGTACTGGGTTTCTGCAAAATAACAAATTTACTTTCTTTTTGGGATCAGTTTTGTAATAATTATATTTTAATAACATTTCATTACCACTAAACTGATACTTGTAATCGTGTAATAACTCTTACCTCCAGGTACTTTAACAGGTACAGGCACTGGGATAATCCTGTCTTTGCCAGGAACAGTGATGTAGTGGTTCACTGGGTAAGGAATTGCTTTTGATGATGGAATTGGTGATTGTTGTACTGGATACGGCCTATTTAGAAAAACAGCCAATGTGTTTGGTGAATTAGGTGTTAACATTTTAAATGATTCTTTGAATAGTCTTTTCAAAAAATCAATCGTTGTTGCTGCAGTGCAATTGGATGCAGTGTGGGAAAGCTAATTATGGCTAGGAAAGAAGTAAATCTAATGAGCTAGTGTGGAAGAAAAGAGGGGGTGCCCAAATTATTACGGTAAAGACAGGAGGATGATATAACGTTGTAAACCAATTCTCACCTGTCTGCGGGATACGGTACAGGAATATTCTTCTCTACTGGAACTGGTACAGGTTGTCCGCGAATGTAGATCTTTTCAGCAGGTACTGGTACTGGTACGGGTACTGGTACCAAGATGCGTTTACCTGGTATCGGTACTGGTACGGGATAAGGACGCGGTGGTCCTGGTATGAACATGGGAGGCGGACCTGAAGTGGTGAATTAGATTATTGTGTTGATAATTCATAATATCCTTCCGTATGTTAATGCTTCTGAGATTACCATAAGATATTTTGAATTTTTCTCGCTATAACGCGCTAGTTTGACAAAAAATTTCATCTGAAGGTAAGCGATGATGTGGTTGTCGATGTTGTTCATTTTGAACCAGTTTTTTTTTTTTTTGAGAAAAGTAATACCTCCTAGGACGTTCGTCCGCATATCTAACATGTGGAGTGTGTATAGTGCGTCAGTGGTTATTACGCAGTTTATAACACTTGTTCTGATTGATTATGGTTACAATGAACGACCGAATACTTACAATACAGGAATTGATCCTTGGGTGTGGATTGAGGTTGCGATGTTTGGTGTGGCGGATGATGAGGGAAAGGCTGAGGTTCAGGAAGGGCAGGGAACGGGATTACGTGTGGCAGCGGTTGCGGCAGTGACAGGGGCTGCGGCAACGGTGCTGCAATCACAGACACATAACATCATTATGAGTAACCCGTATATGTAGTTTGGTTAGTTCGTTATAAAGTTTGATGATTTTCACATCAATTTTGAAACACTTTTTTTTTTAATTAGAACGGACTGGGAGAAAACCATATATCAGTCAAGACGTATTGTAATATATATTTATAAAAAAATACATTTGCTCTTTCTGAGACGGATACAATTGATTCTATGTTATCACGAATACGTTTTATTTTATAACTATGCAATTAATCAAAATGATGTATTCAGCATGATTTAAATAAAATCGTTACCTGACGCTGGTTCTGTCTCTGTTAACGGATATTGAAAAAATTAGTTTCGTATTTATTTGCAGTGATAGTAATTAAGGTATTTATGTTATGTAAAAGAAGTTTATACCCTGTGGCGGTAGTGTTGGATATTCGATTATTTCAATAACTACGCCGTAAAAAGAAAAAAAGAATTGAGCATCACGAATACCTAATCCATTGAAAAACATAATACGAGAAATACTTTTAGTCTCGTAATTGTTGCTATCATAGCAACAGAAAAATGCGACAAAAGGCAAACATCTTTGATTTTGGAAGTTTAAAGATAAAGGATGATATACTCGTAGTAGTCTATAGTATCATTTAATCTTTCAAGATCGTAATCTTATAATTATTTGAAATTAGTATCTAAGTTTTATTAAAAGGCATAAAATTCACGTACCTGGCGCTGGATGTAACTGATGAGGTCCGAACTCTGCAACAAAACATCATTACGTTAATAATGTTAGACCTGTAGTTATCAAAGTGAGCGATAATGACAACAGAGATTTTAAATATGTAAATTATTTGGAAATAGTAATTATTTCTTGACTTACAACGTTACACAGTACGACAAAAGCCTATCATTAATCCCAATTAAATTACAATGCTTGTAGGATGTTATTTCTGAAATTAATATCTTCTATTAACAAGAGCTCAGTCTTTATTACCCACCTATGGGTATTTATGAACGATTCTATAGACGTCATAATAATATACCTTGTGATGGAGATAGAGGCTGAAGGGGTCCTGCAAATATTGTTTAAAAAACATGAGCTCAGTCTTTATTACCCACCTATGGTTATTTATGAAGGATTCTATAGAGGTAATAATAATATACCTTGTGATGGAGATAGCGGTTGAAGGCCTCCTGCAAAAAAAGTAAAAAAAACATGAGCTCAGTCTTTATTACCCACCTATGGGTATTTATGAAGGATTCTATAGAGGTAATAATAATATACCTTGTGATGGAGATAGAGGTTGAAGGCCTCCTGCAAAAAAAGTAAAAAAAAAACATGAGCACAGTCTTTATTACCCACCTATGGGTATTTATGAAGGATTCTATAGAAGTAATAATAATATACCTTGTGCTGGAGATAGAGGTTGAAGGCCTCCTGCAAAAAAGTAAAAATAAACATGAGCTCAGTCTTTATTACCCACCCATGAGTATTTATGAAGGATTCTATAGACGTAATAATAATATACCTTGTGATGGAAATAGAGGTTGATAGGCTCCTGCAAAAAAAGTAAAAATAAACGTGAGCTCAGTCTTTATTACCCACCTATGGGTATTTATGAAGGATTCTATAGAGGTAATAATTATATACCTTGTGATGGAGATAGAGGTTGAAGGCCTCCTGCAAAAAATGTTTAAATAAAAACATGAGCTCAGTCTTTATTACCCACCTTTGGGTATTTGTGAAGAATTCCATAGAGGTAATGATAATTTACCTTGTGATGGAGATAGAGGTTGAAGGCCTCCTGCAAAAAAAGTTAAAATAAAACATGAGCTCAGTCTTTATTACCAACCTATGGGTATTTATGATATTCCGTAGAGGTAATAATATTATACCTTGTGATGGAGATAGTGGTTGAAGGCCTCCTGCAAAAAAAGGAAAGAAAAACATGAGCGCCGTCTTTCTTACCCACCCATGGGTATTTATGAGGGATTCTATAGAGGTAATAATAATATACCTTGTGATGGAGATAGAGGTTGCAGGCCTCCTGCAAAAACAGTTTAAGAAAAAAAATGAGTTCAGTCTTTTTTACCCACCCCCATGTATTTATGAAGGATTCTATAGAGGCATTAATAATATACCTTGTGACGGAGATAGAGGTTGAAGGCCTCCTGCAAAAAAGTAAAGAAAACATGAGCTCAGTTTTTATTACCCACCTCTGGGTATTTATGAAGGATTCTATAGAGGTATTAATAATATACTTTGTGATGGATATAGAGGTTGATGGGATTCTGCAAAAACAGTTAAAAAAACATGAGTTCTGCCTTTATTACCCACCTATGGGTATTTATGAAGGATTCTATAGAGGTAGTAATTAGTTACCTTGTGATGCAGATAAAGGTTGAAGGGATCCTGCAAAAAGTAAAAAAAAGAGCTCAGTCTTTATTACCCACCTATGGGTATTTATGAAGGATTCTATAGACGTAATAATAATATACCTTGTGATGGAGATAGAGGTTGAAGGCCTCCTGCAAAAACAGTTTAAAAAAAAATGAGCTCAGTCTTAATTACCCACCCATGGGCATCTATGAAGGATTCCATAGAGGTAATAATAATTTACCTTGTGATGGAGATAGAGGTTCAAGGCCTCCTGCAAAAAAAGTAAAAAAAAAACATGAGCTCAGTCTTTATTACCCACCTATGGGTATTTATGAAGGATTCTAAAGAGGTAATAATAATATACCTTGTGATGGAGATAGAGGTTGAAGGCCTCCTGCAAAAACAGTTTAAAAAAAACATGAGTTCAGTCTTTATTACCCACCCGTGGGTATCTATGAAGGATTCTATAGAGGTAATAATAATATACCTTGTGATGGAGATAGAGGTTGAAGGCCTCCTGCAAAAACAGTTTAAAAAAAACATGAGTTCAGTCTTTATTACCCACCCGTGAGTATCTATGAAGGATTCTATAGAGGTAATTATAATATACCTTGTGACGGAGATAGAGGTTGAAGGCCTCCTGCAAAAAAAATAAGAAAAAAACATGGGCTCAGTCTTTAAAACCCACCTATGGGTATTTGTGAAGAATTCCATAAAGGTAATAATAATATACCTTGTGATGGAGATAGAGGTTGAAGGGATTCTGCAAAAACAGTTTAAAAAACATGAGCTCTGCCTTTATTATCCACCTATGGGTATTTATGAAGGATTCTATAGAGGTAGTAATAAGTTACCTTGTGATGCAGATAAAGGTTGAAGGGATCCTGCAAAAAGTAAAAAAAAATGAGCTCAGTCTTTATTACCCACCTATGGGTATTTATGAAGGATTCTATAGACGTCATAATAATATACCTTGTGATGGAGATAGAGGTTGAAGGCCTCCTGCAAAAACAGTTAAAAAAAAATGAGCTCAGTCTTAATTACCCACCCATAGGCATCTATGAAAGATTCCATAGAGGTAATAATAATATACCTTGTGATGGAGATAGAGGTTCAAGGCCTCCTGCAAAAAAAGTAAAAAAAAACATGAGCTCAGTCTTTTTTACCCACCTATGGGTATTTATGAAGGATTCTAACGAGGTAATAATAAGTTACCTTGTGATGCAGATAGAGGTTGAAGGCCTCCTGCAAAAACAGTTAAAAAAAAAATTGCTTAGTCTTTATTACCCTTCCATGGGTATCTATGAAGGATTATATAGAGGTTATAATAATATACCTTGTGACGGAGATAGAGGTTGAAGGCCTCCTGCAAAAAAGTAAAAAAAAAAACATGAGCTCAGTTTTTATTACCCACCTTTGGGCATTTATGAAGGATTATATAGAGGTATTAATTATATACGTTGTGATGGAGATAGAGGTTGAAGGCCTCCTGCAAAAACAGGTTAAAAAAAACATGAGCTCAGTCTTTCTTACCCACCCATGGGTATTTATGAGGGATTCTATAGAGGTAATAATAATATACCTTGTGATGGAGATAGAGGTTGAAGGCCTCCTGCAAAAAAAGTAAAAAAAAACATGAGCTCAGTCTTTATTACCCACCTATGGGTATTTGTGAATAATTCCATAGTGGTAATAATAATATACCTTGTGATGGAGATAGAGGTTGCAGGCCTCCTGCAAAAACAGTTTAAGAAAAAAAAATGAGTTCAGTCTTTATTACCCACCCATGGGTATCTATGAAGGATTCTATAGAGGTAATAATAATATACCTTGTGACGGAGATAGAGGTTGAAGGCCTCCTGCAAAAAAGTAAAAAAAAAAATCATGAGCTCAGTTTTTATTACCCACCTATGGGTATATATGAAGGATTCTATAGAGGTAATAATAATATACCTTGTGATGGAGATAGAGGTTGAAGGCCTCCTGCAAAAAAAATAAGAAAAAAACATGAGCTCAGTCTTTATTACCCACCTATGGGTATTTGTGAAGAATTCCATAGAGGTAATAATAATATACCTTGTGATGGAGATAGAGGTTGAAGGGATTCTGCAAAAACAGTTAAAAAAACATGAGCTCTGCTTTTATTACCCACCTATGGGTATTTATGAAGGATTCTATAGAGGTAGTAATAAGTTACCTTGTGATGCAGATAAAGGTTGAAGGGATCCTGCAAAAAGTAAAAAAAGAGCTCAGTCTTTATTACCCACCTATGGGTATTTATGAAGGATTCTATAGAGGTAATAATAATATACCTTGTGATGGAGATAGAGGTTGAAGGCCTCCTGCAAAAACAGTTTAAAAAAAACATGAGTTCAGTCTTTATTACCCACCCATGGGTATTTATGAAGGATTCTATAGAGGTATTAATTATATACCTTGTGATGGAGATAGAGGTTGAAGGCCTCATGCAAAAACAGTTTAAAAAAAACATGAGCTCAGTCTTTCTTACCCACCCATGGGTATTTATGAGGGATTCTATAGAGGTAATAATAATATACCTTGTGATGGAGATAGAGGTTGAAGGCCTCCTGCAAAAACAGTTTTAAAAAAACATGAGCTCAGTCTTTCTTACCCACCCATGGGCATCTATGAAGGATTCCATAGAGGTTATAATAATATACCTTGTGACGGAGATAGAGGTTGAAGGCCTCCTGCAAAAAAAGTAAAAAAAAAAACATGAGCTCAGTTTTTATTACCCACCTAGAGGTATTTATGAAGGATTCTATAGAGGTATTAATAATATACCTTGTGATGGAGATAGAGGTTGAAGGCCTCCTGCAAAAAAAATACATGAGCTCAGTCTTTATTACCCACCTATGGGTATTTATTAAGGATTCTATAGAGGTATTAATAATATACCTTGTGATGGAGATAGAGGTTGAAGGAGTTCTGCAAAAAAAAAAACAGACTGTAGCTTCGCTTTTGCAATCAATATTAGCAACAAAATCAGAAGAATTCTATAGATTGCACGTTTTTCAATTCATTTCAACAGATAGAAAGTTTCTATGATTAGATACAAAGATTACACAATACTAACTACCAGCTGTAGTTAGTATTAAGACTGATGTAGTAATATAAAGTGATTTTTTATGCAAAAATGATTAAGGGAAAACTCATTCAAGTACCTAGTAAAAAAAAAACTTTTTTTTTTGTATTCGTTAATACGAGTATACCTGACTGCGAAGGTAACGATGGTGGAGGTACAGGAATTAGGTCTGTGAATGAGTATTTAAACAATATTGTATAACTTCACTTCAACCATTCAAACTTAATTCCGAAATATTTACTTCAGAATCTAAAGTAAAAGAAGAATAATGAAAATGAAAAACCAGCAACTAGCACTTGACAAGATAGCATTTACTCGTACATAACCTCAAGAAGTCAATAACACCAATAAATAATTCCAACCCAATAGGATTCTAACCAATCTCACAAAATCGCAGTTTACAATCACAAGAAAAATGTAACGCTACAGTTTTACTACCTGCTTGTGGTGCAGGAGCTGCCAATATGATGACAATTTTTTTTTATATCTCAAAAAAATGTTTGCTTCCAAATAGTGCAAACAATGTTATTAAAAGAGTAAAAGCTTAAAAAATTGCCAAGTTAAAAACTTTTTAAAGTAAGTGTCAGACAGGGACAGCACTATCGTAGAAGTGACGTAACGACTAAGTAACTTCATACTAGCACCATACATTATCCGTACCGCGCGACAAGGGTGGTAATAAATCTATAAACTTTTAAAGCGTGTAGCTTCTTCGTATTTACATCGATTTAACAGATTTTTTCAATTTTCTCATGTTTATTATGCCTTCTTTGAATTGACATTATTTTTTCAAACAGTTTTAATATTAGTCATCATCCCTATCAAAAAATGTAATATATTTATGAAACACTATGGAATAAATATATGGAATAAAAATAACTCAGTTAGATTTTTATGTAGCCTCAAAATATACCTGGTTGGTGAATCAACGGAGGTGGTGACAATGGAATTGGTGCGGTTGAAAAAGTAATGTGAACCGAAATGTTTCAGCTTTTGATAAACCACGAAAAAAATTAAAAAGTGGCAGCATTAGGCTTTCAGAATAGAATTAAGCAATCCACGAGAAAGAACTCTGGCTGCAAGAAAACGTATCTATTTAGAATAAGCATATATATAAGGAAGTACCTAATCTTTTCAATTCAGGATTATTTTATATCATACTTGGTTCAGGTATTTGTTCTGGCAGAGATGCTGTTAAAATATTAATTTGTAAAAATAAACATTTTATGGACTGCAAACATCAGTTAAGGATAAACTGATGAATGGTGGCGGAAGCGGCGGTGGCAGAGGTACTGTAAAATTGTAAAATGTTCGTATATCTACGAGCTTATGAATATAAAAGAAGCATTCGAATTTTTTAAGATAGGAATACAGTCTGAGTGACCAACTAAACTGATTTTAGACTCAAAGTAGAATGCGCACCAATTTATTAAATATGAGCTCTAAGTTACCTGGAGTTGATAGCGGTGGTGTTATTATTTCTGGAACTAATGTAGAATTCGAATTCAATGTAATGTACAACCAATGTTGAAGAGGCAATGGAGTTGGGAGCAATAGAAGTGGTGCTGTGAACACGTCAACGAATGTAAAATCGCTTTTTTCAGACCACCAAAAGAACATTTTTTTTATTGTCATTCATTTTGGTTGTGCGAGTGCATAATTATTACACCTGGCGGTAACAATGGTTGAGGCGGAACCACTAAAAAGGAGATTAACTTGATAAGGAATAAGTTGCAATGACGAAGAAAGTTGAAGCATTTATAACATGAAATAGTAATAAAACTCGTCTATTAATATGGGATGTGTAAGCGGAGGTATAATTATTTCTATTATTTCTGGAACTAATGCAGAACGAAAATATTACGCTTAGGAGTATTTTGACTAAAAAATAATTATCGACATTGGTCATAAATAACTATACCTGATATAGAAGACATTGACGGTGAGGAAAGCGGTGCTGTAAACACGAAAACCAAATATTATATTATATTCTTCATTTTACTACAATTGTATGTGTTCTCTAATTAAAAGATTTAATTATATACCAGTGGGGTTATGGCGTAACACACGAACAGTAGGAACGGCTTTCATTTTGACAGTTCAACAACATTCATTGCGTTATTTACATTGTTGAGCAGACATATTTTACGAACATATGAATCAATGAATTAGCAATATCCTTCAAAATTATTCGGATTGTGATTGAAAGTGTGTTACACAATTAGGGTGCTGCTGCGGAAGTGGTTGTGGCAGAGGAAGTGGTTTTGGCTGAGGAAGTGGTTGTGGCAGAGGAAGTGGTTGTGGCTGAGGAAGTGGTTGTGGCTGAGGAAGTGGTTGTGGCAGAGGAAGTGGTTGTGGCTGAGGAAGTGGTTGTGGCAGAGGAAGTGTAGAACGTTATTGGGACAAAATATTGGAGAGTAATAATAGTATTGAGTTGAGACAAAAGTGTGCAAGGCGAACCGAGTTATTAAAATATTGGGTTTACCTGCAGGTAGGTTTATTTCTATTTCTGGAACTGACGCAGATTATAGAAATGATACTAATCAATTATCTTGGGTTATTCTTAAATTACATTAAATTTGTAGAATGTTTTCACAAGGCCTAAATTAAAAGACTAAATAACTAACTATACAAGTGAATATAAAACAAAAGGGACACATAGGCGTCGAAGTAATCGTCTTACTCTCTTAATAATTGGGTAATTTCAGTTCAAAATAATATGCATACTATGAAATCTATGTACCTGGTTGAAGAGGCCATCCAGGTGGGGGTAACGAAAGTGGCGCTGCAAAATATATTATGTTGGTAGACCAAGTTACAGAATCAAACCAAGTTTATGTTAATGGAAAAATAATATTAAGGATAGGATTTTTAATGATCATCCTTGTAGTGGAAGTGTTTGAGGCAGTTGCTCTGCAGAAATTTAGTATATATAATTAATAGGCATTATATTGTAAGAAAAGAACTTAAGCTTGTAAATTTAAACAAAAAATAGTGCAGAGTTGCCAACAAGGCAAATGATTACTGTAAATTACATGGAGCAGCAACTCCTGGTTGGAGAGGTAATGGAAGAAGTCCTGTGAAAAAGTTACCAAAATCTACCTTTGCGTTTGACTCACAATGAACAAAAGTAATATATGATGTATATTAAAAGATTATTATATTTACTATACCTGAGTGTGATGGAAGTGGTTGTGGAAGTAGTGCAGAAAATTTACGAGTCAAATAAGTTTGAGCCTCATAAGGAAGGGAAACTTAAAATAATATTCATTAAGGAATAAGTTGGAGGGACCAAAATGGCCGAGTAATTTAATTCAAAACTTATAAAAATACATGTGGTAGCGGTGGTGTTATATTTTCTATTATTTCTGTAACTAATGCAGAACGAAGGAATGAGGCTACTGCGTAGGTAGTTTGATAAATAGTTATTATGTCCATCTTGTATAGTCTTTAATTTACCTGATATAGAAGACATTGAAGGCGAGTTTGGTGAAAATGGTGCTGTTGAAACGTCAACTAAAATATACCTTTATTTTTGACTGCCTGCTTTTATTTTACGAGTATGGCAACCAATACGGTTCAACGTAGGGACAAAATAATATGTTATGTTGTTAAGAGATCGTAAATAATTATAACCGGTGGTGTAAGCGGTTGTACCAGAGGTACTGCAAAAGTTAACGTGTAAAATAGTACTGATATATTTATCTTGTTACATTCAGTAAGGAGTTTTCAGACAAAGTTGAAGTCGAACCAAATTAGTAAAAATGGACTTTAATTACCTGGAGGTAGATTCTGTGGTTGAATTGTATCTATCATTTCTGAAACTAATGCGGAACAAGTTACTTCCTAACTAATACTATTAATACGAAAGTACGTTTGTTTGTTACTCTTTCACATCAAAACGGCTGAACGGATTCAATTGAAATGGCACGCAGAGAGACCATGACCTGGCTAAGGACATAGGCAACAGTAACTTCAATATAAAGTGGAGTCTTAAAAATATACATGGTTGAAGAGGCAATGGTTCTGTGAAAGTATGTTATGTAATCCAAATTATACTTTAGTAGGAAGTATTATACGAGTATTACATAATTATACATAACATAAACAGCCTATTATGTTCGCACTGCTGGGACACAGGCCAAGTCTGTGAGAGGGAGCGGGCCGCAGTCCACCACGCGAGCCCAGTGCGGGTTGGTAGATGTCACATGTCTTCGAATTTTTGGCTCTAAGACATGCCGGTTTCCTCACGATGTTTTCCTTCACCGTTTTGAGAGCAGTGGTGATGAAATAATTCACACAAAGTAAAGCGCCTGTCTGGGTTCGAACCTACCACCTATAACACGTAAGTCGCGGCCGTCACCACTGGGCCACCACTTTTCATTGGCCACCGCTGTATTATATTAATGGAACACTTATTTTTGGGTTAAAAAATGACCTATATTGAAAATTACAGAAATTGATTCAGTACACGATTTATTATTATTAAGATCTCATGTAAAATGTACCAAAAATCACACTGATAAATGAATTTGAATTTGAACAAAGTACTTTCATAATGTGCTGTATAGTTTATTGATTATAGGCTACAAAATAATATGCAGTCTTAAAATGTACCTGGCTGAAGACTAGAACGCAAGTGGTGCTGCGTTTATTTTTTCTTCAAAATATACCTTCTGCTTCGACAACCAACTAATAGGCTAAACATAAACTTAATCTGATCTTCATCATTGATTAAGCCAAGTAGAGTAAAATTATAAAAGCAAAACTGCGGGTTGTGGCTCATTCCAGTACGAGATTTTGATGTTTTCACATGCATTCGTTTAGAAAAAGAAGATACATTTATAAATTCCATTAAGAAGGTAGAGTGAACAAATTCACTTGTAGGACATGTCATACATAATACGTGATATTGTAATTTATATGTATACCTGGCTTTGGAAGTGGATGTGGCAGAGGTACTACAAAAATAATAATAGAGGCTATCTTTAAAGATACTTGCTGCTTTTAATAACGTATCAATAAACGTGACCAACAAGGTTTAACCATTTCAGTTAAAAGGAGGAGAAAACAAACCAAATTCTTAAAGTATGGACTCCAAATTACCTGGAGGAGGAATTGGAGGTGTGATTATATTAACAACTTCTGCAACAGTAGAACGAAAATATTTGTTATTGGATGTTGTACCTGTGAGTTGTTCTAATTAATTACAATTCTCTACATTGTACAGTAAATTCACCGCTTGACTAGCCGGAGGTGGGGATAATGAAAGAAGTTCTATAAAAATCAATCAAAAGTTCATACATTTAACTTTAAGGGGGTTCACTTTTAGCTTGTCTTCATAAGTATTAAATATAATAATATTATACATTGTGTGGCATTCGGTTGTGGTAGGATACTGCAGACAATTTATGTTTAAATATTTATGTACTCTGTTGATTATTTCATCGATTTTTTGTTCAAACAATGTTATCAAAGTTATAATTTATTTTAATACCTGTAGGTTGTGGGGGTAATGGTGGTAATGGAAGAGGTGCTGAAATAGTTATCGTGGCATGATATCCATGTATAAATATTTTAAGTCGAAATAAAAATATAGGCCTTGAGATCGAACACAATTTACTAGATCGTCCAGAAAGTAAAAGATAAAAAAATACTATTTCAGGCATTTTATCTGAGTCTATATTACCTGATAAAGGACTCGGTAGGAATGGTGGAACTATATGCGGCAAAAAACATATTACCATTTTTAACCACAGACAAATCAATTGGTTTGCATTGAGAAACAAAAGTAATAAATTACTAAAGTTTCAACTAGCTTGCGACTTTACTATTAAATTATTCAATCATAAGGCCCGATCAAAAAAAGTTCATATCAAGTCACAAAACTACGCTTCAAAACAACGTCTACCAAATTAAAGGATCACAAATAACTAAATGAGCTCAAATAGTAACAAAATAGACATCAAAAGACGATGCTACTTGCACAACCAGTCATGCAAACTCGTTGACGAAATCATTTAAAGACTAATCCAAAGAAAGACCAAAGGCCCAAGACAAAAGAACGACAACACAGTTTAATATTGACAATGCGACTTACGTGGCCGAGGTGGCAATGGTACAGACAGCTGATCCACTGTAAATAAACAATGAATGTTACATACCAACTTTTGAGCCTGGTTACAAAAGTGGAGGAGTATATAGAATAGTTTGGTTGCTTACGGAAGCACAGGTTGCAGGCCGCGCACTTGGAGTACAGGAGTCCTGAGGATGTGAAACAAGCGCAGACGTAGCACATGTTGTTCCTCTTCTCGTAGTACATGTCACCATCCGCGTTGCATTTGTGTATCGGTTCTGTGAAGAAGAAAATACAAATTAGCCATGAAATAGGATATCTTTAGAGGATATTCATTCTGAACGTTTTACTTAGAAAAAATATAAATGGATATGTAGGTTTTTTTTTACAATACAAACCATAATCAGCCCATAATATTTCCACTGCTGGTACATATGCCTCCTCTCTAAGAGAAGAAGTGGGCTACATTCTTCCATAGGTGTATTTGAGATCAGGGGAATGTTCGGTCTGAGGAGATGCCGGTTTCCTCACGATGTTTTCATAGCCGTTTTAGAGCAATGGTGATAATATTAAATGGACTAAGTAAAGTGTATGCCTGCCTGAGGTCGAACCCACGTTAGTCGAAGCCGTTATTATCTGGCAACCACTACTCATATTGCATACTTTGCTTTACTTTATCATTAATTATTTTTCTATAAACAACAATTTTGTCTTAATTTCTTTAGGAATTGAATTGTGAATAATAAAACTTGTACATACCGTAGCGGATTAGTTCTTCAGGGTTGAACATACGACTTTCATCAGATTCGGAGTCTTCCGGAGTGGAATCTGCTACTTCATCTGTAAATGATACCATTTTAATCATGAGAATGTTGTTTTGATTCGTTCGTCTTCCGACACAAGGCGATTATCAGTGTGTTTTTATTAAGACTTCTCGTTATAATTGTGTTCGTTATGCTGAAATCCTGAGGACAATATTTGTTCCCACAAATATTGTCTACAAGTTTATGTTCGACAGTCCTTTCGATTTTGTAAAGATTTTCTTATGGTCGGATAAAGTGTTATCTAGATTTTTCATCAGCAATTTCTCTGTAGCAGCCCGGAGGCTGGATGTGTGCCCTTTTATAATAGTACGGCGACTTTTGAATGGGACTTACACATAACTGGCGATATGTTATTATATAATTATAACTTATTGCATCTTTAGAATTAACTCGTATTTTAGAAGCCTAAAATGGTGATATAGTGAAAACCCTCATATTATGACAAATACCTGATGATTCTTGTGATGCTGATTGTAGTACATGTCCTGATCGGAGCTCGGCGCTCACTGTTGTGGAATCTAAGAGCTCATCTGTCGCACCGTGATAAAAAAAAGTTGAGAACAACATTATAAAAAAATAGTATTAAGCTAATATCTGTTGATTTTGATGTAAAATAAAAAGTCTCTTTAATTTTGTAAAACAAAAATAACATTTAAAAACCCGATAAACATACTTGGCAAAACATTTGAGATGGAAAAACGATCTGCCAGAGAAATACATAAATAAAAAATTTAGGTACCAAAAATAGGCAGATACTAGCTCAATCAAGTAAAAACCGCTATCACTTGTCTACGTGGAGTTATAAGTTAATGGAAAGACATAAGAGACGACGAAAAAGAAGATGCTGGGTATGTTAAGACAAAGCTTACTTACCGCTTTCAGGTCGGGCTGTGACCCCCACAGCCAACAGGAAGAGAAGCCATAGGCTCTCGTTGATCTTCAACATTTTCTTGGACCCGAAACTATGGACCCAACAGCGAGTTGTGCCCAACTCACCGAAGATACCATCTCCATCAACACTTCCACTATTTAAACCTTTTATTCTTAACGCATTGAAACGCATGCATAATCGATTCGCTTATTAAATTCACAATAATATATAGTTTTAATCTTATTTTAATATATTTAAACGAAGCGTAAATATCTATAGGAATTCATTAAGTGTTTACGTAACCTTCTGTAGTTGTTGTGAAGTGAAAAGATGTCTTCCTTACGTTCCGGAGAGGGTCGTGGGTGACATTCCAGGAAATGGGTCAATATGTCACTTGCACCGTGGTGCCGCCTGTCGCCTTAGAACGCAATAGCAATCATATTTATATTTTCCAATACACCTCGTATTTCTGCAGTATTTACCAGGTTTCGGAATGTTATTTACTTGAATATTGAATGTTTCTTCAGCTTCCCAGTTCTTAAGACTTTATTCATGAAATGTACTAAGTATTACATTGTTCTAGTATGTATGAATCTTAAACAATCTAAGTGCCGTTTAGACTACTTCCTCTAATCAAAACCAATTGCCTTTTCAATTTCAGAAACAATATTGGATGTTACAACATCTTTGATTCTCCAAGTATATGCTAATTCAACCTTTGAACTTGAATTTTTCGACAAGATATTTAGTTTTGAATTGTAATCACAAATTCAATAAGTCTAATTCACTCATTCCGCAAAGTATTTAACACCACAATGGCATAAAATTACATTTAAAATGTCTGAAAAACAAGAGCAACAATCGGGGGTCTCCGCCACAATGGGGCGGGCGGCAGGAAGTGGGGTGGGGGCCAGCGGAACCGGAAGTGCGACCCACTAATGACGCTCCGTAGCGCCATCTACGTGCAAGCCTGCGTGAACCTCACCATTGTTGTTGGAATGAAATTTTCCTATGTTTTGTGTGAAATTTTAATAATATAACATATGGTCGAATTGTGGTCAAAGAAACACGGAATTTCGGGATAGTTAGGTAGATGGCTTTTGTCTAAGTTTCGAAGCTAAAGTTTTAAAATATTAATCGTAATAATATGTATTTTTTTTGTAACTTCGAGTAATTACATACATAGGTACATAGACTCACTCCTTCTTCCCATGGGGCGCATAAACTACAGAACGCCACCTGTAACGATCTTTGATTAATTAATTACATTAAAATATAATTTGACCTCTGCCAAAATATAAATCCCTTGGGAAATCATGTTCCCACAAATAACAGATTCAATCATCAGAAAAACATCAATTACAATAATATGAGTAATAATTTCATCCGAAATCCAATCGGGTTCGAACAACAAATACAGTAAAATACCAGAAAAATCTATTTGAAAACGAATCAGTCCCATTTGGGCGGGAACATGATTGATTAAAACCAAGATGGCCGCCATTGTTATTGACAGCTGACATTGCTGCGTTCGTCCGTTAGTTTTTGAGAAAATAACATGGTTTTATTTTATATTCCGACTTTTATGCATTAAATAATTTTTATTAATTAATTTATTCATTCAATTATATTAAACAGTTTAAGCATTGGGTAGGATTCTTAAAAATACCGACTTTACACAAATTCTTCGTTTTCAATATAACCTCACATTTTATTGCAGTGAAACTATAATATGGTTCTACTTCTTGGCAAAGAACACATGTGGGTTCTTTTTTCTCCACAAAACATTAGATAGACTTAGGAAAACTGTTTGAAAAGGATACTTACATATCATTACGCGAGATACCTGAATTACTGGTTAAATGGCTCCTCAGGGAGTTTTTCATTTACCGAAGTTTTGTCTAACTAGTTGCTAACTGACTACACACATTTCACTTGGGTATGGAGAAAAGGAATTCTGATTCTGAATACAACCATAAAGATTTTTACTGAACGAAGAACTCTCTTGAGTTGAGAAAAATATGTTTCTAGGTTTATGTCTGAGGAAATGTCTGCAGATAGAAAAAATACTGATGTCTAACAAATAATAGCTTAGTTAAATTGGTTACATTTTGATTTTGTTTGATATCTTGTGGTTTATCAAATACTAAATTATTAATGTTTGTTTTTCTTTATTGTTACAGGTATGACATGAAACATAATATTCACATCATTATGCGGCGAAAAGGTACAATACATACATCTAAAAGACTTCCTTATTGATGTTATGCTTGGGCATTTTAGGAATAATGAGGATCATATAAGTGCAGGCTAAATAAAGAAGTGTAAAGGTTCAAGTCTCCAGACAGGCGCGACGCGACGTTGCGACGCGATTCTGGTAGAACAGTTTCCATGAAGTTTTCATAGAAATTGTTGTACTAGAGTCGCGCCTGTCTGCAGGAGTCTTAAAGCTCGTCTTTCCAGGTTCATTTTCTTGCAATAGATCTTCAGCCATTAACCTGAAAATCAATTCACCCCTTTAAACATTAGCATTGCCAATAAACTCTGGTACTACAACTTGTGCTTGTCTACTCTTGCACCATACTATGCATTACCTACTTTTATTTCCATTTTTAGACTCTACTATGTTAAGGGGACTACAGGACCTGAACGCAAGTTTTATAATGCCTGAAAGTAAATGATCTAATGCAGTAAAAAAATTTATCATCTTCTTCACTACATATGCTAGTTAGATAGTGTGTTGAAAACATAATACAACTAGCAGTCTGACAGTGACCGCGCTTTAGTTCTTGTCAGCATCTTAATGCACTACTATACTTGGCTGCCGCGTTGGTCTACTGGTTGCAAGCGCTGCTGCTGCTCGATTCCCAGGTCGAACTACGTGTTATTGGGTTTTCCATCTGGAATTTCTCAGTAGCAGCCCGAGTCTTATGAGTCTTGAGAGTTTCGGCGATTGGTCCGCTAGATGGCGATAGGCTCGCCCCCTATTAAATGGGATTTAAACATAACTGGCGAAACGTAGGTGTTGTAGACACCTTTAGACACCGTAGACACCGGTAGGTGCACGTCTGCCTAACCCTTTTGAGGAATACAGGCGTGATGTTGTTATGTCAATGCATTACTACTGATGCGCATTACTGTGGGCCAACTTCTCCGTCCGTCCGTCAACGAACATACGGGCTCGTCCGAAAGTGGTTCGGTACATCGGAATGAACCTCTCGATGAATTAACTTCGATGAGCCGAAACGCATCGCGAGTAACGACGACTGAATGGTGTTGTTATTCATTTTGAGTTCAGGCCCCGAACTAATCCTTTTGACCTTGAAAAATCCGTTGAAGTGATACGGAGTAGCAAACGCCCGTAATTTCGGCCAATACCACGGACTTCGCGCTTACAGCGCAGACCTCCAGCTACGAGGGTCTACTCCCTCTATCTCGTGACCCTCGTTAGTTAGTAAACTGCCCACCGCAATCTCCCCAGTAGTCCCCAGGGTCGCTGCAGGTGTCCTGATCAAATCTACATACATAGGAGTATGCAATTTAAACTTTGCTTTTTGCGAGGTCAAGTTGTTTTCCAATAGTAGATTGATAGTAAACATGTGTGTGTGGAATGTTGTTATTGCTGACTTTATGTTTAGTGGAATAAAGTTTCGATGACAAGCTCTGTAATTGTACAAGTCTAAACAAATTACCAATTACCATTAATTATTATTGCACTATTCAAAAGAAAAGATTTGATTTATTGTATTACGCGTTCACGTTAAAACGGTTAAACTGATTTGGATGAAATTTGGCACATTGGTAGATTGGATTAGGACATAAAATACTTTTTACCCCGATATTCCCACGTGATCGAGACTAGTGCGGGTGAAACCGCAGGGCGCAGCTAGTACTTGATTGAAATGCATTTTTTTTATCAAGTATCGAAGTGTCGAAGTAATTCTGGCGCAAAACCATTTATTTATAAAGATAAAAAATTTGAATTTAATTAATATATAGGTTACACCTTTAGTCGGACTTTCATTAAAAACTGTGCGAAACTGTGATAGTAATACATCAATTAAACAAATTAATACGAAACATTATAAAGTACTTACATTCCGATACTTTTCATATTGATTGAGCCATAGATTTGAATATTCTACGTATTCACTGAAAAACATACAAAGCAAAATATATTTGTATAACTCGAATACAGTAATATTTATTAAAATATCCTAACAGTCCCTACTTTACATAAATCACTGCTCTACTTATTTCAATTCCAAAAGCTCTATCAATATCATGAAACATTTCCAAATACCAGTTTTTGAGCGCTCCCCAACTGTGCACTTTGAACGAAAAGTTTTGGCGTATAGAATACCGAACTATACATCAGTGGCGCCATCTGCTGCCGCCATAATGGAAACTGTCAGAGTTAACACGAACACATGATGTGGAATTTCATGAAACGCAATTCTATAGGAACTGCAGTTGCTTCTTGATTCCTTTGGTTGTTTTTTTTTTGGTTTGTTCATGTTGAGATTCTCATTCGGAGTGATGAGCGAACTAAAACATTCATAGCCCCAGTAGCTAAGGCCGCGTACTAACCAAAAGCGAAAGTCACGCGAGTACGTGAACGTTGCGCTCTTTTATAGGAATATAACAAACTCGCGCGATCAATCAAGTCGCGTATGTACGTCATTATTGAGGTAAATGATCGTATAACCACATTCACACGACAGTCGCCTTATGTTAGGACACGGGGTAAGACGTCTCGCAATGGCAATCGAGACGATGAGTGTTCAATTACACTACAACGAGCATAGTATAGCTTAGCTTAGTTAAAAGGACTAACAAGGCAATTTTTTTTTTTTTTTATCTTTTCTTCTGCGATCAGTCCCTGGACTATGAGCAGATTTGTTGTTGGTGCGTTTGATAGTGTAGAGTGGTTTCTCCAGCAAGATTTCCCTCTTTATATTATTTGGCAGCATGTCCTAGTTGGCATTGGCAAGGTCCATTACAGCTAACCTTTTCAGCCGCCTTTTATAATCCGGCTTTGTAAGCGCTTTCGCCAGAGGATTTGGATGATTCTGAAGGCGTGCTTTGTAACGTTCTGCCCAGTTTTTCGCTTCCTGATGCACTGTGTTTTGGTTAAGGTATTCATGAACCTCGCAGTTTCTTGTAAACCATGGTGCATTTGTGATGTTTTTAAGGATGACATTTTGAAATCTTTGGAGCATGTTGATATTAGAGACACTTGCAGTTCCCCATAGTTGGATGCCATAGGTCCAAATTGGCTTTAAGATGGTGTTGTACACCAGTAGCTTATTGTCTATCAACAGGACAGAGTTTCTTCCAAGGAGCCAGTATAGGTTCCTGTGTTTAATATTGAACTGATTTCTCTTGGCTTGGATATGTGTCCGCCATGTAAGCCTGCGGTCAAGATGCATGCCCAGGTACTTCACAGAGTCATTATATAACAAGGCTAATAATAAAATAATATAATAATGTGATGATTTTCGACACGAAGCTATGGCCAGGCTTTAAATGGTTAACTATTTGTAAAGCGATGTAAAGAATTTTCAGGAGCTGCTGGAGTGCAGCAGCTCCTGAAAATTCTTCGAGCTTGTAAATATTCTAGTTGCTTTAGTGCGAAAGTGCTACAATGGAAATGGGAAGTGAAAATTGGTTACAATGTTTCATATTTTTCCTGTCATGGTTGTCAAAGGATTGAATACTACGCTGTCGTTTGACATCAAGATTAAAGTTGGATTCAGGGCAGATGACATTTTCAAGTCTTAAAGTTAAACTTTTACTGATTTCGTTAAAAAAAGTTTCCACAAAAAATGATCTAACGAGTATACCTATAATGTTACCATGAAACAGGTTTTTATTCCAAGATTTTGCTCTCAAACATCTGTCATTTTAATATCAGAAGCGAAACTGTGTGTTACAACAAAATGTTCATAATTCCTGGAGTTTGAGAACGTTATGAGTAACGTCGCCGGTCGCGCGGATGCGGCGCGTCATTTGTTGCTATGTCGCTCAGAAGACGCGTCACTGTAGGGCTGCCATCGCCGTATCATTTAATGAAGCGTTTTTACTAGGTTATTACCTTTATAAGGGAGAGTTTTTTCCAAGTTTGGGAGGAGGGTAAATCGATTTATTTCGGCCTCGGTAGGTATGTTGATTTTCCGGTTTACTGGGGATTGTGTTTACCTGTTGTGATCGTTTGCGTAAGAAGATCAATTTCAACAAAAACAAAGAAATCATCGTCATTACAGCAATAAGTAATCACCATCGTCACAGCGACGGGTCTTGCTTTGCATCTTAATGTTTACTATGGCTATTTATTTACTTAATTTGATCTTAATTACAAATCGCAGCTGTCGCGCTCATTGTTCATCAGTGTTATGAAATGCCTGTACACGGCTTTCTGACATGTAATGTACAAATCTGGTGATATCCTGTAATGTATAACTATTTTTTGTCCCTAATAAATAAAATAAAACGTTTCCCTGGCTTTACATTAAGGGGTTTATTTGTAAACGCTAGTCGATCATTCTTCCATACAAACGTGGTATGGTGATTACTCGCCTGATTGACGGTGTGCGTTCAAAACTAAAATGTATTTCTACTTTGATCGTAATTTTCTAGCCCTGTACGGAAACAAATAAAAAAAAAATGGTTAAAAAATTATGAGCGTCGAAACATCCATATTTCAACGCATCGCAGAGTAAGTAACTAATTACGGGAGTATGACAATGGCAAACTTATTACCGTAAGGAGATAGATAACTGATTGAAGAATTCCAAATTTGTTTGCCTTCTGAACTTCCAACCTATGAGGTTGTCGTCTGCTTAAGCGGACTTGCCTGTGGATTCCCTAATAAATTAAGGCCTCCAGCCAGGACTTAAACTTATATACTAACTAAAACTAAGCGACAACGCTAAGGGCACCCCCTGTGGGGTCCGAACCTCGGCTTAGGGCGTCGCTGGAAGAGGGCAGCAAATGACTAGCTGGATCAGGATTGATATTATTTACGGACGAATTTAAAGCTACAGGCTCAGCGTCGCGGGCTGGCTCGAGCAAGGGTCGGGAGGGGCGTAGATTTGGGCGTCGCGGCGGGCCTCGGCGGCGAGGACGGCAGGACGTCGATCGGGTTTTGGGCTTATGTAGCGTGCTGGTGGCCTTACTACTCTCCTGGAGGAGGGTAGTGGCGTCGTCGGGGGCGATTAAAGTATGCCTTGGTCGGCGAATACTACTAATGCGAGAGGGAGTGTAGCGGGCGGCCGCTGTAATCAGGGGGTTAGAATGTTTGATGCCGCAGTCGAAGAAACGCTTAGATAAGCGTTTCATGAACTGTTTTATGGTTGGCATTTTAAGGTCGACGTGAAGATCTATATTTCGGACATAGTAAGGGGCACCCGTAACCCTTCTGAGGAAACGGTTTTGGAGGGTCTGCATCTTATGGAGATGACGTGGGTGAGCGTGCGCAAATACAACGCAGGCATAGGTCATGATGGGACGGATGACTGCGGTGTAAATGCGGAGCTTGCATTTAAGGGACAGTTTACTACGGGCTGTCAGTACGAAGTGGAGCCTGCTAAGAGCGAAGGAGGCGCGCGCGCCAACCGCCTTAATATGAGCCTTAAAGGTAAGGTTTTCATCGAGGATCACGCCTAGGTATTTGGCTTGCTACTCCCAGGGGATCGGCTTACCGTACATAGTGATCGGGCTGGGGAAGAATTCCAAATAACTTTATTTTGAATAAATACAGCCAGGTGCTTTTTTAATATCTATACGCCCAAAGGCCTGAAGTTTTACGCTCGTTTTCGTTATAAATCATCGTCTATTTCACTAAACAAACAATACTAAATATATAAAACTAAATAAATTAATAAATAAACTATAGCATCCATATTACACCAACCAACGAGTTTCAGCCGTCGACTAGTGCAACCTTAAAGTTAAGCAAAGATTAGCGACTCTTTAACAAAATACTTTTGACGTATAAATGTCTCTTAAGTTTTAGCAACGTTTATAAATATAGGGTTAGATCTATGCCTGGCCAGCACCAAATAACTTGAGTATTACTTGAAACTGTGTGTGCGACACCTCTGTTCCTTACCGTGTTAAATTATGTTGCTACTCGCAGGTACCTACCTACCTAACTACCTGCGCTTTTAGCAAAGGGAGTCTTTGAGGCGCCCGAAAATACCTTAATGAGGAATTGTTATCGTACAAGGGTGCTTGCTAAATTATCTTGCTATGTTGGATTATGGTATGTAAGGCTGGGAGATGGAGGTGTGTTTTTGTTTGCGGTTTTTGAGTGGATTATTATATTAGGGTGAATGTTATTTTTTTAGATATTCCTAATCAATCTATGATTTAAAAATAAGCGGATAGAATTTGTCATTATCAGGGTCAATCAAGTAAATATTGCTTGAACTTGTAACTTTATCTTACTCACTACCTCACTCACATCACTCTCACACTACCTCCGAACCCTCTCATCATTACATTCTCTTTTTCATTCTCTTGGACGCATCCTTGCTAAATTTCAATTAATACATTCCTACGACACATCTTATTTCAAACAATTGTTTTAACGGTCATACATATTTTATTTTTGACTGCCTCGTTGGTCTAGTGGTCGCAATCGCTATTGCTTAGCATGAGGTCGTGGGTTCGATTCCTAGGTCGGGCAACGTGTTATTGCCTTTTTCTATCTGGAATTTCTCAGTAGCAGCCCGAAGTCTGGATTTGTGCCCGGTAGATGGCAATAGGCTCGCCCCCTATTACATGGGACTTAAACATAACTGGCGAAATGTGGGTGTACTATAGGTACACCTCTGCCCAACCCTTCGGGGAAACAAGGCGTGATGTTATGTTATATTTTATTTTTCACATATCTTTATTTATGATTTTGTTTACATAAAATTTTCAAAACAATTTGTAATAAATAAATTTACACTACTGTATCGATCGACCTGAAATTTGAAAACTCTCAAGGACTCCACGCGACAGGCTTGACCAAGTTAAAATATTCAATTTATGTTTCCCTTGTAACTATAACTTTAGGAGTAATTTAATTTGGACAGTAAGCGTTCAAAAGTGGAGTGGCACGTTAAGAGTCGTATTGCTGTGAACCCGCGGTACGATTGTTTGTGTTTAAAAAACACACCACAGAGACCGCACACACTGACGTATCAAAAAACTTGCTTTTTCGTTTGTGTTGTTATTGTAACTAAGGTTTAGAATTTAAAAAAATGCGATACAAGTGATAACTAAAATATCATATTTATCCGTTATAATATTTTACATAAAGATAAAAAGCCGCTACGATCATTTATAATAACTACTTCAGCCGAATAAGATGTGAAATACTATGTCAAGAAACTTAGGGGCAATTTATATTATTTTTTACACGTGTAACATTTTAATAAGTAGATTAATAGTAATAACATTTTAAAAGAGTAACGGTGGAGTTTCTTGCCCATTCTTCTCCATACGAATCCACATTTTGAAAGAGGCAACTAGAATATTTTTTTGTTGTTACGTTAAATTACGATAAGACGTTCAAAAGTGCCATTTATGTGCCTATTTGAAATAAATTACATTGAATTTGACTTTGACTTGCTACTGGGCTTATGAGCGCTACTGTACTTTAGCTATAAGGAAATGTAAGAACAACGGTTATTAAACGATTTATTATTATTTATTTATTAATAGAATTGCGCCCAAAACTATGGAATCCTACTTCCTGTGAATATTATTTCTATAGACCAAGTCGGATATCCTTGCTCAAGATTTTAATTCAGAACCTTTGAAGATTACAAAGCTTCAACAAGTACCTAAACAACCCTCAGTTCTCACTTCTAGACCAAACTGAATGTGCAATGAATAATTATAAGACCTTTCCCAAAAATCTTGAACCGTTTTACACAAAACGTAGTACTTACTGTAATTAAAAGTAGCATCTGCGTAATTTAGAGTACTCTGAAGTGTTACAATCGTACCTCTCTCTCTCTTATTTTGTACGAGTATTTTGGGATGTTTCCACCTTTTATGAAATCGCGAAAAAAGTCAGAAGGAATCCTTATTCGTTCTACACCTTTGTCAAGTTAAATGTAAACCTACGGGCTCTTTAACAAATTGTGTTTATAAACACGACAAATCGGGGTAAGGTTTGGTATCTGGGAAAGTATAAAAAGAAACGAAACTCGCTTTTCACATTTGACGAGTTTGTTGGCCAAAAAACGCAATCAGCCTATAATGTTCTCACTACTGGGACACAGGCCTCCTCTCAGTGAGAGGTAGTGGGTTGCAATCCATCACGCGGGTCCAGTGTGGGTTGCTGGATGTCACATGTCTTTCAGTAATCCTACGCAAATGTTTATTGCAATCTGGCAATTTAATTTTCCTATCAACATCTGTCATTTGTCTGCCTGTTTGGTCTATGGGTCGCAAGGGCCACTGCTATTCTATGAGGCCCTGGGTTCGATTCCCAGATCAAGCAACGTGTTGTTGGGAATTTCTGAGTAACAGCTTCGAATATGGATTGGTGCCCGGTGGATGGCAATAGGCTCACCCCCTAGGACAAACTCTACTACTGGCACTATACGTACACTTCTGCAATACCCTTCGGGGACTATACGCGTGATGTTGTTATCCGTCATTTTAAATGTCACTTCGAATAAAAACTACATTTACATACATCGATAATATTTCCAAAATACCTCCCTGCATATTTTTCACAAAAACCCTGACAATGCTATTACACATGCCTGGCCTACAATCAGCGGACCACCTCCAACACTGCTGACCCTCATTAGGACAGCTTCCGCCACGGAAGGGCCTGTTCAATTCATCGGCACGCAATGTTTGGATGTCCTGTTATTGTGTTTAACCTTATTGTCAAAAGGAAAACTGGGCCAGATGGATGAGAGAATTTTCATGAAGTTTGTTTAATATAAACTCAAGGTTCTGTATGCGCTGAAGGAGTAGGCAGAGATGTACACACGTAAAGGAGGTTTTTCTATTGCCATCAACCGGGCCCAAATCGAGACAAGGAGAAAACCTTACAATCGACATAGGAATCTACATCCCAGAACCCCTTATTGCACACAGTCCAAAACATAATGAATATTTTACTAACATGTTGTAGTTCAGAATACCTATTACATGATCTGACCAAGACTGTGTTTAGACCTTTTTTTTCTCATTTTGGGTGGGCAATCATCAAATGACTTCTCCCGCTCTTGGTGGAGCGGAAGGGCGTGTCAGATTTTTACTGACTAAAACCCACCAGTGTTCCTTCGGTTGCCTGTGCCAGGGCCACGGTTATTGTTTCGAATTACCCGCGACCCTGGACGATTGTGTCTAGACCTGAGAAGAGACTTTGAGCCTTGAGTTTGTTTTGTCATTTCTTCTACCCTTAGAAAAAATAGAGTTGACATTTATTTGCCTCCAGGGGAGTTAAATAGGAAACTTCGACCACATCTAGCTTTTTTTTTTTAATTTGACGTAGATTAGTGTCTAGCTTCATAGAAATTTCCAGCGATTTCTTCCGCATGAAATTTCTTGTTGTTAAACAAGAAATTTCATGCAATTCCATCGCATAGCATATCCTGCCCGTGCTGTTACTTCGTTTTAAGCGTTATTTCTGACTCTTTTTCTTTTTTCTCGTACCCAAGGATCCAAACGTGACGTTAATTTGACTTCCTCGAGAATTTAGCTTTCAAATGAAAAAATATGTTTCAAATCAGACTTATAGTTCCGTAGATTAGTGCGTTCAAAAGTAAAAAACTCTTTCAACTTTATTATTAGTATAGTATAGATTCCGATATAAGTACAGAATAAACAATTTCACAAGTTAAATCATCAACATAATGTTACATTTCGAAAATAACTATCCGCGTCCTTTTGTTTAAGAAAAATCCTCGCACTTTTAGCCCAGTTGGTGTTTTAACCATTTTATTTTACACCCCATTTTCAGTCAGTTCCTCTTCCTGGCGTATTATTATTTCTTGAAGCTGAAAGCACCACATAAGGAGTACCACCACGTAACGACTGTATCACAAAACTTTATGAAGTACTTACAGGAACAAATTTATTGAAGTTCCTGTCAGGCATTTGCATGAGTATTTATATTATAGTCTATGTCTTAAGACTTAAAAACTTGAGTGTTTTCGGCAGTTCTACAAGCTGATAGGATTGTGTCTTGTCGTTAAAAGAGTCGATTTTTTTCCGAACGTTACAATGCTGCTATGGAGAGACCATTGCAACATTGTAACGTTTGGAAAAAAATACTATGGTGAGTTTTTTTCAGATTTCCCTCACAAAATCCGTCAAAAACTCACAATGGCATTACAATATTGCGACGTTTGTACTACTACTACCTTTTGGAAGGGGCGCCTAGAATCAATTCTATTTTAATGTAAATGTTGACGTGCAATCACTTATGAATTGCCAAGGTCGGTCCGTCAGAAAGATGAAGCTAGTTGCCCATTTCAAAGCGTAGTAGGTACCTATGGAGCAGAACGGGCCAGAAACTCCACGGACACACTTTTAAATAAAATTATGGTTACAATTCAAATAATAAAATTAATTAAAATAAGCCGTGGCAGCTAAGAGATGACCAGTCCCTATAATGACACTAATATTAAAGTAAATGTGCATATTTGGAAAAAATGCTTTGACTGTGACGTTTTCTAGGCCTGCCTACGGTATAATAGGCTGAGGTTATCTCAGACAGTGCTGCTCTGATGGGTGAATAGCTTAGCCTGTAGTGCCTTTTCGGAATTATCTATTAATATTAAGTTACTATAAGTGAGATTAATAAATAAATAGACTAGCAGCATGTAAACAACCACTTGTCTTAAGTCTTCGCAACTACCTGTTCACGCTTATCTGTTAGGTAGTATGTAAACATACAACGTGTCGTTTTGCATCCTCGTAAAATTTCAGGTGGCTGTTATGACATATATAAATAATCACATAAAATTACGATACTTGCTCAATAATGAATACATACATGTTTTTTTTGCTACCCACTTTCAAAGAACAGAATCGTCCCGCTGGTAGGCAATGCCCCCCGTTTGTTACGCGACCAAAATATGTGATCTGTCAAATATAAGGGCAGTTACAGTGCGGTATCACACGGGCCGTTTTAACATGCTCGTTCCACCCAAGTCGATTACGGAAAAAAAAAAAAAAAAAATATTATTGATTCGTGTCGAGAATCAAACTCAAACTCATACTCAAAGCATTTATTTCAAATAAACCCATTACAGGCACTTTTGAATTGTCAAGGGGGTCGGTCAGTCAGAAATATGAAGCTAGTTGCCCATTCCAAAGCGAAGTAGGTACCTATGGAGAAGAACGGGCAAGAAACTCCATGGACACTCTTTTAAATAATATGGTTACAGAAAATTTGTTACATCAGTCTTGTTGAAATTAAACATGTGAGAACGATGTAAAAACATAAAAATCTGAAAAGAAAAATTAAAAAAGCCGTGGCAGCCAAGAGATGACCAGTCCCCACTGACGGCGCCCGTTCACGAACATGACGTATGGATCAGCACCATTCAGCTCAACCATTTTGAAGGGAACTTAATGATCCAACACACACGCCACCACCAGCGAGACATTTGAGTGAGCGTGACATACTCTCAGCCGCCAGGGCACATTCAAGTCAATGACAGACGTGCCCAGTATAGGGTAGCTTTATAGTAGGTACTACATAGTGCTCACACGTGTGCTTTGCAATTATACAATACTAAAAGATTGAATTTATACAGTGCAAAGATAGTTTTTACAATCTTCAGCAGCTCCAACAATATTTCCGAATGCTAATCAATTGTTCAGGCGCCCTTGTGGAGCAGAACCAGCGTTGAGCCAAGCATTTTTGTCAGAGATGTAATCCTCCAACTTATAATATGCTTGGCTGCATAGTGTGTGTTTGATACAGGTTTTGAATTTCGTTTCATTCAGTTGGAGTATGTGGGGAGGTATTTTATTATAACATTTTAAACAGTACCCCATGAAGGATGAATCTACTTTAGCCAGCCTGAAACCCGGTTGAACCAATTGGTCCCTATTTCTAGTCCCATAGTTGTGTCTTTCACCTCTTTTACTGAAAATATTTAAGTTTTTCCTTACGTACATGATGTTTTCATATATATATTGACAAGGTACGGTCATGATGTTAATATCTTTAAACAGTTCCCTTAAAGAATCGCGCCTGCGGAGGCCATATATTGCTCTAATGGCTCTTTTTTGCAGAATAAAAATAGACTCGATGTCTGCAGCGCGTCCCCATAATAAGATACCGTAAGACATGATACTATGAAAGTAACTGAAATAGACCAGCCTCGCGGTATCTACATTAGTAAACTGACGGATTTTTCTTACAGCATATGCTGCTGAACTTAGCCGTCCTGCAAGAGATGTTAAATGGGGACCCCATTGCAGCCTCGAGTCGAGCGTGATCCCCAAGAAAACCGTTTTATCAACGAATTCTAGTTTCTCTTGATTCAATACTATGTCACAATCAGTACTTTTAACATTCGGCAAAGCAAACCTTATGCATTTTGTTTTTTTCCCATTTAATACTAAATTATTAGCAGTAAACCAATTTTGTACCTGCAGCGGTGCGTTATTTACGTCGTCAAGATTTGATGAACGTCTACTTATCTTCATTATACTTACACTTATCTTACTTACATTATACACTTACATTATACACTTATCTTACTTATAATCATTAGCATAGTAACCTTCTTGAATTTGACGAGGATGCAAAACGATACCTTGTATATTATACACGCTCAAATTTTAATGGTTGTTATCCCGCGGCAGAACGATTTACCCTGAGAAGTACTATTGAATTATGGAGTTAAATTTGTTAGTCTGTTTTCATCATTAAAAAAAAAGTACGCCAACTCGAAACAATCACTAGACGTAACGTAGGTACTTCATGAATCGAAAGCGCCGAAGACAAACTGGAGAGCTATTCGTAAATGTTCAGAACAAAATTTGCTTTGTTTTTCACAAATGTAAATCTGCCATTTTTCATCCTCTTTTTTTAAATAAATCGATTACCAAGACCAAATAATTTCGCTGCAGGAACACAACCATGAAACTTTCAGCGTGTATACCTGCCCATTTACATGACCAATAGTGTCAGTAGGGACTGGTCATCTCTTAGCTGCCACGGCTTATTTCAATTAAATATATTTAGCTAATTCTGAGCCTGGGTTCGATTCCCAGGACGGGCAAAGTGTTATTGGGGTTTTTCTATGTAGAATTTATTTAGCAGCCCAGAGTCTTGTGCCCGGTTTATGGCAATAGGCTCGCCCCTATTACATGGGACTGGCGAAATGTTTGAACTGGGATTGCAGGCGTGATTTTATGTTATGTTATTTTATATTTGAATTGTAACTATTATTTGATTTTAAAGATTGTCCGTGGCTTTGCCCGTTCTTCTCCATAGGTACCTACTACGGTTTGGAATGGGCAACTAGCTTCATCTTTCTGACAGACCGACCGTGACAATTCAAAAGTGAATGTAATAGATTTATTTGAAGTAAATGCTTTGTGTTTGAGTTTGTGTTTTGAGTTTGTCAAAAACAGTTTTTTGCATAAACGAGAATCCACAACTTGAAAAGAAGCCACTACCCAAAAGAAAAAAACAAGAAAGATACAATCTCCTAACCAACAACGGCCATGAGGACACTTCTAAAAGATATCCAACACAGTTTTAATTAAAGAAAAGCCGAGAAATTAAAGTGCACTGCCTTAATAATATACAGTGGGTAGAGTTACTGGAACTTTCACAAGTTTTAATAAGGCGGCGGCAGGGGGCGCTAGTTTCAGGATGGAAGATAGAGACACTTCCGGAAGCTGAAATATTTCAGGGATTGCTTTTGCACTATGAGATTTTCTAGATAAGGCGATTTACGCGCGTTTTCAGTAGCGAGATATACTATTGTGCATATAAATGAGGCGAATTGTGTGTTGTTTGTTCTCAAGACTACTGTCAATTTAGTTATTATTTTTTTGACAGAAGCAGCAAAGGCTTTATTATTACCGATCTGAATGTGTATGTTCCTTCTTAGTTCCGTTGGACAGTTATTCCCGCATCTTTGTATTTACATACGGGTTTCTAGCCGACCGATCGTTTTGTTTAGGACGCCGGGAAAGGGCTCACTCACAGGCGCGCGTAACCCGTTTCGTTCAAAAAACATAGACATGCTCTTATGTTACTCCCGCGGGCTTTTTGTCTTGTTGTAACACTGAGATTGCTTGCTATCAATAACTAAGTTTAATTTTCTTGATAGTGCAGCGTGTTATGAAAAGTGCTCGCGATATTAAAAATGTAGTGTTTTAACATAATTGTGTTGTTCTAAAATGTATGAAGCTGTATAGAACGTAGAAATAAGAGAGTTCTAAGTTATCTAGAAGGATGGCAGTGTAAACTTTTTAGAACATTGTAAAAATTAAAGGCGCTGAAGCACCAATTTCTTATGGGCTTCTATCATATTTTTTTCGTAATTTGTAAATAATTATGTGAAATCTAAATTAGAAACTACAAAATAGATACATTTTATATGAATCGAGATGTGTTTGAAACTCGAGGTCGTCCGTCTGTCGCTACTGTCGCGTCGAGTCGGTCGGAGTTGTCGTGTTTGTCGCACAGGTGCGCCGCAAACTTTCTTTGTTCGAAACTTTCTGTTTGTGTGGAAATGGGATTATTGTTTTGGATAAATAGAATATTGCAATGTTAAAATGGTGAGGTTTATGAAGCTTTATACGTTTTGGTGACTCATTAACATTGTCATTGACTTGCAAATGATTTTATGGTGGAGTTGAGTCTTCTTAAAAACTTTAAATAGTGTCACGGCCTACCTTGGTATTTTTAATCGTAGAAACAAGCTTTGAAATCATGCGCCTATACATACCTTTAAATTTAATTCATCACAGAATTTCAAGATAGGAGAATGCCTACTATTGTTCTATGCTAAAACTTCCGGTATCGAGTTTCAGAGTATTGCAACTTCTGTTATTATTATCAAATATTTCACCCTTATTGTATAACACACGTTAAATCACAATCTGAATGATTTTGAAGGATATTGCTAATCTATTGCTTCATAATTATGTGTTGTGTCTGTTAGTGTGTTCCGCAATCACCCCCCAGAAGTCCGATTGTACACACATACAAAACATTGGTACCGCAAGTGTATACAATCCTACACAATACTATTGATTCCTAACACCAACCCTTCCAAACGAATGGCCGCCCAAACCCAATTACAATTACGAAGAAAAACAAACAAAATGTATGTTCAGCAAAATAAATAACCAAATAAAAGTTAGTGGCGTTATATTAGGAGTTTAGGGGCTAACCGTACCGCCATCCCTCACGCCGACCAATCAGGTGAGTGCTCCGTATTTTATAGGAGTTAGTACGAGGTTCGATTCCCGTTTAAACGGATTATAAAACGGAGAGGATCTGCAGTTTTGTCCGGCTTTTTATTTATTTTTGAATGGCGTAGATTCTGTAAAGGACAGGAGTTTTTATGATCTATTTAATTGGTGAGTGAGCGTAATTATTGAGCTTTGAATTGACTATCATTCAGGAGTCTTCTTGAAAAGGTGAAGTAGTATAGTTTAGGGAACATAGTTTTCTCTGTCTTCACCGTAGTGTTCTAGTTAGTTCAGTAGTAGAGCTGCTTGTGAATATTTATTATAGGAAAATACACAGACACACCTAAGTCACACAGATAACATAGACTGTCTATCAACCTATTGTTATAAACCAATTCAGGGACAATTTCGATTCAAAAACTGTTATTACTACAGAATGTTAAAACATTTAATATTTTATAGTTAAAGAGTTATAAGTTTAATTTAAATAAAAAATAAATGAAATTAATTTTATTAAACTAAGCTAGATCCAGAGAATAGGCCTGTGTTCCAGCAGTGGGGGAAATTATAGGCTGGTAGCTAGATCCATAAATTGTTAGTAAAAGGTTTGCACATACAATTGTTAGTAAATAAAACTACTCATAACGACGAATTGATGGAAATACCACCCAACAACTAAAACAGCTATTTAGGGTTCCAACCTTCGCACAAGTTGCCTTATTATAGCGGAGGGAGTATCTGCTGCTGTAGCCTTCAGGATGCTATTGTGACTCTTATTTAACTCAGAAGTAAGGCCGTTGTTTTGCAAATGATGGCATGAAATTCATCGCGAATGTTTCTGGGACACTGCAAAAACCATAAAAACAGCTATTCAGTTTTGTAATGTCAATTATACTACCATAAAAACTCCGGAACTCCAATTCACATCTCAATTCCGATTTTAATACTATTGTCACATAAAATAAAACTAAAACACTCTCCAGTACACGCAATGCCTTGTATAAGTTTCAACTGTCATTTTATTCCCCACTTAGTGGCGACCGTGGCTCCTGGCTCCTGGCTAACTAGTGCGGTCCATTGCAGAGCAACTTTGCTTGAATTGCAAATTCCTCAGCAAGATACTACTGTTTTACTTGCTGCAAGAGAGTTTGAAAGCATACCTTTATGTAAGAACATGCTGTAAATTTTATAGGGGAATTTGTGGCAAATGGGGAAAAATTATGAGTCGGTATTTTTTTTTTTTGCTGTTTTCATCTATATGTGGACCATATTTTTTCCACAGATGGACAGTATCCGCTTCTTATCAGCATGTGATGCTAACTTATGGCGTGTTGGCAAATTTTTTACCAATCAGTCCGGGGTTTTCGCAGGAATATTTCCGCCGTTTTCGGGGCAAATAAAAATAACCTCATTTATGTTTACCTTCAACAGGTTTAACAAAATACTAGATAAAAACACACCACTCAAACAAAACCCAGTTTTCTAATCAAAATGATTTCTCCACTTTTCTAAGAAAAACAAAAATGTAAAAAAACGAAACGAAATTTCCAATACATTTCGCAGATATTACTTAGAATTCAATATCAGAGATAAGATATCAGTAACATCCACTGTCATAACTTTGTAGGGCGAGGCCTTTCCGAGGCCTTTCGAGTCCTCCGGAGGACTTGTCAGGCCATTGTTAGTCCGGAAAAATACTTTCGCCCCATGTCCGATGAAAGGTTTTCAGTTTATTTATTGACGGGCTGAGATTCTGATAAAAAAATCATTCTTTGTAACGCCTTCGAGGACACGGTTTGTGTCCTGCGCGACATTTAAATTGTGGTTAACGTAACTTTATAAAATGGAAGTGTATTACTTTTTTTGTGGTTGTTGTTTTTTTTTGTTATTGGCTTGGCTTGTTTTTAGAATCGCTCGTTTTTTGTTTTATAAATAATTTACTTGTAATGATGATGATATTAAACGACTAAGTGAAAGGAAGCGGTCTTCAGATTGTTGTCAGAAACATATACTTACGTTAAAATGAATCCAATGCAACATTAATTGTAACACAACAACTAGACGGTTTTATTTCAACATGTGCTACATTTCATGTTGCATTGCATATAATTGGACGGCATATGTAGGTACCCAAAATTACTTGAAATATCATCATGATAATTTATTTATTTTTTAGTTGTAATATAGAACAATCTAAAAGAAGCATTTACTACAGATTACAATTGGAAGGATTATTTCTCAGTGGCAGCAATAGACTTAAACATAACTGTTGAAATTAGGACTATAGGACCTACACCTCTGCCCAACCCTTCAGGAATTACAGGCGTTATGTTATGTGTAATATGCAATAGAATGACTTGCCTCAGTGAACGCTAAGCGAAGCTGCCAGGATCATCCCCAATCATTTTCCAACAAGATCCTTTGTCACAATCATGATAACTCACCTTACCTGATATCCAAACCATGTAATTTGTGACGCTAGATGGCCGCATAGTGCTGAAATTAGCCGCTAGATGGCCACATATCATTATGTCAGTGCTCTGTCGGTCGAGAGTTCTCGAGCATGCTTCAGCTAGCTAGTGCGCACTCCAAGTTGGACGGATTGCGGGCAGTCCTGTTTAATATGGCTGGGTGAATTTTTGAGGTGATAAAAAGTTTTTTGAATACTTCAGTCAACTCTTTTAAAAAATACACATGTCTTCATTGCAACGCTATTAATATTGATCATTACTATTAATATTTTCTTATCAATCTATTAACCTTGGTTTTGTTAAATGTTGAACCTTGCTTATTATTTCATTTAAAGTTTTAAGTGAAATAAAAAGCAAGGTTAATATTCCATTGCAAAGCATCAGTTGAAAACCGGGAAAAATCTTTTGCATGCAACGAAAAAGATAATACTTACATAATTAATATTGTTAGACAGTCTTGGTTTTCCTTCACAAACAATGGCTTCCATCCAATAACCACTTGCCACCGTTATGTAAAAGATTCGCCACTCGACTAGCATCATCACTAGCGTCAGTAAAAGTACTAGCACTGTACTAGCCAAAATCAAAAGGCTACTTTTGATTTATGCCGCTGGGAATAGAAGTAGTAGCTTCAGAATCAGAAATCAGAAATAATTTATTTTGCAATGAATGTGGGTACAAAATAAGAAGTTAACATTGGAAAAGCAGTTCCAACACTCTACTTTACGGCACGCAAAAATAAAAATAACAATATTTTTATCTACTAAAACAACTTATTAAACAAAACAAAAAAAAATACAGTTATGAGGAGCTGTTGCGGCCTTCCTTCATAAACTAAACAGCAAAAACAACAATCTTAATTCTATACCACTTAAATGATTGATTAAATTATTTTACTAACAATAACAACAAAAACAAACAAGAAGTGAACAGGAATAGTAGCATTTATCTATTAGTAAGGATGTTAGCCTCTTTTTAAATACATTTAATGATTCTTCTTTGTAGGCATGAGGTAATTTATTATAGATGATGGGCCCCATTGACAGTAAGCTTTTTCTTAATAATGCTGTTTTATGCCTACCTGTAAACATTAGATTTTTATATTGTGATCTAACAGATCCCGGACGTGTTCTAATATCGTCCATTAGGGTAAAAAGACTTTTGTTAGTTTTGACAAATATTGCAACTTCAAGTTTATATAAAGACGGAAAGGTGAGTAATTTTAGAGACTTGAACATAGGTGCACAACTTTCGGTATTTTTAAGACTAGTCATTGATCTAATGCAACGTTTTTGGGCTTTGAATATTCTCTCCCCCTCAGTACAGTTACCCCAGAATATAACTCCGAATCTCAAAAACTGACGCAACAAGACCATGATAAGCTTCTAGCACGGTGCGGATGCTTACTTTTTTTGCCAGTTTAAAAAGTACGTACGCTGATTTGCTTAGCCTCTTACATAAGTCCTCTGAATGCGGTTTCCAGGTCAGTTTGATATAATACCAAGGAATTTTGTAACATTTGTCGAGTCTACTTTTTGTCCATTGCATTCAACATCATAATTTTCAGCTCCTAGACGCTGATGAAAATGCATAACTTCTGTTTTTTGGATATTTAAAATTAAATTATTTTTGTTCAGCCAATTTATGATGCTTTTTAATGTAATATTAATATCAGCTTCGTAATTATTTTTATCTTTTTTGCCGCTTTTTACTATTGCCGTGCTGTCGTCTGCAAATAATACCATGGGTTGTTGAATTTGGCGGGGTAAGTCGTTAATATACAAAAGAAATAATAAAGGTCCAAGTACACTACCTTGCGGTACGCCATATTCGACTTCTCTGTGGCTGGATAGATATTTATGTTCTTCTTTGCTTTTAACCTTGTCACAACTTAACTGTTAGAGTTTTATTGTATCTAGGTTTTTTTTTCTGGGTGGGTTTTTTTTATTAAAAATTAAAAAGTAAATGTTAATTATTTACTTTTTATAAACCCACTTGTCACTTTGTTGCCTATTAGTCAATGAGGATTTTATATGTTAATGCAATATAACATTACTGTCAATAGAGCCTTCCATTTTGGATATCGATAAAGAATATTTCGAAACCTGCACGCATGTGTATAGGAAATTGCTTGTGGCTTTACTTTTTAGATTTATTCGTAGAGAATCCTAGATATTTTCCTTAACCCACATTTGCGTTGGTTTCGTTAAAAATTAAGAAAGTTTAGCTATGGTGTAGGCACCCTGTTACACGACGTTAATTTAAGATGTCTGTCGTCAATTTGTTATTACGTGGGCTGTGGGCTGCTACCTGTCATTAATACTCATTACCTTTGTAAGCAGCGACAGGCTACTGATTGAGACATGTCTTCTTGTCTAAAGTGTTATCTACTAGTAAGGCCGTAATCAGTGTCTTGTTTTATTGTGAAAGTTTAAATTTTAAGCAATATTTTACACAAAGAGGAATTTTAATATCAGACGTGTTTTATAACTTACACTAATTTCTGAACAAAGTAGATATAAGATGATGTATTGAAACTGTGCAGTTGTTTTATTACCATATATTTCTCATCAACAAGCAACTAGAGGGCGCCACCATGCACGTCAACCCGGACACGTGATTAACACTCGCTCGCCATCAATCATCTTGCGAAAGTTGTCACGCCGCTGACAATCAATTACGCTAGTTACTTGCGCCAGTATTTGGGCGAGTAGAATGTTGTTGATCTTGTAAGTTCGGTTAATGATAGATTTGATTATTACTTAGTTCTTTTTTGGAGGTAGTGCGTGGGAGTTCTGAGTTTTGTTTAAAATGTAAAGTTCATTCTTAAGTTGCATTACGGCCCACCTGAGCGTCTTGTTCGTCAAGTTAGTAGAACTTAATTTCTGCATGCTGCTTACTTTTTGTGTATACCTATAGGCCACGAACTCCGTTACATGCTTGTTCCAGCCCCATTCAGCCCCAAACTTTTTGCTCCTAATTAACCGCACGCAGTTACCTTCTCCTTGGCTTCAACTTCCTTAGGATAACCTATATTTTTAAGATCCCTTACCATGGAATTGGAATTAAAAATAAATAATTCTTAAAATGTTTTACCAAATCCAAGCATTCACAATTTTCAATCCTATCCATTTAAATTAGGTAACCAAAATCGTCCACCAAATATCTCCATAATTTTATCATCTCGAGTAGTGTCAACATCATAGTCGACTCCCACGCATCCATCAATATGTATGGACTTACGAAACTTTGCCTCATCAATGAACGATACTTTGTTGAGTAAACGTTTTTCTTTACTATTGGTTTGGTTCAAGCGAGAGAGGGAGAGTGTCGAGTTTTTCTCGAAGTCTTATGTTTAAACGTAGGTAGATACTTTTTACTCATCTGCCCCGACAATAGTGTCGCTTTCGACAGTCCCGATAAGGCTGAATGTCTTGCCGACAGCCTAGAGTCCCAATGTTCTCCCAGCTCCCAACCAGTAGACCAAGCTCACCTGAATAAGGTCGACGCTGAAGTCGAACGAAGAGCCTCCCTCCCTCCCGTCGAAGACCCTGATGATCCTCTGCCTCCCGTCACTCCAGACGAAGTGCACGACATCATTAAAAGGGCTCCACGCTCGTAAGGCCCCCGGTTCTGATGGTATTACCAATAAGGTATACAAACTCCTTCCTGCCCCGCTAATAATGCTTATGACCGCCATCTTCAATGGCGCCTTGAGCAACAACATCTTCCCACAAGCATGGAAAGAAGCCACCGTCATCGGTATCCCAAAGCCAGGCAAGCCAAAGTCTGAGCCCTCCAGCTACCGCCCTATTAGTTTACTCAATGTTCTCGGCAAAATCTACGAGAGGCTTATTTATAAGCGTCTCAAAGACTACGCCGAAGCAAAGAGCCTCATTCCCAACGAGCAGTCTGGTTTCCGTAGCCAACACTCGGGCACCCAACAGGTCCACCGTATAGTAGAGCACTTATGCGCTGGTCTGCAGCGTAACGCGACGACGGGTGTGCTATTCTTCGACATAGCGAAAGCATTCGACAAAGTCTGGCACAACGGCTTGATATACAAGCTCTACCAACTAGGAGTGCCAGATCGTCTCGTGCTCATCTTACGAGACTTTTTGTCGAACCGGACCTTTCGCTATCGCGTCGAGGGAGCACTCTCGTCCCCTCATCCTATTCGCGCCGGTGTCCCTCAGGGTTCCGTACTATCTCCTCTCGCCTTCACGCTGTTCACTAGCGATATCCCAAAAAGTAAAAAGGCTCAGTTGGCTCTCTTCGCCGACGACACTGCCGTTTACTATACCGGTCACTGTCCCAACGCTATAGCTCGTACACTCCAAACCTCCGCAAACGTCTTAGGCGCTTGGTTCCGGAAATGGAGAATCGAGGTCAACCCCGATAAGAGTCAGGCGGTTCTCTTCTCGAGACGTCGTCGACTCCCTCCCCCACTTCCCAGCCCGATCACTATGTACGGCAAGCCCATCCCTTGGGAGAAGCAAGCCAAATACCTAGGCGTGATCCTCGATGAGAACCTTACCTTTAAGGCTCATATTAAGGCGGTTCGGGCGCGCGCCTCCTTCGCTCTTAGCAGGCTGCAATTCGTACTGACAGCCCGTAGTAAAAAGTCCCTCAAATGCAAGCTCCGCATCTATACCGCAGTCATCCGTCCCATCATGACCTATGCCTGCGTTGTATTTGCGCACGCTCACCCACGTCATCTCCATAAGATGCAGACCCTCCAAAACCGTTTCCTCAGAAGGGTCACGGGTGCCCCCTTCTATGTCCGTAATATCGATCTTCACGTCGACCTCAAAATGCCAACCATAAAACAGTTCATGAAACGCTTATCAAAGCGTTTCTTCGACTGCGGCATCAAACATTCTAACCCCCTGATTACAGCGGCCGCCCGCTACACTCCCTCTCGCATTAGCAGTATTCGCCGACCAAGGCATACTTTAATCGACCCCGACGACGCCACTACCCTCCTCCAGGAGAGTAGTAAGGCCACTAGCACGCTACATAAGCCCAAAACCCGATCGCCGTCCTACCGCCCTCGCCGCCGAGGCCCGCCGCGACGCCCAAATCGACGCCCCTCCCGACCCTTGCTCGAGCCAGCCCGCGCCGCTGAGCCTGTAGCTTTAAATTCGTCTCTAATTAATACCAATCCTGATCCAGCTAGTCATTTGCTGCCCTCTTCCAGCGACGCCCTAAGCCAAGGTTCGTACCCCACAGGGGGTGCCCTTAGCGTTGTCGCTTAGTTTTAGTTAGTATATAAGTTTAAGTCCTGGCTGGAAGCCTTAATTTATTAGGGAATCCACAGGCAAGTCCGCTTAAGCAGACGACAACCGCATAGGTAGACCTGCGAGATGCCAAACAAACAGATACTTTTTAATGACTTATAGCTAATAGATTCTTGGATGTTTTAAATTTAGTTCCCATCTTTCAGGTTTTCACAAGACGTGTGAGTGGAGACAACATTCAAAAGTTTAATTTGTTACAGTATTGTTATTTCCTGATTTTTTGTCTGCAGAGTGGCAACGTCATCTATATCTGTTTTTGTTTGTTTGTTTGAACGCGCTTATCTCTAGAACTACCAATCGGAAATGAAAAAAATCGTTTTGTATTTGATAGCCCAATTCTTGATGAAGGCTATGGCCATGGCTCATGGCTACTTCACATTACGATAGGACCCATAGAAACCGAGCAAAAAAAATACAAAAAGTCAGAAAAAACGCTAAGCGAAAACGAAGTCAGCGCGAGCTGGCGATGCGCTGCGACGGTGTACATGGGGGGGGGGGGGGGGACAAGAAATTTAACGCGGACGAAGTCGCGAGCAGAAGCTAGTTAGATCTAATGTCGTCCCCATTCTGCATCATCATCAACCTGTATTAGTCCACTGCTGGACATAGGCCTCCCCTAATGAGCGCCATAGCGCCCTGTCTCCAGCTTGACGCATCCAGCATCTGCCTGCAGTCTTTCGCAGATCGTCTGGCCGGAGGGCGTCCTACACTACGTTTGCCGAGTCGCGGTCTCCACTCAAGAACTCGTTTACCCCAGCGGTTGTCGGTTCTTCGCGAGATATGGCCGGCCCACTGCCACTTCAGCTTGCTAATTCTTTGAGCTATGTCGATAACTTTGGTTCTCTGTCGGATGTATTCGTATTCTGCATACGAACATTCAATCAAAGATATCCAACAGTTAAGTCTTAAGTATCGCAAAACCCATTCTCTGCCCATCACTTTTTCTTTTCTATGCCAGGATTTATTTTGATCGTTCCAAAATACTCTTGTACATGAGTATTGCGAATGTTTTCATTTATTGGTGTATCGTTGTTTCCACATTGTATAACTTAGAACAAGTAGGCTATACATTGGAAATGAGAAAGGAAGAAGTAAGAATGACGTTTATTTGGACACAGTTCGTGAAACACAAAATACAAGTAACAAAGTAAAAAAGTGAGAAGAATGTTTTAACAACAATAATGTTTGCATCAGTTTATGTACACTATTTGTGTTTGTTTCCTTCCAAATATCGTTATGTCCTGACCGGAAGCCGGGCCCTCTATCAATGACTGATCTTCTGAAACAAACAGATTGTTGACAAACAGCGATAGGGGGCGGAACTAAAACCCTTTGGGTTATAAATCGTTTTGATTGACATAAGACATATATTATTGACACATGTTTCAATAATATGAACCATAACAATTTATTATTGACGACAGTCATTTTGTTTCTTGTGTAAACACACCCTTTTTATTCTTTTCTTTTCATAAACACAACTATATTATTCCTTATACACAACTATATATTTAAAAAATTATCTATTCTGTTTTATTATTACTTGTTACACATATCTTCCTATGTTTTATTTAAATATTTACACACACGTTAAAACTGATTTACATCCGTTGGTTTTGAAAAAAATAAGTGCCTGACGCTGGTTTTCAACTAGACCCGATAAAGATGGAAGATTTGGGTCTAGTTGAAAACCAGCGTCAGGCACTTAGTTGTCTGGCACTTATGCTGAACTGGCCCTATTTGGCGCAGCCGTGAGGCACACAATACTATTTTCTTCTGTTTTGTTTTGTGTGCCTTAACCTGGGTCAAATAAATTTATTTTCTTTCTTTCTTTATAAGAAGTATTTCTTCAAAAGTAAGTTTACTGTTCCAAACATTAACCTTATTCATGGAAATACGTTTTTAGTTAAAATATGTAGACAATATTGTTTCTTTCTTATTATTTTTTTATTGTGCTAAGATTCTGACAACTCTTTGTACATGCCTACATGTTTAGATTAAAAGATCTGGTAATGATAGTTTCATTTTATTGATTAAATAATATTATTAACTTAACAGCTCTGCAATCTTGACTCAAACTCACTTCATCTGCATCTCCAACTCACTAAGTATTTACTTCTCCCTTAGTAGGGGTTGTTCCTCTTCATTCATGAATCCATCGCGTAGGTGTCTGACCGTTAACGTAAACTAGTTCTGATCATGTACTAAAATGGCAGCACTACACGTCGGGTTGCCGGCAACCTGTTCTTAAGGCATTTTGTTTACGTTTTTGGAAAACATTTGAATACCATCTTTATGATGAGCAAGTGGGAAAGACTAATTTAATACCGCATGTTTTTTTTTTTAAAGATTTGCATTCCATGTCAACTCTCCTTGTCGTTGCATTGCTCCCAAAACCCTGCAAAAACTTGTTGTTCTTAAAACAGTTCTTATTCACTATTCGAATCCTTGTATAACCGGCTGCTACTGCCATAAGCTTAAAAGTCAAAGTCAAAGCATTTATTTCAAATAGGCACTAAAAGGCACTTTTGAACGTCAACATTTATATTTAAATAGAATTGATTCTAGGCGCCCCTTCAAAAGGTAGTTTCGTATGGAGAAGAAGGGGCAAGAAACTCCACCGTTACTCTTTTAAAATGTTTAACAATATTTTGTATACATTAATTACATTTTTATTTGTGAAGACGATGCAATAGAAATAAAAATACTTCACCACAATAGGTAAAAAAAAACGAGCAAACACAGATAAATCAATAACGTGATAGGTACATGGTGCTCACATATTTACAAACATTGCAAAAGTATTTGATTTTCCTAAAATATTAACTAGGAATAAGTCAGTGTGTGAGTAAAGTAAAAATAACAAATTATACAATTCAATAAGCAACCAGTATGATTTTCTCTAGCCTCTAGATTGTCCTATGGAGCAGGACCAGCATGTTTCCAAGCATTCTTATCTAGGACATAATCCTCTAATGTGTAATACGCTTGTTTACAAAGTGTACTTTTAACATGATTTATTATAATCTCCAGTTGCATGCAACTGAACTGTCTATGACCAGTGTCAGTAGCTATATTCCTAACTTTCCTGACTCATCCCAAAGTAAGATTTAGTCCATCTTTCAAAGCTTTCATGGTAAAATACATTTCACACACCAACATTCCCGTCATACCACAACCAGGTACATCAAGTTATGTAGCAACACTGACCCCACGTGGGCGATGAGGAACTGATCCAAACCTGATCTCGAAGATTTCACCACGGGCCTCTTTTTGGACAGCCCACGTCTATGATGTGACAAAGAGTTTTCCATATAAGGCCTTGCGGTATCTTGTAACGAGGGCCCATGGGATGGTGGAAGATTGGGCATTATTTTAGGGCTGATGTTATGCAACTTTTAAGACTTCCATGTTTTTCATTATGTATTAAATTTCTGCCGATTTACAAACAAACATACATGCATACTCACGCTTTCGTCTCATTGGGGTAGGCAGAAACTACAGAACGCCACCCGCTACTATTCTTACAAAGTCCTTTTGCGTCGTTTACGTTCATACATGTGGTCATACACGCACACCGGTTGCGAGTAATACGCACCTGACCCTTCTGAAGAACATCAACAAAAAGGTCACTATATGTCCTCCTAGGGCGTCTCCCGGCGTTTCCACTCACATCTGCCTGCAGTGTACCTTTTGTTAGTCGCCATTCGCCGACCTATTCAGTAAAAACCTCCCTGTGAAAACTTAAAACGTATTCAGAAACATTACTGTAGAGTATAGTAAGCTGTCAATAGTGCCAATCTCTAGCATCCGCTGGAGCTCACTTCACCTAAGTTTCCCTGTTGAGCTTTTTACAGGATTAGGTAATAATTTATGCAAAACAAATAACTATCGGAAGATGCATTGAAATTAAAATAAATTTCACATGTAGTTCTTGTTCTACTGACGTAGTTTTCTTCATTTCTTAATACGAGTATTCGTACTCTAGCAATAGTTAAATTCAATAAAAACATTTTAATGTATTGACTTTAATAATAGCAAACAGTTCCTGATATCAGCTACACGGCACTGACTGCACCAATTGATTGTTTCCACACTTTTATTTGATTAAGTACACTCATACACAAAACTGTCTAATTTATTTTATTTTCAACACTATCTTTTTTTTTCAATTTATAGTCGCGATTTAATTTGCAATTTAATAATATGTGCACTTTTCATTCAGTACTCAAATTGTCGAAATAAAAAAGGAAATTGAAATTATTATTATAGACGCAGACCTATTAGCATAAGGTTCTAACGTGAAATAATAGGTAAGGTATAGGTAGTTTATAAAAGGTAATATCTGCAATGACCAGGCGACTGCCCTGTCCGCTTCAAATCTCTCATTCTCTCCAATATGGTTTCTGATTATCAACGCTTTCAACATTCCGCCACGGCTGCCACGTAATAATCGTGATTTATAGTTTTAATTTTGTTTTTCCTTTCGGTCACAATGACTGTTGTCGCTTTGTTTAGTCGGTTTGACTGAAAGTTTATTGAAATTCATGTTTTGTGATTATGTAATTTGGGATGCTAATGGATTGTGGCAGTTTTAATATTGTGTCTGTTTTTGACGAGTTTTCATATACTTATATCTGAACAAATAGACTCCCTTGACATCTGTTTTATTTTGCAAACAAAATGTTGTAGTTATAATTTTAAAAAAATTAACAATTTTGCCTATGTACTCCAATAGAGGTGTAATTATCGTCAAAGAAAGAAAACAAGCAGCTGAGTCATTTATTATTTTACTTAAGGTTGCCCGCGACTCCGTCTGCGATCCAGGATGAAAACTGTCCTATGTCTTTACCCAGGTCATGATCTATCTGTGTGCCAAATTTTTATCTAAATCCGTTCAGCCGTTTTGGCGTGAAAGCGTAACAAACAAACTTACTTTCGCATTTATAAGATTCCTTAGGATAGGATTTTAGTCACAGTTAGCCCTATCTACATCTTACCTACTTTCCTAAATGATTACCTTTCCACTACCAAATCTCTCTAAACACTTACTTCAGAAGTCCACTCACCCGAAACATTAACCACTTCAGAGCAGCACTAATAATATTTAAACAACAATAGCACACGAACTTGAGCATCAATAGAAAAGTAAAAGTAGGCCCAAATTCGGTCAAGCACGCACGTAACCTGTCCCATGATGGCCGGCGCCCACGACCGTGATCTGGGAATGTAGGTACAGTACCTACTTGAAATGTATCTTCAAATGTACCGTCATGACTGCTTCACTGATGGTTTCTAAGATAAAGTCAGTGTAAATTAAAAAGGTTATCTCGAAAAGATTCTGTAGATGTATATAATTATTATGACTTAACACCTATAGATAGCGTTGTTGATGACAGGTTTAATTCAAACACTGTACAGTCTTAACACCCAATCCATAATCAAATATGAAAAAAAACGCGCTATAGAGACACTTCATGGGAATCAAACAAAAGGACTGCAACATTTTGATAAACAACATTGAGTATTAAAATATATAGCAATTAAAATACAGTTGTCAACAAAATTCATGAACAGTTTTTTGCAACTCACATTTGTTTGTTATATTTTTTAATGACAAATTCTTCCATCTGCGTAAATGTTTCAACGTATTGAATTTTAAAGTTACCCGTTGAAAGTTAAGTTTATCCGGACGGCTATATTCCCTTACAACAAACTACCCTCTTCGTACAAGGGGCTCCGAGCTCCACATCACCTACGATACGATACAGTATCGACACCTACGATATTGGGAGTGACTCCATCGATCGCACTTGACACTATTCCACGTGAAAGCCTGTGTGTCGCCAGTTTTCATGAAAAAGTAAACTCAGTAGATCAACTTTATACGAATACATAACTTACCAGAGGCAAGAAGCTGGAGAAAAAATAAACAAGAGTTATGGTACCATTTTGTTTTATCTCGTTAATTTATTACCGTACAAATCAAATCATTTATGTTAACCAAGTCATTTGTTCACTATTGAATGTAACCAGAAATCAATATCAATATATCTGGCGATGGAATGGCCTTTTCCTTGCCGAGAGTCACACCAGACAAAGTAACATTTGACAAATTGGTTCAAAATTATTCCATTTTACATTCCTTAAAGAAAAGAGGCTGTTTGCCTATACGTTCTTTACACATGGTAGAAGGTAGCCTTCTGCTCTTCCCTATGTGTTGTCATTTGTTTGTCCCCCTGCGGATACATGCGCTTTTCACATGCAATTTTTGAGATATTGAGGTGTTGTAGCTGTAAATATGCGGCTCAGTATAATGTCAAAATAGCGCGGCGGTAAACATGAAGGATCCAGCCGCTTTATATCTCGATGCAGCAGCTTTATGTCGTTTTGCTTTCAACAATGTTTTTCTTTAGCATTATAATTATAGCATTGTTTATTACGACAGCTCCTACTTTGTTGCGATTTTCGAAGCGTATGCTTAGTAGTAGTTATTAATGGAATTTACTTTCTCTGCGTAAATAGGTAGGTAGGAACTCAAGAGTATTATATATTATGTCAGTCAGAAAATAACACATGGTAGAAAATCAAAATTTCATGGGCCGTAACACTTATTATATTATTGAATTGAATGGTTAGAATAGTGTGCATGTTACAAAAGAAAATCAACAAGTAAAGTAAGTAATAAGCCAAAAACGAATGTTTTACAATGTTTGTTTCAGGTACTTACAATAACATTTCCATTCTCCACAATTATGTGAGTACCACTATTGCCGGTCACTGTACACTAATAGTAACACATAAAAACAATTGTTTTTGACCAACCGTACAACTGTTTGCTGTGTGGCCTTTTGAATATTTTTGTCGTTTGAATATTCAGTTATTTGTGCTCACGTTTCAACACAATGGTCCATAATTTAGTTTTACTATTTTTATTACAAATCTTCCATAGTAAACTTGAAACTGGCAACTGTTGAGCCTTAGAATGTGTTTAATTTTTATTTTTTATTATTAGATATGGACTTTTACATATCTCTGACATAATTCTTTTATTATTTGACATTATATACCTAATTTTTTTTATTTTTTTTTTATTTTACTTTATTAGATTATTTTATATTTTGTAAATGTGAGAACGTCGTAGGCCCTGTGGATTATAAATTATAGACAATTGTCTATTTGTTTAACATATAACTGTTGACAGGCCTACACTGTCCTCCCATACCTGTTAATCACTAATTGGAAAACATTGTAAAAGAAATATTTTTAAAAGAGTAACCATGGAGTTTCTTGCCGGCTCTTCTCCATGGGAAACGACCAATTGGAACCGTGCACCTAGAATCTGACGTTTCATAAGTGCCCATGTAGGTCTATGTGAAATAAAATATTTTGATTTTTTGATTTTTAGAATCTTGGAGTCCTTTTAGTTCAGACGGCAGTCGTAATGTGTGTACTGATTTTATAATTTACTGAATAAATAATTATGGAACAACTGAGGTGCTGAAACAAAAAAAAAAACTCGAGAAGGCTCAAATCGTCGTTGATTATTTGACTGTTTTTTCTGCAAGGAAGTGTACCCGTAATCTCACTTTGTTTAATCAATCTATTTATACCAACACCGTGCTTATAATTCATCGGTCAGCCAACGCATACACTATTCCTATTACCATCAGATTCTCAGTACACATCGCGAGTAAGTTCCCTTTACTTCCCTCTTGAATTCCAGGTAACTGCATTGCTCATTAGTGTGCACAAGACAACGAGAGTTGGAAGTCAACTGTCAGCATTTTATTGTACCCTGTGGTAAAAACTATTAGGCCTGTTTTAAGCCCACGGTACGCCGTTGGCCAAAACCGTGACCTTTGATGTCAAGGCCTCCAACGGCCTCGCGGGCTGGCGGCCTCTAAAGAATAACATTCCAGTTCGGTTTAGTAGATCACTAACTTGTGTTTTGTATCACTCCATTCTGTAGTCGTAATAAGAACAATTGAATAAATAAACTGTCTAAAAACAGTACAAAAGTAAAGATTTATTATTTAAATAATACTCACAACGCGTTTCAAAGATACAATATATAACTTGATTCGTCTTAAATCAAATTAAACACATTTTTATTTATTTCATATGAATGTCTTTTATATTCAAATTCTTTATCTTATCACGATCACACATCATTTCACATAACACTTAGAAATAAAACCAATAATTAATGTAAATTTTAATAGACAGTGCATCGCACCATATCATTAAATAAATATTTTCAATAAAATACCAAATTTATAGCTGCACATTCACCTATCTTATACATCTGAAACACCTACACAGGGCGTTACAGACAAGCTATGAGTCTTGGAGTTCTTTCCGTTTAAAGCCAGTAAACCAAGTGATTTAAAGCGCTATTGTGTAGTTTACGTACAACAGTACATGTGGGCGCGTCCGTAATTGTAAAACAAAGATTATTTTGTATGTTCATAATTATTTTGGTTTTACAGTTATTTGAATGGAAAGCTTTGTAAACCAACGAAACTAGACAAATTTATGGCTGGCGATCTACCGTTTAGCAAATTAAATCGACTCATCAAAAAAAAAAAAAAATTACGCTATCGCTTAAACAGTATTCGCGATTTTTTTTTGTTTATTTTTGCAGTAAATCTGCACGAACGGAGGAATAAAAAGTGTAGACTATGAATAAATTTAATGGGATTCGAAGCTGAAAAATTCAGATCAAACAATAATATAAATCGCTGGATTATGCGATGCATCAATAACAATTTTTTGTAATGGCGTTCGAGAGTAAGAGACTTTGTATAGTTTTGGTGCTGTTGTGAATATCGATCGACCATTAGTGTTGTACCTTATCTGTTTTGTAATGCAAATTCTGAGATTTTTTTCAGTAATAGAGTTCCAGAAGTTTATTTACAGTAATAATTATTTGGAAACATTAGCTCTTCACTTTTCAACTGAAATATCGCCCTCTCAAAGCCAGCGAAAGTTCAAACAAAAGCCAGTCAATTAAGTTTTTAATGACAAAACTTTCTTCAAAACATGAACTTATTTTCTATACTGCCGTTCTGTACACAAAAATGTGCTTACTCTATGCCCCGTTAGTTGCGCAACTGTAGAGCGGGACGGACGGACGGACGGACCGTTAGTCAGTCAGTTGTGGCCGCACGAGTGAGCACCGCATGTTAAAACGCACAATAAAAATCATCAAATCACTTTAGCGCGCAACTGTACTGCATTTGACAGTTGTCAAATTTAAAAAAATGTTTTTTTTTCAATAGTTTTTTTTTTCGGACGTGTTCCATTTCTGCGTGTGTTTTGTTTATTTATTCTGTGATTGCTTTGTGTTTTGTGAAAAATCTGTGTTTATTCGTAAGTGTGCGTGTTAGCGAATGCAGTGATTTACGTTGCATATAAAGGCGTCATTCATAGAGATGTGTCAATGGGTATGCGTACGCGCATGGTCCATTCAACCGCGCGTTGTTAGGTACGTATGTTTTTTGTTGTCGTGACGAATCAGCTGGTTGTTACACGGAAGTAAAATTCACAAAAATGATATCATTGATGACTTAATGATGTTAGAGTATCGAAAATACACTCCCAATAGTTCGATCGATGTTTGTTCGAAGTTGTTTTCAAATGTATTCGATGTTTAGCTTGTAAAGATGTGGGCAAACGTGAGAAAACTCACAAGTTGATAATAAACACGGAGAGGACCAACACGATTGCTAGCAATGTTACTGTTTAGGGCATTCACCATTACAGAACTGTAGTGAAAATTAATCTTATTTTTTTGTAAAACTCTGTGCTCGTCTTATGCTTAAGAGTTCACATAAGAGTATTGATGTAATTATTACGGCTATCCAAGTAATTCCTAGAAACAAAAGAGTGATAAAAAATGTGTTTTGTTTAAAGTATTGAAATACGATGGAGGTAGCGTAAGCTACAGGAAACAAAACTCGCAAAATAAATATTAATAATACCAGCCTATTACTGCCCCACTTCAGGGCAAAGACTTCTTCTCAGACAAAGAAGGCACGAGTATTGATGAAGCTTGCAAAAAAAAGAAGCCGCAAGGCTTGTGCAATTCACAATGACGTAATTGCCCATATTTTTGACAATCATCGCATAATGTTTTGACCATTAGATGTGCCATTCGACCATCATTGATTACCTTCGACCTTGGCTGTAAAGTCTGATGACTAAGTACAGTAGTCGCCTATCTTTACCATCACCGCCTTCTTTTAACCAGCTTATTAGTTTTTATTTTAAACTTTAAAAAAAAAACATGGGAAATTGTTCCAATGTCATTGTGCTGGCTACTATTGTTTTAGTATAATTATTTTTTTAGACTGGACCTAAATTAACTTTTAAGCAAAAATTTTGGCAAGCGCGAAAAAAAAACTAAGACTTGACTTGAACGAATTAAGTAAAATCGTACACAAGTGATTAGAGCAACCATTTATTGTACTTTTAAAGAGCAAAGGATTTCTGTCATGTAATGAAGAACGGGTATAGACCACCACACTAGCTCGTCATAGTGTTTGTGATTCAAGACCATTGTGTCCAGGTTTCTGAATTATATTATCTTGTCCACATCTGATATTAACCAAGTAAGTTCTTAAACATTAAGAAAGTCGTTTTTTCATCGATACATCAAGATTTTGGGCCCACTCTGGTATAATCTTCCAGGCTACTCGTTCTCTGCACAAGACCTTACAGCCTCACAGCACGACAAACAGACTGGTATTATTCGTCACGTACGGAACCCTTTCGCATGATTGTTCCACTCCACTTCGCCCGAACAAAGACTAGTTACGACATTCAATTAATACATGTTTCCTTATTTTTTACTTGCGTTTCCATATTAGTTTGTGAATTAATTAATATTGGCGGCTCACTGCTATAGCACTAACACGGCTACTGATAGGGAAATGAATAAACGGTTTGCATTCCTTCAGTGCATTGTTTTTCATTTTATTAGTTCCTATTACATTAAAATGAAAATTATGTAGTTTTTTTGCAGATTTTGTTAGTCTTCAAACAAAACAGGTACCTACTAAATGATCAAAAGATCTTCTGCTATTTAAATGTCTCGGTGATTGTGTGGTGGCAAGCATGGCTGAGCTTGGGATTCTAGATTCGATTCCTGGATTGGTCATTGTTATTGGGTTTTTCCATTAGAAAACTATTAGTAGCACGCAGACGAAGTAACAATTTATCATATTTATACATAAGCTACCGAAAACTTTATGTCAATATCAATCCCGTCAAAAGTCGTTGAAGAAATACGAAACGAGTCTTAATTGGTGCCCGGTAATTGGCATTAGGCTCCCCCCTACTATATGAAACTTAAAAATAACTGGCGAAATATGGCTGTACCTGTAATACACCTCTATCGAAGAATGCAGGCGTGACTGGTGTTATGTTAATCCTAAAAACACCTGTACCGTGTTATTCATAGATCTCCTATCCCCGATACTAAAATGCCATATTCCGAATAATGAATTCTGTTCACATCCGAAGGCGCTGCTTCAAAGGCGCCATATGTATGTAAAGCCGGTGCATGTATGAAAAGCCGCTAGTTATGCAGGTCCTGACATGCCAGTATGTGTACTAACGTACTTGGTGATCCATACACATTGGAAGCCTGGATATCGCATATTAAATAATGGCTATGTTGTCAATGTTTGTGGTGCACTGTCGATAGATTTAGTTCAAGTTATCTTTCATGTGGTGAACAATTTATGATATGGATATCTTAGTGCTTGCTTCATGTACTTCAATTTCAAAGAGGAACATTAAAATTGCCTTCGATAGGGCAATAGATGTATAGATATACATATAACATCAGGCCTATATTCCACAAAGTGGTGGGCAGAGTTGTAGCTACTTTCCTACACATTTCGCCAGTATTTTATAGGTCATATTTAATGGGGAACGAGCCGTTAACTAGGCATTTTAAACTTCGGGCTGCCAAGAACTGGGTATTTGCAACCTAATAATCAAAGCCAAGAATCGAAGCTACTCTACTATCAGCAGTTGAGCTTGCGACCGCTAGACCAGTGCCTTATATTGTTGCATTAATGGAAATCATATCGAAGTCAGCCTCATTTGTAATTCCGTATAATTATCAAACGCTACTGACGAAACGAAGCAGGCAAGTTAACATGTTTCCGTAGCTTCAATTAGATTTACATATTTTTGTAATAAAAGAATAACGAGGTGGCATTACGAAATATGAGCGAATGCAATTATTTGTACGTACGAATGCTGGGAGTTTTATTTGAATTCATAATGGCTTGTTTTAACCCGCGGCTAAGTCCATCTTATAAATAATAAAATATTATTGTTAGACAGACTTTTCTTAAACAAAATCGTAACGATATTGATCACGAACTTTGCTTGTTGCATCCTGACGATTTCAGACTCTTCAGTCCATTAAACCCTTTCGAAAAAATGTGTTCTGTGTTATATCTTAGATTTTGACAACACGCTACATAATATCTCATCGATAAGGTTACATTATAACCACCCCACCTATTCTCTAACTGTGTCTTTAAATCTTTGAGCTATCACGACTCAGTCTTCCTTTTCACAACTCTTATGACCTTTGGCCATCTTCAGTTTTTATCTCAGTTCACATAGTTATAAAGATTCAGAGCGTGTAACGCGTTCAGCATCGCGCTAGTTATCACCACATTGCGTTAGATATGATCTATTGCTTCAACGTGGTACAAGCTTCCACCTGATGTGGTGTGACTTGTTTATATTATCCGCTAATGTCTGTGAATGGTTTCCATATTCGGGATATCGGTAGGTAACGTAAATATAGGTCGTTTTGAAGGTGGTGTAAAAATTTCAAAAGAAGGATATTTGTACATAACGCAATAAAAACCGGCCAAGTGTGCGCCGGACTTCCAGTTTAAAGTTCCTTATTTGGGATGAATATTTACGTATGCGTATGCGCAGTATTGATATTCATTTGTTTTTCGCTCAAACTACCATTTCCATGGTGTAATTAAAATAAAATATTATTCAATCAACTAACCCTACAATGTCAATATCTTTTTAAGTATTTAATTAAAGCCCCCATGATCATGATAACCGTATAATTGCCGGGGTCATTTCGACCCCATGCTTGTTTGCGGACGATTGTTGTGGCCGAAAGGGCTCATCAGTAAGGGTTAATAATAACTTCTTGATTTATTTAACTACTGTTTTGGGGTTGGAAACTAGCATTCCATAATTGGATAGTTAGTTTTAATTATTGTATTTTAGAAGACAGTATGCTATCGTTTTTGAAACAATTATGATTGACGAGTGTAATTATTTCCTCATTAACCTCAAAATTATTTCATTATCCTTTTTGGAATCCAAATAAGTTACAGAACAACGGCAGCTATACAGTTTTGATGTGCTCGCAAATGCGCCGTTTAATTCTCCTGACTGCAAAAAGCGCAGTTTTACCGAAACTTAGGAAGAAAATGCTCCTTCCAAAAAGCAATATTTACTCAAATATCTTCACCCTATAACTAATAGAATCAGCAGAGCACTCCAAAGCTTTTAGCCATCTCCGGACATTTCTCATCATTTATTAAATGTACTAATGTATGCCTTTTGTCATAAACAGAGTTCTAGGTAGGACCGATGCAGGGAAGGTCTGTTTAAAAGAGAGATTTTAAATTTTAACATTGGTAGGGAAGGTAGTTTTGTATGGGTGGGGTCGTTTTGACGAGAAGGTCGTGGGTTGTAATCCAGACGTTGTTATTGTGGTGGACCCGTAGGTTAGAGGGGCGACATGTAACGTACCATTATATCTATTGTGATGACGTATCATTGACCATTGGGTAATGGGAATCATTTGTTTTCTAAAGATACTAAATTATTTGAGTTTGGTGTCGTAGTACCTATTTGGAAAGCTTTTCATTTAAAAAGGTGTCAAATTATGACTTTATTAGGGTTTTAAACCTACTTCACCACTTAATTTCGATTCACAAAATTATATCAAAATGAAGATTCGATTACTTCAAATTAATGTCATGGAAATAAAAGTTTGTCCTTTTAAAATCATTTCGCGTGATTAAATTGCTCGGTTTCAAACTTTTCGGTGGGGTGAATTCGACCCTGGTTCGCGGAAAAGGGTTAAATACTTCATCCTACTTATAATTTGCATAGTTCGTTCACATTTTAGTAGTATAAAGGTACGAAGGTAACCTTCCGAGTTAATTAATTAAATGAAGTTTATTTTCAACAGATGAATGAGTTAGTCTAGTATATGTCATTTAAAAAATCTTCTGCAGAATTGCTCAATGCAATATGAAATGGAAATAAGTGATCAAGACCGAAACTATGTTAACGTTCAAAAGCTATTTTCACTGCCTTAACAAATCATGACCCGAATTATGTCATAACTGTACTAAATGTAACAATACAAAGTAACCAGTTTATCCTGACATGTGGCTGAATTGGGAACTAAACTTCAAAATGTACTGAATTTGACATAACGTTGACGTTTTGCTTGGCCAGCAGCGCCTTGGAATGTCAAGATATAATAGCCATGCATGTACGTCTTTCCCACGGCGGATTTTTCTAAAAGATTCGAAACAATGGAATCTTTTATACATACACATAAATGCGTTTCTTGCTTTTGAATTAATCTGTTCGTAATTGTGGAGGGAATTTACCTTTACTGTAATGTATTCTGTGCTTTTATGGAGCCTTTTTCTTGTAATTACTAAACATGTATTTATTCATCTTCCGGCAGATGTCAAGAAAGGTATTTCGAGAATTGTCGTTAAATGCTAATAGCGTAAAGTAAATTGACCTCAACGAAGCAAGAAGAGTATGTTGGGATCGTAGCAGGTGGCGTTCTGTAGTTGCTGCCGACCCCCATGGGAAGAACGCGTGAGTTTACATGAATCGGCCTACAAACCTACCTTATAGTATGAGTCTACTTTAGCCCAAGAAGGAATGGTTTTGCTAATAGCCGTTTGTTTTACTGTCAGACTATTTTCATAAAGACGGACATAACAACGCTGCGTTTCATCGCTTCCAGTTTAGCTAACTTGTGATCAAAGTGAGCTTAAACGACCGCTTCATTCTCCTCCTCTCATATCGGCGTAAACAACCAACAAGCTAACAGCTGCTTTTGGAAATATATGAGTGAACACGGTAGTACCGGGGCTGAATGTCCAAGGTGCGCCGGACGTACGGTCAAAGAGCGATAATATTAGGGATTTCAAACAATTTCCTTTCCCACATAGCAGGCATAATACGCCTTAGTGAACTGTCATTTTCTATAAAAATGGCGGCAATGACGCCTTAACTTTAAGAATTCTCTTCAAAGTCATTTTAACCCTATTTATCAATGGTAGGCTTATTATGACTATAAGATATCGTTAGGAAGGAAATTTATTTAAATTTCGGAATAAAGCAAGCTAATGCAAATTATTAAAACGTGTCGTTGTACCTAACACCAAAACTTACAACAGTCCTTAAAAACAAGACAAGGTCTTGTCAAACTTAGGTCGCAGGTCAACCTAGGAGGCGGTCGTCTGTTGTCCGTTGCCCTAATAAATTAAGGCCTCCGGCTAGGGCTTGAAAAAACCCTGTGGGGTATGGACCTCGGCTTAGGGCGTCGCTGGAAGAGTGCAGCAAGGAACAAGCTGGATCAGAATTGATGTTTTTTGGGACGAATTTAAAGCAAGGGTGGGGGGGCATAAGTTAGGCGTTAAGAGGTTTGTTGTGTTTAGGAATTCTAACTATTATTAATTTAAAGGTCGTTAAACTAACATTACTGTTGACACCAATATTATTTGGGTTTAATGTATTCGTTGATGGCGGGACATGGCTTGAAACTTATTTTCGGAGAGGTGTTTTCGATTATGTGCCGCCGAGTGTAGTTACCTACTTATTCAGCGAATGTACCTATACATTTAAGAATACACTTGTGGAGAATATTTGGAAATGGTAGCTTCCATAGCTCGTTTGCTAGTTGTTCTTTAGCCTTAGAAGCATAGTGTACAAAAAAAAATTTTTCAAACCAACTGCTCGACACTGTCAAATTATATGTCATGCAAACCTAACCTAGTCATTTAAAAGCCCTAGGCTCAAGCCGGCCATAAATATTGTACTGAATTTCATTATGAACCTCTGATCATTAATGTGATTGTCCATAGTAGGTACATAATAATCCCATGCTTTACCATTGAGACTTGTACCAACAAAATGTTCGGACATCGAACTGGTCGCCGAGGTAGAATACAAATAAATAAAAAAACAACACAAACAAAAGGCACGATTGCTGCTAATTAATCGCTTTGCTGCTAAACAACAAATTAAATTCCACTACGACTAGTGATTTCACTCCGGAGTAGCCATTGGTATTGCCAACAATCTACTTGCACAAAAGTCCAAGGAATCGTACATGAATGCCTACGACTATTTTTACAAATGGAAAACCATAAAAGGCATCAAGTCTGTACATAAATCAGTGTTTTTAGTCTACTTCCAGCATTTGTCATAATTATACAAAGGAGTCAACTAGCCTATGGTGCAGCTATTCGATGCTCAGGTCAACAATAGCATTGAACATAATATTCAAATTAGCACACCGTCGATAACTGATCCTTGGACACCTTTGTCACCGCAACCAACCACATCAAAACACTTTTCATGTAGCCCGTTGCTTCAAGCACCACCTTCACCAACTTTTACGATCCAAAATGATCCACAGCACTTCAATAAATGGACCGAATAAATACATCTCTTCACAACTGGTAATGTATCAAACATTACCTTTAACTTAAAAAAGGTCTAGTGACTGTTATTGTAATTTCAAAAAATACTTCTATTATAGTACCTACTATTTTTGGTATGTTTATTGTCTCGCAGATGGTGTGAGAAGTTGAGTATTCTCCTCTGGGATAAAGGTACCTTCGTCTTGGGCGGGCTTGAATCCTTCGCTGGACTCAGGATTCTGGTCTTAACTTCCTCGCTTTGCTCGGGAGAAAACTCAAAACTCGAATCTTTCGTAACGCTCGGGATTCAATACGGCGACATAAGACACTGCTTTATCCCCTTGGTGCATAATCTGCTATTGTACAGTTACAGCGTCTTATAAATAGATAAACTCGTACCTAAATATATAATTTATCCAAATATACTGATCACGGCGACAGTTGGCAAGCTAGGTTCCTAGTAAAGATTATAGAATATAATTTTACGTAAGTTTATTAACCGTTAACGAGCTAAACGGTGGCGACTTTAATGTTCCTTATCGACTAACAAATTGACACTATTAAAATTTATGAACCGTTACTACGGCTGCAGGGAATATTATTACTTTTGACTTTAGAATTGAATTTGAAAGAGATAGGAAATTTCAAACAGTTACGTTTGTCCGATTCGGCCTAGAAATTGAATATATGATACTCGATTGTGCCTTAGATTAACAAGACAGTAGGTAGGGTTGAGAGTTTCTAATAACTTCATTTGACTGCCCCACTACAAAGTGAAATGGTTCTTCTCATAAAAAAAGAAAAGACCTTAAACAAGCCAAGCCAAGCCAACATCACGTTAGCGAAGTTGCTAAAAGCTGTTATTGTAAGAATCCTCCATGCGACTTTGAAACTTATACTTGTAATAATTCCACTACATGTCTATAATAATATGAAGCCCCTTAAGCTATAAGCTAAATCAAACAGTGGACGGTGAAATGTTCTAAGCATTATTAATATATTTTCTGTTCTACATTATTTTATTTTACCAAGAAAATGTTACAAAGGTTACTTTGTTGTAGATAATTTATTTACTTGCTGTAGTTTAATTCTGGGATGCAATTGTCTTCAAATGAAGACACAAGTAGTTTGGCGCACTTTGGTCATGTTCACATTCATCAACAGCACCCACTGTCAATAACTTTTCAAAAATGTTGGTAAAGAGGTTTGTCTTTTCTTTTTTACAAATTGATACTGCTAGTAGAATGTGAACGTTCTTAAAAATACAGCAGTTGCCCCTCTGGTAACCTTCTTATCTTTTCAACACGGGATGGGCCATTATTGTATTTTTGCGTACGTGGTAAAAGTGGTTCCTTTAACTTTTTGTCGTAGAAATTAAAATACTTATATCCTAAAGAAGCAACGCCAGTAATTTTAACATTTAAAATTGGTATGCTTGGTTACTGGGAAATAAATTCCCTGAATTTTTCACCCACAATGAAAGTTCCCACTTTCGCCTTTCGGCGCGCTCTCCCGGCCGTCAGATGCACTCTCAGATTTTATCACTAACAGAGGATACCTGTACCTACCGCTACGCTGACTTGCACAAGTACAGCATGTGATAAGAGATAACAAGAAAATTAACTCGTTGGTAAGTTGACAAGGATTTGATGTGACTGTTAGCTTAGAACACCATGGATTAGTTTAAGTTTAGTTAGTCCCAATAATCTAGTATAGTTAGTAATAGGGAATAATAATCATTTAAATTCCGAAATATTATGTGTTAAAATACGTCCACTGATAAAGAAGGGTTTTCTGATAGGACGCTATGAGGACAGGTAGATTTTGTGATGACGAGCTTGAAGAAGGAATTTGCCAGTTAAGTTATTTAGTATAAGAACGAAAGGTTCTCTTTTGGGATTCCTTCGAAATAGGTAGCAAAATATACAATAACTCAAATCTTATTGACTAAGAAAAAAACCAGGGCTATAAGTGTGACATTCTCCGGCCTATAGCCACAGAATGCAAAAACAATCTTAAAAACCTTTCGAAATAACAAGAAACTCCTCTAATTAGTTTCCTAGTTCCATGACCTACCTAAGGATCACTATCCTTCAGAGCGGTGTTGTACTAATTGGCAAGCAATTGACAAGCTGCTTAACATATTCCAACACTATCAGTACAACGATTAGCTCCTGCACGGGTTAGCACCGAGATGCGATACAAACGGAGTTGCTTTAAACGTGACATGAAAATACTAGTGTCGGAGTTTGTGTGACTATAAAATGTGATGTGCGTTAATAATTCTGCGTAGTTATTTGTCGTTTGAAGATGATAAAGCACCTGAATACGAGCCTAAATTTTTTGCCATTGAGTTAATTGGACAGGCTTTTCAGCTAAGTTTAAGTTAATATACTAAGTTAATTGATTGGGTAAACCTGGCTCTTGATCATAAATGCAAGCGTATGTATGGTAAGTAGGTATAATTGATTGATTGAACAAACTATTGTACAGCAAGGCTTACAAAAAGACTTCCAAAACAAGGTATGTGAACCAATCAAACACTTTTAACAATTGCTTATATTTAAAACACATTTTATCCAAATGATCTATTCTATAATAATCTCACCTTGAGTTTGAAGTGAGCTGTCTATAGAGTGTCAAACCCTAACTTCAGGTGGAATAACAGTTCACTTCAAGATCATTTCACTTATGTTTTGTTAATTTATCAAAACAGCTGAAAAATGAGCATAGATGTCGTAACCGGTTACCCTCGTTCGTACAGCATGTGACGGCCTTATATTTACTGTCCATGGTTTCCAGTTCATCACCACAAGAGGTGGGTGATTAAAATGGCCAGATAAAATACGGGACGAGGCCTGCGTTCCTGTGGCATCTCAACGTCGTGACGTAGGGCTGGCACACACGGCTTGTTACAGTTTACTTATTTATTTTGTGAGGACGGAGCATTTTTTTTTAGAACGTACATACATATTCTGACGCCATTTTCCAATGGGGGTAGGCAGAAACGACCCACTACGATCCTTATATACTCCTTTTGTTTTTATTATTATTCATACTTAATAATATTTGAACTGTACTTCATAAAACTGATATTTTGTTAGTGTGTAAGATACAGAGCCCGACGTTGTCTAGACAAATCATCTATTTTATTTTACACTAACTAGCATTATTTTTATCTTAACTCAAATTAAATATCTACATAATATAACATCACGCCTGTAATCCTAGAAGGGTTAGGCAGAGATGTACCTTTAGTACGCCCACATTTCGCCAGTTATGCTTAAGTCCCAATCAATCAGTAAAATCAATTAAATATCTATTGACACAAAAGAAATTGCCCCCTTAACATGAAACAACAGCTGTTTCAGAAAAAAAAGGCAAAACAGTCTCATCAAATTTTGTTATAATTACTAGTAGATATCGCAAAAAAACCTATTTGCATTATTTAAAAGGTCTTTATGCAAAGGTTACAAGGAATAAAATATTTCGATTACATTTAAATAATGATTGATGGACTCTTTGACACGCCAAGTAATCATAAAAAACGGTTTTTTGTAAAGGAAATACAACATCATTATGTCAGTAACTAAAATGTATTGCCAAACAAGTCGGGACACAAAAATGTAATCTGTTAATCCGGCCACTGGTGTGGTAAGGCACATAGAAACAGAAAAAAAAACCTATCTATAGTTTTTGTTAAGTCGTGCTAAGAAGCGTAACCTTTTGTAGTTTTTTGTTGTTAATACATCGAGAGGCGTGTTCACAGTAAAGCGTTTTTAAAGCCGTTGACAAAGCCTATTCAAAAAACGTGTTTTTTTTTGTTTAGTTTTATAACGCTCGGTCTGTGAATTAAGTTTCTTTTGTTTGAGATTGTCATATAAAAACAATATGTCAAGGAGTAAAATAAACAAGTATTTAAAAGTTGGCTTTTATTTGTTGTGCGTGAAAATATATTTGAATTTGAGTACAGTATTTCTGAGGCACGTTTTTTCTGGTTTGCGTTGTTATTCGTACATTCAGACATACATACACTCACGCCTTCTTCCCATAGGGGTAGGCAGAAACCACAGAACGCCACCTGCTACGATCCTTACATACTCCTTCTGCCTCGTTTACGTTCATACATCTGGTCATACACGCACGCCGGTTGCGAGTGCTACGCACCTGACCTTTCTGAAGAACATCACCAATAAGGTCCTTCTAGGGTGTCCCCTCCCGGCGCGCGGCGTTTCCACTCACATCTGCCTTGTAAATACCTTTTGTTAGTATCCTTTCATTCATCCTCTCAACATGACCAAACCATCTAAGCATACATTTTAATTTTTTATCACTATATCTTCTTTTAAACAGCACTGCTGCCTTATCACATCATTCCTCAGCCTATCATTGATAGTCACACCACACATGCTCCGCAAGGAACACATTTCCACAGCATTTATTCTGTTGTTATACGTATTCCGATATTTAGTTTTTGCCTCAAACCAACTGTGTTTACTTACGTAATTAAAATTCCTAATTAAATGTTGAATATAATTTCTTTTTTAAGATTAGCTTTTCAGCATTCTCATGCGTTATTTTTTATAGATATGTAAAACTGAGCTAACCTGTGGCGTTAATAAGTAAAGTTAACTAATTGAGGCCTTGAGCTCGTTAGGAACATTACAACAACGTTTTATTTTACACATTAACACGTATGTGCTAATTGTAGATCTCATGAACATCACCTTCATGCGTAAACTTAGAAAATATCTTACTAAGTATACATACTTAGTTATTTACATACATTTATATAAACTCGCGCCTTCTTCCCTTCGGGGTTGGCACAAACTACAGAACGCAACCTGCTACGATCCTTACATCCTTGCAACATTTACGTTCATACGGTCTGGTCTGGTCATACACGCGCACCGGTTGTGAGCGCTACGCTCCTGACCTTTCTGAAGAATTTCACCAATAACGTCACTATGTGTCCTTTTAGGGACTCCCGCTCATATAAATTAATTCATTTACTGAAATATAATTAATCACACCTGTAAGTTATGTGACCTCAATGATAAGAAGGGTTTTTATTGTCAGCAGAGTTTAATTTAGACCAAATCCCTGATTGAATCGAAACAGGTATTAACTTAAACATCAACAAGAAATCCTAATCCTATATACTATTATTATCTAACAGAAGTAGGTTTTATTAAAAAATATACGCCCCACCAATCAACTATATTTATTATTAACAAACGAAACTTAAAAAAAGGAAAACCTAATAAACTTGATAGAAATATTGAATTATTAATAAGCTGATGACTTGGCACCGAGAAAACACAATACTGAGGTAGATAGACGTCCGTCGCCGTCGACTGTCGATCCGAAAGAGGGCGAGCGCTCCTCGTCGTCTGCCGTTGCCGCTCGCTATCCCCACTTTCAACGCAGCTGCCTTAACCACGCCTCTTGTTCCTTCCAACTTCTTTAGTCTTGTAACACGGCCGTTCCTGATTGCGAGACGTCCTCGTCCGCTGCTTGGTAACCTGAAGCATGATATAAACATCTCATTAAGCCTCTGATTTATTATGTTTAGTAACTGCAATGAAACCAATCATTTAACTTTCATTCCCATAACATAGCTATGTGAGCGCTCCATAACCATGCTATGGTCATTATACATACATCTCTGCTATCAATGTCAACATTTAAAATAACACAGGAGGAAAATAGATCAATCACTCATACATAATCATGCTATCACATTATCTGTCATTCTTTCACCATTTAAATGACAGAGTTCCGGACCTCTGTCATCACGCAAGTCAGACATTATCAGCCAGGGCTCAAAAGCACCCGAAGGTAAATGAATATCACTACGTCACATGACGTCTGCCAGGACTCAACGAGTACCTGAAGGTAAATGAATACCACTACGTCTCACGACGTCTGCCAGAGCTCAACGAGCACCTGAAGGTAAATGAATACCACCACGTCACACGACGTCTGCCAGAGCTCAACGAGCACCTGAAGGTAAATGAATACCACCACGTCTCACGACGTCTGCCAGAGCTCAACGAGCACCTGAAGGTAAATGAATACCACCACGTCTCACGACGTCTGCCAGAGCTCAACGAGCACCTGAAGGTAAATGAATACCACCACGTCAAATGACGTCTGCCAGAGCTCAACGAGCACCTGAATGTGACAAAAGTCACATCTGCCACAAGAACGGCCTTTGCAACAGTAAACTTGAGTCTGCCATGACAAGTGCCCCACAGAGGACAAACATCACAAATAAACATACTCACGACCAATGGGTGTCCGAGACGTCCATTCACCACGCCACAGTACCATGTACATATTCGGACGCTGCCTGGGTGCGCTTGCCATAGGATCCGGACAACAGTTACAGTTCGCAACTACGTGGCTTCTATGTATGCCCATGCTACCAGAGTCCAATTTTCCAGTATTCTGTGAACTCTTTCTTGTTGTTTACGAAATGAGTGGCGAACCGAAAACATCGAAAATGTGTCGGAGCTTTTGTCAATCATTATTAGAATAACTTGAATCCTTTAAACTCTGGAAATGGACGTGACACGTCCGTGTGGACAGTGGAAAACGGACTTTCTGGTTTTGACCAAAGTTCTATAGGTTGGTGTGGCGCTCGAGGTATCTTTGAGTTAGGCAAACCAAACATTGGGTAACATTTTTTTTTTTGCATACCACCGGTTAGCCAGGAAACAAAAATTACATAAACTTAGGTCAGTAGTTTTATCGATGCCAACGTGCTTGTGCTCATAGACGATACGCAAAAGACTAAGTCTATGATCCAAAGGGACAAAACAGAGTAGACACGATTGCTGACCTACTGGAGGACTTTTCTCTGTTTCGGCCGAACCTGACCTTGTCCTAACTATTCAAGGCATATTAAATGAGAGGTTTGAAACTCTTAATAACAATTTGTTCTGATTTAAGTAACTCCTTCATGATTTAATATGTCAACCAATTAAATACGCCAATTTAATTTTAGTTTTACGTCGAGATTAATTGTGCGTTTCTGAACGTTGTTTAACGAAACACGAATCTACAGTGTGCCCAGTCTTTTCACAAAATGTGCAAACACGCGATGCTTTTTCTTTATCCTTTACCGTGCTAGGCTCCGTGGAATCAATCTTAGGCTTTTTTGGACAGTTTATACGTTTGTGACCCGATCTACCGCACGAAAAACATTTAAAATTATCCATCTCAACTAATACGCTTTTACTACCCGTATTACCCTCAGATGAACGACCAGGATCGCGATGGCTACACAAGTCGCTTTTTGGTTGAATAAAGTGTGATAGGAACTGAACCAATTCGTGTGGCTTTAATTTTGCATTACTGGCGGCAGCTTTTACTAGAGGTCCGGCAATGCCGCGAACAACAATTGCAGTTTTTAAATCATCGGAAAAACCGTTAACTATGTTCAACCGCAACAAAGAATGACGTGCATATTCAGCATAAGTTGCATATTTCTTCGAATCACAACTCAAAACCTCAAATAGTATGCCAGCGGTATCGACGCTTCGTGTACAAAGTGCTCTAAATTCGGATTTAAAATTATTCCAAGTTCGGTCGTTGCAGACCCACTCATTTAGCCATGATTTAGCGTCACCCTTAAGACAAGCTCCGACTCGAGAAAGACACTCATTATCACCCCAGTCATTTGTCATACGGGCCCGTTCAACTTCCGTACACCAAACGTCAAAATCATGCACAGACGGATCATAATTCGAAACGTAATATTGGTTGGATCTTACTTGAACTAAAGTCGACAATGCTCCCGCGATCCTGTTCGCTACATCATCTGCGGTATTGTCCCTTTGTGTTACCGACGTTTTTGGGTAACCAGACGGCGCAGCAGTTTCCGCAATGCTACCGGCGCCTTCCACGTCATGAACCTGCACTTGCAAAGGAAACGGGGTCAGTAAAGGTGGCGTCAGAGGTGCAGGAGTCGGCACCGCCGCTGACGAGGAACTCATTCCACTCTCAATCGCATTTAATCGGCCAAGTATAGCTTCTAAGGCGTCACGTGTCGTTACACGTGACCTCCTTGGTCTACTACTAGGACTTCTATCTTCCATTATAGGAAAAAATAAACGTTAAACTTTATGAATTAATGTGGCGGTATTTATAAAAAAAAACAGCAAGCACAAAATCTAAACGAATTATTATCAATAGCGATAGTCAGAACAGCTACAAGCAGTATAGGCGATTCGTGGCGTATCCCACTTCTGATATTATCTAACAGAAGTAGGTTTTATTAAAAAATATACGCCCCACCAATCAACTATATTTATTATTAACAAACGAAACTTAAAAAAAGGAAAACCTAATAAACTTGATAGAAATATTGAATTATTAATAAGCTGATGACTTGGCACCGAGAAAACACAATACTGAGGTAGATAGACGTCCGTCGCCGTCGACTGTCGATCCGAAAGAGGGCGAGCGCTCCTCGTCGTCTGCCGTTGCCGCTCGCTATCCCCACTTTCAACGCAGCTGCCTTAACCACGCCTCTTGTTCCTTCCAACTTCTTTAGTCTTGTAACACTATTATAATTGCGAAAGTAAGTTTGCTTGTTCGTTTGTTACCTTTTCACGCCTAAACCACTGAACCGATCATCATAAAATAATTGCACATACGTGGTCAGGGTTACAGAAAAGGACACATTTCATCCAAAAATGTTAAGTACTCTTCCTGAGGGTAAGAACAATAACATTCGACAGTTCAATGGATTTAGGACGCTAGATGGCGCTACGTGTGTTTCGAATCATGGTTGAATTATATTATTAGAAACATTAGTAGTGAGTTAAGAGTTTTATTTTATTTTATTTAATACATTTGGTTTATAGCCTGCATTAACTTATCGGATAGTTTTTATCTCGGTAGTAAGTTTCCGTGGGATAATTTCCGCCGTCCTCGTATTCCTCGTAAGCGAAGCCGCGGGCAAATGTAATCTAACTCTGAAATCACCAACCGTTTTGAGCAAGCATGGAGATCAATGCTCGCGTTTTCTCTGTATGAGAAGGTGCCATTTTCCTGCAGTGGGAATATAATAGGTAATATCACGAAAAAGTCTACGCCATAATATTTGACTGCATTTTAATCATTAACAACAATTGCTTCAATTTTAGTAAACAGGTTCTATACTGTACAAACTATGCCTTAATGAAAACGTCTCCTGACAATAGCCTGAACAAACACTTCGATATAAAAGAATTCGCTTGTTCATATTTGATATAGCGTTGAGTACATAAAAGTGGTATGTAGGTACTTACTACGTGAGTACATAGTCAATATAACGCTCGATCGAGTGTCAAGTTAGCAGAAAAGCAAACAGTTATTGTAATGTTGGTTTGTAAGTACACAATCACTATTATTTCCTGTGCCTGTAACAAGTTAAATAAAAATAAAAAGAAGTTTATTCTTATACCTAATTCATGAACTGTAGATTTTAACATAATATATTTTTACCTCTATGTAATAAATAGCTCTAATATGCCATTGACATTGATTGTTGTTGAACGTTTTAAAACCAATGGCTCTCAGATCTTCTGTTAAAAAAAACTGCATACTGCCAAGTGCCAACCCTTACATTCGCATTTCGCGCAAAAACTGCGCACTAAGGTCGTTGCACTGCGCCGACGCGCACAAATTTCAAGTGTTTGTTAATTCAGATAAACTGACCAATGAAAAAACTTGCACAAACCAACACCATGATTGTACAGTACATACTTTTAATTGTTTTCTTTTATTTGATTTGGTGAATGTGCAATCATGGCCGATTTTTGGGAAAATAGGCGGTGTGATAAAAATAACATGTTCCCCGTCCAATTGAGGTTTTGTTTATGAAATAAATCACGTTGCGACTTTTGGTATACTCGTAGTTTTTTATTTGTGTCGGTATTTTGTTGTTGTTAGCTCGTAAATAATGTAAATTCCTGATTGTTTATTCTGAGACAATACCTAGTACTCAATTATGAAAGTAATTACCTAGGTATCTGTGTATATTTTATTAAATAACTTAACTGCTTCAAATTCTTTAACTAGTTTTTATTTAATCTATTCTTTATGTAAATGTTGAAAATAATTAACAATTAAAATATAAAATTTTAACGTTTTAATCAACTTTGTATTAAGATTTCATATTATTATTTCAAACCACTTTACCTCACTTCCTATGAAAACTCTCAAATAAAACTGTAAAAGTTATGTTTCTATCAACTCGTTCTAGTTAATTCATTACAATGGTGACGAACCGGGAATCGAACCCACTGTCTTTATTACTAGGAAGACGTATCGTTTAGTTAGTACATTTAATGGTTATTCTCTTTGATGTTTGAACGTTCAGATACTAAAACATGCGCCCGTTCCTACTCGTTCGCGTTCAGTTTCTCGATAGTTAAGTTAAAACGAGACGGCTATAAATGTCAGTCCGTTTTTGCAAGCGCTTTAATATACATTTTTAAACTGGCTCCTGCTTTGACTACCCCTACCTCTGCCTCATAAGTCTATAGCTGCTGCCACCAAGCTTACTGAAATAGTTACTGAGTTTATTCTTTCACTATCGCAAAACAGGAAGATGTCCATTGTTTTTTATACAAAATACACTTACGGAGTTAATCCATAGTTTCCAAAAGCTACTCAGCGATGTATATTTTTTAACCAAAAAGATATGCTGTAATTTAAAAGACGACAAAAAAACTCCGATTTAATCTCAAGCTCCAATCATGTAAACAAGCATACTATTACAATTAGCTCGCGATCGATAATCACTGATCTTCAACTTGTATCCTATGAAGCTCCAGTCGATGTCCGTACATCGGCCATCGGCTTCCGGTGTAAGCCACGGATACATCTACTTACTTCGTATCTATTATGCTTCATTAATTATGTTAATTTGAGGATTACCATCAAAATTGTTCACAGTGGACGAATGGAACAAAAACACTGATTTTTAACAGAATTTCGGTCTAGAACATTTCATTGTACTTACCTAGTAGATTGTGGGAGACTATGAACAGTATTTAGACTTTGTAGACCTATAGTTTATTTTATAGCAATGTTTATATTATTACCAATCTATCAATTACGACGACACTATTCATGTAGATTGGTACTCTAGTCAACAATCACATAATAAGCATGCGAAAGATAGTTATTTTGATGAAATTGAGTAAACCGTAAACCCACAAAGTAGAATCTCTTTACGAAACTATAGCTCCCTATGTATCATTATGTAAATAAAAAGAAAACATCTACCTTCTGCAAGGTAAAGCTATTCTAACAAACCTCTCTTCGTTACCCAATCCCAAACACTTCTCTTAAAAGTCCCAGGATACGTCCGAAATTAGAACGGAGCCTCACAAATCGGGATGCCTGGCGATCCTTATTCCGGAATGCCCAACGCTGGGTGAAATCAGTCACAATTATGAACCGCAAGGGAACCAATTATGTAATTATGCACGCACGCACCAAGCTATTAATTGCTGGAAATTAACCCATTGTAGATACTCTGTAGTTGGCATGCGAGACTTGGGTTTCTCTCATAAATACTGCTTTGGTATCATGTGTTTTTTTGTTAATGGGATACAACTCAACAAGCTTTTAGGTTGTCAGTGCAACTGTCGAGAAGGTGTAATTAACAATAATTAAGTTGCCAGTTTAATCATCATGTGGAATGTTTCGATTTTGTCCGCAGTCTTTGGCAAAGAAAATGTTATTAAAGAATATTATGCCAATAATGTAGAGAGCCTAGTGGGATCGCCCCCTAATTACGATTTGTAGGGCGTGAGTTCGAACCCAGGCAGGCACTTTACTTTGGGTATTTAATTAATAAGCACTGCTCTGAAACGGTGAACGAAAACATCCAGAGAAAACATGTCTTAGAACCATAAGTTCGAAGTAATAAGACGTCCAGCAACCCGCACTGGGCCCGCGTGCTGGATTATAAGAACATTATAAGTTGTTTATGCATGCCAACAGTCTAAGAGGTCATGAAAATCTTAAATTCTGCCATGGCACCCTACAACCTCGCGAATTTAACCATTTTGTTACTTAAAATAATCCTATATACGGTACAGGTCATTTTTGAATCCATAGTGAAGATCATTCTGACGGCGGTGACATGGCATCAGTAGGAAAGTTAGTGTGTTCGTGTACACCACTTGCACTTACCTGTGTAAATATTATTATTAACCTACACTAGGATCTACATGCTGGCCAGTGTACTGATACTTTAAAGCTCTTTGTTTTCATCTTCTAGCTTTCTATCACCATTTTATTACACGGAGCTTCTACCTTCCGATATTAAAAACTCATTTACTAAGAAAATCAAAGGTTAGTTAGGTAAGAAGACACGCTGCACCGACCCCAAAAAAATGGTATAAGAGCATGAAAATTTGTAAGGTCAACACCCTAATTGCGTAACATACTATTAAGTACAATCTAAATGATTTTTAAGGATGTTGCTTATCCATTGTTTCATATGTTCGAAAACTTTGTCTGCTCAACAACGTAAATAACGCAATGAATGTTGTTGAATTGTCAAAATGAAAACGGTTGCTACTGATAGTGTGGTACGCAATTACCCAGCAGGTCGTATTCATCCGAGTATCCATGTTTTATATTTTGACATTTAATAGTCTTTTAAATGTGCCTAATTTAAAGAGATTATTAGACTTTGACTTTAAAAACGGTCACCCACCTAAGCAACTGACCGCACTAACTACAGCTTACCCACACAAATCAAACACTTAATTATTTACAACTAGAAATCCGTTCTATTAGCAAATTAAAAGAGCAGTTAATTAACGTAATAGAAATAAATAGAGTTAGAGCTTTATCGCATCAGCGGCAGAGCCTAACTCGATCGCGTAACGACGTAATCAAATATGCAGCGTACCGGCGTATCGTGTCGTATCGGCGTACCTACCTGGTCGGCGTATCGATACGCTGGTCCGCCTGTTAAGAATTATAAGATTAAAACCATTAGCTTATATGGATAGGGTGGGATATGTTCGTACTTGTGTTTCAAAATGTTCAGGTGCTGTGCTGTGATTTTATAAGAGTAGGTGTGTTCAGGGATGTTTATAAATGTATGCAGTGGGTTGCTGGATGCATATGATGGCACAATTTGATATTTGTAATGTCTGTATAATAGTGCTGGGTCATTCTAAGCCCTATGCATAATTTTTTTCATAATAAATGAATGATGCATCGTATTTTTTTTTTTCGAGACTTATTTAATTTAAATTTTCATCGTACATGAAAAGCAGTGAAAATATAATCAATTCCATTAAAATGATTTAAGGTACGACACGACAACTATATCTCCTTTATCACACTCATAAAATTAATTAATTTTATCAGCCAGGCTCTTTTAACCACACCTAAGTAAATTAATTTATAAACCATTTTCATTTAATTGCCCAAAAATATAATAAATCAAATATTCTGTCTGTAATGGAGAACCAATTTAACTAAGAGGTAAATTGAATTTAACCCTATTTTCGGGATTGTGGAGTCTAAATTCATCTAGCAATAAATTTTCAAAATTCTATTATCTTATTTGCGCAGGACTAGCAACGCTTTGAATAACGCTGTCCCGAGAGCTTTGACTAGCATTTTCCTTCTTTTCAAATTGAAAATAGGGTTCATTTTAGCTTGAAAATCGAACATTTAATTTCAACAGTGAGTACCTAACTGTCAAAGGCATTTGAGGAGGTTGCATTTTTCTGGATAGCTTATTGACTCTTATTCCTTGTAGCATAAGGTGTCAAATGAGAAGAGTTATAATTTGAAAGGTTTTCAAAATGTCGTTTAAGAGATGGACGCTCGTGCTCATTAGTTTCGGGACTTCATTTTGTATTACCTTTGAAACGGGTTCGCCTTTCAATGAGAGAAACAGAATTTTTGTATTTCCAACTGTATTCAAAGTATTTATTCGTTTCGCTGTCTAAATATCCGTAAGTATTAGCAAAATGTGAAATGTTCATTTCGTTTTCACAGTACTTTTCGGGATGATCTGTAATTCTGTAATGTTTTTGTGAAAATAATTTTTCCTTAGGGTTGGGGTTTATCTATGGATAATACTGGAGATTCCCCACACCCATATCTTCACTTTTGAATCTCAATAGAATATGAACCAGCTTGCCATGATATTGATGATGATGATGAACCAGCTCGTACTAGTTTTGTTTGCACTGATGTGCAGCCTTATCAGAGCTAGTTCAACATTTACGAAAACTTCTTTCTTAAAACTATATCCTGTGACCTATCCATGTCAACTTATCACTCCTAAACTAAAAAGCGGAACAGCTCCGAATCTCTCACACAATACAGGATGTTCCCCACTTGAGTTGATACAGGATGTTGATATTATGCTGTAGAGCTGTTGACAGTCAGACAGACACGCCCAATTGGTATTATTTATTGCTCTCACGGTCTAGATGGATGTGGGGGCTATGATATCAATCAATTAATTGAATAACTGGTTATTGTGTTTATTTGGTCAAGGAGCAATAACGTTATTGGTTTTATTTGTGATTGGTAATAAGGATTTATAGAAAACAATTTGTTGAATAGATGTGAAATTTTCGGAAACCAATTTTGCCGTTCATTTGGGAAACTTATTAAGATGTGGGGCTGGGACTTTGAATGAAACAATTCTGTCATTTATGTATGAAGCTAACAGAGAGAATAGCTCGACTCGTGAAATTAAAATCATCCCAAGCTACATCGTAGAGCTACGTTCAAAACCCACATACAATTCGCGCCACAATATCTCAATAACAATGCCTCCGTACTTGTCTACCGAAACAAAAGAAATCAATAGTTATTGAAACAAAAGCGGCTCACAAAAACTGTTGATTGACGCACGAACGCCCACTGCCCGAGTCCACGACCCACGCCCACTGCTGGGGCTATTGCTAACACCCACTACGTACAGTCAAACAACGAGGTTAATAATACTGGCTAACTTTCAAATACTTATTTTATCTCAAGCGTAAAAAATAAATTTAAAATTGGCTGTGTAGTGGTACTGCAAATTACTGTTCCACTGCAGGGCAAAGGCCTCTTCTCATACAGAGAAGGCACAAGCATTGATCACCACGCATGCTCAAGACGGGATGACGATTTCAGACTTACATTAACTATAACACTAAGTTTCCTCACGATGTTTACTTTCACCGATGTCAGTTATTTAAAAGGTAAACTCAGAATGTACATGAAAAAGACACATTGGCACTCGCCCGGATTTGAACCGCATGGACGAGATCTGAGCCATCACATCTCAATATCATTAAATAGTGAAAAGATATATTTTTACCTGTATACCAAACTTTTTTGTTCTACTGTACCAAATTATTCGTCCGTGTGAATCGGGTAGTGGAGCCAATCAAACGTTTTAGACGAAACGATTCCGAAGTTCCGACTTTTGGTTTCGGAAATCGGGTGATCAAAAAATAGTTATAGGGTGCGAATATTGTTTTCTATGCAAGTTACTTTAATGTGAGTAGGTATCCATTAGAATGTTTCGTTTGTAGGCTTTCCTGGCCGGCTTTCCTTGGTCGTCTGCTGTATTAAGAAAGAACGAAAAATTTATTGAACTGTTAATTTCCTTAAAAAAATATTGTGATTTAATTATCAAACAGCCTGGTGGCTTTTAATGTGTTTCATACTAATGTTAGACTTAGCTCGTAGTCGTAATGTTAACAATTATGTCAGCAAACTTGACTTAAATTAAGTAGCTGTATCATGATCCAGATGGTTTAGACAAGTGACAATCGCTTTTAAAGCCTATTTCTGCAAAGACTTTTATCGGGGTTGACGGAAGGCTTTCGGTAGCTTATGACATTTTTGACTTTTGTATCATCGTTATCGCTGGTAGAATGTAACTCTGTGTCTAGGCCCTCTCGTCAACTCCCTGTCCTTTAATCATCATTAGTTTTTACCTCAAAAGTTCGCTGTTCATTTATTTTAGAATTGGACCTATCGCGTGTCTTTTCACAAAATCAAAAAAATAAAAAAAACTGAAGTCATTTATTCGAACTAGGCTGAGAATAAGCACTGTTTATTAAACGACAAAAATTACATAAGACAGTCCTCCAAAACGCCCGCCCTTCACCACTTCCTAGTGCTTTAGCTGGGAAGAAGAAGTGGCGCAACAAACTCCCCAGCAGCACAGCTGTCTGTTCAGTTAGAAGAAATTGATTATATAAAATAGTCAGTAATTAAACATACGAAACACAGAACATAAAATAAAGTTATTTGCCGTATAACAGCTAGCACACGCCAATATGCCAACAAAAACATTGAAAACTATACTCAAACAGAAATATAGAAAATAGAATACTTTCTGTATGGTTCTATGCACAGAACAGATACCTCTTTTATCTGGTCTGTGGTTCTATGACCTAACCGCGCCACAACAAGCCACAAACCATGCTCCGAAGTATATCAAGGCCATAGAATATAGGCTATGCACACAACGGCTATTATCTCTAGCAAGGGCAACGATTGTAAACTGTTATTATGTTATGAATGACTTAATGGTGGGTCTGCACAGGTAGTGGCGCTATCAATCGGCTGAAGGTGTGTTGTTGATTGATTGAGTGATTATGTTGTGTGTACTTAGTCTACGGATGTTGATTACAGCAATAAAAAAAAAACAACCCGCTCTGGGCCCGCGTGGAGGGATACTCTCTCTCACCGAGTGGAGGCCTGTTTCCCAGCAGTGGGAACGTTATAGGCTGATTAAGGACGTGAGGATATTTTCGATATGCACGAGGAGAATAAACAATCCTCGGATATTTCCCCAAATGAAAATGCTGTTGATCGCTTGATCAGATTAAGTTTAGTCGGCACAAAATGGTTAAGGATCTATCCTTTACCTTAATAACGTCAGCCTGTAGTTTTATAAGGGTTTCGTAGGACCTGCAGAGGAGAAACAGATTTGACTATCCTGAAATTGGCAGCTATTGCAGGATATTAAGTCCAAAATTCCATATTATAATGATTTACATAGGCCACATTATTAGATTATTCCAGAAAGCTCATTGTATAAAAAGTCACAGCAGAGCAAAATCGGCCTGTAATGTTCCAAATGATGGGACACAGGCCTCTTCTCTTCGAGAGGGAGTTGGCTGGAATCTACTGGTTGGGGCAACCCCCAACCAGTAGATTCCAGCCAACTCCCTACCAACGTATAAGTCACATACCTTCATATTTTTAGTTCATGTAATGTTCAGGACATGCCAGTTGCCTTATGATGTTTTCCTTCACCGTTTTGAGAGCAGTGGTGATAAAATAATGTACACAAAGTAAAGCGCCTGTCTGGGTTCGAACCTACGACCTGCAACTCGTAAGTCGTGGCCGTTACTAATACATGGACATTATCATTCGTTATGAATCTGCCTAGTCAACTAAGTATCGAAATCATTCTCGCAAGAACTTTTTTCGTCATTACTCGTTGAATCATTGACTCACTATAACCCATGGTTTATTAAGTAGGTAGTAGGGACATGAATCATAGATCAACGTATCTGGTAACTGTGATAGTATCGCAAAACTCATTATGCTAAATAGTTACCGAGAAATATAACGATGTTCCGGTATTTAATTGGAATATTTTGAATATTTTCTTTCATATAGTACCTAATGGAGATTCTTACTTGGAATTTTTCAAACCGTCTTTTATTCTTGGAAATATTCACTTAAAATTTCAAATAAATTCAATTCAATAATAAGATTCAAATATCTTGTAACGGTTCTATACGAAAATTAGAAAAACTTGGTTCAATGACTTGCTTCTAAATCATCAAGAGACGAGTTCCAACTTCGTATCATGGTCATTCATTATTCCCTCTTCTGTGACTATGCCTAAGATAGGCATAGTCAACCCTCACTCAATTCAACTTCTATCACAGTTTTCTGCTGGATATACTACCGGACACGGCTTCCGAGACTATTCTGCCCTTGATGCCTTCTTCAGGTCCCCGGTCTTTCAGATGGTTCAGAGATCATTGGAAGGAGGATTGGAGGATCTATAAACGTAACTTAATAGGTACTACATTCGTAATAGCGACCCTATGAACGTGTAGTTTGACAGTTGTATGACAGTGACAGAAATGGCGGCTTAAATATTACCAATGAGGATGTCATGCTGAGCTGGGTTATGAGTGGCTACAACCCCAGGCTAAAACGTATGTAAAAAACAATAAATAAACTAATACGAGTAAAGTAAATGATAATGGTTATACAAGCGTGTTCATAAATGAAGTAATAAACTCGAAGGAGACTAATTGTGGGATCTTTATCTCAATCACTTGCAATAACTTAAGATAAGGAAACATTTACATTTTGTGGACGACACGACAGTTAAATGAATGAAATGACAACGGAGTATTTTAATGTTAGATTTACTTCGAAGGTGAAGATCTGATATTAAGTTTTATTTGAACTTTGATGTACTCGTAAGAAGGTAGTCCGTGAAGGTACTGCAGCCAATGTAGCCCCAAAATAGCCAGCAAGATGCACAGTTTGCCGTTGAAGGAATCACCTTAATACTAAAATAGAGTTTGACAAGTTTCAAACATTAAATTCTTAATTCAGAATCCGGGTGTTTAAATTTGATTGACCACCTAAACCAGCTCGCGGGTTCGATTTCCATAATTCTATGTATTTTTCTGGCCAAGTGACCTGGCTTTAAAGTGCTAACCAGTTTCTACTTTTATGGAGTGTTAATATTAACACTTTAGTAATATAGTCATGACTATCACCCATAACATTATAATCATGACCATCACCAAAAGTTTCCATATACAAGATAAGAAACCCATACTACAAACCAGGCTATTACGCCCCATAAACCGATGGGCTCTTACAGTTCACACTAAATTATATTTTGTAATACATTAAAAGTGCCAGATTCCATAAAACTGCCATCGGACCGTCGTTACACCATAGATCAGGGATGGCGGACCTTTGGCAGGCAAGGCGTAAGGAACGAAACATTCTGGGTACCTACGTCATTGATTTTCGTAGGAACGACGAACACATGTTTTTTTTCCCCTTTATTTTTTTTTTTTTGGTTGGGAAATCATCAAATGACTGCTCCCGCTCTGGGTGGGGCGGGAGGGCGTGTCAGACTTTTACTGACTAAAACCCACCGTGTTCCTTCAGTTGCCTGTGCCAGGGCCACGGTTTTCTCTGTGGAATAACCCGCGACCCTGAGGCGTCGGCCCTATCGGACCCCGTCATTTTGTGCTGACATCTCTTTGAGGCGCGCGTGGAACACAACGCGCCGTCGACCCGGGCCTGGTCCTTACCGGACGGCGAGCTACCCATGGCTCGCCGTCCGCAAGCCCGCGCCTACGGTAGCCGGGAATCTGCTTGCGATTCCCGACGCCCAGGGCGTCTCCTGCGGCGACTAGGGGCGTGAGGGCGCAAGGCTCTCTCCCTCACGCGCTCCGCCTCCTCCTTTGCGAGCATTACTGCTTCGCAGAAGGAGGTGACGGCTTTCCATTCCCTCTCGCTCCGTACCATGGCCTGGACCAGGGCCGGACGCGAGAGATCGCCGCCGCCAATAGCCTCCCTGAGGACACTGCGGTGCTCCGCCCAAGCTGGGCATACCTCCACCGTATGCTCCACCGTGTCCTCCGGGCGATCCACACAATGGTGACACCCGGGCGTTTCCTCCCGCCTTATGCGAAACAGGAACCTCCCGAAACTACCGTGTCCGGTGAGGACCTGTGTCAGGCGGAAGGTGAGGACGCCGTGGCGCCTCTCCAACCACTCCTCAAAGAGGGGACTTACCGCCGCTATTGTGGCGTGCCCAGCACTGGGTTGCGACAATCGCACCCTCCATGTCGCCATGAGATCCCGCCGGAGCTCTGTCCGCTGTACCGTGATTTGTCGCGGCAGCGGAGTTACACCCCGGCGTTTTGCCTCCTCGCGTCACTCCCATACGTGCGCGAGGGCTTTTGCCTCCAGATCCCATGGCGGCAATCCGGCAAGGAGGCTCGCCGCCTCGCATGAGACCGTGTGTTTTTTTTTTTTTTTTTTTTTTTTTTTCCCTACGTTTTCAATAATAGATATTGTATAGACTTAGGTACAGTCCATTGCAAGTATTGCAACATACAAATGATTACCCAATACCTATCTAATTAATGATAAGAGCTGTTCTAGTGCCCGCCCCGCAGCGTACCACCGTGGCACGGCCGATTCACGCGGCCTAAATCTCTATTATCACTTATAAATAAAGACTACTATAATCTGTGGGCGGTTTCACTCTATAGCCTGACGAATATTCTCGTCAAATACATCATTCAAAACCAAAAATATCGCTTGTAAACATTGCAAAAAAGTAGAAACGGACGTGCTCTGTGGTCGTGGCTGGATCGCGTGTATGCTCCCAAGTTTTTGAATGAATAAGACATTTAATAAATCTTACGTCACGCGTTAAAGGTTTGCCATCCCTGACCACCCTGATCTACATGGTGTGCGGTCACACTAACCATTCTATGTGGTTCGATTTTTATGGCATTTTTATATTTTTCGGCTCTTTTCACGTTAACTTTGGTATGTTTATATCTATCAATGATTTAATGGGTTCATTTTAAAATGGAACTGTATGAATGTGTAGGTTGTATCATAAAACAGATTTTTGGAATTTTATTTATTTATTGCTAATGTATTTTGAATATTTATGGTTCTTTTGTAACCGTGAAGAAGTATAATATATAATAAGTTTAATAAAACTATATTTATTTGCTCATCCTCCTGAACTAATTCATTTTGTTCGTAAACACATAGGAACATCTCTGTATCGGCCGACTAGCGTGTCCAAAATTCCAGATCTAAACATAATAAATGATAGTTACTCCTTACCAACATCGAAACTGCCCTTTTCCCTCTCCCATACTCAGCCAACCATAATGATTTACTTAACAGAAACACTCCCAAGAGCCCAATCCACAAATTAACTAAACTAGCTTATAGCGTCTGCATACAGCTAAGATTTATGCTCGTTGCAGCCAGAAAGCCAGTGAGCCAATGAGCCAAGAGCCAGTATTCCTGGCTAATTGGCGCTGCACTTACAAACTGCGGCTCATGACTGAGATTTGTGAGAATTTGCACTACGTTTCTGGTTTTTTATGGATGCAGAATGTTTCGTTGTTGAAATAAGAGGTAGTGTATGATGTAATTAGTGGGGTTATAGCTTTTTGATTGTACTCCTGGTTATGAAGTCTTTGTAAATTGAACAAGGTTGTGCTTTTCTCAAAGCTATAGATAAATAGTGCAAGGCTTCTTTCTTAACAAGGTTAAAGGGAAACACCACAGGAAAGGCCGATTTAAGGATTTCAATAATACGCTTTATTTGATAATTATGGAGTACCTTAGCTTATGATAGTTGAACCACAGAGTATTTCTGTGTAGCATGAAAAACGGTGCTAAATTCATTAGCAATTACATCCAAATTCAATTGGGAATACGAATCAAAGTACTTAAAATTACACAATCAATTTACAATCGCTCCTTCATCAATACCCTATTGGATCACTGCACTTACCTATTACAACTTTATCTTTACACTACAAACGTAAACGAATCGTAAAACGATCGTAAACGAGTAGTCATCGCAACAACGATACGATGACGAATCATATCAATCGTCAGCTTATGGCGGTAATTATTTACGATGTGCCATGGAGTTGATGGAGTTTATGAGCCATTAACTATAGGTGTTAATGTTATGGGTCTTATGGCGGCCGCTGATTGGGTGATAAGGTGGTGAATAGTTTGATTTGGGTCATAATGTTATTGCTTGGTTTTATTGAAAGGTGGAAAATAGGTGATTTGTTTAGTCTTGTTAGAAGCATAAACGGAACTCAAGCATCGTCAATATAATATACATGCTGAATAGCATTGTCTTGTGTTGCTATATTATATTTAAGGTTAAATTGTTGAACAAAACGATAAGAATTTAGGTTAGACTTTTCGCGGTAAGTTTTTTTTGCAACGGACGAAAAAAGAATATTGATAGAACACTTTGTTTATCCAATTATGTTTTTCTTTTACTACAAACCGTTATTTTCCCATATCCTGTTGTCAATACGAATATCCAAAATGCCAAAGAGTAACGAATGTTAAAACAAAACAGACATATATGATGGCAACCCTGTCTAATTGTCCACACCTGTTATTTCCACATTGTTACAAAAAGCTTCAGAAACGCATTAGTGCTGATCATTAAAACATAAGCTGTTAACGATTTGTGTTGGGAGTTTGGGAGCTCGCCAAGCTAATACGAGCATAAGTTGTGCGGCACGGAAAACCTACAGCTCAAAACAATAGTATCAGAAACAACACTAGTCAGAGATTGCATCGGATTCCCTTATCATAGCCAAAATATGAAAATCGGCGTTAAATGATCTCACTGCTGGATTACACTCCTCTTCTCGGTAAGAAGGAATGGGCCGTAATCAACTACGCGGGCCCACTGCGGATTAGTGAATAGTTCTAGTATGCGGTCTTCTCGATGTTTTCCTTCACCTTCACCAGTTTTGAGAGTAGTAGTGATGAATGAGATAACACAAAGTATAGCTTCTGCCTGGGCTCGGATTCATGACCTACAACTCGTAAGTTTAAGGAAGCCCTCCCCAACAAAGCTGGTAAATGCTAGGCAGATGATGAACTTCTAAATCCAGGGCATTACACCTGGGCCACCACTGCTCTGTAACTACGAGTATTAACGAATTATATAGCTTTCTGTAGTAATCAAAAAGTGTGTGCTAAAATGTCACAATGCAATGCAATGCATTTTTGACGTTCATTAACGGATGGGCTGATGAAGTGATGAGCTTTTTGTGTGACAACGAAGTGATGGATTCCATATTGATGGATATAGGATGTTTTAGTTTGAAAATATTTGATAAAAGTATAGAAGATCATTAGTGTAACAAATCAATCCACGGCGGTATATTGTCATTCTGTACCTGTAAACACCTAAAACTTTCAATGCACACTTGCGTTTCCAGTTCACGTTACATATTAGCGGAGCAGTCGACATCGGCGTTGCTTGCAGTAAAAAACAACCTTAAACTTATTTAGTCTAGATGTAGGAACGTACTAATTATGATTACAGATCGTTTATTTTAAAAGAGTACCTACCTATACGCATCTTGCTATATAGGTACTCTTTTAAAATAAACGATTTATGAACATCTGAAAACAAACTTGTAATGCCATTCAGGTAACACAAAACATAACCTACTTATTGACAAAACACGTCCTACTTCAGAGGCACCTAACTACCTAACTACTTCGCTTCCTTCCTGCACATGTTTGAACACAAACATTGCGCACACGCATGTGGGTCAAGTAGAGACGTTACTTACGTTAGTGATACTAGAAGTAAAGGGTTAAGTGATGAGATATTGAAGAGGTTATTATTTATTTTCATTTGAGTAGCAACTTGAGTGATGGGAACGGTATTCCTATAAACGTTGGAATGTGTCAAATAGCCGTTGTCAGTATTTGACACATTCCAACGTTTCTGTCGCTTGTGTCGTGTTCTGTCTGTAAGTAATGCCCTATTGAAGCCCGATATTCAGTGGGTAGACCATTTAGTTTTAAACACGGTGTACCTGTAATGCCAACTTGTCAGTTGTTGTTATGTGTGGCACCCTCTATATTCAGCGTACTAACATTCAATTATAAAAAGATGCTTTTAAATAATTACAAAATGTAATAGCGTTATGTAGAAGTAGTAAAGTTTTTAGATATATAGGAAAGGAATAGGTTTAGCGTAAAGCTAATTGTCACCATATGGCACTTGCAAACTCATAACATAATCTGTTTTCCAGCCTTTTAAAGTGCAGCGCCATCTCTTATCTGATATCGGAAACTATTTCCGCCATTTCTTATTACTTGGAGCTATCGTAAAAGTGACGTCTCAGTGTCGTAAAATAATCGTATGGTAGTTTTATCGTTCTTCTAAACACTATACGTAAACTTTACTATCACATAGTATAGCATCGACTGTAGTAAAAGTTTTTGCTGGTAAAGTAGTGGATGTAATGTAAAATGATATTTGATTTTAAGATTTTTGTTGACTTTGAATGGAGTAAAGTTGTCATAAACGGATTTAAATGGAGGAAGTTTTAACCTCAGATGCTTGCTTATCTCAAAGACATGGTGGTAAAAGTTTTAACGGTCGCGGTGTTTACATTCGTGTTATTGCATGGTTTTACAAGTACTGCCGATGTTATTTTAATAAAATAGTGAATAAAATCTTGTACGAAATGATCAAAGCTGTATATTTATTTGTGTTTTTTGTTTATGAAAATCCTTGAATTATCTGTGAAGTTTTAAGTCATTGGTGAAATTTATCACCTAATTGTTCATCTTTATTATATTTCATTCAAACATCTTATCCATGCAAAAAAATCCGCACTTTTAGCTAAGTATAAATGCATAATCAGCCTATAATGTTCCCACTGCTGGGACACAGGCCTCCTTGAAAGGCTGATCTAGTACGCGAGCCCAGTGCGGGTTGGTAGATGTCACAAGTCTTCGAATTTTTGGTTCTAGGACGTGCCGATTTTCTCACGATGATTTCCTTAGCCGTTTTAAGAGCAGCGGTGATGAAATTATTTACTAAAGCGCCTGCCTGGATTCGAACCCACGACTTACAAATCGCAAGTGGGAGCCGTTACCTCTGGGCCACCACTAACACTGCTCTAGTATAAATGTCTTCAGTTAATACCTGACACTGATTACCAAAGTTCCGCAAGCACTTGCATAATGGTCAATGTCATTTAGTAGCATTACCTGGGTGTTGTCGTCAGTACGCAGGTGTCCTACATTGCAGATATTAGGAGAACACTGAAATTTTAATGCACAGAAAATTTTCGTTTACCGCCAACCCACCAAATGTTAATTACTTTTAAATTATACTAGGGTTTGGCAACATTAAAACCAAAATAGTTTCAGTTGTAAATGAACAGGGTCAAATTTAATCAGCTAGGGAAACTCTGCAGACGTGGTGAGTCCCACAAACACGATAAAATAAAAATAAAAAGATTTAGTGTTTTTTTTAGGTGTTGTGACTTGAAATGTGAGTAGGGTAAAATTGTTATGAAACTAATCAACTCTGTGAAATTTCCCCAAAAAAAAAATCAAGCGCTTACACTAACTGTGATTGATGACCCGACAAAAAAACCATCATATTTATGTATTAATTTATCACGTTTATTCTCTGTATATTAAACATGGTTAGAGTCCTTAAACAAAGGCAAGTTTTGTCTGAGCAAACCGTTTGAATCATTGCATCTCAAATCACTCAACAAAAAGTTTCCCTTTTGGTCTCCTCTGGACAGTTACACATCTGTTCAAAATAAAGGAAACACCACTTATCTTGTACCAAGAACTATACAATGCACCAAACACGAAACGCCGTTGCATTACATTCCCAAATAAGGACCATATCATGAGTCAAAAATTGGAGCACACGTGTGGTCCACTGACCATAATTTTGGTATTCCGAGTAATTACGAGCCCTTTTCCCTTTTGTCACTCACAAACAAAAACTCAACTCTATGCTGAAATGTTTAAGGTAGGTTTTCTGTTGTAAGTAGTTCCTTCAAAAGGGAAGTAATTATGTTAAGTACGCCATTGTTCCCCGTTCAAGACTGAAGGCGAATGGACACCATCAGTCACATTAAAGCTTTTATGGTGGTATCAGTGACTTTGAGGAGCTTTCTCCGTAGCAGCGATTATTTGCTTCAAGTCACTTGTGTGTTGCGAAAAGTGCTGGGTATCTAAAGCTTTCTTTAGAAAAGCGATTTTAGAGGCAGGTATATGTAGGCACTTGCGTATGAAAGTGCCTACTGAAAATTGCTTGTTTGAAGATTGTACTTAGTTTTTGACACGAGCTTTTAGAGAACTCGACCTGGCAGCAATGTCAACAAAGATCCCATAGAAAGACCCATCACCCATCTCTCCACTAATCCAATGCCTACTCTAGGGTGCATATCCGATCGGCTCATACATCCTTCTCTATCCTATGTCGCGTCTTCCCTACCATTACGGGGCCCACCGGTCTACTGCTTGATATGCAATGGTCTCTGTAACACCATGAAACATGAGGCTTCAGGGGCTAGTGCAAATGGTTCATTCGATTTATCGAGTCTGGTCAAGCCATGCTGGGATCGGTGCATTTCATTCATTCGAGCTTTTAGAGCACTTAATGGACATATTAAATGTAGTGTTAACTTAAAACTTAATTCTTGTTTGTCTGGTTTATGGCTGGTTTAAAAAAAAATGCTTAGTCCGTAAACACTGCTGCCTTTACAATCTAGCTTCGAATTAGTTCATTTTACTCTACGCCATAAAATACAAACACACAGTCCATCCCCACACAGTTCTCATGCAATATTAATGCCAATACAGCGAGCCCATAAAACTGATGGTTCCGTACAAATATAACGGTGACCAAGCTAATAATGCTGCTATTATTTATTAATAGTGCAGTCCCATTGTGACCTCAGCTCGTACAACTTTATTTTATTACCGTCGCAATGGCTCGATGTGTAATTGTGGGTACATTTAAATGTATGGGCTCATACTAAGTGGATTCTTTCATTTATGTTTGTATGAATTTTGGATTTAGATGTGTTTGTAACTGTTCAGTTTATACAAAATGTAAACTTGGTATGTGCGTCTTAGTTGTGTCCGCTTTTAAAGTATAGATCTCTATGTGTACCTAAGCTCATCTCATCAGTATCTCTATAATCAAGATCGGCTCATTAATACTGTCGGAAACAATAAAAAGCGTACAGACGAATAGCAACAAGTTGACAGATTTACACAAATGTTCAATCAGGAATATCCCGCTCCAAAATATTTTACGTTACTCATAATATTTGTTTGTCGCTTGACAACCCAAACACGCGCCGAATTTTGATGTAACTTTTTTGTAAAACGTCAGTCCAGCTGTGTAATGACAAAGTTGTTATTTACAAATGCCATAATACGAAAACCGAGCAATGCGAAGCCTAGTTTTAAATTGAGTTTCTGACAGTGGTGATTGCATTTTTTTTTTGTTATTTTTGTGTGATTTTTTTATATGTTGTCTGTCAGTTGATCAGTTAAATGAAACGTTATTTTTGTTTGAACTTTATACTTATAATTTTATTTCCTTTTGTTGCAGGTAAGTTGTCCATTCACATTAGTAAGTGATCAAACGTTATGGAAATTCAGGATACGTTATATTGTAATTATATATGGGGATGAAACGGTAAGTAGGTACTTTGATTTATTATAACCAGACATAGGTACTTGAGTAAATTAAGCAGCCTTTTCTAAAAATTAAACTTATTAACCTACAGTAACACAAACTCTAAAAATACATACCTACAAAGAACTACTTAAAAACAAAATTTTACTTAAAAATTCAACAGTAATCTCGAGACTAAATAAAATACACTCAGTCCAAAAAAAACCCTGAAAAGAAAAACATATGAGCCTTTACATACATTAAAAAGGCCGCGGGACCATTTTCTAAATGACTGCCTCTGAAATCTAATTTATATCACAAAGAACATTCACATTAGCATTTAATGCTCTTGAAACGAGCCCCTTGATCTTTCAAACTTATTTGTAATGCAATCATTTTCTATTGTCTTCGTGAATTTAATAACAACTGGTTATACAGTGTCGACGACCTTAGAAAGGTTGGCGTGATGTGGGTATAGAATCCTTATGATTGTTTGTTTTGATAATTAGTCGAATTTGTCAGGTATCGCTATATTTTTACAGAAGAATAGTCAAATTTAAAACAACTTGAAATTGACGTAAATGATAAATTATTTTATTTCTGTAAGTAGGTTTGTGCACACACTTTAACACGTCAATCATATTTTTTTTTAAATTTGGTGAGGTTGGCGTTTCCTATCTGACTACTCTGAGAAGAAAGGCCGAAACAAACTCAGAGATCAGTCTCTTTTGACCTGTTCAGTCAGTGCACGCATTTATCAGTAATCGTGCAGCTCAACTCAAAACTTAAGGAGCTTGGCGATTCGGCGAACAATACCAAAGAAAGGACGTTGGGTAAGCCGCACTTAAACCGCCAGACCAAGATTAAGCTTAAATTAACTGAGAAAAAAAAACACAAAAGTAACAAACAGTGACCCACATAGTCTTAACATTCACAATAAAATAAAACTTTAGTAAGTAAATATTCATATCTTTGTTTATATTAAAACATATTTAAATATAAAAAAACGGAAATAATATTAATCATATCATATGAGGACCATGTAGATAAGTGTCTGAAATGGTCTTATGAGGAAAGAACCATACAGATTTGATTGGACCTGTCCAGTCAGTGCACGCATTTGTCATTAGTCGTGTAGCTCAGAACTGAAGGTATATCTCCTTAACATACCTACCTAAGCTTGCTTGGACAACAAAAACCTACTAAATAGCTACTGCTAGTCTATGCTAATATTATAAAGAAGTAAAATTTGTGAGTTTGTATGTAGGGGGTAATCTTCAGAACTACGGATCCGATTCCGAAAATTATTTCCAAATCAAATGAATATAATTTATTTCACATAAACCTACATACGAGTAGATGCACAGTACCAATTGGCCGTTTCCTATGGGGAAGACCCGGCAAGAAACTCCAAAACAGACCGCATGAAGACTTGTAAGTTTGCGCACATTACTAACCACGTGATCCAGTGTCGTATTGCATTCTCTTAAACTTTTCTAGTGTCATAATACAGGTTTCTTGACTTGTATTTAACGGCCGTATATTAAATTGTTTGATTTTTTTAGTATCATTTGCAGAATATCAACTTCATTTCAGTGTCCGTGAAAGTGTTCACAAAGTCTATGAAGTCAGCCATACTCATACGCAAGTCAGATTATTACATTTGCGTGCAACATAACAGATAATGTTAAATGAGGTAAATGTTACATTCATAACAATAGTAATTCGATTCGTTTCTCCAATTCAAAAGTCAGAAAGTTCCATAAAGTCAAATTTAACTGAGGCAACCTGACACATTGCTTGACACCTTGTAAGTAAAACTAAAAATATCAACCACTTATCAATACGAATCGTGTCGGAAACGAAGTCGGAACTTCATCCGACAAGGTCTCACTGCCACACATCAGCGTGCGTAGTGTCACACAGTACTCACAGTATTTGTTGTCACCCACTGTAAACAGGACCGTCCTGCGCGTGGATAATGGACGCCCTACATACTGTCATGTGGGAACGATAGATACTAGTGGAAAGTGTGGTTTTGATTTTTTATAAAGTTAGAAATCAATAGTATAAAATACAGCTTTGGATGTAAAAAACAGTCATAGGTAACTAAAGGCTTGCAGCGGTAACAGTGTTCAAAAACATATAAAAATGTGAGTAAATGAGTGTCATACAATTTTATATAGATTTGTGTAATAAATTATAGAAAGAATTGCTAGGCACAACAGCTCCATAAGTGATAAATATTATACAATAAAGATGAGGTTTTGGTGTAACAAAATAAGTACCACAGTGGCAAGATTTTCTATTTCTGTAGATGCTTAACATAACTCAAAAGAAACAGAGCATCTATGACTCATTACAGACGAAAGCCCTTATTCGTTCGTCCACATTATAGTAATAGATACGACTCCAGAAACTCTCAACACTTCCGCTCCACTCAAGTGTCGTTGGACAAATCAAACACACGGTGCGCGATGTGTGTTCCCCGCCTTATTGCATCCGATACCGCCGGAACTTGTGTATAACATGTGTGTACTAGACGAACTTGTGAACTGTGTACTAGGAGAGTTGTGTACTAGGAAACTAGTGTGGGGACATGTTTGTGGAGGTCTTCGGATTCGTAAGTCTAAGGACTCGTAAGGCGGACTAGATTGGCTTGCTATAGTCAATATTATATTGGTAGGGATATCGAATGTATAAGGTGGAAAGGGTGCACGGCACGTGCTTTGATTGGCTCGATTTTTGCGCAAAACAATATTATTGTGTACTAGGTATTTTATTTGAAACGAGAGGATGAAGTTAGTGCAGACTAGTCTAACTTATTTTATTAATTTTCTCTAAATGTTTATGAAATTGACATACTATTTCAAAAGTGTGCAAACGGAATCCTATTACTACGTCTCTGCTGTCCGTTCGTCCGTCTGTCTGTCAGCGGGCTGTATCTCATGAACCGTAATAGGTGGACAGCTGAAAATTTTACAGACTGTGTATTTCTATTGTCGCTACAACAACAACTAATAAAAAATGAGTTGAAGTTAATTCCCCATAATTATAAGAAACGTGTTTTCATTATTAATATGTAGTGTTTAATATTGGACGGTGGTACGGAACCCTTCGTGTGCGAGTTCGACTTGCACTTGAGACCGGTCTTTATTAGAATATACGCGCAATCAAGATTCCCAAAAACAACAATAATTTACCTGACATTACATCGTAATGGGTTCCAGACTAAATGGTAGCAGTAGAATAGGTCCTCGTTTATATTTTTAAACTTTATAACTGCCTTAGTAAGTTAGCCCTCTACGAGTCTATGACACTCAGCAGATTCCTACATCTGCTAACTATGTACGAGCTTTGGTGAAACGGCCCCGAAAATCACTAAGCCATAAATTTAAATTTACCAACTTTGATTCAAAATCAGATTAACAATTGCCTTTATCAAGCTCTCCAGCTGACACAAACCGTGACATAGGGATCCCTTACCGACCTACAGCTAATGTCACCACTTTTCACAGGCGACTTGTCGACGGAAGGGCACTCGATCCGCTGTGGTGTGGGTTCGATTCCCGGGTAATGCGAGACGATCGGGTTTCGGCTATTTGTGGAGCGATCGATGAACTAGTGGTGGGATATTTCTGGAGCAGATCGGCAGAGAGCATTGATGTGGGCTTTGTTTATAGTGCATTTAAAGCTGCATTCGCAATAAATTCTGATAGCGGCTACATCACTAAAAGCATTAATGATTACGTGTATATTTCCCGAATCTGTAGACGCAAGTGAACTGAGTGACTTTTCATATAATGTGAAAAATTGACTTTTGTAAGATTGAATTTATTCTATCTTCTGCTATTAACTGTTTTTACAGTGTTTTTCTCATGCATTGCCTCTTAGGATTATTCAGATTAATCTCAATAATATTATAAACGCGAAATTTTGCGAGAATGGAGGGATGGATGTTTTTTACTCTTTCACGCAATAACTACTTAACGGATCCGGATTAACATAGTATACTTTTTGTCTCGGTATTACGTTCCCGTTGGATAATTCAGCAGGAAAAAGCTGGTGAAATATAATTTCCCTCTCTTCAAATTCAACATTTAAAGGTTTTAGAGCACAAGGCTTGATATCATGGAAATAAATGTATTTAAATACCTACATCTAACACATCACTTCCTATACAACTAACTCTAAATTCACAAGCTACATACGCATAATCATGAACCTTGGAAGCCATACATCATTGGCCCATATTCTTCAATCATGTCACCCAAGCTGACACGTTTGCTTCAACTTGTAACTAGTGAGGTCGACCCCACACTGTCTGTTGACTTACCTTAGCGTTATCTGTCACTTTAGGGACGTGGCATGTGATAAGGAGACGACAGAAGGTCTATTCAATAAAGTTAAATATAAATCAACGAGTTCATTTGACATTGCAGGAAAGTGTTTGTAGGATGTAGATCCAAACATTCATGTAGAAATCACTAACCTTAAAACCTGACTACCTTTGCGTACGTAGAGTAAGATCATGCAGCGAAGCTTGACATATCAAAAATATAGTTTTATTGAAAACATGTTGTTGCACAGAGCTTGGAATAGTAAGGGCACGTTAAAACTATACAAAATAACTTTACAATACATTAACACACTTATCATCTGTCATTTTTACAAACATAGTACAAATCAATTGAACAAAATAGAATAATTCGCAGAAATTCGTAAACCAGAGTAATTTCATTAATTCGTTGACCAAAGTAATGATTACTACTGGGATACTTAGGGAGGAGAAGTTATTATAATATTCATTCTTCAAATATAAGTCCTGAAGGGTGTATTGTGAGACACCGACAGAGACTATTATGTCTGCTCATCCGTGTAGACTGTTAGAAAGAAAGGAATTTAGTTTAATTGCCACAGAAATACATGCATAAAAAAAGATAACTTGGTCTAACCTACTACTCCACTACTTACTCCACTTTTGTACTTAGACGTTTTGTCTAGTAGGAAAAAAAATACTTTTGCTGTCTATCGAAATATCAAAGATGTCTGAGAAAATTAGATTAATATATTATTATTGCATATGCTATAGACACTTAGAATATATTAATCAAAGCAGCCTACAATGTTCCCACTGCTGGGACACAGGCCTCCTCCTTTCTAGAGGGAGTGGGCTATATTCCACCATGCGGTCCCAGTGCGGGTTGGTAGATGTCACATGTTTTCAATATTTGGTTCTAGGACATGCCGGTTTTCTCACGATATTTTCCTGTATCGTTTTAAGAGCAGTGATTATGAAATAAATTACACAAAGTAATGTCCCTGCCTGGGTTTGTAAGACACGTAAGTCGGGCCGTTGCCACTGGACCAACACTTCTCTCATTCTTCTTCTTCTTAGTGTATTTATCAGTATTAAGACAATCGCTTCATGTAAAGTACTGGTATTTTTATTATCGACTGGAAACCGTCCTCTACTTAGGAAAAGGCTAGGCAGATGATAGATGATAGTGAATTTATCTTCTTTGTTTGTTTGTCATTACCACCAGTATTGGTTACCAACTCAAGAACTCTCAAACATCCGTCTAAAGTCTCCTTACTAGTAGACAGGATTGTATATTCTCTGGACCTTCTGCCCCATTTCCCTCCAACCTCATATATTTATCATTGTCTCAAGATGAATGATTAGTCTCGTGGAATCCGCTTATGAATATACAATGTGGGTTATTGAACTAAACTTGATTAATGTGCGCGTTGCTCTAATTTATTGTCAGTGTTTATATTTGACTTTAGCTTGGGAAAAGCAGAGTTAGTTTGTTTTGTTGTAAGAAGAAATATATTGGCGTTAAATGAAACTGATGAGAGAAAGTAAACAGTAGTTATGATAAGTAAAGGAAATGGAAGATTAAAACTCGTTTGAAACAGGACAGAAAGATAAAAGGATTCTCATTCAAAAGAAAAGGCCTTGAGAAGGCTTAGAAGCTGATGGTCTAAGCTGATTAGAAATAAATTTTCGACAATGAAACGACTTGCAAATACTTTTGACGTGCGTGCCACATGTAGTTAACGTTACAAAAGCTGCCACATCTCCTTCTTCCTATTGTTGATTACTTGACGAACGTAGGTGCTGACTTAATCGTGATATTGTTAGCAATATGCTAGCTGTTACTTGAATCAAAACCTATCATGAATGTTAGCAAGACCAATACAATAATTTCAAATATTTCTTCACACATTTGACACTTCCTTGAATAAACCCGAACCAGTTTGTCTTTTCTTCAAAACAAAGTCAATCTAAGTGGTAAAACATTAAATCATATGTACATGTTCCATAGAATTGGCACACGTCTGTAGGCCAGGACAATTATTTGTGTTATATGTGAAATTAATTTTGCTGTCACTCAAATATGTCACCGTAGTATTCATTGTTATAACCAGATATATATCAACATAGTGTCTTAGTATATTATTAACGGTTATTAATTACTAGCTGACCCCGCAAACGTTGTTTTGCTAAAAAAAAAATCTTTTTTTTTTTTTTTGAAAAATAGATTTTGGCCGATTCTCAGACCTACCCGATATGCACACAAAATTTCATCAAAATCGGTCAAGACGTTTCGGAGGAGTATGGCAACGAAAACTGTGACACGAGAATTTTATATATTAGATCTACTATATAATAATATATTATTTTAATAATTAACCTTATTATAATAATAAGGTGTTAATGTTAATGTGTGGAAATATTGTTATTGGGTGGAAAGTTACGCCGGTTTTCCAAGGAAGGGTAGTCAGGTGACTTTTTCAACTATATTTATACGGATTAAATGATACGGTTGAATTCATTTTGTGGTTTTGTCTGGTTCCCGAATTATACCAAACGAGAACCATAACTCCACTGCACCGTTTCCAAAAGTTGCATGGTCTTCCTATTGTTATATTGTCCCAGCCGAAAAACCCTGACAAGGTTTACACTGATTAAACCATTCTGACATCCTAGAACTGTGAATGTGAAAGAGAAAGAATTTTAATATTTAAGTTTAACTCCTTTTAACATTATAGAATGCAAATAAATATATGAATATACAAGAAAGGCTAACTAATTTCAACGTCTGGATAATATTCATATAATAGATAATATTCATTTTTAAGAAAACTTCTATCAAAGAAAAAAAATAACTTTGTAACAAAACTGTTTCCTTTGCCATACTTACACTTAAAAAATGGGAACTGTAAAACCTCTACTTCTTTCTATCTGCTGTCTGCCTGATAGCATTCAATCAACTATAATTAACAACTTTACCAGCAGAACGTACTATCGACAACATTTTCGCATGACCCCCATTAGGGCGATTTTAGTGTGCACAAGCCAGTGGCTAACTCTTCATCATTGGTCAAACTAAAACAATTAACGTTTAAAAAAACGGCCACCCTTCATTTATTGGTCAAACAGAAAAAGGGCGGGATAACCTACGATTTCAATGTGCAGCCGAAAATGTTTTGAAAAGGGCCATGCGTGGCTGTCCTCGATAGTACCTCCTTGTAAACAAAGGTTTCAAGGCATATGTACCAAATACGGCACAAAATATAACATTTGACATTTCACATGTCTATATATAACATTTCACATGTCTCAGGCACGAGAACTCTGAGCTAGAAATCTCTTTGGTAGATTTTGTATTACGAGTATGTATCTATTTTACTTACATGGGACTTACAATCTTTTGTACGTTTCTTGAGCGACAAAATCGGCGGTGGAACAAATGCCTTATATGGAACAACTGCGAATTCAGCATGATAGGAGCAGTATCTGTACGATATGCTTCTGTGCAATGGGTTGCGGTTTCTATTTCCGTTTAGAGCAAATATTTGTCTAGGCTTACAGATAAGTTGTGAGCAAACGAGGTCTGGGCCAATGCCCGCAAATGTTGTGCTTACATTAGATCCCTGATTCAGAAACCTATTAGACTGTATATTTGGCGTTGAGAACAGATATTGTCAGATTTATTATCCAATAATGAGGTACATCTGAGCGGCAATTCCCGTATTTTTTAAGAACATTTGCATTCTAATCTCAGTCTCAATCTGTCAAAAATACAATCAATTTTCATACAAATAAAGTTCTAATACATTAAAAAACTATTTGTTCCGGATTCGCCTCACAAAGTTCGCCCTACGTTTGATATTCCTTGTTGCATCCCACATTGCATCTTAAGGTAAAACCAATGTTATCTGACTATTTACGGACTTCTGACTCGTTTTAATAATAATCAGTTTTGAAACAGATTACTAATCCATTGCTTCATAAGTTATAAACAAAATTCTGCTCAACAATGTTAATAACGCAATGAATGTTGTTGAACTGTCAAAATACAACAGATTAATCTAAATCGTTTACGGAAATGTGTTACGCAATTAGGTTGGTGGACTATTGTAACTAGCTGCGTCCCGCGGTTGCACCCGCATAAGTGTCGATTCGGTTGGAATATCGGGATAAAAAGTATCCCATGACCTAACCCAGGTTATGGTCTACCCATGTGCCAAATTTCATCCACATCGGTTCAGCCTTTTTAGTATGAAAGCGCGTAACAAACAAACTTACTTGTTAGGATAGTTACGATTCATTAGGATATAAGTTTAAAGTTGTCAACCCGTTTAAAGCAAGCGTGGTGATCAAAGCTCGTGCCTTCTCCGTATGAGAAGAGGCCTTTGCCTTGCAGTGGGACATTATTAGGCTGGTATTATTATTATTTTATTAGTAAAATAAAACTATTTTGAAAAGTTGAAACTATTTCTAAGAGTTCAATAATACAATCATTTTTTCCTTTCACGGTTTCACCCATTACTCAGTAACCCCACTATAAACCCAACCCATTTACCATTTGTATCAACAAATAACAAATCATACAAAATGTATACCGACTCCGCATCAGAGCGACAATAAATTCTACTATCGCAGATTGAATATGAAATCTGCATGAAAATCCATTCAGTATACTCGAACCCACCCTTAAACTCCCTAGAAAAACTAACCTTAACTTTAAAGTTACAGGGTTGAAATTCCGGTTGTGAAAGTTTTTTCTCGATATTTTACGGTACAGTCAACGTTGTATTTATTGATTTTGGCTTTTTTTTTCTCGGTTGGGATAGCTAAGTGTCTCGATGTGACGTTGTTTTGTTTCTTTCCCTTGTGACGTGGACGGAGGATTGTACATGATTGTGGGCTGGGGTTGTGGTTTGTAGGCAGTTTTATTTTGTATAGAAGCCATGTTGCTGGGGAGTTTTCGACTCTTGTTGGGTTCCGGGTTTTGTACAAGCGACTACAGGTTAGGTAGGTACTGTACTGCAGGTTAGGTGGACGTGGTGCAGTGATAAATGATAAATGATTTTGTTTCTGTAAGTAGTTTTGTACAAACACTTTTACACGTCAATCATATTTAAAAGAAACTAGATGAGAGCGGCATTTCCTATCTGACTATTTTGAAAAGAAAAACTCAGAGGGCTCTCTTTTAAACTCCAGACATAATCTTGGTCAGATCATGTAAAGACCATGTAGATTGGTGTCTGAAATGGTCTTTTGAGGAAAAAACCACACAGACTGAGTGGACCTGTCCAGTTAGTACACGGATTTTTCAGTAATCATGCAGCTCAACTCAGGAGCTCAACGACTCGACTAACAATACAAAAGAACGGACATTTGGTCCATTTCATAGTCCTCTCAATTATTTATTATAATTCACAATAAATTATTATAATATAATACTTTAGACAGTTATTATTATTATATTATTTAATTATGTAAAAAAGAAACAGTTATAGAAAAAAATAAGAGTGAGAGTAAAATTTAGTTGTTAGCAAAATAATATTAAACATGAACATTCTCTGTGTAAATTTATTGGAGCAGCCCAATCTCAAGCGTTAGAAGGCATTCTGGCATAGTTTCTGTTGTATTAGAGATTTTAAATTATTAAGGTTTATTTCTTTAGTGTGGCTAGGAAGTTTATTATAAAAACGTATACATTGGCATGAACGAGCCACCTATTTTCTTGAACCTGGTGTAGGAAATACAAATTTGAGTTTTTTCCTAATAATTATATTATGGATATCACTGTATTTTTTAAACAGATTGAAACTTTTATCTGCATATCCTCTCGACCGTAGGGATACGGCAGAGGGGTTATAAAAGATTTTCATAAATAAACTAAGAAGGCACAGTCGTTCTACTAAACTCTTTATTTTTTTCTCTGTGGGAGTGTCTGGGACTTCATTTATAGAATGAACGAATGGCCCTTTTTTGTAAAACAATAATTGACAGAGTATCGTACGACATCACACTATAAAAATAACTAAATTATACTTATCTTGTCTGCTAAAATCCGTAATAAAATAAAGAAAGAAAATAAGTTTTTTTGCGCCTAATAAGACACATAAAGTTAAAAAGCAGTTCGTAAACAAGTTATCTACGTTGCGAGAAACCAATGCAACGAATCGGGTAAGGTCTTATCACCACACTTATGTAGTAAATGATTACCGCAACTCTTATACATACCTGCAACTCTTATACTCTGTAACAGCTTACTGTATCAAAAATACCGAAAACAGGCCACAATAACAAGGACATAATCGAAAAGTTTCCGACGAATGACCACAACAGATCCCGTAATCTCAGCGTGATTAAGAGTCCCGGACACATCCCCCGGGATCCCGGGGGGATCCAATAAATAGTTCCCGCGATATCATTTGCGAGATTGCGAGATTCCGGACTAAGTGTTAATTTTTGTAATTGCTCCAGACCATATTGGATTACGTCTCGAAGGGAGGGGGGGATCTTATATCTTTTGGTTATTTTCACATAAGATTTTTCCTTGAGCTTGCCCTTAATTAATATTTAAGAGGGTGTGGCATGGGATCTGTATAAATAAAGAAATATTAGAGAAATGTTTGAATCTTTGTGACTGACATTTGTACTCGTTTTCCTTGTGAATTAATCAAGCGATGTGTCGTAGCAAAGGGTGCGTTTAGCCATGGGGTCTCAACTCGACCAAATTATAATTCGTCTTGAAAAAAATTCATAGATGGCATAGGTAACCATTATGAAATTAACAATCATAAAAAAGCGATATACGGCAGAATTTTGACTGAATTATGATTGGTAAAAGACATGTAATTTAAAAATAAAATAAAAAGGATCTATAATTCGAACCCTTTAAATGATAAAAGTAGCCATCTGTTAATCATTTTGTTTGGTGCTTTTTGTAATAGATGGCCTTTTATTCAATTGGTCCAGTCTCATTAGTTTCCAATTTTGTTATTTATTAAAATCAAACAAGGTTTTTTTATTATTTTTTTACAAAATATAAAATAAATCTAATAACATGATTTTCTGAACACGGAACTTAAAAACTTTTTATAAAAAGGATTGCATAAAACGTTTTAAAAGTAGGTCGACTCCTAGATGGCGTTGTAATACTACAGTCTCTGGCGTACAGTCAGTGAGTCGCTTATGCTGCGATCTGTTGAAGAATTTGAGGACTAAAAATTGTCAGCTCAAGTGCCAGACTTAGGGAGGTTTCATTTCTTTGTATGGGATTGAGTATCTGTACGTAGTATTATATTATCTGTGGTTTAGCTATTGAATGAAATACTATTCATATAATTTCGGTTCGATCGCAGGAAAGACCGACCGGCGCGGCGGCAGAAAGGTAACTCAGTTAAATACGTAATAGTCGGGAAAAACACCGTCACTCGACGCTCGACTCTCGCCGCGGACGGACGTGTTTGTGCGCTCTCCCGCTCCAGTGTTGTGTTTCGTGTTTTCTACTCGTCGCTACCACGTGACGTCATCGTAGTCGCCCCGACTAATCCGATTTAAAATCAAATCAAGAAATTGATTTGATTTTAATAACTCAAAAAAAACTGCCTTTTTCAAGGCATCCCTGTTTCATTAATAGACGTTTGTGAGTAGCTTCACTAGGCCCCTTCTGGGTAAAACCACAGTTTCGTGGTCCTCGGTTGAAACCTTACGGTGTCAACGAAGCCGAGTGGGGTGTTGACCCAATTCACACCCGCCGAACCCCTTCAGGGCGAGGCAGTTAGTTGGACGGGTCCCAGATAACCGGCCTTGGGGGATCTCCTAGTCGGCTCTGGTGACAGTTTTGCTTTTCAGCTACTCACCTAGTGTCTTTAGGGTGTGTCTACACCCTTCGCGCTAGACTGGTCAGGGCCCCGTTCGCACAATAAGACTGGCGACGGGTTACAAGCTTAGGGCTCACCAATAGGTACTCACCTCTCTGTCTACACCCGACAGAGAGGGTCACACATCCCCGGGCCCATCCACCCGGGGAGATAGGTATAGGGTTTAGGCCACGTAGGAAAAAAATTTCCACCATTCCCTCCCTAAAATAGCTCCTCCTCCGACCATGGAGGACGCCTTTATTTTGGCGTTCTTCAGAGAGGTCCTTTTTAAGGACCCCGAGTTCTTGGCGAAATATGGCGCCAAAATACGCCAACGGTCCACCCCCACTCCGTCCCACGGGTCACTTGTGGAATTCAGTGACGCACTGGAGAGCCCGCTATCGCCACCTGCAAGTGAACAAGGCATTCCGCCCTTTGTTCCGCACCACAATGTTCCGGCAACTATCTCGGCCCCCATTGTGTCACCCGCCTTTGTTCCGGTAGATAATACCCCGGCCGCTAATCCGGCCCCTATTGTCTCGCCCGTCATTATCCCGGCAGTAAATACCGCGGCCCCTATTGTCTCGCCCGCTTTTGTACCTGCCGCCAATGTTACGCCGTCTATTGTTCCGGCTGCCATTGTTTCAGAGACAACGCAGCTGCGCACCGCAGTATCAAACTCGACTCAACCGGAGAGCATGGACACGTCAGTCCCACTCTCAGAGGACGAAGCCCGCACCTCCTCCTCCAGCGACGACGACTTCCAAGTCGTTGTTAAAGGAGGCAAGAGGAAGGCGGCTAAATCCTCCGCCCCCGCCGGTCCGGCCTCAAAGAAACAGGTCACGACTACATCGTCCAGCTCGACTTCCGCCCCTAGTCCGCGGGCCAGTCGCCCCGCCAGCCCTATGGCTTGCCCACCCGCTCCTACCGCGAGGAAGCAGAAGCCCCCTCCCCCGATATATGTCCAGGAAAAGTCCAAATGGACTGAAATTTCCAAGATGTGTGTTGATCGCAAGATCAACTACACCAACGCCCGATCCACCCTCCAGGGGATCAAAGTTACCGTCCCCACGTCTACGGACTTTAGGGATCTCTCCCGCGCCCTACGTGAAAGGAACTACTCCTTTCACACTTACTCCCTTCCGGAGGAAACCCCTACTCGCGTCGTAATAAGGCGCGACCCTCAAGAAATCTCCACCGAGGAGATTAAGAGCGACCTCATCGCTCAAGGAATCCCAGTTTCCGCCGTCCATCGCTTACATAAAGCGAGACAGGGCCTAGTCTACGACATGGTCCTGGTCATCTGTGACCCCACAGACGGTCACCACCCGATTTTTAAAGTTAAGTCGGTGTGTTCGCTCTCAGGCATCTCAATAGAGAAGCCTTACAGAGCTCAACTAATTGGACAGTGTCATCGCTGCCAATTATATGGTCACTCGCAGTCCAACTGCTATGCCACCCCTAGATGCGTCAAGTGTCTAGGAGAGCATGGCACCGCCGACTGTACCCGCCCTAAAGATAGGGAACAATGTTTAGAGCCTCCCAGCTGTGTACTCTGCGGCCAAGCGGGACACCCGGCAAATTACCGGGTCTGTCCTAAGGCCCCGAAGTCCTCCTCTCCCAAACTCGCGAAACGCGCGAGCGATTTTGTTCCCGGGGTGGAAAATCCTCATGGATGTCCTCCGCCCTGGGGCGGGCGGAGGGGTCTGTCAGACTCTTACTGACTAAAAACCACCCCGGTGTTCCATCTCTCACCTACGCCGGGGTCGCGGGAACACATTATTCTTCCACAACCCCGGCTGGTGCAAGCCCGCTTGCGCGGGCCCCGTCTCGGGCGGGGGTAGTGAGGTGGACTCCCCCCGCAACGTCTGTGAGCGACGCACGCGGAACACTACGCGCGCCACCTTCTCGGGTCCTGATGTTGGGGAGCGACGGATGTCCCCGAATCCGTCGCCCCTGGACACAGGCCGTCTCCCTGGGCTAACCTAAATCACCTGAAGGCTCCCGCAGCCTCGGTGCCCTCTATCCCCGCGCAACCAGCGCAACCCGCTCAACTTCCAGCGCTGATGGCTTCCGCCATCCCAGCGCCTTTGGTAGCCCCCGCGGCCCCTACGGCCGCTCCAGCGGCACCTCAGGGAACCCAGGGCCGAAACAGCGCCCAAATCATATTAAGTACATACGCGGCTCTCTTCACCACCGCCGCGGATAAAATGGCGGAAGAAATCGTTGCTGCAAACGGCAACGCAATCCGCCTCATGGAAATTCTCAGCGCGTATCCCGAGATCGCGCAAGTTCTACACTCACTCAAATATTAATTCTCAATGGATAATACGAGAGTAAATAGTAACAAACCCCGATCCCTTAAATTAGGCTTTTTCAACGCAAATGGCGTTTCAGGTCAACGCGATGAGATCGCCACTTTCCTCCGCGACCATCAGCTTGACATCCTCCTCATACAGGAAACCTTTTTAAAACCACATCACCGAAACCCGAATATTGCCAACTTTAAACTAGTTCGCAATGACAGGTCTCGATGTCACAAGGGTGGCACACTCATATACTTTAGGAAATCTTTGTATTGTATCCCTATAGACCCACCTCCCCTCTTCTCCCATCTGGAGACCTCTATCTGTCGGCTCGGCATGACCGGCCACCAACCGATCACCATCATCTCCGCTTATATCCCACCCGACAATGGTCCGGAGGATCCCATCTCGCTCCAAAAGGACTTCACTGCCCTCTTCGGTATGAGTGACTCCGTCATCTTGGCGGGGGATCTTAATGCCAAGCACCCGGCGTGGAATAGTAGCACAACCTCAACCAGAGGTAGGTTAGTTTTCAAGTTAGGCGAATCCCTTAACTTTGACGTCATCGCTCCAATGAGCCCGACTCACTTCCCAGGTAATCCTAATCACCTTCCCGATGTTCTCGATGTAGCGCTGCTCAAGAATGTGAACCTCCGTTTGCAATCGATTGAGACGTTCCACGAGCTAAATTCTGACCACCGCCCTGTAGTCATGCATCTTGCACCCTACTCGGGCCCGATCGACCCCAACCGCCCCCCTCAGACCCAGACGATAACCGACTGGAGGAAAGTAAGCGAAAGACTGAAATCCACCACGTCGCCTCACTTAGACACCATCCCCGATCACTTAGTGTCAGTCGCTGACACGACGGCCGCAATCGACTCGTTTACAGAGCACGTACAATCCGTATTGACGGATTGTTCACGGGAAGTTCCGGTGATGGAAGACCATCGCTGGAAACTACCTGCTGACGTACGTGACCTGATAACCGAGAAGAACGCGGCCATCCGTGCCTACGACTCCTTCCCTTGTGACGCGAACAAAGCCCACATGCGCCATTTACAGCGTGCTGTAAAGAAACGCATAGGGGAGGTTCGCTCTGAGGGCTGGAACAAGATGCTCAGCGAACTCGAGCCCACTCATCAAGCCTTCTGGCAATTACAGAGGAAATTGCGTTCCTCAGAAGAGGTCTCTATGCCTCCTCTCATCCGCCCCGACAATAGTGTCGCTTTCGACAGTCCCGATAAGGCTGAATGTCTTGCCGACAGCCTAGAGTCCCAATGTTCTCCCAGCTCCCAACCAGTAGACCAAGCTCACCTGAACAAGGTCGACGCTGAAGTCGAACGAAGAACCTCCCTCCCTCCCGTCGAAGACCCTGATGATCCTCTGCCTCCCGTCACTCCAGACGAAGTGCACGACATCATTAAAGGGCTCCACGCTCGTAAGGCCCCCGGTTCGGATGGTATTACCAATAAGGTATACAAACTCCTTCCTGCCCCGCTAATAATGCTTATGACCGCCATCTTCAATGGCGCCTTGAGCAACAACATCTTCCCTCAAGCATGGAAAGAAGCCACCGTCATCGGTATCCCAAAGCCAGGCAAGCCAAAGTCTGAGCCCTCCAGCTACCGCCCTATTAGCTTACTCAATGTCCTCGGCAAAATCTACGAGAGGCTTATTTATAAGCGTCTCAAAGACTACGCCGAAGCAAAGAGCCTCATACCCAACGAGCAGTTTGGATTCCGTAGCCAACACTCGGGCACCCAACAGGTCCACCGTATCGTAGAGCACTTATGCGCTGGTCTGCAGCGTAACGCGACGACGGGTGTGCTATTCTTCGACATAGCGAAAGCCTTCGACAAAGTCTGGCACAACGGCTTGATATACAAGCTCTACCAACTAGGAGTGCCAGATCGTCTCGTGCTCATCTTACGAGACTTTTTGTCGAACCGGACCTTTCGCTATCGCGTCGAGGGAGCACTCTCGTCCCCTCATCCTATTCGCGCCGGTGTCCCTCAGGGTTCCGTACTATCTCCTCTCGCCTTCACGCTGTTCACTAGCGATATCCCAAAAAGTAAAAAGGCTCAGTTGGCTCTCTTCGCCGACGACACTGCCGTTTACTATACCGGTCACTGTCCCAACGCTATAGCTCGTACTCTCCAAACCTCCGCAAACGTCTTAGGCGCTTGGTTCCGGAAATGGAGAATCGAGGTCAACCCCGATAAGAGTCAGGCGGTTCTCTTCTCGAGACGTCGTCGACTCCCTCCCCCACTTCCCAGCCCGATCACTATGTACGGCAAGCCAATCCCTTGGGAGAAGCAAGCCAAATACCTAGGCGTGATCCTCGATGAGAACCTTACCTTTAAGGCTCATATTAAGGCGGTTCGCGCGCGCGCCTCGTTCGCTCTTAGCAGGCTCCAATTCGTACTGACAGCCCGTAGCAAACTGTCCCTCAAATGTAAGCTCCGCATCTATACCGCAGTCATCCGTCCCATCATGACCTATGCCTGCGTTGTATTTGCGCACGCTCACCCACGTCATCTCCATAAGATGCAGACCCTCCAAAACCGTTTCCTCAGAAGGGTCACGAGTGCCCCCTTCTATGTCCGTAATATAGATCTTCACGTCGACCTCAAAACGCCAACCATAAAACAGTTCATGAAACGCTTATCAAAGCGTTTCTTCGACTGCGGCATTAAACATTCTAACCCCCTGATTACAGCGGCCGCCCGCTACACTCCCTCTCGCATTAGCAGTATTCGCCGACCAAGGCATACTTTAATCGACCCCGACGACGCCACTACCCTCCTCCAGGAGAGTAGTAAGGCCACTAGCACGCTACAGAAGCCCAAAACCCGATCGCCGTCCTACCGCCCTCGCCGCCGAGGCCCGCCGCGACGCCCAAATCGACGCCCCTCCCGACCCTTGCTCGAGCCAGCCCGCGCCGCTGAGCCTGTAGCTTTAAATTCGTCCCTAATTAATACCAATCCTGATCCAGCTAGTCATTTGCTGCCCTCTTCCAGCGACGCCCTAAGCCGAGGTTCGTACCCCACAGGGGGTGCCCTTAGCGTTGTCGCTTAGTTTTAGTTAGTATATAAGTTTAAGTCCTGGCTGGAGGCCTTAATTTATTAGGGAATCCACAGGCAAGTCCGCTTAAGCAGACGACAACCGCATAGGTTGACCTGCGAGATGCCAAACATACAAACAAAAAAAAACACCGTTTTGAAAAATAGGTGCTACTTCATCTAAAAGGCCCACAATATTTCACGATACCCGCCTCCGTATTAAAATATAACCTCAAAAACATTAAAAGCCTCACGAGAATTTCCTTTTATCTTCAAAATGTGTTCTTGCTACATACGCGGCCCATTATCTACCCAACTTCACCGATTCCTTTAATCTTTCAAGTTATTTCAGTGTTGGCCGAACTCCCATATTTTGATCACGAGACTTATTTGCGTTACCCAATATTGCTGGACAATACTCTTAATTCACCCACATAAATTTCTTGAGTTACCTTGTTTTTGGGGAAAGGTTTTCGGCCATTTTTTAATAGTTTGATCGATTTATCAGCTGGTTCATTGATTGTGGGTGTTTTTGTGTGTTGCAAATGTGTCGAAGAAATTGTAGGATATGAGTCTCATCCCTGACTGCTGTTTATTGGCATTAGGTAGTTCTCGACCCTTTTTATGTCATTGATAATATATACGGCATACGGTCAGTGGTGCTAGACAGCGATAAACATTGTGATTTGCTGAAATGTCGTCTGTTGGAAAATTAGTGTTTGTTATTTTGTGCCTTATTTGTGATGTTTCCACACCTTACCGACCGTGAAACGAACAAGCGAGATAAAATACAGAAATAATAGGGATGCTTTAACATTCTTCCAAATATATTTTGCTTACCGCTTTCCAAGTTCTCGATTGACTTCAAATTATTAGCTCTTTGCTAATTTAAGATTTATTCAGCCACTCCAATCGCACAAGTTACGAAGGCCCAACATTGTTTTTCTATACAATTTGAGCTAAAGAAACTCTCTATTAAGCCAACGTTATTCCTTAATGAATTTATATTTCGTAATTAATAACGTCTTTATATTCCACGGCACTTTAAATTAATACTGAATCGTTCAGTAATTAGGCTATTTCTTCCAATTTGGCCGAACCATTAGGCGGCCTTCAAACTTGCGTGTCGGGTCTCATTAAACAAATCCCGCTGTTGGTTCCCGTCCCGGTATTATTGCCGCTACAAGGCTATACAGAAGATTCACTTGGCTTGTGAAGTAACTTACGTGATAGGTACTTGAATTGTCGTATGTGTAGTTTTTCATAGCTTTGTGAAATGATGGGCAATATTATAAAATCCCCGTGCCGTCCGTCAAGCCTCATTAATATTAATATTGCTATAATAGGAATGATGACTTTATGAGGATATTTAAAATGTTCCTAAAAATACTGTTCAAAGAACAGAGTTAAAATGAGATAATCGAAAAAATCTGTTAAAGCGATGTAAATACCTAAGAAGATACACTGCTGCTTTAATAGTTTTTGGAGGGGATTATTCCCGTCCTTGTCGCGCGGTACGGACAATGTACTAGTATGAAGTTTCGTAGTTGTGGCGTCACTTCTACAATAGTGTTGTCCTCGCCTAACACTTATTTAAAAACGTTTATAACTTGGCATTTTTTTAAGCTTTAACACTACTTTTTTGTAATATTGTTTACACTATTTGGAAACAATCATTTTTTTGAGAAAATAAATTGTCATCATCCACCACCATCATCGATCACTAATGTTCTTTTATTAATGATCGATGACCACCATCCATCTATTGCCATGCTATCAGACAGGAGTTTTCTTGCAGTTTAGCCCTGTCCGAGATAAGGCTTGCTCGCAGTTCCGTATTTCACTGTAGGGACTGTCGATTTTCAGTCGTGTACTCGTTCATTGAGAGCATTCGTTTGATGCTCAGAGGTCAACAGACGCCAGTCAAAAAAAGAATTCAATTTCACCTGTAATCGGACCTTAACACTTTAATGTAAATAATGATTAGCACTTCTAACACCTTAGGCATGCATTGAAATGTTTTGTATATAACTGCCTACTCATATTACGATACGACATTTTGATTTTAATGGCAAATTGGTGTAATGTAAGTGTCTTTAACCTTTTGTTCTAACTTCTTAGTGTATTCTGGCAACAGCTGGTAATATTTACAATCCGATTGTTTCGCGCACTTTCTCTTTACACATTTATATTTAGATCTATGTACATAATTCTACATAGGCCGTCAGATCTTACATTTGCCTTGCTGGGAATTTTCACACTCTCTCTTGTAGATTACGAATTTTCTAGTCTGTGACATCCTGTCAGATAATAGCCTGTCTACTGATGTCAAGGACAATAGAACTTACAGGCCGTGGATAGTAGCTTCCTTATCAGTATTTTACATGGAGCGAGTTCCTTTCTGACTTCTCAACTTCGTAACTAGTAACATGGTACCCGTGGGTAAGACTACTTCATCCTGCCTACTTGTAACAATAAACTGCAATGCCAATCACTATAGTCTTACAAGCGTACTCATTATGTGAACTTGCTTTTGGTTTTTATTGTAACCGCTTTTGAGAGGCCCATGTTTGGATGTGCACGTTTCGCGGGCTGATGCCATAGGGGAGATCCGTACAAAATCATATTCCGTGGTATACAGCAGTATACCTCAAATGTTTATTCTTGACTGGCCATCGATAGGACGCGCGTTTTCCTGAAACCTACCTAACATCCGTAGGTACTCATATTATGTGTATTATTAATGCGAATGTAAGTCTTTGTCTGCCTATTACCAGCAGACACATCGATGCGCAACCTGTTATAGACATGTAGTACATGATTCTGAAATTCCCCTACGTTGAAATATTTCGTCGGTTATTAAAAAGAAAATTAGCTGTTCCTCGGAGGTATTCCAATTTTCTCTGAAACAGCAGTTTTTTATGAAACATGGTTACTGTATAAGCAGCCAGAGTATAATTTCCTATAAATAAAACGACAACAGCCAACAAAAAAAAACATCCGTATTTAAAGTAAAAACAAACAGGGAACTGTATTTAAGTGCAGATGTTTCGCAGTTCAAGTTAATTCGACGGCCGACGGACAGGCGGGCCGACGCTGCCTAGGCTAGGCGCTGTGTTCTGTAGCCTAGATCTAGGTAATATGACTGGCGATATGAGGGATGCACTTGTGATGTAACTGTATCGTGTTGGTGATTTTGTTGTTAATCATTTTTGTTTTTTGTTGCAGGTAATTGAAGTTTTTTTACAGCCGTTTGTAAGTGTAATCTATAGTTTTATGTTACAACAGCCTTTGAGACATTCTTTACGGTTTAGAAAAGGTTAAGTTTTATTTTAGCAGATACTTTTTTCTCGTAACGTAAAATATTCTTAATAGATCCCTTTAAATGAAGCATTTCTTTATTTAATAACTTTTTTCTTTTAAGATAAACAAAGTAAAGAACTTACCGTTAGTTTAAATTACATCCACCCCATTAATTTTATAATAATTATTATCGAAAACCGGTAGTAATCTGCACGTTAATTAGAACAGCCGCTCGTGTTTGTTTGTGCAAGCAAACACATCGCGGGCCAAACACATCGATAAGTCCCGCACACCACTCGATTTAATTAAATTCATTAGCGAAAGCGTTTACACCGCTGAGGTTAAGGTGTCATGCGTTGCATGTTATAAGCGGAGGCGGTAGCAGTCGCGGGTTTTGTAAAGATTTTATGTCTAGTTCGATGAAGAATATCCATCTCCAGTCGTCCAGTAAATCCAATTTGAATCTTGAGTTTTTCTATCGGCCATAGGAGATTTTGTTTCCAGAAGGTTGACCTCCCTTTTAAGAATCAGAAGTCAAAAAGTCAAAGTCATCATTTTCAAGAAGGACACTAGACGGCACTTTTAAACGTCAACATTTAAGAAAATAGATTTGATTCTTGGTGGCCCTTCCAAAAGGTAGGTAGGTAATTCTCTACTGACATGGCTTATCTTAACTTTTAGAAATGGTAATAAATAAACGATTATTGAACTCCTAAGAAACCGAACCCTCATGGTGACTGAATGAAATCAGTTTTCTATTTGTCAGATTTTTCCTTCCAGAAACTTATGAAAAAAACACCGATCAAATAAGACTAATCCCGCAGATTTCTTACACTTTCCACCATCCCCTTAGACCCCCACTAATCCTCCATTTATAATAAACGGCCGTGAATGTGTGTTTACACTCGTACACGCTTACAACCCTGCAGAGCTAACTTTATGAACAAATATTTGTCGGCTCTTTCCACTTAACAAATGACATAAATACAGACTTAGCGTAGCGTTTCTCCACGTATTCTAATTCGACGGTAAGAACAGAACTTCTTGTAGATTTTGGAAACGCTTTCTGAGGTTTGCTTCTATCTATTATTATTTTCTTCTATTTATTATTTTGGTGGTGTTTTAAGAATTTAATGACCGTTCCAAAGAATATCACAAAACAATATCTACGAGTACCTACGACTGGGAGAGATAGGTACTTTTAATAAGTTTCCTAGCAGTTGAAATAAAACTTGATTTACAGTTCTGTTAACGTCACAAAATTTACCCCGAATTAATAACTTCTTCAAGCAGTTATTTCACCCCCCCCCACCTAATAACACGTCCACACCTTCCAAGTTTAGTCACGTTCAATAAATATTAGGGACCGCTACACGTACGGTTATTGACGATATTTTATCGAAATTACGCTTATCTGCCATGTCATGGCCACCAATTGTATAGGTAACATGGGTTATGTTTGTTGACCATACTGGGATTCTTGATTATATTTACCTTCCTGCTTTTAAGGACTTTATGTTTAAATGAAGTCGAGAGGAACAATTTCCATTTTTTTTACATTCGTAGTATCATCGTTCCCCCAACAATCGTCTTCTACGATGTCCTTCTCACCGCTCTGCTTTTATTCAATCTTCTTTCTTTGTCCAGGCACTCCCTCTTAACATCAGGATGGCAACCAGTCGGTTATCTTTCAAAGTGAAGGCTCGTGAACATATTCGTGAGAAGTTTGTTAAATCATCTCAGCGCTGATTTTCTGGATTCGTTTTCTCCTCTACCTATCGTTATTTCTCCTGACAAAGTTTAGTCGGTTTATATGTGTCTTTGTAGTGGTGTTTTATTATTTTTCGAGTTATCTATCCCTTTTGTTGCACCTGCCAGGTTTTGTCTCTGCATCACTCTAAGGTTGACTGGTAGAAAATGCCTCATGCATTAGGTCCGCCTTTGTACAATATGTTTTTGACTTGTGCATAAAGTTTTAATTAATAATAAATAAATAAATATGACTCTGTTAAAATTCGTATAATGTAATGTAACATTTTTGACAAGTTTTCGACATTGATTGTCGCTGAGACGACATTGCGACAAGATTTTGAATGTTTTTAATCAGGGGATTTGACCTTCAGGTATCTTGTCGTATAATAAAGAAGTCAGAGAATACGGAATTTTCTTCATTAACTGCTCTGAAAGGCAGACGTACATTTGAAAATTGTTAGCTTTTTCGCCGGAAAACTAAATAAACCATCATATTTCATAGTATCCAGTAATGTACGGTATAATTCAGGTTCTCAATGTGCTGATAATAACAATAATGTCGGTTATGCAACCATGCGGTAAACATAATGCAATCGTGCGGGCTCGATTACGATCCATGGATATGGGACGAGTTTATAGTACTTATTAAGATAGTAAAGGATTATACCATGTCTCAGCGATGTGTGGTCAAATTTATTTTTCATCAAACTGAACAACTTTTCCCATGAGACCAAAATTGAATAGCGAAAAAAAAACTGTTCCCTAAATAACTTCTAGCACCTACTTTTTTATCGACTACGATGTTGTTCCCGTTGAGAAATCGGTTCAGTATGATGGTCTTTACCAAACCCCTAAATTTGATCACACCTTTCTGATGCAACATGATGTAAAATATGTAACGAAGGAAATGTGAAATGACCTGATAAAATTTTGTCAAATTATGTCAACATATCAATATATTCAGGTTTTATTTCGAAGCTTAAATGTTACGTTAAACTCTCAAACGCAATTCACATCCGCCCAACATCAGTTTATATACAAGCCATTTAATTCTTTTATCCCGGATTTTAAATCCCGGGAACGTTGACAGCACAAATCACAAGCGCCGCACAATACCTGTCCCGGTGAACAAGGTTGCAAGCCTTTGTAGCTCTTTTGACTGCTCACACGTATGCACGCCACCATTTTGCCCACTTGATTTTACTTGATTTTTTTAAATATTTAGAGAGAGAACGAACAAATGCACTTCAAATGCATTTGTTTATTCACCTGACGTGAAATTATTGAGATGTTTGCTACATTTACATTAGGGTATGCCTGAGCGTATACTACGTGTGATTTTAACATTTTAATAAGCTGAGGTAATATTTTTAATGAAATTATTACCATAGCAGTGGACATCCATCCAAAAAGTTGAAAAATACAAACACGAAATTTTACACCAGACAGCTTTTCAGCATAAAATTTTCAATAGTCATCACATTTAATTGTAAATCACTATAAAACCATAATGTGTCCGTTGTTAAAACTACAAATCTCCGTAAAAAAACGCGCATCAGCACATTACTAATGTGACACGGTCCCGCGATTACGATTGAATTAAATGACCAAATGCGTGCTACGCTGTCACGGAAATGATTTCGATGTAATTTAGTTAATCTGTGGTTTTTGAGGGCGATTTTATACCTACCTCATTATTCTGTGGAAAACTCGAAGGGACCTTTAGTACAGATATAACTATAGATACACCTACACCTAGTGATTACCTACCGCTTCCCTGTTTTTCTAGGACGTGGATTTGATATTAGGATAATTCCAACAGAATTTACGTATGCTCTTATCAAAGCGGAAAAAATACGAAAACTCCTAAAGGCTCCCTCAGACAGACGCGACCCGACTCTTTTAGACAATTTCCAAAAAAACTCAATTTTTTTCTTATAAGAGTCGCGTCGCGCCTTGTTGTGGGAGCCTTAAACCTAACTCACTCACACTTATTATTATTATTGTTGTTTATTTTTAATTAAAACGGTAACACCAATTACATTAATTAACTACTACTAACTTACTTTTTACTTTTAAATAAAAAGCTCCCCAACTATTCATAATTCAATCCGAAAGGTTACCGTTCTCGGAAACACTAAGGAAGTTGAGTTACGAGTACAAACATCAACAAAGTCCCCACTTCACTCGCAATGAAAAAAAAAAATCCTTTTATGTCCAAAAGCATTCACAATAACACTTATTTTAACCCTCACGTGATCATCCACGAACATTACAAGGCACAAACGGATAAAATGAACATCCCACAATAGACGAGGGTTTACAGAATAGTTGTCCGGTTGCTGTCCGGATATTTTCCGGACAACAGGGGGATTAACCTGTCCGCTGCCGGATTACCCGGTTTGATGGGGTTCAGTATAAGTGTTGAGTTTAATGGAAAATTTGTTTCTTGTTGCTTAGCAACCATTTAGTATTGTGTGAATGATTTGATGCAAAAAATTTGACTTCTTCTTTTCTTATACCTTCTTATATTGTTAAAAAAAGCTAGTTGGTATTTTTGTTAGCGAGGCTTGCTGTCCAGAGTGTTTCTGGTCATGTTATCTAGTCTCTTATCAGTGCATTAGCATTCAAATCTCATGTTAAGGTCTCAGTCAACTTGACATTAAAAGTTGCTCTGCATACATAGTTCAAAATCGCTTGACACTGCGTGCAAAGCTGCATTTTTTTTCTTCTGAAACTGTATTAAAAAGATAAAAGATTAGAATTTTTGTATGTTTGTTTGCTACGCTTTTACGCTAAAACGGCTGAACGGATTTGGATGAAATTTGGCACATGCCATGGCCAAAAAAAATTTTTTTCATTCTGACTATCTAAATGTCCATATTTTGTCAGTATTACATTATGTTAAAACTGTGTTAGTCATGAGGATATCAATTAATGTAACACAAAGTAACTTATGATACTTTTACCTATATCCCGATATTCCCACGGAATCGAGACTTATGCGGATGAAACCGCGGGGCGCGGCTAGTCTTTAGTAAAGTACAATCAGGCATATTTAATAAGTAATTTAAATGCATATAACAAACTGCTAAGTATCTATAAAATAAAAATAATCGTCCAATAACGGTTTTCTTACTCACTTTTCAGTCTTTGCACTAATTCTGAGTTGTCTAGTTGGAAGACATTTCAAATACTTAACACTTTACTTTTTTTAACCAGCGTTCAAATATCGAGTGCATGATAACCCTCCGAGGCACACACAGCTGGACAAAAGAAGCCATAAACATCTAAAGAATTTCTCACAATAATAACGTACGAGTAGCAGTAAGAAAGCCTTACTTAGCGGTGACAGCCGTGACGGAGTGGTAGGCAGGGTTATTGCGTCCCGCTCTTTATTTCCAGCGGCCGGCCCATTGGCTTGATGAGAGTAACTGATAACCTCAGTAAAAATGCTTACCTACTGCTGCTTCATATTCATTGAGATCGTTAGGAGCTTTTTTAATTTATTTATCTTATTTACCCACGGTGTTAGATCCACCAATCACAGCGTGTTAAAATTGCTCGTTTCACGGAACCTACTTCAAGGCTGGATGAGGCATTTATTTACGACACCAAACACACACAACAACTCACACAATCTAACACACACACACTTGGTGGCATAGAAACATTAATAAGGCATAACGTCCATTTCACCAGTACATTCTATAAATTCGTTACCATTTTCACTAAAACATCTTATTTCTTATTATCTACAATGAAACTAGGAGTACATAATCAGCCTATGTTGTTCCCACTACTGGGACGCAGGTCTCCTCTCTGTGAGAGGGAGTGGGCCGTAAAGTATGGTAGATGTCACATGCCTTCGATTTTTTGGTTCTAAGCCGGTTTCCTCACGATGTTTTTCTTCACCGTTTTGAGAGCAGTGGTGATGAAATAATTTACACAAAGTAAAAGCGCGTCTGGGTTAGACCCTACGACCTACAACTCGTAAGTCGCGACCGTTACCACTGGGCTACCACTGCCACTGCCAAACTAGGAGTAATATTATCTAAATAAAAAGTTGTTACACTTCCTTAATAAAAACTGCATTTAAAAAATCTAAATTTCCCTCCGCTACTTCAAGCAAACTTAATTTCGCCGCCCGCGAATAAGTTTAAACCGTTACTTGGTATTTTTAAGGGAGGTAAGTAAAATATATTGAGGTACCGCGAGGATAGAGATCGTAGATAGGCCACGATCCCCTTGTTGTGGCCACCTGATTATAATATTATGGCCTTCCTTGGAATATGCAAGTTTTAGGTCCTGAGTTGATTAACGAAGGGAATTCTGGGAGATTGAAGTTTGCAAGGAAAGAAAAAAAATGCCTTGAAGTTTTTTTTTGTAAGTATGAAACTTTCAATCATTATCGTGCTTGCAATTTTGGACTGACATGAAGATCCGATACCTGGGTCCCTTAATTATAAGACGTTCATGCAGCAAGGTTGCTCTTTATTTAAAATTTGTAACGATACTTTGGTCCATGTTGTGTTCCTTACCCATAGGAAACTACTACGCTTTAGAATAGGCAAGTAGCTTCATCTCTCTGACAGACCGATCCCTTGATAATTCATGTGCCTGTAAATAGTTTAGTTGAAAAAAATGGTTGGACTTTGAGTTTCGAGAAGTTTAGTAATGGGCAAAAATAATTATTAGGTGTATTGAATGCTACAGACTATTTAACTTCTAAATAATTAATAAAATTGAAAATAACTTAATAAAAATAAAACGCATGAAAGCAGAATAAATTCTGTGGAAATGCGTTGACTATGAATGATATCATGATCTATGACTATGATGATCAGTCTGAAGAATTATGTGATAAGGCAACGGAGTAGTTTAAATGACGACGTAGTGACAAAAAATTAAAAGAGTATGCTTAGATGGTTTGGTCATGATGAGAGGATGAATGACAAGGCAGATGTGAGTGGAAACGCCGGGAGGGACGCCCTAGGAGGACATTTAGTGACCTTATTGGTGATGTTCATCCCTGCATCCCTGGTTAGCACCCATCTTACTCACCATACTTTAGCCTATTTCACTTCTAGATATATTTAATTGCTGTATATATATTTTGTATTCGTTGCTGCGAGAGGATAAATTGCGAGTCGACTTTCCCTAGTAAACTGAGAGGGTTGGTTAGGTCACAGTAAGAGCGATTAGTGGAGAGTATGGCGGTATTAAAAATAAGAATTTAACACGGAGTCAGAGTTGTCGATGCATCCCAAGGAAAGAAAATCGTTTGAAAGAGGATTTTAATTTGTAGTGTCATTTAATCTTTTACCCGATTTTGGCAAATGCCAAAAGAATATTTAGGTAATGTTTTAATAATGAATACACAACTGGTAAAAAGAGAGAAATACATTAATTTAGGACAGACTAAACGGCACTCAACAAATGCTCGGTAATATTTTCAGTATTATCTAAAAATTATTAAGACAAACAAAAGTCAGTATTTTAGTATGTCTCTCACTGTTAATCGTACGGACAAACATAACGATCGGTCTAAACAATAAAAATGTTAAAATGTAAATCATCATTTCAGTGTTCAAAAACACGTTAATATAATATTGAGAAGGCACATTCATTATATAGATTAATATAATGACTGTGCCTTCTCAGTATATTTATGAAAATCTTTTGTATGCACATAAAAATATTAATCTGTTTAAAAAATACAGTGATATCCATAACATAAATACTAGGAACAAACACAAATTTGTTGTTCCTACTACCAGACTCAAGAAAATAGGTAGCTCGTTTAAATGTCAAAGTATTCGTTTTTATAATAAACTTCCTGGCCACATTCAAGAACTAAGCCTTAATAAATTCAAATCATTTATAAAGCGGAAATTATGCCAGAATGCCTATTATACTGTCAAAGGCTATATTGAGGACAAGAAGGCTTGAGATTGAGCTGCTCCAATAAGTTTACACAGATATTGTCTATGTTTAATTTGCTGTTACACTTTTATTTTTGATTTTTTTAGATAAACAATGACATCTTTATATTTACTGTTTAAAGTATAACATTGTTTTAATTTTTGAGAATGTGAGGACTATGTGAGTCATTGTTTTTTTGTTCTTTCAGTTGTTTTAATCACGGTCTGGCTGTTTGAGTACTTAACGCGGCCTACCCAAATGTCCTTTCTTTTGTATTGTTCGTGGAATCGTTGAGCTCCTTAGTTCTGAGTTGAGCTGCACCATGATTGACAAATGCATGCACTGACTGGACAGGTCCACTCAAATCAGTGTGGTTCTTTCCTCAAAAGACCATTTCAGACACCAGTCTACAGAGTCCTCATATGATCTGACCATGTTTATTCTCGGATTTTTACACTTTGACATGACGTGAAAATTTACTTTGTAAAGTATTATAATATTTTAATTATTGTGAATGTGAAGGCAGTGTGGATTTGTTGTTTTTTTTTTTTATCTCAATCTATTTTTAATTTTTAAAATTAGTTTTAATCATGGTCTGGCAGTTTGAGCAATTTATGCGGCCTACCCAAATGTCCTTTCTTTGGTAATGTTCGTTGAATCGTTGAGCTCCATATGTGTTGTGTTGAGCTGCATGATTACTGACAAATGCGTGCACTGACTGGACAGGTCCACTCATTCTGTTTGGTTCTTTCCTCAAAAGACCATTTCAGACATCAATCCACATGGTCTTCACATGACCTGACCAAGATTATGTCTGGACTTTAAAAGAGACTGTGACCTCTGAGTTTGTTTTGGCGTTTCTTCTCAGAGTAGTCAGATAGGAAACGCCGATCTCATCTACTTTTAAAATAGTATTGACGTGTAAAAGTGTTTGTAAAAACCTACTTACAGAAATAAAATCATTTATCATTTATCATTATCATTTACGTTAGTAAAAGAACTCCTATATTTGCCCGCTCCCCGCTCTCCGTCGCACCGCACAGGGTTGTCAAAGGCGAGCTGAAGTCACAAGTTCAATTTAAAACAAATTGTTAGTTTATTTAGTCGAGTCTCAACTTTCAGCCCGATGCTGCTAAATTCAGTTTGCGTTGAGGTTTTCCTTGATTTTTCACTTCTAACACCTCGGTTTGAAAATTATATGACTTCAGTTAGATTTCGCTGAGTTGGTTTGAGTTTATAGTTAATTTTGGAGTTTATTATAATTACTTTTCTTTTATTAAAGGCCGTTGTAGGCAAACTTATAAAAGTTTTCTTTGGAAGAGTGAGGGAGAGAAATAGATTCCATCAAATAATTTTACGAGCTGAAAACTTACTTGAAATAAAAAATTAGGAACTTATAATTTCAATAACAGTTTAAGTAGCTTTAGAAATGTGAATGTACTCGTTGTTAAATTAAACATTTTTTTAAATTATGATTTCTTTTTAAAACTTTTAGAGTATGCACATATAGTAGCATTTTTTATTATGTAAGTCCACATTCCAAGCAACGTTTTAGTTCACATCTAAACTGGGGCTCCAAGTGCTAATAGCTTAATTCCAGGACATTATCGTTCGTCTTCCGGCTTCTAGCAGAGCTAAGAAACTAGCGACATGCCTTGAAGAAAAATGGTGATCTTTTATAAACCTGAGAAAAAGCGCCAAAATATTAAAATAACTCTAAAAGCCATACCGTGTTAAGCCATAAAATGTCAAAGTGTACCTAAAAGCTGTCTTTGCATACATAAACAGGTCTTGAACCGACTCAGAAAAATACCAGAAAGGGTATTTCTGAGACGAGAAAGTCACGTCTCATCATAACCACAATAAAAATCAAGAAATTAGATCCTAGTTACAAGAAAAACTTATTCCTTAAAAACGTTTAATTTTTTTATTTTATTACTCACACTCTTATTGTATAATTATGGCCCAGTTCACGACCTCGAGCGATGCGACTCGCGACAAGCGATACGCGTGCGCGTCACATGTTTCCGTCTGTCGCTCCTCAAGTCATGTCTCGGTGACTCGTGGCATGCTCTTAACAACATCTTTCATTTGTTTTGTCCGCTGTCGCTGTCGCAAGACGCGTGCCGCTTGTGACCACAGGGTTAGAGTACCGTAACCGTCGCCTGTTATTGATCATTGCCCTTCACGCGCGTGTTCGTAGGGTTGACGCGAAAGCGCGTACGTGAGATGATTATATTTATTTCGTAAGTAAATGGTCTGACATTTCCGAGATAAGTTTTGTCGCAGTGAGTGGAGATTTAGTATTATTTCGATATGTTTTTGTGGACCTAGATTTGGGAGGGATTATGTATGCTGGATACGGTAAATGTTTATTTACAAGGATTGTTCTAATTTTGTAACTGAATACTGAATGGGTTCTTGGAAGATGTTACGTGGAAGCTTTGTGATGTTTGCAAATTGTTTTCTGAAATTTATGTTATCACAAAGTTACAAAGAAAGAAAAATTGGTTTATTGCCACAGAAACACGTGCATATAAAAGAAGATTATTTAACTAGAACAAATTAACTTAGTACCTACCTCAATCAAAACAAATCTATAATTACGAGCGCAGAACAGACACTGCTGTACTGCGTTACTGTAACAAGAAGCTTAGGCTATTAAATATTAAAAACTAGCTCAGTTGCTTGAGTTTATACAAAAATCCCCCCGAAGAATAAATTCCCGAATTTCAAAAATTTCCGAGTATTAAAAAAAAAAAAAATTCCATTAAAACCTAACGAACATTTAAAACAAAAAAAAGACAAATCTATCCAGCCGTTGTCAAGTGATGCGCTTACAAACGACCAGCATTTAATTTTTATTTTTATAGATTTAACAAAATGATTAAAAATCCCTTAAAAAAAAGCCTGGGTTAAACTTAGGTTGAATTAACACCATTAACCCAAATTAACAAAGAAGAATGCCTACTTTTCACATGACTAAGTATAGAAATGAAATAAATCTTAAAATTCTGCAAATTGAATTGTACATTAATTACGCTTATCACAATGAAAAGAAACGCAGGAAAAAATGAATATTTAATATTTTTTTATGCTTATTCACGTTACGTCAGGGGTAAACATTATTTTACGTTTTATTTAATCAGTAGGTATTTCTTTATTTTTTTTTTTTAATACAGATTAATTAAATTAACATAATAATTAAAGTAATTAATCATGCAATAGGTAATTGTGATCGCACGAGTGGAAGGGTTTTTTTTAAAATTTGACAGAGCGTTAAATAATTAGACCAAGCACATTTTTTCTTTCTAATATAAATAGTACAGTAACATTAATATTTTTGGGCTTCTCAGCGTTTAAATCGTATTAATTACTATAGGGCATTATTCTGTAAACTTACAGGTAGTCACTATACCTTATATAGTTATAATAATATACATAAACTTTTATTAACAGGTTTCAAATGTATGGGAAGTGGGCATTGTTATTTCCTATTTCCTTACACGAAAACGAATGCATTTCCTTTTCCAATCACCAGAAACTGTACCTCAATCTCCACCGACCCACAAACTAGTAATAAAAGTAAAAAGAGAAAGAGTGAAAGTTGCAATATAAAGCGCTAAGCCAAGTGACAGCCCTGACTTAGCGCGACCAACAAAGTAAGGAAACATGTTCGTCGGGTGACTTCTTAATCTTTCGCTCAAACGCTATTGGTTAGTTTGTGAAGTGCAATTCAGAAGCGGTAGCGATTTTATTTTTGGACGGTGAGGACGAGGACAAATTACATTAATTATGGTCAACATTATTTAATAATTCATTCATAAACTACATAAGATTATTATTATTTACGTAATTTAATTTGTGTTAAAAAATAAACAAAAATATTGATGGACTTCATAGTGCATAAAAGTTGATAAGCAGTGGTCACCTTTTTGGGGCAGTCAGGTAAATTAGGTTCACTTTTAATTCACATTTCTAATAATCCAGCTTTTTTATACAAATCATGACTCTGTATCACAGAATTTGCAAAGCCATTTTTTTTGTTATCGTAAGCAGTACACTAAGCATGGTCCCAGGTCGAGCAATGTGTTATTGGGTTTTCTCAACACGAATATCTCAGTGGCAGTCTGGAGTCAGGATTTCTTCGCGGTTGGTGCCAATAGGATCGCCCCCTATTACTTGGGACTTAAACATAACTAGCAAAATGTGGATGTTCTTTAAAAACACCTCTGCCCAACCCTTCCTTGATGTTATGTTATTTTTTTCGGAGACAATAAATGTTCGCTCCATAATGTAACGAAGCGCTCCGCTACCGCTCATGACTCACACCCTCATCTTAATCCCCGTCGATACAGAACAAAGTTTGTCATCAGCTCCAAGGCCGTCTCCACAGGGTTATATTTTAAGGGCTGATAAACTACCCGCCGGATAAGCCGCTTGATCCGCTGAATGGTATAGACGACAAAAACATATTGAGCATTATATTGTTCGACTAAGACGTTGATCTGTATGAATATTGCGCTAGAAATGTTATGTATTTTTATAAGGATAATAATATTTTCTGGGTCGTTTTTGTAACTCGCTTTTCGTGTCTGCCTGTGTGGACGCTTATTTCTCCTAACCACCAAAAATCAACAAAAAATATTCAATCAAAAATCAACATCATCATTCAATAATTTAGAGTAGTTATTTCAGAAGATTAATGTGTTTAGTATTGAATTTAGACAGACTACAGAAATCTCGACGTTTTGACATTTAGCCAGTGGAGTGTGAAGTTTTGTCAATTTTAGTTTGACAGCGCTTTTATTAACCGACTTCAAAAAAGGAGGAAGTTCTCAATTAGTCGGAAGAGTTTTATGTACTTGGGACACTCAGATAGTTTTGCGAAAATCAAAATATATATATATATATATATATTTTTTTTTTAATAAACGTTGCCCCACACTAGGAATTTCTCCTGTATCGTGGGTGCGTTCACAAACATGAAAACTCACGTACACAAGACACCCAGACCCGGAACAACTATTTGTAGGTCATAAAAATCAAAAATCAAAATCAAAATATTTTATTTCACATAGACCTACATGGGCACTTATGAAACGTCAGATTCTAGGTGCACGGTTCCAATTGGTCGTTTCCCATGGAGAAGAGCCGGCAAGAAACTCCATGGTTACTCTTTTAAAAATATGTCTTTTACAATGTTTTCCAATTAGTGATTAACAGGTATGGGAGGACAGTGTAGGCCTGTCAACAGTTATATGTTAAACAAATAGACAATTGTCTATAATTTATAATCCACAGGGCCTACGACGTTCTCACATTTACAAAATATAAAATAATCTAATAAAGTAAAATAAAAAAATAATAAAAAAAATTTGGAACATACAAATATTTGTTCCGTGCGGGAATCGAACCCGCGACACGCAGCTCAGCAGCCGATCGCTCAACCACTGCGCCAATCGTGTGTTCTATAGGTAAATATTATTTTATTAGATCTTTTCAAAGTACTTTGCACTAGCCTCTTTACAAAGTTTCATATGCGTCTGAACCAGTTTTCGAAACACTTTTTCCAGTCCGCCGTAGAACACCTAGCCGTAGTACAGCTTGCTCGAACGCTGACAGCGCATGTTCCGGAGACGAAAATTGTATCCCTTTGAGCAAATTTTTTATTTTCGGGAGTAAAAAGCAGTTACACGGTGCTAGCTCAGGGCTGTAAGGAGGGTGACCCAGGAGTTTGACCGGCGTGCTGTCCAGGAAGTCCCTCGTTTTGAGCGCGGTGTGCGAAGGCGCGTTCTCGTGGTGGAGCAGTAGCCCGCGGAGCCCTGTATTTGGTCGCTTGTTGCTCACAACAGAGAAAACTTTTGCCAAGCATTTAGTAGTATACCATTCAGCGTTGATGAAAGAAAGAAAGAAAGCTTTTTTTTTATTATTCTGCACAAACAAAACGCAAATTACAATAGAAATATACATAAATTACACATCTACAAAGTAGCCAAAGGCCACGTATTCAGAATATTTAAAAAAAAGTATTGCAATTTTGTCTATTGTTTGATGTCACTCAGTACCAAAGACAATATACATTGCTCTGTGTGTGTTGCGACACTGACAAATGACAATAAAACAAAATATCCAAACAAAAACAAGATGTCGCTTGCAAAGTGGAAGAATGACTACTTTTGTAACAAACAACAGCAATATGAACAATAATTAAGCCGTGCATCGCATCTGTGCAAGAACAGGTCGTTGCTCATCAAAATGCTGTGACTTCGGACGAACTTATCGTCAACTACGTAACTTAAATCATTAAAAAGAGAATAAGTACTTATAAACACATTATAATGAAAAAAAAAGTGCCAATTATTAACTCTAGATAAATACTTATTAACTATAATTTCGATACTATGAATCTCACTTATTCAGTAGTTAAGTCTTCATTGATACACCATAATTATTACTATGCACCATGGGAATTGCGACAGCGGCCATTTGCATAACGACATGCTTCGAGGCATGGCGTTGGCAAACGACCACGCTTTTTCGATCAAAGCGATAAATTAGCCAATTGGTACAGCTCGATAGTGTTCTCCCGATCTTCGTGATATGTATTAGTTGATATTGCATTAATAAACTAAATTGAGACAGAAACTCCTTGATGCTTCTTTGGTTCCGTAAAGGAGTTCACACCAAATAGCTACTAATGTAGATACCGCGAGGCTAGTCTATTTCAGTTACTTTCATAGTATCATGTCTTACGGTATCTTATTATGGGGACGAGCTGCAGACATCGAGTCTATTTTTATTCTGCAAAAAAGAGCCATCAGAGCAATGTATGGCCTCCGCAGGCCCGATTCTTTAAGGGAACTGTTTAAAGATATTAACATCATGACCGTACCTTGTCAATATATATATGAAAACATCATGAACGTAAGGAAAAACTATGGGACAGATATAGGGACCAATTGGTTCAACCGGGTTTCAGGCTGGCTAAAGTAGATTCATCCTTCATGGGGTACTGTTTAAAATGTTATAATAAAATACCTCCCCACATACTCCAACTGAATGAAACGAAGTTCAAAACCTGTATCAAACGCACACTATGCAGCCAAGCATATTATAAGTTGGAGGATTACATCTCTGACAAAAATGCTTGGCTCAACGCTGGTTCTGCTCCACAAGGGCGCCTAAACAATTGATTAGCATTCGGAAATATTGTTGGAGCTGTTGAAGATTGTAAAAACTATCTTTGCACTGTATAAATTCAATCTTTTAATATTGTATAATTGCAAAGCACACGTGTGAGCACTATGTACCTACTTTAAAGCTACCCTATACTGGGCACGTCTGTCATTGACTTGAATGTGCCCTGGTATGGCGGCTGAGAGTATGTGACGCTCACTCAAATGCCTCGCTGGTGGTGGCGTGTGTGTTGGATCATTAAGTTCCCTTCAAAATGGTTGAGCTGAATGGTGCTGATCCATACGTCATGTTCGTGAACGGCCCTCGTCAGTGGGGACTGGTCATCTCTTGGCTGCCACGGCTTTTTATTTCCATTTTTTTTGTATTTTTTCTACATCGTTCTCACATGTATAATTTCAACAAGACTGATGTAACAAATTTTCTGTAACCATATTATTTAACAGTGTCCATGGAGTTTCTTGCCCGTTCTTCTCCATAGGTACCTACTTCGCTTTGGAATGGGCAACTAGCTTCATATTTCTGACTGACCGACCCCTTGACAATTCAAAAGTGCCTGTAATTGGTTTATTTGAAATAAATGCTTTGAGTTTGAGTTTGAATTAGCTTCAATAATGCGTATTTTCCCACATAAAAGTGCACTATGTTCTAATAAGTTCACTGTAATTTAAATAGCAGATAGTGGGTATTCGAATTTGTGTGGAATGGGTAGGTGTACTACAATAAAAAATGAAAAATTATAAATTAAAATAAAACCCTGATTTCCTAAAACTACAAAATGAAAAATAACTTTAATTACGGAAGTCGGTGGCAAAAAACGAAAATACAAGACCAAAGACACCGACTTCCGAAATTAAAGCATTTTTTGTATTCGCAAGAGACTACTGAGATGCGGTGATGCGGTTGACCGTACTACCATGCCTCTTGGCGAAGAACCATTGAAAAATGAGGTAAGTAGTCTGTTATTATAGAAGAAATTCTTGAATAACTCACATCGCGAAAACTTTTAATGATAACGATTCATTAACAAATCACTAAACCCATGTCTGCACCAACTACCGACAGACTAAACACTAATCTATGCTAAGCCCAGCCTTGCTAAACCGGCACTAAATTCAATTGTTATTTAAGTCTAGCTCTCGGGCCCTCCTTCCCGCTGTTCGACTCGGTGCGGAAGATACATGGGTGGCTAGGATTAGAATTGTTCGCTTATCTAGAGAGTAGTTCGGATAATGCTTGAGAAGACGGTAGGTAGGTGCAGGGTTGTTATTTTGGGCTGAATGTGCTGTGTAAGCTATGCTTAACAGTTAGTCTTAGTTCTGCTCCTACCTACCCTATCGGCCTTTGACCAAGGAGTTGCATACTTCAGAAGAAAATAATCCCATAGCGGGGTGAAAAGAAAGGTAACAGAATTGATTATTGTTGCCTCCATAACGTGAAATATTCCTTTACTTCTGTCCTTTGAAGTCTGCGTGTCTAAACAGGAAAGATGGTTCAAATGTTTCCAGTCCGCTCGCTCTTACGCACTCATATCTGTAGATTACAAAATGAAACTACAAATAGGCAAATAAAGGTTTTAAAAAAAACATTGGTTTACAAACTGAGCTTTTCCATGGATCTAAATGAAGGCAAAGTCTGGTACGACTTATTTTGCCATTAGTATGTGCTTCAGGAATAATATTATCAGAACATACTGACCCACATCACGCTCATGTTGTGCCTACTGGGGAACCTATGTTGTTTCTAGAGTCACGTAGAAACTGCTGAACACTTTACTATTTGGAAACTAAAGTGCAATAGTACAAACGATTATGATGATTTTATAAATAATACAGATTTGTATTTTGTATTTGATCCCCGTGTTTGAGTAAAATATCTGATAAATTAGGTTTATGGAAGGAAGCTATAGTGTAGCTACCACTATAGCCTCCTTTGACTTCAAGACCATTGGGGAAGTAAACCAAAAAACTTAACCTCCTTTTGAGCTTTACCGTAGTTGGTTAAAAAGGTTTTATTTATAATAATACTAGCTGACCCCGCAAACGTTGTTTTGCTTAATTATTTTTTTTTTAAAAATAGATGTTGGCCGGTTCTCAGACCTACCCGATATGCACACAAAATTTCATCAAAATCGGTCAAGCCGTTTCGGAGGAGTATGGCAACGAAAACTGTGACACGAGAATTTTATATATTAGATAGAGTATCTAAGTTACCAGCTGAGCTGTTTCGTTGAATCTGAGGATTACTTGGGGATTAGCCCCCCCGCAAATCCCCATACATCCTACTTTTATTTCCGGCCACATTCGCTTCCGGGGACGATGCGACATTTTTTTTAAAAGAATTTCCACACGGAAATTCTTACTGTTAATTGTGATTTTATTTTTTGTTAAAGAGGGATTTATGAATGGGTTGTTACTGTCTATATGTTGGTTATGTTAGCTTACTGCGTCAGTTGACTTTGCATACGAACATATGCTTTTTGTGGACAGCTGGTTATTCTTCCATGATCAGGGAGATAATGATATTTATCTTGAGCTCCTTAAGTTCTGAGGATAGGTCCACTCAATCTGTGCGGTTCTTTCCTAAAAATACCATTTCAGACACCAATCTACATGGTGACCAAGATTATGTCTGGACTTTAAAAGAGAATGTGATCTCTGAGTTCGGCCTTTCTTCTCAAAGTATTCAAATAGGAAACGCCGAACTCATCTAGTTTAAAATATGATTGACGTGTAAAAAAACGTGTTTGTACAAACCTCCTTACAGACATAAAATCATTTATATTTCGACCAACTTATCTGTGCAATGGCCGTTTTTTGAACTAACATTTTGAATGGGACATACGATCGGTTTTTGTTGAACTTTTAGATTTTCGTTTACAACTAGCGCCACCAATAATTGTACAGATATGTTGCTCGTACTTCATTAATCGTTCATCAAGGCAGCTGTCAGTCCGTTGCTTTTAAATACTTGACTTATCTCTGATTTCCAACTGAATCTGAACTCCGTCACAGTGCGCAAAATATCAGTTTTTTTCTGGGAAATGCCCAAGGCACATTCTCATTAAAATCTGCAGGTACTTAATAGTTTTCTTTGAAGGTACAGTCAACCACATGTCACTGGTAACAATATGATATTGACAGCGCCTGGGTGTCGTAGCTGTAAGGGCTGTTTTCGTAGTGCAAGGGTTACCACTGATGTGCGTATGACTGTACCTATTGCAGAATATAATAAAGTAATAAACTGATAATACCAACACTACTTCGACATTCCCTTAGTACGATAAATCTCAGCCATATTTACACCGACCATACAAGTTGGATCTCACTCGGCGGGGAATTTCCAATAGGATCGCATCTTACATTAATGCTAAGACAATAAGCCAATAGCCACTCGCCATGAATACGATCTTAGAACACAATGTTTGAAGTTTAACCACAGGGCAAGAACTGCGGTGGGACAAGGTGGATTGATAATTGTATGCGCCATTCATTGATGTCCACTTTCCAAGAGGTGGGACGCCCTCGTAAGCCTGTTTGCCAAATACAGAAAAGAAATATAACATTAATTAGCAGTAATTTTGACACTAAACACTTGCTCCTCTATAAACAAACGTTGCTTAAATTTAAGAAACGCCAAAACGTAAAAAATATACGGCTAAGCAGACGCTAAACGCTAATCGCTACCTAACTTCAAGCTATTTTTTTGCATTAGCTTTGAGTTATTTCTAAACACACCGAATGCGCATTAGCGATAGTTTGTCTGAGACATTCACATAAACAAACAACAAACACTTTCAGACTCACCATGAACTCCCACACACCCGCCTAAAAATATTCCACAGGATTTATTTCGCACGCAAATAAAGTGTGTGATCAACATAAAACATTACGGTTAGATTAAAATGCGCATACTGTTCACGGCACACTGTGGTTCATGGCCGTAGACCGTAGAGCCGTAAGCACACTTCGCTTATCGACTAATTGATCGCAACGACCGAAGGCGCACCTGCGTGGTGTAGGGCTGTGCTTGGTCGAGTATCGATGTATCATTTTAATTCTACATCATAATGTGACATTGGCTTAAGTAATGATAATTATAGAGCGTTGTTGTCGATGTTTGTTCGGTGACTGAATCAAAATGTAATTACGTCTGACCTAATTTTGTACTTATTAGAATTTGAAAAACTTTTATTTATCAGACCTTGGATCTGCTAAAACAAAAACAAAAAGTAACATAGTACCTACTTAATTTAATATTTCAATTTATATAATTATATGAATATGAAAATGAAAAATACATTATTTCATTGGACAAAAGGTGACCATTTCGCAAATAACGAAAATAATTGATAAATGTTTGCATTACAAAATAATTTCAAATATCATCACAGAAAATAATATCGATACGTCACCTGCATCCCTATTATTAAGATATCAGCTCCAAGGCTACAGCGTGCTTAGTGTTGTGGCCAGATAATGTGAAACGGGTGGTGTGCCCTGTTTGCTCGCATACGAATGTACTATCGATAAGGCCAGTTATCGAGCAATATAAATCACTAGTCGGACTGAGGTTGGGAATACTAAGCTGAACTGAACAAATATCAAATGGGTTTTCTCTTGTGATAAATATGTTTAATTCATGGGATTGTAATGATTGGAAGGAAGAAATAACTGTCGTGGAAATTATTATGAATGTTCCTGGAGTTATTAAAGTCGTGATCAAAGTACTTCCTTTGTTATAGAAATAGTACATTTTCTACGTTAATTGATTTTATAGATTCTACTTTAAATAGAACTGTCTAAATTATAAAACCATTAGACAAATTGAAAATTTTCTAATAATAAAATAATTACTCTAAGTAGACCTAAGTAAAGTGGGATTTATTTTAAGTTTAAGTAAAATTACATACATACAAACACGCACGACTTCCCATGGGGGTATACAGAAACCACGGAACGCCACCTGCTACGATCCTTACATACTCCTTTTGCCTCGTTTACGTTCACACATCTGGTCTTAATTTTGTGACTTAATTTTGTGTAAAGTAACTAAGTAGGTATAATGAAGCCTGCCTGTAATAAGAATAAATGGCACACAGTTTCAATCACAGTTACTCTGCCTATAACTTCATATTTGCCATTTCCCTTGTGAATGAAATTTTTGAAACCAGCACAACATATCGTTTAAGTTTTCCTCTTGAACGTAATAAAAATATAAAATCTCTAACCTTTTCGCTATAAAGTCGAGTGAAAATCTTCGCTTCTCAATGTTTGCATGATTCCTTTATTCAAATCTGTTTCAACCCGCCCAGCCCGCACAAGATACACAGTTTGTAAGATCAAGGGTTTCTATTCTGCTTTCTAAACTTATACAATATTATATCAGTAAAGTGATTTGACTATTTTGTATAATTTCATGGCGATGTCAATTGAATTTTAAAACCAAACGCCTTAAAAACTCTTATAACAATCAACTACACAACGGTGGTAGCACTTTCACTACGAACTCACCCATACTGCATAAAGAAATCGAAAACAAATTGCAACCAAAGATGTGCGATTAACTGTACTATATCAACTCATAGCAAGTCTAACCATGCTATAACAAAAGTGCTAACTGACCATTGATCTCACCTACAAGAGAAGTAGATATGTTTTTAACTACTATAAATAATTTTTTACAACAACAGCAGAAAGTACAAAGAATTAAATTAGATCAATAACAAATAATCAAAGTACTGGTATGTACTTATTATACCTTCTATTCGTAGGCAGCATTCACCATAAAACAACATCGTAGGGAACTTCTTCTTCCTAGGCTCTAAATTCATCTGCGCGAACTCCGCTCACTGACGCGGCCATAAGATCATCGGTCATAAGATCATCAAGTGCACAGGTGACAGGGCATGCGAAGGATGGAAGGACGGCCATTGTCTGTATACGCACTTGAGATCCGTCTGTGAACCCAATCTGTGAGATTGGCTTTGCTGCGGCCGACTTGGGTTCGAAGTCTATTTAGAGTTTTCCAAGTCGGCCACGCCTGCCAAGGCGGAAGGCTTTCATATTTTTTGCCCTTGACTCAAACTAGGTTCAAGCCAGTGTCCATCGCCACTCTCAGCTCACCAACCTCACACTCCATTACTTTAAAACCTCAAGCCACAACTTCTAACACCGAGTACACATCAACGCCCCAGATTCACCAATATACCAAACTACACCAAACTCGAACCAAATACAATTTAAACTCATCCAGCTTACGAAACATTTGTTAAACTTCATCTATATTTGTTGGTTAACAATTTGTAGCGGTTTGCATCGAACGCAGCTTCGTCCATACAAATAGTTAAGTTAAAAATGGTGGAATAGTTACGAGAGAGAGAGATATTCCGGAGCAATTTTCATGAAATTTATGAAATATTTCTTGTAGAAAAGGAAGCTCTACATTTGCAGTTTTCGCATTCCTTGGTACTGCTTTTGAATTTTATTTCTGAAGATTTCATCTAATGCAGAAACTGTAAAAATCTACGGCTGAGATCTAATAACATTACTTATATACTATTATAAACTATTATCTTTTAATCAATTTGAAACATAAACAAAACATTCTAAAGCTATTCGATGAAAAACAAATTGCCTCACAACCCACAATACATTTCGGATAAACAACCGAATTCGATTCGTTTTCCCATCCATCAAACACTTGCGCTATGAACAAACAATACAGCAGCATTAAACAAGACAGACAGACGTATGGACATCGTTCCGGACACCCACAAAATCCTATTTTATACTTCAGTTATAAAATCGGAAACCTATTCGGACGTCATTTTGGAAAACCAGTAGTGTCAACATTTGTGCGGCGCAACCAGAAGTGAGCTTTCTGTCAAAGAAGATGACAGTAAAAGTTTTTAACGTAAGAATATGATAGGTATCATCATCATCATCATTGGCAGCCCTATTCCACGCACTGCTGAGTATAGGCTGGTCTGTACGGGTCTCATCCAGGTCATCAACGCGATACATTATGAAAGAATAATGTTTATGTTTCATAATCTTTAATTTATATAAGCAGATAGAATTGCCCCCTACCGAAATTGGTAGCAATATTCCTAATGCAATAAGAAGGCATTCGCGTCCGAATGTTCCTGTTACCAATAACAAAACATTTCAACACATCGATATCACAAAACGCAATCAGAATCATATCAAATCGGACATCCAACACAAAAATTGTCATCGAAACAAAAGCGTCTGCATCATTTGCCACGGAAAGAATCGTTTCAGAAGGGGAAATCGATACCGTCACCGGAATCCATCTTGAATTGCTATCGTTCGCTGTCCATTGGCGCGGGCGCTAACTTATGTGCGAATTTCGCCGGCACTACGTCACCGACGGACCTCGTCCACAGAATATATTGCTCGTAAATATGTTGCATGATTTAAATGAGATATGTTGTTCTGTTATTTTAAGGTTAGTTTGATACCCGTGCGAATCGGAATTAAAAGTATACCATGTAGTGTCCACCAATTTCATTTAAATACGTTCAGCCGTTTTGATGTGAAAGCGTAACAAACAAACATACAAAACATCAAATCTTTTCTCTTCATAATATTAGTTAGATGAACGTAGTGGTTATTATCCTAGTGTGAGAGAAAAGCAACTTATCATGTGCATTCAATCAGTACTAGCGCTAAACAGTACAAATGAAACAGTATCAAACTCGAAACAGAGCATTTTTCGTGCAAGACTACGTATTATATTACAAACTACATCCATCTTTAATGGAACCCAAAATAAATAACCCTCATTCCGAAAATGCGAAGGGTTTTGACGACGTACACCCGCCGTCACATTTCCCATGTCACCACTCTCAAAATCTGTCACTAAGCTACCGGAAAACCATAAACAACATATTCAGCCCATTTTTTACCATCGGGGTAGGTTTCCCCATTTCTTGGGTCAGGTTCATTACACCCCTGTATCCGATGACCAGTTAATCAGCTTGGACACGGGTTGTTTATGCCATGAGTTTAATGGGTTGTACTTTAGGCTGTGGTAGAGGCTTTTACGGTAAACATTTTTGTGAAAAATGCTGAAATATCTTTTCGATAAGTTTCTTTAGGTAAAATATAGCTTGTTATTTTTTGCGTATTGATCAAAGTTCACCGTTCCTATTATGACTGATTCACTGGAGTGAATTACAATTCTTAGATCAAAATAATGAAACGAGAAATGAAATAGACAAATCGAAATACGATAGTACAGAATCAAAGCCGAAAAGAAGGAACACTAATCTGAAGCACCGTTAGAACCTAATCAATAATAATCGAGGCAAATCCAAGGAATTTCTCAGTAATAATCCTGAAGCATGTGAAATAAAAAGGTGATACATCAACTATACGAGAGGGGAAGCGAATAGCAACAGGCGGAAATTGGTTCCGCTTGATGAATGATATTGACGACGTGATGTGGCGTTATGTTGCTGCTGAACCAGGATCTAGGACTGAAGATATTATTGATATTTTGAGTAGAGATGAGAAGTCGAAAGTGTTTGGTTATACATTTACTCGTAGCTTCAATACAGACTACCATTTTAGAAAAAAATGCCATGTATAAACATAGATAAAAAATTAGTAGGAACGATGTTAAAAGAGATGCTAATATACCTGAACTATTATGTTAGTGCATATAATAAAGAATAATATAATAAAAGACAGTCTAATTCTAGCAAACTCTAATTTAAAATTTCTCAGACGTTTGAGTCCTAGAAACAACTTATTGCTGAGACAGATGAAAACGGCCAATAAAATGATACGGACCTAGCCTTTGTAGGATTACGAATTAAATTATCCTAAGCTAGCCTGTCCACTGAAAGACTGGAATATAGAAACGCTTCTAGAACAAACAGGTCCAAGATAACTGATAGCAGACAGAAAAAATAAATGTGAGTATAGAAGAATTATCTCATCTTTCTAAAACAAAAAACAAGATCCATCCACACTTGCCAACTATACTATTAAATAAGCGTGTAACCTGACAAATCACAGCCGTGTCAGTGCAGGGGGTGGAGGACAGGCTGATTGATGTCCACGACCCTCGTTCACCCCCCATTCCCCCTCTGTCTCCTGAGCATAAAGAAAACTAATCTTGAAAACGTTTTGGTACATGATTGGGTAATTTCTTTGTCTGACCGCCTTTCCACATGCTTTGAATTAAATTAAGTGGTCGTGATTTTTATGGGTCAGAAAGATATGGGTAAGAAAACGAAAGGTTTATTTTTCTTTATAAATCAAGTTTATCAGTCACAGTAGAAACAAAGTGTAGCCGGCGGAGCTTGCAGATTTCAAAGCTAGTATGGAAACGAAGCTAGCATGAAAAAAGTATCAACTTACAATCTAATACTCGTATTATACCCCAATTCTTCTAGACTAAAATAATTCAGTTTCGTTTGTCGATTCTTCACCTCTCGGCACCATTAAGTCCCCGTCGCTACAATCGTTCCTGACTTCCTCAATTTTTTAGAGCAACACAAACGATTTGTTTGGCCTACGTCTTGCGTGTGTTCGTAGGTAGCTGTGTAGTTTCGACTATTTTTTGCAACCCCTCGAAGGGGACTGTGAATGATTGTTGTTGTGGTTTATTTGGACGATATGTTGTTGTAACCATCTCATTATTTCATGTTCGTATTGTTAGAATATTGAATAAAACTGAATGAATTTCGATAATTGCATCTAACCAAAGATACACTTAATAATACTACAAATTCTCTAAGCTTTTACCTATCTCTTCTACCATTCTGTTCATCAATATATTTATACCCAACTGAGTTACAGAATAACATTAAATCACTAGATTATGGCACACTCAGACGGCTAACAGAGGCATCAATACAATCTGATCGGCAGTAATCCGTTCAGAGGATATCATATGAATATAATTCACGCTCGATCGCTTTAGAAGCGATGTTTTCTCAGATTCAACCATTTGTGAGCCGAACACACGGGCTGGGGAATTGAGTAGTAACTTACACTTTTAATTTTTTCATTTTTGGCTAAGAATATTCTTTAATCTTCATATTTTTTATTGTGAAGACAAAACTATGCCCACAAATAAAACTGAAAACTACAATAGCCTTAAACAATGCTCCTCCTCCTAATAGCCCTTCCTTTGTCTATATCACCGTAACAGCTAATATCAAAGGCTATCCATAGTATTCATATTTGCTTTGTATGAAAAACTTGTTTAACCAACAAACAAAACAAATTTTCTTTCTTCTCTTTCTTCTTTATCTGGCTGATTCAGACTACTGATTAAAAGAAAAACTACACTTGTCAATAAATAGTAGAAGTCTGCTTGACTATTGTCATCCGGAAAGTATAATGTCATTTTTTTAAATTTCCGTCATCCAAACCATGATTACCATCTATTTGTGAAGATCTAAGATCTCTATACTCCTGCTCTTCCCACCAGTGTGTCAGATAATGTCGCCGCTCTGAGGCTACGTGTGAAATATCCCGGAATGGAAATAAGTACGGTAAGCGATTCACGAGAGACTTGCCCCCGCAGACGCCGCCCGCTAACGTCGCACCGCTCTTATTAGCTAGGGATTGTGACTTCTTTATTTTGACGAGGTTTTCGTGTTTCGGGAGTTCGTTGGGTTTTGTCTGAATGGTTTTCCGATGCAAATTACTTTAGCATATTTTTTAAATAATGTGATAAGATTTCACACATTGCGTTCATCTTTTCCTTTTGGGGTGTTCTAAGTTGTATTTTAGCGGGTTGACTTAAGTTGATTGATCGGGCTTACTTTGCTTTAGTCATCGAAATAAATTTTCATAAACAAAACTTTGATTATTATCGACATCATACTCAAATGAAGACTAGAGGCTTTAAACCTTACTTCAATTCCAGACCCTCAGCTGAGAGATCAAGTAACAATAAGCTCTGTAAATGGATACCAGAAAAAAAACCTAACATCCTGCTGCAATTGCTAAAATAAACGCTTGAGTTCATATCATATTCAGTGCAAATATTAGCATCACAATATGTTTGAAGCATTGCAGGATGGAGTTCAAGTATTCCTGACATGCACAGCTTATTTAATTAAGTCATTTGAAATATATTAATGGTGCAAACATTTATGATTCCTGAAGATTGTTTATTATCAATATGAGTGTCACATATTCATAGAGAATATATGCGGTTCAATTTCAGTTCAATCTAAGCGGTTCCACCGCATAAATTGAACTGCAATATTTGGCGATACGTTTTCACTCTTTAAGACAATCATAATTTGTTTTCAAATTGAACCAGTTTAGCCTTCATATTTCATTGACTGTGTTGATGTCAATCCGTTCCTTAGTGCTTTTTCTATTTTTTACGAAATATGAAAGCTAAAATTTATCCAAGTCAACATGATATCTTCTGGAACCAATCCCTAAAAATCTATTTTATACACATTGAAAAAGTAGAGAACGAAGTCAGCGAAAAATCCTATGATAGGTACGTACACATGAGGAGAATGCGAACAGTGGCTGAATAGGTGACGATGTGGCGTGTGCGCGCAATGACACAGCGGAACACGGGAAATGGTCCGCGCTTGACGCAAACTGTTAGCCTAGCGATTTGACGGAGGTTTTATCAAGTCACGTAACCATGTAACCGATGAAAGTATTTAAATTTTCGGATAGAAAACTTATGTGTGTGATTAGATTCACGCTGTACGCTGTAGGGATGAATGGAATCTGTAATTGCATCTACATGAATTAAAAAAAAAACAATCAAAAGTTATCGAACTAGGTTGAGAATCAGCCCTTTTTAAACATCACAGTTACATAAGACAGCCCCCCAAAACGCCTGCGCCTTCACCATTTCCTATGATTTAGCTGGGAAGCAGAAGTGGCTCATCTTTTCAATGCTCACAACGATAAACCTCATATTAACTACGCGGTACAAACACAACAAACCCATCAGTTAAATCAAAAACCATCACGTAGTCATATATGCCCACTACGTAGTCAAATCTCTCTGAAACGCGATTAATCTTTTTCCTCCCACGAGACTCCACTACACTACTTTAAACAGGAACGCCATTACCCTGTGCCGCGGACCCCACCATAAGTGGGAAATAGCTGGGAAGTGGATGGAAATAAGAGCTAAACGCCAAGAAGACAGATTTGTTTTATTCACAATTCGTAGCCAGACGAGGTTAGACTATCTCAGCTTGAAATTGCGGCTACATTTTATATGTTTACTTCCCCGTTTGTTTGTTTAAAGTTTTGAAGATTTTTGATTTCATGTCAGTTCGACGGGTTTAAGATTTCATGGAATGTTTAATAAATTCAAACGTTCGCTTGGAGATGTTAGAAAAATGTCACGATCAAAGATGCTTGCTCCACTTACATAACTTTTAAACTGAGATCTATTCAATGTTAAAGCACTACATTTGAAAATTTCAAAAGATCACAGTTTTTCATTTATTTATACAACACTATGGTCATTCGTTTTGGCTTGCAATTCACTTCCAATTCAAAAGCTAATTTTTGTAGTCAAATTGTTAAGCGTCTAACAAGACACAATTAATCATCTATTGTTGCGAGACTCTCAGGAGTCTTATTTTGCTTCTTGTTGGAAATGCGTAAGTCCATATGAATATAAATACATATATAAAGGGTAAGGTCAAATAGAAGTATCTGTTTGTATCTAACGGTTGACTAAAGGTCAAACCGAAACTAATCTGACAACTAGAGCTTATATCCGCCCGGAGCGCTGAACAAACATAAAGTTTGCGGTTATTGCGGAAACACTTATTCGGATTTATATGCTGTTTGTTGTATCTAGATGATATTATCATCGTTGATAATATCATCTAGATAGAATCGACGATCATGATAGATGTTATCATCTTTATTGAAACTCTGTATAAAGAAACTGTTGCATAAATTACCCAAAGCTTAGCTAGGCTAGTTTAAACTCACCAGCGCAAAAATTATCGAGGCGTACAGTTTCACTAAAATTTATGAAGACCAATATTATCTTTCTCAGCAGTTTTACTAAACTTCGGCCTATATATCCGAAACTTTACGACTTTCAACCGCTCCCTGGCCTGAGTAAAACACCTATCAAGTTGTGCAAATTATTTATAGGATGAGAACACATATTATCGGCCCAGCGAACTTTAATTTTCTTGCCAAACAAATGAGCTGTTAAACGGAAAGTTAATAGTCACTATTATTGGGTTCGAATTAAAATAAATTTAATCAATGGATTTAATTAAAATTGTGTTGTTGATGTTCACCGCGATTGGATCGTTTTATTCTCGTCGTGATAAATTGATTTATGTAATGGGATGATGCTTGGAGTAAGTTATTTTAATTACAAGCATAAAGTCTAAACGACCGTCTTGCACAATTATTATATAAAATAATTCACCAATGTTATTGAATTGGAAAACATTACTTTCCTTTTGGGGCAGTCGGAGAAATGTACTCACCTCCATAAGATTTTTAAATCTTTATTTAGCTTTACGAAATAAAGTCAGACAAAATAAGACTGAAAGTTCAAACATGGTACCTGTATCAGTCAGTATCTTTACTAAATGAAATATAAGATTCTTCGGATCAGCTAGAAAACAAGAGATTGCTTCGATGCCGAAAAATAATATTTCTAGAATAACAAAATGTTTCGAAAAATGCATAATCTTCCATCTTATGAAAACAATCTGATATAGATCATTGAAAGTATTTTACGAATACCTTATTAAACCGAAAAAACCGAAAATGTAATATGCTTTTTTTGAGTTCAAGGCGTACATTTCTAGAAACTACATTTTTGTATGACTTATGTATAGGTAACTCGTATGATTGTTTAGACATGGGTAACAAGTTGTGTCATATAGTTCCCAGAACATGCCAGGGAAGCGTGCTGCGTGCACGACCTGTATTGCCACTACTTCAGTAGTGCAAATGCCGGCTTGCGTGCACCTCTTCGTCGCCTTAAGAGCAGTTTTAATGAGAATTTCTGCAGTTTTGATCTGTTTGCTTTACTGAAAGGAAAGTTCTGACTCATGTTACATAACATTCTAAAAGATTAATGTGACACTGTTGTTCCACGTATGCCGCACTATTAACAGCTTTATGAATTGTTGATACGTTACTCTTAATATTCCTCTTTTTCATTGTTTACAACGCTAGTCTTAAAATTTACCAAATCTTCTCATTGTGGAGCTGTGGAGAACATGGTTAATTTCACATTTGTAACATTGCTGTATCCTATCTTTTTCTAATTCTTAATGTGTAAATATTTAATAAGCAGTTTATTCAAACCGCATTTTGCCACATCCAACAACTCGTGTTCGCACCCCACATTTTCGTTTACTGCCCCTAAAAACAGTACCTAAGTGATCAAGAATTTTACGAGTGCGGTTGATTTTAGAATAAATTCGCGTTCTAGTCTATTAACCATGTTTATATTCTGCGGCGGGACATGTGCTCGCTCTATTTTATAAGTACTGTTTTTGTCGGTTTCGTAAGAGTGGAACACTTATGAAACCGACAAAAACAGTACTTATAAAATTTTGGGCTAAAGATTCGTTATTTTAAAATGTTTACGAGTTTATAAAAGCGCCATGCACCTACTCGTAGGTATAACACGGAAACATATGAGTGAGTTTTTTAAAATCAAATTATATTCATATTATAAGTCATTCCCTAATTTAAGTTATAAGAGAACATATAATATAATAGACAAAGTTACATAAACTTAAGATGTATCCCCTACATCAGATTTTATCATCCACCACTTTGTGCAAGCGCCTGATGTTAAAATTATAACAAAATGTTGCGCTAGGAAGTTGCTCTTGCTTTTACTGCAAGAGCTTGCGGTAATGCTTCTTTTGGCGTACGTTGGCGTGTAGACAGAATTAATGAATGTATAAAGTTGATTGCTAATTGAATACATTAGTTCACTAAATCTTTACTCAAGGTCTTGGGAAACTAAGAAGGATTGATTTTATAAGTAAAAGACTTTAATTTTTCAAACACGTTGCTCAGTAAATTAGAAATTGTGTAAATATTTTGATTTATTATCCTCTAATACGTAAAATAAAAATCAAGCTTTTTCGCTCCGACCGAGACCAAGCCCTCGGGACCTCTAAATTAAAAGGTACTTTCGTAACAATTTGGGATGATTTCCCTCGGAATCAACTTTCATTCGTCTACGTTGGATTTGAAAATTGGACACAATTTTCGGCTACTTAGATTTGATTAAGTTTGATAATCGGATCAAATTAAGTAAGTAGTAAATCTTCTCTTAGTAATTAGTTACTCCCCGGTAATGAAATGACTAATTGATCAGAGCATCATTTTCTTTAATCAAGATTTTGTGACGGTTCATAATTAAAAACTTGTTTTCGGTTTCGTTTATTAAAAATGTAAATTACTACCACTATTTTTTCCCTCCCTGGTAAATTATAATAATTATATTTTTCAGTTACAAACCCAGTATTAATTGGCCTCATATTCAGTTGAAACTACGTGCTCCGGTAGGCCAACGAGTGGGGCAATTGCATAACACACTTGACAATGGCTTTGTTTTTCTATTTGACTGTTCAACAACAATCTTTGCTGTATTTTCGTTGTTGCGCAGGCGAATTTTTCAACATATGAATCAATGTTTTAGACATTTCCTTCAAATCCTTCGCATTGCGATTGAAAGTTACCTACTGTTCTCACCCTTCTTCTGTAGAATATCTTTAAAAACCCTGTAATTTCTTCGAATCAAACCTAATAAAATGTTTTCCATTGTTCCAGGTACATAGAGCTGCGTTTATTAGCACCGTCGGCATCTCGGGCAGGTTATGACGATCGATCGTAGTCGTCCCCTGGGTATGATCGCGTGGCTGATTGAATTGTTTCCTACATTACATGCTCGCTATTTGTATAAGTATTGTTATTAGTACAGGCTTTTAGATAATAATTTTGGCGAAAATCGTGACCCTTTGGTCGTGATTTCAAAGAAGCGAAAATATTAATTTGGTAATAGAATAAGGTTCTGATTTACTTTGGATTGGCAGACCAGAAAAAAGCGGCTCAATAACAGAACATAATTTGTTCGAATTATCTACCATAAAAGTTTAACGTAAGTTATCTGTGGGTTTGTAAACGGGCCCAAGAAGACAGGATTTCAAGTACCTGCCTTACCTAAATGGTGTCAAACAAAAAAATTGAATCACAAATTTTACGTTTAGATAAGGATTTGCCAGTCTATTCTTTTAGAATCTCATTGTAAAAACTCAGGTAAAGTAAGCTGTCATTCCACCTGACGATAGGGAAATACATTATCGACAGCCCACTTCAAGCCCAATTCACCTATATTTTCACTATAAGATTTTACCGAATAGATTTGCAGTTGTGTGCCTCAGTCTGTCTTTTGTGTCTGACACAAGGATCCCTTAAGTCAAGAAACCCGTAATAATAATCATCCAAGAAAAAATGAGCTCTTTACGTTCAATAATGTCAACGTAATCCTGAGACCATAGCGTTCATCCCTCAATTGTCTTTTATCCTAAACGATCACATTCCGACCGCCCGACATAATTCTGTGCTCACTTCGCTTATTGCCATTTTGAAATTATTTCGACTCTTGCACTTGGTTTTAATTTTCGCCTGTCTTTTTATGATAAAGTGCAGATAGTAATTAAATAAGCACAGATAGTATTAACTTAGCATAATAATCATATCTGAATGGTAAAGTTTTGTTCCTTCTGTTAAAACTCTAGTTGCCCATAGGAGTGCGTGTATTCCAGCTGGACTCTATTCCAGAACAAATCATTAAATTCCTCCTACATCATACATTTGGAACGATCATAGCCTAATAATATAATTCATCTACCTACCTAGATATATAATTTACCTTTCCTTACAAATACCTGAACAAGAACTAAAGATAACAAACTGTGTTTGTCTGTCACTCTGTCCGCGGCGAGATTATCTCGAACCGACTTCAAACTTCGTCGATGTTGAAGTCGGCATAAAAAGGGTTGCCTGTCTGTTTCGCTTGTAGGGATTCCCTACTTCGGGGCTTCGGGACCAGTTGAATGGGCTTATCGTTTGTGGTTTCGGTTTTATAGGATCTGTAGTATTAGAAACTTTTACGAACGTAGGTTATCATAACTAAATAAGCAAGAAGTAAATACTTTTATCCTTTAGCTAGAAGTAAATATTAGTAGATGGTTTAGTCCTGTTGAGCGGATGAATGAAAGGAGACTAACAAAAGGCATTTACAAGGCAGGTGTTAGTGGAAACGCCAAGAGGGGACGCCCTAGGAAGACATATAGTGACCTTATTGGTGATGTTCTTCAGGACGGTCAGGTGCGTAGTACGTGCAACCGGCGCTCGTGTATGACCGTAGACGATGCGAAAGGAGTATGTAAGGATCGTAGCAGGTGGCGTTCTGTGGTTTCTGCCTACCCCCATGGGAAGAAGGAGTGAGTTTATGTATGTATGTATGTATGTAAATGTTTTCAAAAAATGTTAGCGCCTACACAAATAATACTAGCAAGCCGCAAGACTAAAATTTTGGAACAAGATTTCAAAATCAGTTATCTTGAAACTACAATTCTGGCAGCTAGACATAAATCGCTTCCCAAAGTGCTAAAGATAATTAATTAAATACAATCACAAAAGGTTACGCGTGATGATTAAAGCAATTTTTTAGAGTAAAACCGTTCCTTATGACGGTCTAGAAGAGGGCTAGAAGTTTCTTAGCAATGCACTTTCAGCAAGCTCATTCATGGTGATAATAACCATTAAAAACGACTACATGTATTATCCTAAAATAAAACTATACTTTACTTGGATCAAAAGGATCAACTTCACCGAAAAACGCTTACTAAACCTAACGATCGCTTTACCAGAGGTTAGACTTAACCAAACGAGTAAGAATGGAGTTTAAACGTATCATTTGAATGTGGCCGCCATTTGCTAGCCATCAGTCGCACTTAACTGAAACTTAAACGAGAAACTTTAGTGGAACACACAGATGTAAGGTGTTCACTAGAATTGAATATTACCTTCGAAGATTTTGCTTTTGTATGAAGAGACTGATGACCTGAAAAGGGAAAATAACAGGCTGATATTAAAAAATTCAATTTGCCTTCATTAGTTTTTTACGACCTTATAATTGGCTTGTTAGCAGGCAAATTTATGTTTTTCTTCTCCGTTTATAACTGTTATATTGTAATGTTATACCTTATTTAAAGTCATGTCTTTATCACCTAAATCTCTGCTCTTTCTCTCAATTCATCATCAAAATCATAATTGGCATCCTCGTTCCGCATACTGGTGAGTGGTCTCCTCTCTTTTGTGGCATGTTTCCCTGGTCTGTGCCAGTTTCATCCGGGTATTCCCCCCAATCTTCTGTAGATAGTCCAAGATACACTACCCTAGACAATGCACTCTTACATTATCCAAATTGTGATCAACATTACAACACCAAATCTTTTTCAGCTCTTAAGCTGAACTAACACCCACCATGTTACTAAAAAAACTCAGCTACGCTCAAACAGGTTTTACCTTCTCCTTACTGCGCTCACCGCATCCAGTCACAAAGTATCCGCGACATTAATTAAGTAGCGACTGTTAATAAATCGTGAAGTTTTCAACTTGGATAGATTGTACGACGGCTCTTAGATTTATACTTTGTTAACGAACTTTAACTTAACTACTGAAGCAAGAGATGCTATGATGTTGCCAACAAAGACCTATCATCTATGTCTATCTTAAGGATTAAAGTCTAGCCAATAATAAATCAATTATTCCTCAATCCAATATGGACCATGGTGCCATGGTGTTCACAGATTATAAAAATGCGTTCTAATTTGAGTTCATTACGACGAAGATACAATTCGTTGCGCCGAGTACATACATACACATACACATACATAATATCACGCCTTCTTCCCATGGGGGTAGGCAGAAACTGTGGTACGCCACCGGCTACGATCCTTACATACTCCTTTTGCCTCGTTTACATTCATTCATCTGGTAATACAAGCACGCCGGTTGCGATTGCAACGCACCTGACCTTTCAAAAGAACATCACCAATAAGGTCACTATATGTCCTCCTAGGGCGTCCCCTCCCGGCGTTTCCACTCCCATCTGCCTTGTACCTTTTGTTACTAATACCTTTGTTAGTCTCCTTTCATTCATTCTCTCAACATGACCTAACCATCTAAGCATACTCTTTTAAACTTTGGTCACTACATCTTCTTTTAAACCGCAACGTTGCCTTATCACATCATTCCTCATCCTATCATTCATAATCACACCACACATGCTCCGCAAGGAACGCTTGTCCACAGTTTTATTCTGCTTTCATGCTTCTTTTGCCACACCCAACATTAACTTCCATACATAATCGTAGGCACCAGCACACCATTGAGAACAGCCAGTCGTGCCTTTTTGGACATCAACTGATTGGTCACAACTGCATGGGTAGCACCATTCCCTTTATTTCCACTCTCCTTTCCTCACCTCCATCAATTTTTCCATCTCTTGAAAACAAACTCCCCAAAAATACGAACTCATTTACTTTTTCCACACTCTTATCATTTCGCCGAGCAATCAGAGACATTACCGCTGGACTTACTTGCCTTTTATATAATTGGATTCTACCCACAATTTTTAACCTTAATTCCCTTTTCATCTTACAACCTGTACACTAATAGATGACCATAGCCTGCTTATAGAACAGTCTCTCTATTGATAATGCAATGTTCTCTTCGCGGGTTCGATATTACCGCTGTTTGTATGGAAAAGGGCAATTTTCTGGGAGATGAACAGTGTTTGTAATAATATGTACCATAGCCAGTGTAGCCACCCCATATTAGGGTACCTAAGAGTTTGGTTGTGGGTGAAGGGTTATAAAAGATAGATGAGGTTATGAAATCCTTTGTTACAATATCGAATATCTAAAATCAAACTAAGTACAACCAACCAAAAAACAAAAACAGAAGAATGCTTTGACAGCAAAGCATTCTTCTGTTATGGAAATGCTCACTATACATAGAATTTTATTCTCTTGTACTATATCTGGACTTCTGTTTGTTTGTGACGTTGACATAATTTAAAAAAAACTCTGCAGCTTCCAAAGAACCCCTTTAATTTCATTAATATCACTTTCCTTCAAAATTAACTCACAATACAAAACTCCCAGTTCAGAACATCCTCAAGAAACTCCCAACTTGTAATCTAAAACTTCAATTCGGATTTGCTACAGACTCATGACTGAATACACCCCACAGAAACATCTATACTAAATTAACATACCTCTCTAAATTGTAAGTTATTTTTGGGGAAAATTTCTTCCAAATAATGTCCCTAGGCGGATGAAGGGGGGATGAAACAGAATTCTATTAACGTCATACCTCCCCCAAGGACCGGATTTCTTCATTTCCTAAACGCCTCTTGGGGTAGAAAACACCCCCACTCAGATATTTACCTCGGGTAGTAAGACGAAGGAGATAAAAATTGGTTATCAGAAACTGGGTTTGAATCTGGATGAAAAGTTGTGACTTGAGTAAGCTGTCCACCTTTTAAAAATGTTGTACAAAAACGATTGAAAATGGTTGAAACTAATAGTTTTTAGGAAATACTTGAGGAAACGGGGCTCGCCGCTAAATAATAAAACAGCACGCGTCGATCTTCAAGGTTAAGTAACGCTTGCCAAGGTCGGTCCGTAGATAGGTGAACATCCATTACATACCGAGACCCCTCCGTACCTAGGAAAGCACGTAAAGCCGTTGGTCCCGGCTGACATTTGTAGATCTTTGACAGTCGTTACGGGTAGTCAGAAGCCAGAAAGTGTGACAACCAGCCTTAGCAAGGGGTGCCGTGTTACCCAGTAACTGGGTTCTGGAGATCAGATAGGCAGGCGCATGTAAAATCTTGGTATTCAGCTGCATCCAAGTAGCCTGGAATCCGTCTCAATATAATAGTTGGGAAAAGGTTACGCAGATGATAATGACTTGAGGAAATTTAATTCAATTCTTCAAACCAAAGTCAACAATTTAACACCATTACTAATTTTTTTTTTTTTAATCACTCTAAATAAAAATCTCATTACATTATTCTAAACCAAATCAAAAAGCGAGTTAGGGAAACTCGCAAACGAACTCGTTCCCTAAAATATTCTCAAGAAAAAAATCACCCATTTTCCAACCCTTCCTAGCTACCAATAATAAGTCTCCATGATTCAGGAAATTGCTACAACCAGATAAAGGAACGAGCCGGGTAAAAATCAATTCGAGATCGGTTGGTTCCGGTTAGAACTGGTTTGGACTGGTTTGAATTTAGTTTATGGAAATGTTGGTTTGTCTTTTGTTCGGAGAGAGATGAAGTTCGACATACCTAGATTTTATAAAGTCGTCGAGTTGTTGTTTATTTTCTTAAGTACGTACAAATTTTTCCTGAAATGATGCCGAATAATTCGAAGTTCCCGAGTTCCTATTCCCATTCCTGTCAATTCGGGTCAGGTCAAGTCCAGATATAATTTTGATATTTTTAATTAATTGTGTGTAAGTTGTTATTTACGTATATAATATTTTAATATGAATAAAACAAGTGAAGCGTCGAAACTAATCGTCAATCTTACTTGGCTTTTTTAAATAAAACTCAACCAAGATAAGCCGCTATTCAAATAACAATAATTTTCATATTTTCCCAAGCGCTACAAAATATTTCCTTGCTGCTATTCTTACAAATCCTTGGTGGAAATAGTAAAAAGATAGAAAACAAGTACTACCCCTAACAGGCTGTGATCTTAACACTTCGCTTACTTCTTCCACTTTTCAGAAGTTTGCTTCGCTTCATTTTTGTGTTCATAAACTACGAATTAAGTTTAGTAAAAACAATTTAAGCATATTAGATTGATCTGTTTGTGTTTATAAAGCTCCCAACTGTTTTTGGTCTCTGATTTTTATGGAGACTTATAAGAAATAATGTTTTCTTGGGTCCCATTTTTTGGAACATTTTGGTTAATTTTGTTAATAAAAAAATAGCTTATCTAGAAATAATATTTACTTGGAAAACAGTTTTTGCTGCATATTTTACCTACGCCAGGCTAGTGCAGCTAGTAGCCCTAAACTTTTAGAATCATAATTGTGATTTTAAAAGTTTACAAATCCAGTCATTTTAAGCCATGAAATCGGAGTTAGTGACTCCGATTTCATGGCTTCAAATGGCAGAGCTTAAGAAGCCAAAAACAAAGTCTTCTTATACCAACTAAACTCCCAAAACAACATCAAGGCAAAATGGTAGGCAATTAAAAACTGACTCGAAACAAATCCTCTGGAGAAGAAATACATAACGCTTACATAACAAAGGGGCAAGCAGAGTAGCAGGGTAATTGCCACTGGAACGTCGCCAAGACGTACAGACAGACGCGAGACGGTTCAACTGTGTCTTAGTTCACTATTTATTGTAGGCTTTTATACTACTGTAATGGGTAGTTAGTGGCTGAATATGGTGTAATTAGGGAAGAAATATAAGATTTTGGGAAGAAATTGTGCCAAATTCCTTTAAGTTTATTGGTTGGGTGGAATTTATCAACCCCTGCTCTGGGTTTAAATGCTACTGAAGTCAACTAGGGGATGAATTTAGGACTTCTAATGTTAAAAATGATTTTTATTAACAAAATGTTCGTGCATGTCGTCGCTTGGGGTGAATTCATACAAAAGTAGCATCCAAATTTCCGACAGTCCCGGTGGATTTTCAACAAAAAACTATTGCAAACTTTGCTCTGACAATTACAAACACAACAAAAAAAAATTAGCAAATGATTTTAATTTATTTTCATAATACTTAACCTAATTTACAGTTGTTTTAGCCACACAATTAAATCTCTCAGGGTGAAAAAAAACCTCTTGGGGTTAAAAAAACAATGATGATGACTGCAATGCTAATTAAATTACAATATATTTAGTTGCACTGATCAAATTAAAAACCAACCGTATTGAAATAGAAGCACATAATTGTCATCAGCACCCTAGAGCAGTCCACAGTCTGCCACAACCCTCACCAGTCGCACGCTATTTGACTGAAGAACTGATTTCGTGAACCTTTGTAGGATTAATCTCAGCGCAACATAAATTGGACTCTTCCTGTTTACTCAAGAATAATTAAAGGCAATGAAAACTTGCCAACACACTTCACCGTTAAACACTCCCAAGATTTCAAATCATCTACTAAAGAACTAAAACAGCCATACTTTCAGTCACAGCCTCCTTAGCGTTATCCCAAAGACAATACGTCTATGGATATATTTGTTCGTTCCAGTCATTATCCCCCAGAATCTCCACAATAAGAAATTAATCTGCCGTGGGGATTACACTCGCGAATTTATTTTCTTATAAAGTGGTATTAGAGACTAATGAAGTTTAAGGGAAATAGATGCGGCATTATAATGAAAATAAATCCTTAAGGATTTTGTTTGAACGTCATTATTGATGAAGCTGGAAACTGTATATTGTAGCAGAGAGATTCAATTTAGTTGGTTCTGTTAAGGCTAAAACAGATAGGAATTTCTGTTTTTTTTTTGTTTTGTATTTTTTATTACGGACGCCTTTACGTGTACGTCTTTCTACATCTTTCACACATGTACAAATTCAACATGTCTGATGTAACAAATTTAAAGACTTTCCATGGAGTTTTTTTTTTGCCCGTTCTTCTCAATAGGTATCTGCTACGCTAAGGAATGGGCAACTAGCTTCATCTCTCTGACTGACCGACCCCTTGGCAATTTCAAAAGTGCTGTAATTGGTTTATTTGAAAATGCTTAGGGTTTGAATTTGAGAAGCGGGCCGCGCTGCAATGCCATGCATTGCAAAAATCCTCCTTTGTCGCTTTCAAAAACCGTTGCGCTGAATCCCACTGCGACTGTAATGAGCGCTTGGGTGTAGTGTGTTTTCAAAGTTCTTACAAATTGTAAGGATGTTGTCAATTAATGCAGCCATTTTTCAGCGGATGAATATTGTCCAAGTGGTAACGGTTGTGATTTACGACGTGTAGGTCGTAGGTTTTTTGTAAATTATTTCATCATCACCACTGCTCTGAAAACAGTGAAGGAAAACATCGCGAGGAAACCAGCATGTCCTAAAACCAAAAATTCGAAGACATGTGACATCTACCAACCCGCAACGGGCCCGCGTGGTGGATCACAGCCCACTTCCTCTCACAGAGAGGAGGCCTGTGTCCCAGCAGTGGGAACATTATAGGCCAATTATGAATAGAAAATAATATGATATGATTAATGAATATTGAGTAATTACGGTCTGATCCCCGAATTAGGTCCACCGGCAATTAAGATCCACCAGTATATCAGATTTAGGGAATCGGATTACCTTCGAAGATCTAGGCACGGACAGAGAAATTAATGTTAAGCAAATTGACACCCTACTTCAACTTGGCGTGTTACAACCATTTCACACAACTGAAATAATGCCAGTTGTGATTTGGATATACCGACAATTTAAGTTACAACTTTTTTAGTGGTCTAAAAATCATAAATACCTCGTATAAAATGCCTTCTCCACTTACAACCGAGCTCACTTATCTCGCACTCCCTTACATCCGATCTCCTTAATTTCAAAGATTTCTTACTAATTGCTTATTTCCTAATTAATCACAAGAGAGTTATTTGATTAATAGGCCTCCGATGCCAACGTTGCGAGCCACGGGAGAAAGCAGAAATACAGGCCCCCCTGTAGGCCGTGATTTAGCGATTCTACTCAAAAGACGCCACTTCAATTTAGATTTTCAGCGACTAATTATAAAGTAAGAAAGTGTCAAGTTTTAACGTTAGCAACTTGCGTTATTCTTTATGAAAATATATTTTTAAAAAACAAGAGTGGTTTTTCGAGCGCCAGAACCGTCAATTATTTTTCTGTGCTGCTTTAAAAAGTTGAAGTAAGTGGTTCTTGAACAAGTTGAGGCTACAACTTTTATTTAAGATCAAGTTTTTCTTAAAAGAACGCTTACTTTAAGGTTTAGTTTTAGGAATATTGTGTACAAGCGTGTGCCCTGCCTGCGTGGGTGTGGGATATTATCCCACGAGAACATGCTACAGGGACAAACGTAATGTCCTTCCCCGGGATCCCATCTATCTTCTTGCGAAATCCGTTTAGTGGTTTAGGCGTGAAACGTTAAAATACAGACACTTACTTTCGAATTTATACTAGCTACTGCCCGCGGCTTCGTCTACCATCCAGGATGCCTATGTCCTTACCCAGGTCATGGTCTATGGTCTATCTGTGTGCCAAATTTCATCCAAATCCGTTCAGCCGTTTCGGCGTAAATATTAGGGATTTGTATAGTATGGACAGTATGGATTCATTTTCCTTACCATTGACACATCTCTATGCGTGACGTCAAACTCCAAATAATTACTTTGGTAAAGAAACCGAAAGAAAATTCAGCTTCACCTTTTCGCTTTTGAATAAACCATTCCCGAACTCCAATTATGTTCAAAGCTAATAATTAAGTACTCAATATTTTTTTAACAGAAATCGGAGTTCTTAGTTCGACATTCACTAAAGAAGGCTAACATTAGCAAAAAGGTGTGCGCCAAAAATAGAAACGTTAACCCTCCAATGCAAACCGTGGACTCAAAATACTTAATAGGACCCAAATTTCGGGAGTTAACAAAACAACAGTCAAAGTGAGTGCCAAATAAAACTTTGCAAAAAATCACGAGTGATATCCAAATGGAAATGGAAAAAGCCAGCTGATACTGGGACTTACGGAGAGTGGAAACTGCAAAGGACTCAAAAAGGCTTCAGGCCACAGGCAAACGCCGGAACATGGCCTGGACGCCCCCGCACTGGCCTTGCGGGGGCGAAAAAGCATGGCCTTTCAGATGTGTGGGAGAAATTTGTTACCAAAGGTGTATGTTGGGGCTGTGGGGGTGACTGGGGGTTTAACGGGGGGTTGAAAGTGGACGTTGACAGTTCGGAGTATACGGGTTATAGGTATTGTTATAGTAAGCCGGGCTATAGGCAGAGGGCCAGGTCCTGTGAGGATGCGAGGTTTATACATATCAACTTCGTGTTGCTGGCGGAGGTGAAGCATTTTGAAAAGGTGAGTTTTAATTTTAGTAATTTTTGGTTACGGTTTTTGATAGAACATTTAGGCACCGGCGCCGCCGGCCTGCCTCGCCTGCTTCTTCGCCGGTGTAGCGGGCGTCATACAAGATCAACAAAAGCCCATAAATTTTTGCCCAAACAATTTTTTTTGCTCGAGTGGCACTTACACCAAATCGTAGAAAAAAATGGCGGAATTCGAAAATAGTTGTATTATTAAAAACTGCATAGTAAATATTTTTTTATGCATGTCAATTGTACATACATAAAAAAATATTCCGTTGTTTTTCCGTTACGTTTGGTTGACACTCGGTTTGGCATTATTTAGTAAATGTCATTCCGTTCGTTCGTGAAACAACAGTGGCTGCAGCCGACAGCAGACAGCAGACAGCTGTCAACTTAACAGTTTAATTTTTCTTCAAAATAAGGTAGCTTATGCTAGTGCCGATAAGATATAAGATAGAGTGCCTAAATGGCGTGCTTTTTATTATGTTAAAAGTTATTTTATTCTCGTAGCCGGGTAACCATAAGAAAAAAATATAAACACAAAATTATTCAGTGGAATCTTGTGTATTTTAAAGCCACTAGGTGTACGTCTGTACTTCGCTTGTGCAGATTTTGGTGACTTCCTATGTAATGATATTATCAAATAATTAACATACCTACATTCAAATTCAGTTAACACTAATCACCCCTAAATTAGTCATTAACAGAACAACAAGGAAAACACATCACGAAAATTACAATAACGTGATCAAACATTCATTTCATCCCTTAAATATTCACTTACGTCGCTCCATAATTCGTTTAACTCAACCCGAATCCAACCCTAAAATGTTGACGTAGGGGTGAAATTGGACTGTATACAGGGTGTTGGTAATTAGAAGTGAGGCAGGCTCAAAGCGCGACACAGTAAGGGGTGAATGCAGGTGGGTCGAATTGAAGGTATTAATTAACTTTGTACCTAAGAGGCTAGGCGAGATGTTTAGTGATGGTGTAGGTGGCATGTGGAATGTTGGTTTTATGCCGTTTTGTTTTGGATTGTGTTTGTATGTGATTTGATATTTACGACGCAGAAAAAATAAAAATAAAATGACATTGTAAAGCATAGTCTTTTAGATAAAATTAAATGCTGAGTTATAGAGAGATCAATACAATAAAAGTTATTCAGTCCGCAAGCTGGTTAATCTCATCGTGTCACTGGCAGTTTGTAACATGGTTCAGATAACACACGGGTGCCCCTTGTCATTGAATTTACATACTTTTCTTACCGTAATGAGGAGAAACGGTGATTTTGAAAGTCATTTTTGGGAGTGATATTACCCATGAAATAAAATGACCTATTAATTTAAATGGTTAACGAGCAAATAAAAACCCCTGGGCAGTTTTGCCGAATAGGCCTTGATGATTTTATACAAAAACTAGTTTATTTATAGAAAAAAATTAAACGTTCTCCAAGCAAAATAATATATTACACCCTCAAAATAATAGAAGTAGCTTACACTTAGCAAAAAAGACAATCTTCTTCAAAATAAACACGTTCCTACATCAAAACATGTACTAACAAACCAATTTCAAAACTTGATTGAGTTAAGGCCAGGTACACACACCGCAGCCCAAGCACGAGCCTGCGGCGGTCGCCACTTCATTGAGATGACGCGATTAGTCACCGCGGCTCGCTGCGACTAATTTGTTGCGTGACATAGGGTCGTATGGACACGACAGTACAATTTTTTAAAGCATTAAAAAAAAAGGGTTTTTGTTAAAATCAAGTTTCCTATTTGAAAGCTAGTTTGCCTACTCGTAAAACAACCTACATTTGGTAAGATTTTTAATGTAGTGTGGCGGCATCTACACCGCCACATGCGAACAAGCGCATCAATCCTGCATCGCGCAAGCAGAGTTTACCGCGCAGATAGCATACATACAACTTCCCGATAACAATCATCGGGCAGTTGCCCACCAGATACGACATCCATCTGGTCGGAGGATCCTCCCTTTTCCAAGGGAATGAGTGAACTTTACACCCAGTTCCTCATACTCCTAAAACTGGTGACCCCGAGTATGAACGTCAGCGCAGCCTTCGTGCAACTACTTCAGCGTGACGTCATCATCATCACTCCCGCAAGTCACACAGCCAGCCAGCAACCACGGCTTGAACGGTTGTCCTGACCATCAGCATGCAGCGCAAGCGCATACCTGGTCATCACCTTCAGCCTCATCAGCAACCTTGGCACAGCACACTGCACATTCGGCCGGTCCACAAGCAGAGTGCTTAATCCCTCTCCTGGTCGACATCAGCAGTCAGCCACCCCGACTCACTGGGGCATCTTCGCAGACAGTTCCGACTCACCGCGAACTATGCGACACTCGGTTCCAACCCACTGGAACCCAACTGGCATTGGCAAGCATCGCAAGATACAAGACTTAGTCTACTATCAACCTCCGGTCTTCGGAGGGGAGTGATGTGGCGGCATCTACACCGCCACATGCGAACAAACGCATCAATCCTGCATCGCGCAAGCAGAGTTTACCGCGCAGATAGCATACATACAACTTCCCGATAACAATCATCGGGCAGTTGCCCACCAGATACGACATCCATCTGGTCGGAGGATCCTCCCTTTTCCAAGAGAATGAGTGAACTTTACACCCTGTTCCTCATACTCCTAAAGTAGATAGACAGATAGAATACTCTTTATTATGTACACCTTACAAATACAGACATGGATGTATGTTGAAATCTATCTCTCATATTCTATATATCTTTCATAGCACACCATTACTTACAGAGACTCAAAATAATTATGATTTTAGTTGTGGTTTCGTTTCACTCACGAAGATTCGCTGAGATATCCAATGTGTATAAAAAATTTCGGTCTTTCTTTCTGTCCATTCGATTCATTTCAACCTACAGGACTTCCACATAAGGAGGTTTCTTATGTTTTTTGACATACCCATCTTCATAATACTTACTTACTTACCCACCACAAGCAAAACACCTTAAATTCTACTTATACCCTTACTCCATTAATCACGTCACAAACCCTATTTAATATTTTCAGTACATGGCCCCACGCAGGCATGACGTCACAATGTATGAGTACTTAGAGTATATAAGGTGTATATTACGTAAGATATGAGAGTGAGGGCGTTACAATCATGTTATAATCATGTGGACAGTCATTGAGAATTTTAGAAAGGGTTAGGTTAGGTACATAGGTACATAAAAGGTATAAGGTAGAGTTTAAAAATAGAATACTTACCTTAATTCGTTTCCGGAAAAGGCATAATTATATCGCTGTAAAACTTTTTTGAAGAAGTCTAAGCGTATAGTTTTCATAGCATCTCTACTTTACAAAAATCTTAAATTCTCTCACTGGCAGAAAATGCACAACTGCAACATTTCGACCAACTTATCTGTGCTTTTTTCGAACTACGATATATGGTAATTTTGAATGGTACGATATACGATCGGTTTTGTTGAATTTCTTGATTTTCGCTCACAACCAGCGCCACCAATAATTGCACAGGCAAGTTGGTCGTACTGTATTTATTTATTTATTTAGACGGCCGCGACTTACGAGTTGTAGGTCACCCGAGCTCGTAAGTCGCGGCCGTTACGTTTGAATTCAGACAGACGTTTTGCTTTGTGTAAATTATTTCATCTGCTCTCAAAACGGTGAAAGAAAACATCGTGAGGAAACCCGCATGTCCTAGAACCAAACATTCGAAGACATGTGATATCTACCAACCCGCACTGGGCCCGCGTGGTGGATTATAGGCCCACTCCCTCTCACCGAGAGGATGCCTGTGTCCCAGAAGTGGGAACATTATAGGTTGATTATGGTTATGATGAAGTAATTAGGTTGATTTGATTGAAAACTACTCCCCTAAAGGGGGGAAATAGGGGAAAGAACTTCAGTACCCACGAATGAAAATTAGTCATTTCTGCCGAGGGGAAATCTCATCAGGCACAATCACACGGCTTGATTCTAAGATCCTTCGTCCTTCCGATTTTTTTTAAGTACCTTTAGGTACTATTCCCTCGAGACGCCTTAAGTTCTGCTTACCAATCGGATCTATATGTAAATTGTTACGATTGGTCAGCAAATCAATCCGTATATCAAATAAGAACCGATCGTTATTCTTTCAATTTTTCAACTGCACCGTCTTGAAGAATGGCGGCAACAATTTCCTGTAAATACAATTTATATTCAACTGTCTGAGTGTCTGAAGTGTCTGTGGTATCTGCAGTGTTAGTACCTAGTATCGGTATGCAAGAAATGCTACGTGCAACCTGTAAGAGACGTGACCGGTTTTATCCGGTTACATCAATACGTAGGAATTTGCAAAAGGGCCACAAACATGTTGAAGGATTTGTTGACCACTAGCGTCAGCAATAAATATGAAATAATTATAAGCATTTTTGACAACAACATGTAACGAACAGTCTAAATCTTTTTTGACTCTGATTACGATCAGAGCCATTGTATGCAACATTGTACTAAATTTCTTAAAAATGTAGCACAATGTTGTTTTCCTTCATCAATGTTATCGTGTGTATAATTATGATTACAGACAAATGCGTTCACAGACTGGACAGGTCCGCTCAATCTGTGAGGTAATTTCCTCAAAAGACCATTTCAGATACCAATCTACATGGTCTTCACATGATCTGAACAAGATTATGTCTGAACTTTAAAAGAGACTGTGACCTCTACTAAATCCGTTTCAAAAATATGATTGACGTGTAAAAGTGTTCGTACAAACCTACTTACAGAAATAAAATTATTTATCAGTTATAATTGTATCGTCTTTGGCCCTGAACCCTGAGGCCCTGAACAAGTGACATTAGGCAGTAGCAAAATTGAAAAAATTAATAAAAGAATATGAGGCTTTTGGCTACTTTGTACGTTTAATTTATGTTATTCTATTTTTGTAATGTGCGTTATGTTTGTGCAAATTTTTTTTCGCACTTGCACTATCACTTGGTATAGCAAAGCAAACACTCATACACACACACACACACACACACACACACACACACGCACACACTGACAAAGTGCTCACCTATTTTAAAATTGATTACAGGACGACTTTCTCAAGCTGTTCTTCTGTAGGCCTTTCTACAGTTTTTTTTTCCTGCATATACATTTTTAATAAATAATTTAATTTACAAAAAGTGCTAAGCTACATCCCCACTCACACAAATCCGTTACAAAAGCACTCCTTAACAAAATATAATAGAAGAAACATAACTCCCCCCCTCCAGCTTTCTTGGAGTTCTGCCCACCCTCTGAAAGCAACAGATAAGTTATCCGTTATCTAACGAAGACGTCGGGCTGATGTACATGTTTCAGGAAAATCTGACCCACTTTGTATAAGGCTGAACTAAATTCATTTTAAGTTATGTCTGGAATTTGTGGCGAGTTGGGAAGATGCCTGTCATGTTTATGGCGGTGTTAGTGACGTTATAATTTTCTTCCATTCAATAGGTAGAATTATCTTTGTATGTAGGGGCTTCATAGGTTAGGAGGAGGTTATAACCATAATATTTGTGTCTTGCATGGGTCAGCCGGTACAGTAGGCTGAATGCTAGTGGCAACACTTTGACTTTGAACTGGCCTAGCCTGGTATGGAGTACAACTAAGTACCTTTAATTGCGTAACGCACTAACAGTAGCAATGGCTTTCCTTTTGACAGTTTAACAACATTCATTGCGTTATTTACGTTGTTGAGCAGACAATTTTTTCGAACATTCGAAGCAATGGATCCGCAATATCGTTAAAAATGATTCAGATTGTGATATAAAGTGAGTTACGCAATAAGTTTGCTGGATTTGTTACCGCTGACGTGCGGCCTGTCGTCCACGAACAATAAAAGCATAAAAATACATACATTTTGTACTAAAATATATTGAGAACAAGTCTGATTTTCAAGAGTCTCGCCTCTGTCATTTGTAACTGCGTTAGGCTGATCTCAGACTACCCCCACGTGTTATATCTACATACAAATTCAATTACAACGCAATAACGCGCGGGGCATATGTCTCCGTTCCCCGCGCCCCGTCGCGTGACGCGTTATAGAGTGAGATCCGCCTTACAATCCCTTTGTAAATGTCAATGTGCCATCAACAGCAGGGTAATGTGTTTCCTTAATTTAGTAAATGGGTTTACCATTAAAGGAAACTCCTACATTATAGTTAATGCCTATAATGTTCCCACTGCTGGGACACAGACTTCTTCTTTGTGAGTGGGAGTGGGCCGTAATCCACCACGCGGGCCCAGTGCGGGTTGGTGCCAGTCGGTTGTTTATAGATTATTTCCTTCACCGTATTGAGAGCAGTGGCGATGAAATAATTTACACAAAGTTCGTGTATGGGTCCCATCGGGGTTCCACTAGGCCACCACTGCTCTCAACGGTCTTACAGTATACCTCTAAAATTTATCAATTAAATCGTCTCACCTCAAAGTCAGTCCAAAGCAGTCATACCCTTCCACATCGCCAACCCCAGCTTCCTCTAAATCTATCCATTTATAAACAAATATTCACTATCAGAATACCTTGAAATACCTTCCCCTCAAACGAACCACAAAATTTAACGAGGAGAGGTTTAAAAAGAAATTTCAATTCGATGCAATAGATGAGCACTAAGAAAGTTGTAAAACTAACAAAAGAGAAGCTATGTAACGAACGAGCGAGCAAAGCGAGTTAGGGTGCGACCACATTGCAGACGATAGCGTTATTTTCTTGGTCTATTTATCCGGCTGAACGATCCAGCTAACGATAACTTAAGTGATGCTGGGTTATTTGAATAGTAGTGAAGCAAAAGATTTTAAATTACTCACACATCTTATGATGAACCCGCTATGGACAGAACGAGATTGATGAGGAAACACGCAAAGTAATTGCTACCAAGTAATATTAAGAAGAAGAGTAATGACTAAAATCATAACTAAACGGGGAGCCATACTTCTGCTTGTGCAAAATAGAGTCTTGCACTATTTCCAAGTGCAGCCCAAAATCCAGCACAACCACGTGTGGGGACACCTTAACTGAGCTCCATTGGAGCGCAACCGCGACGGGTCGTTATCGCAGGTGGCCGGCCCGGTTATATCCGCCTAAATCCGGTTACAACCCGGTTACCAGCCGGGGATTATTCGCTTGATCCGGTTCCCGGTTCCGCAACTTGATTTATTCACTTGGCTGTACAAAGTTTTTTACTTACGAATTTTCCATTTTTTCGATTTCGGATTATGCTTGATGTATGTACAGTGTTTTCTGACGGGTTCTGAGATTTAAGGTTTGACAGGAGCTAAATCATTTTAGCTTGGGTTCCGCTTAACGATGCTTTGTCTAACTGGTTTTTGGGGTCCGTAAATCAAATTTTGGGGCGTAAATCAACGGTGTGTTGAATTTTAATTATGACTTTTTCGATTCATGTATTTCCGGCCTTTGTTAATTATGCTGTCGCAATTATTTATGCAAATTAATTATTACTGAAAAGTAAAATTGAATCTAGCCTATTACAAATAAAGTTAATCTTCATGCAGTATTATTATTAATGAGTAGGTAATCTAGATCTCCCTGGAAAAGACTAGCAAGGAAAAGCAAAATATTCACTTCCCGCTTCAACATTAATTAATTTAATTTGTCTCTCAAATAAAATTCCATTAACCCGTAACAAACCTTCACACCCCAATAATTTCTAAATTAATTCCAAATTAAACTGTCCATTGGTGTAACAAATATGATTATTGCGAACATAAATTATGCTAACTCACAGCAAAAACTGACCGCCATTTTGTCAACCCGCGAGCTGGATATAATCGGTTTAATCCAGAACCTTCATCATGAAAATTGGTACTGACACAACAAATTATTGTAATGCAATACCTATTTATTCTATCTTTATTTAAAGGCTCTCGCAGACAGGGGCAAAGCGAACAATTGTAGAACAATTTCCATGAAGTTGTCATAGAAATTGTTCAACTAGAGTCGGGTCGCGCTGTCGCGTCGCGCCTGTTTGTGGAGCCTTAAGGTGTTATTTATGTATACCTCTTTTTTTCTTTATTTTTTTGGAGAGCAGTGTCAATTTAATACCATCAATTAATTACATCGGTCTAGGATATAATTCTGAATTTCCGCCTTTTACCAACAATTTAATTATAATTATTTAAAATGATACATGATTTATTTTGTGTAAATAGGTTTGTAAAAACACTTTTACGCGTCAAACATATTTTAAAAACTAGATGAGATCGGCGTTTCCTATCTGACTACTCTGAGATGAAAGGCCGAAACAAACTCAGAGGTCACAGTCTCTTTTAAAGTCCAGACATAATCTTGGTCAGGTCATGTGAAGACCATGTGTATTGATGTCTGAAATGGTCTTTTGAGGAAAGAACCAAACAGAATGAGTGTACCAACACAGAACTAAAGGAGCTAAACGATTCGAAAAATACAATGACCCACATAGTCCTCACATTCTCAAAAAATAAAACAATATTATACTTTAAAACAGTAAATATACAGATGTCATTGTTTATCTAAAAAGGTACGAATATAGAAAAAATCTAAAATAAAAGTGAAACTGCAAATTAAACATCAACAATATCTGTGTAAACTTATTGGAGCAGCTCAATCCCAAGCCTTCTTGTCCTCAATATAGCCTTTGACAGTATAATAAGCATTCTGGCATATTTTCCGCTTTATAAAAGATTTGAATTTATTAAGGCTTAGTTCTTGAATGTGGCCAGGAAGTTTATTGTAAAAACGTATACATTGACATTTAAACGAGCTACCTATTTTCTTGAGCCTGGTAGTGGGAACAACAAATTTGTGTTTGTTCCTACTATTTATGTTATGGATATCAGTGTATTTTTTAAATTTTAAGTTTTTATCAAATTTGCTTTCCGTTTTGAATGTATATTGCTTATTTATGCCTTTTTTAGCTGACGGTTTCTGATAGTTAATTTAATTTAAAAAGTCCCATCAATCACCACAGCCAATTTGAGCCAACGAAAAACCCTGGAAAAGTAATGAAATATCTTTCGTTTCTAAATAATCTATCCATCTGTCATATATAATTATTATTATTATAGCAATAAAAATATGGCTAAATGAAGCTAAGCGCAAAACTCGAGAACGGCTGGACTAATTCGGCCTTAATTTTTTCACATATTTGTGAAGTCCGGGGAAGGTTCTAATAAAGCGAAAAATTGAAAAATATGCATGGAAAATTGGAAAATTCGGGGAAAAATTGAAGGTGCTTCTTTTATCTATGGTTTTTTTGTATGAACTCAAGATCATAATAAAATAATGACAGGACAACGTCAGTCGAGTGAGCTAGTGACCAAGAAAACCTTAATACCTCTACCTTTTAAAAACCAACCATCAAACAAGTTAAAACACACATTCACCCATGAAAATTAACGAATCAAATCACGTTTTGATCCTAATCAAACGTGTCCGCTCAATTTGCATCTTCTTACATTTGACACCCGGGTATGCCCGTGCTCCCCGGGTATGCCCACTTTGCCTGGTATTAGGGCTTTGTTGAACGTTTTAATTTGTCCCGGGACATGTTGGAACGTGACATTCGTAACGTGTTTTGAATACTACGTCGTCTATAATAAGTTCAAGCTCACTGCTACGGTCCAATTCTAATTTAGATTCATACTGAATTTGAAATAGATGGTTTTATTTTAAATCCTCATAAAGTGTAAACCATTTGATTTGTGTCAAATCCCGTGTCCCGTAGTATTTGATTGGATGTTGTTGTTTTGCTTCCTTAATCATAACACCAGGCTGGTTTCAGATTGATGTGCTTTGGAGTTAATTAGGCCAAATAAATGAACATCGAAGATTCAGACTACGTTGTAGACGACGCATCTGCATAAAACGTAGAATAAAAACTATTTGAAAACTGGTCACAATATTAAAATTCCTTAGATTATGAGCTACATGTCCGTCAGAATACCAATTATCGGAGCAAAGCTTTCTGTTTTGTTCATGATGTAGGCATATTAACTGTACCAACGAGAGGATAAAGGCTCCCGCATCTTCAGTAGAACAATTTCTATGAAAACTTCAAGTAAATTGTTGCATAGGAGTCGCTTGGAGCCCTAAAGTAAGCTTATTCGTTGCCTTACAAAGCCTCACTACAGAATGCAACAAAATCGATTTCAATTCTAAAGCCGTCCTTTTCTAAACTCACAATTGCCTCAACCGACACAACCGCCTGCAACAAATTCCTGTAAATACTAAGTCGACATCGCATTAAAGTTATCCAAGTAGTCTAGGAGCTAGTATTAAGGTATACGCTGGAAGTAGGCCGGTAGACTGTATCAATTTAACGATACGACCACCGGGTTACGGCACACCTGTGACTTTCATAGACTAAGGGAATGATGGAGCGGGATTCGTGCCTAACTGCAAGGATATGAAGCGCTAACGGTATTTTCAATAGTTTGTTAATTATTTTTTTGGTGAATATGAATTCAACATGATTTGTAATTTTGTCAAATGGAATAAACAGGTATTGAGTAATATTCAGTGTTCGTAGGTACGAACCCAGACAGGCGCTTTACTTTGTGTAAATTATTTCATCACCACTGCTCTCAAAACGGTGAAAGAAAACATCGTGAGGAAACCGGCATGTCTTAGAACCAAAAATTCGAAGACATGTGACATCTACCAACCCGCACTGGGCTCGCGTGGTAGATTACGGCCCACTCCCTCTCACAGAGAGGAGGCCTGTGTCCCAGCAGTGGGAACATGATAGGCTGATTATGCTATGCTATGCTATGCTATGCAGTTTGTAAATACTTTTAGGCAAATAATACTTACTAAGATTTAAAAAAAAATACTCCTGCTTCTCATGGGGATGGGCAGAAACTAAAGAACGCCATTTACTACGATCCTTACACAGATCATACACGCAACCCGGCGGCGAGTATTGCAGACCTTTCTGAAGAACACCAACAATAAGTTCTAGGGCGTCCACTCCCGGCTGATAAAAATAAACAAAGATTCACAGGAATAAAAATAGCCATGTGAAATGAGCCAAATATTCTTTTACTCGATTAAATTAAACCTCACACCTTGTAGGCAGAAAACTTCACCTTCTGCATAATCTGTGCTCATAACAAGCAGAATAAAAGTACTTAAGTAAATCTGTCAGGTAATAAATCTCGAAGGACCAGGGTTAGACAGGGAAAGATGGATCACCCCCCACCCCTGGCTGTAATGAAGTGTTACTTGAATTAAATGCCGCGTCTAGGGGAAAGCATATTTTTAAACTTCTTAATTATTAGCTTAACAAGCTAATACGCTGTAGGCTACGTATACGTTTATACATGATTTTACCTACTCTGCTATTTTTATTGAAAAAACAACCAACCAGACATTTACGTGTCATGTACTAGTAAAAAAGTGTACGAAAAATAGAAACGCTTTTATACATGTCATTGGTAAATAATTTTTGACTACCGTGGGTAGTTTTTAAGAATTTTTCCTATAATGTTTTATATTCTCTGTTTTTTTTTTAAATACAATTGTCTCGTCTTAGAGTTTGCTATTGAGAAATAAGCCTAATTTCCCCTGGGAGATGAGATTTTGGAACACTGGGATCAAATAAATAATGAGCTAGTACGACTTTTTGTCAAAGGGAATACAATTTCTTACATACATTGGTACAGTAAGCGTTCAGAAGTGGATGGACACGTTAAGAGTCGTATTGCTGTGAACTCGCGGTACGACTGTATGTGTTTAAACGACACACACCACAAAGATCGCAGTCACACGCACGGCACACACTGACGTATCGTCGCGTACTTGCGTCGCTCTGCACGAAACAAAAATATATTTCCGTCGCTTTTGTTAGACACGCATCATGCGCGTGACCTGGCCAGTTTATGGCATTGCTAAAATTCGAGTTAATCTAATATGAGCTGGTTAATCTAATAGGAGCTTGGCGCCAAGCATTGAGAAGAGAGCTGAGAAGCCGCGACTATTAGATTCTGATCTCATAAGATGCAGCGCAGTTTTATTTCCAATTTTTATTTTGGTTTGAAATAATAATAATATTTAAAAAAAAATGCTGCTTTTCATTTTTGTGTTATAATATTTTACATAAAGATAACCGCTTCGATTATTTATAATAACTTCAGCCAAATCGGATGTGCAATACTATGTCAAGGAACTTAGAAGCAATTTGTTTTATTTAACATGTGAGATGTAAAAAAAAAGAACATAAACACCATAAACGTTAAGCTTCGATAATGAATTTCTAAAATAAGTGATTTTATTAAGTGGTTATGAAGGCCAGTTTGTTTACATTAAGTGTTTCACATTTTATTTGGCTTTAGTGAATATAGGTTCATATTGAGGATAGCTTAAGTATTCATTTTCTTTAAGAAAAGAAGATTGAAACTAATATTACGTTATTGTTTGCTGGGCTTCGCTGATGCAACCTTTTTGTCTTGGAGTACACGGCGAACAGTTTTTAATGCTTTTTTTATTAATTCAGCAAAGTGTCCGGTTGGTATGAAACCATTTGTTTCATAGTCAGTCATCATGTGAGGGCTTATTTAAATAAGCCTTCCACTTCATAAATATGCGCTCTGATAAACAAGGATTCCGTCTTCCTCACATCTCAACCCACAGACTCACAGTATTTAGAACAAAGAATTTAATACTATTAGACATCTCTAAGCAAAATTCTATATTACTATAGTTATATTAAAAAAAATATATATAAATAACATTATATTTAAGTATAACACTTTACTCATCATTCACTAATTTTAACAAATAATAATTTAAATGTACATATGAAATATTTAAATGAAAACTCTCACACTTAGTCCGGTTTCAATATATATTGTGTTATCACATCATTTACATCCACTTTTACGGAGCGCAATAATGTTTGCCAATGCTTCACTATTTACATTTCACTGGATTTTGGGAAATTATAACCCTCCACAACACCGCTAATTAACAGATTTAAACATTCGTCACTAACCAACAAAGTTCAATTAGGTGAATAGTCGTAACGAATTGCATCTACCTCACAGAAATCGATATAATTTACCCAGTTTTCTGTGGTCTAGCTACAAACTTTTATTATTTATGTAAACAAGATGAACGAGACAAGTATCGAATGTTATCGAACCACTTCAAGTAATTTTATTAAAACAAACCAAAATTGTTCGTTTAAGGTAGTATTAATAATATATCAAAAACTATAAATATGTGTTATTCGTAAATGACATCAAGCTTAATCTGCAGGCGCAGGTGAGATTCGAACACAGGGCTCGCAATAAGGCTCCTACCCAGGCACGGTAACGACTAAGCCAGCACGCCATATATTAAGTTAGTTGAAATAATGAACTACTATCAATTACAGACAAATCGAGTGTGTGTGCGTGTCTATAGTATAGAAACAACTTATAGAAGAAGGTCGTAAGTGAAACCGAAGCGTTTATTGCTTTGTGAGATTGCTTATGGACTTATGAGCGCTACTCTACATATAATATGTAATGTCTAAAAATAAAAAAGAATGGTTTCTTTGCCTGTCTTAAAACCTCCAAAATTATCAAGCTCCATATAGTTTTATAAAACTGTATCTAATTTAAAAACTGCTACCTAACAAGTTATTCGCTAAGATATTTTGTAATATTTCAACAAAGATTCTGAGGAGATGCGAACAAATTTAAAGAGAATGTTTTATATTACAAAGGGAAAGCTCTCGGGACATATTTCAAATATTTACCAACAAATTCCAATGATTATTTTAAAAGAGCACAAAAGAAGTTATTTCTTTTCAGCGTGTGTTGGTGTTTTTGCCAATAAGCTTTTCGTACAAGAGACTACATTCGAAGCCAGGACCAGGGACTTGAAAACATCTTCATAAATGTGAGAGATTTATGTGTTTGAACAATCTTTAATCTTTTAGTGATTTTCAATTCGATTTGCACGAATTTACTCGCCCGAAACGGGCAAATCGACACGTAATATTTTTTTATTTTTCCATAGGCGACTTGCACGAAGTTAATTTATTAGAGGGCGAAACTCCAGAAATATGTATTTGGCAATTGGCACATTTTGAATTTCATGCAGAACAAATACAATATTATTTCATATCAATTCGCCCGTTTCCGGTATAATAAAAATTAATATAAGAATAATAATTGATAACAGTAATTAATGATAATCGCGCATATATGTATGTTTAACATAAATTAGTGATAGGGTAACAATGAATAAATAATATAATCAAAATAAAATTAAAAACATAATATTGCAATTAATAACACATTTTATAATTAAAGAATAATAATTAAATAATGTAGCCCTAAAAATAATCAAAAATATTGTAGTAAATTTTGCAGATAAAGTACAAAATAATGGTTAAGCGAAATGTTATAATCTTATTCGCGATCTCCTGACTTTGTTTATATTATAGTTAAAATTTGCTCTTATAAATACTACTTGATTGTCTCCTGAAACAGGGCTTCCTCTCTCCTACCCTTTTGCTGTGCCCTACAGGGTCCATAATGATCTCTATTATATAGTTACCACCTAAGTACACATTATGGTATAGCAATAAAGATATTGAGTATTGAGTACAAATCGACTAATAACCCAAGATAACAGTTGTGATTTGAATATACGGACTAAATTGTCAGTTTCGTTGTCATATATCCCTAACTTTCTGAAATTTTGTATAGGATACAAGGAACGTAGTATGCCATGCAGCGGTGACTGCCACTCATGTTTATTTACTATACACCCGGACCTTAAAATACGATTTACAAATCGCTGCGAAAAGTAAAAACCGATAGCCGTATCACTACCCGGTTAAACCAACAAACAGTGACAGTCACAGTCAACCAAATTGAAAAGCGGGAATCCGGTAAAAAATGTTTAAATGGCCAAGTTTTTTTAACCACCACTGTAATCAACGAACAGTTGGTCAATACAAACATTTTTACGAATTTTTAATGCAATTCTCGATTGTATTTTATTGAATTTTGCTTCGTTTCGCGAATGTGAATGATTTACACCAAGTGATATTGAACTTTAACGAGTTTAAACGATGGGTTACTGGATTACTGCGAAATCTTGTTATGAATGTTATTATTGACGTTAAATCTGGTTTCCATGGCTGTGTGGTTTTATTCCTTGGATTGTTTGGTTCGATTAAAAAGTGGTCAGTTTTCTGCAGCAGATTTTTCTACAGTAATAAACATATCGTCACGCCTTGTTGAACTGAAAGGTTGGGCAGATAGATGTTCATATTGCCATCAACCGGGCACAAATCCAGACTCCGGGCTGCTACTGAGAAATTCCAGATAGAAAAACCCAATAACACTTTGCCCGACCTGGGAATCAAACGCAGGACCTTATGCTCGGCAATTGTTCTTGCGACCACTAGACCAAAGAGGCAGTCAACACTAATAACATTAAATGATTGTTCCTTGTTAGATCTTTTTATACATCCCGAAAAATATACTTACTTAATTATTTTTCGGCGAGTTTTTTAATAATCTCAGTAATGGAACATATTTAAGTACAATTTCTGAACTGTAATTCTTATCTATAGATTTTTTATTAAAAGTTCAAACTTGAACTTAAATCCAAGTGTACTAAATTATAACTGTTTAACGCGTTTCCGAGTAATAAATAAAACGTCATAATTGTGTGAAGGGTCGTAACTTAGTTTTTAGAAGTTACAATCAAGTGTTGTTGAAAACTCCCGCAGGACTGACAGCCTGCCCGCTTCCCATGGTTTGTTTCATAAAACCAATGGACAAGATATTGTGATGGTGTTGTGTTTTGTAAAACACAACTATAACTCTACTACTATAATAATATAAATAATAATACCAGCCTATTACTGTCCCACTGCAGGACAAAGGCCTCTTCGCATACACATAAGGCACGAGCTTTGATCACACGCTTGCTGAGGAGAGGTTGGATATTTCAGTCCCCCGCGTGGTTTGTGACTAGACTCGATTAATCAAATGGACCCCAAGATTTGAAAGATTTGATTTGATGCTTCATGGTGCTGTCTTTGTAGCACCATGAAGCATGAGGCATATCAAGAACTAGACCGGGGGGCGCTGTAATGGTGGGGAAGACGTGCCATTAGGATAGGAAGGATTGTGAGCCTACCGAGTATGCACCCTAGAGTAAGCATTGGACTAGTGGAGAAACGGACATGTCAGTAATGTCCAAGTTAAATTAAGAAATAACATATGAATTGAAAAAGTGACATTGGTACCTATTTTCCTGTGCATTAGATGCCGAGGCATCAACCACTGTAGATTAAAAACTGTAATTTAAATGTAGTTCTATTATGAAAAACTAAAATCAAGGGAAATGTTAAGAACCTTAAAGTTTACCTTACAAACATTTTGAATGAAAATTTACATTAACGTACCAACATTTCGAATGAAAATTTACGTTTCGAAAAGGCGACATGTACCCTCTATGTGGAGAAGGAATTTGTTTGAATTAATGCACGTCACTCACACTTTGACCTTGAGCTGGCCTTATTATATTTTTTTTTTTGGGTGGGAAATCATCAAATGACTTCTCCCGCTCTGGGTGGAGCGGGAGGGCGTGTCAGACTTTTACTGACTAAAACCCACCCGTGTTCCTTCAGTTGCCTGTGCCAGGGCCACGGTTTTCTCTGTGGAATAACCCGCGACCCTGAGGCGTCGGCCCTATCGGACCCCGTCACTTTGTGCTGACATCTCTTTGAGGCGCGCGTGGAACACAACGCGCCGTCGACCCGGGCCTGGTCCTTACCGGACGGCGAGCTACCCATTGCTCGCCATCCGCAAGCCCGCGCCTACGGTGGCCGGGAATCTGCAGGCGACTCCCGACGCCCAGGGCGTCTCCTGCGGCGGCTAGTGGGGTGTGAGGGCGCAATGCTCTCTCCCTCACCCGCTCCGCCTCCTCCTTCGCGAGCATTACTGCTTCGCAGAAGGAGGTGACGGCTTTCCATTCCCTCTCGCTCCGTACCATGGCCTGGACCAGGGCCGGACGCGAGAGATCGCCGCCGCCAATCGCCTCCGCGAGGACACTGCGGTGCTCCGCCCAAGCTGGGCATACCCCTTGAGCTGGCCTAACGTAGTTATAGATCCAACTTATACCAGAGGAAAACCTATAAGTTTTACCCAGCAGAAACGTCCAAATTGATACCTAGATCAGTCTAAGAGGCTACCGGCTAGACCTAAATGCTCTCAAATGACCGACAATCACTCACATAAGGTTGCTTATAGCCTGCAATTTCGCTCCCTAACTTATTGACACAAAAAATTTCTGAAATAAGTACGTAGGGAATATATTCGTACTAGACTTTTTCAGGTTTATACATTTATTTTTGCTGTGTCTCCGTCTTTCATCCAACTTTCCTGTCACAGGTCCGTTGAAAGTAATTTGTAATGAAATAAACAGTACATTTGTGCTCTTTTATCCTTATCTATTTTTATCCATTGACTGTTTTATGTGTACATAAATCTGACAATTAGAGGCCTGTATAAAATATACACAAAATCAGAATAATACAAATCTACCTACAATTTATTAAAACAATCATAAATCATCCTATTTACAATACTTGCTTGTCCACAAACCTTTGAAATTTAAATCAAAACAGTTTTTTCCCAACCTAAATTAAGATTTATTATTAGTAGATTCGCACGAATTTACTCAACCGTAACGGGCGAATCGACACTTTCAAATGATTTTTGTTTTCTGTAGGCGACTCGCGTGGTTTGTGGGCGAATCGACGCTTCGACTAATAAGCCAAAATTAAGAATCATCATCAACAGTGTCTCTATCAAATGGTTCTTTGATTTTTTCATCAATTCTTTTTTAGAACGAAACCCGCACAAAAACTAAAATACCCCACACGTATTAGCATGACAACAACAAAAAGGTACCTTCGACCCCTAACCCAGCTGATTTGGACCCACATCGATTATCCCCTGCACCTTCCAGGGTATAACAAAGGAAAATCAAGGCACCCTTATTATATAAACCCTTGGTATTATTAAGGGCTGCGCGTGAGGCGCTGATAGCTAGAGTAAACAACATCAATTTTGCCTCGGGTTGTCGTCACTAGGGGTGGGGCGACTCATCCGTGTTTTTATCGATATTTGTTAATCGGGGAAATTGTGTCTTAATACACTTAAAGCCACTGACAGATTACTGTGTCGTGACGCGGGATACACCAATCAAAAATTTTTTTTTTGAGCTACGTCAAGTCTGAGTTTTGATTGGCTGACACTGAACAGAAGGCATCACGACACGACACAACAAAGTAATGTGAATTCGGCTTAATACACTTGCTTGCTAAAAACTAAGCCATTGTATTTCTCAGTACTTTTTTACCCTAGTCGAGTGAAAGTTTTCATAAAGTTTATCGACACTTTACATGCTGACATAATCCGAACACAACATCAAAGTAATCAGTAATCCCCAAAGGTTAGGCAGAGGTATAGTACCCAAGATTTCTGCAGGATTGATTGAAATAAGCTTGTACCAAATTGTAAAGACCTAACTCGGACTTTAAATGAAAAGCAGTATATTGAGTGGAATTATGGATGATACAGAAGAATTTAGTGCGCGTGTTTCGTCAGTAGCGCTCGTCGATCAAGTGCCGGGCGGGCCATCGCCCCTCTCATGCCTCCGCGTAGTCCGCGTAGCCCAACCTGCGCGCCCGCGCATTCGCCCAACGTCTGGCACGAAGATAGCCGACGGCGCCCGAACATCCTCCCCGGGTTGTGAAGTGTTCAAGTGAAAGGAAGTGAGCAGATATTGTTGTAGGCCCGCAGCATTGTCCCCTTCTTCGTCTTCAGCTCGATCACGCGTGAAGCCCCGTCACTGCCGGGGTAGACCTTCGTAACTCGTCCCAGTGGCCACACGAGTGGCGGTTGTTCCCGTTCCTTAATCACAGCACTTTAAAAACTACATTAAATGATACAACACATTTTAAACTCTTTTGACATAACCAAGCACAAAATATTCCATAAACCTTTCTATATTCTGTTTACTCTTCGCTATGATACTATCGACATTTTATCAACACTTAACCAATACAGCTGACAGCACTAGCTAGGTACTGATTCGCGGGCCGACCACTGGGTAAGCTGTGTGCATAGTCCTCCACATCGCTTATTACTACACCCTGAACACCAGATCACATACATTGTTATGTATAGGTTATATTAATTAAAAGCACGAAACAAAGAAAACATTTTAATATCACACAAAAATGAGGTGAGGTTTTGTCTTAGGCACGACACTTATGGCAAAACTTATGTTTCATGGAGGTGAGAGATGAGAAGAGATGAGAAGTGTAAGGGGAGGTAATCATTTTAGTCGAATCTACTGCTACATCTGAGTGGCAGTCAGAAAAAACGCATTTTAATTTTCACTTTTATAAATAGAAAACAATAACAAAAACCCAAGAAAAGTATTAGGTACCCTTTGTATTCAATTAGGTAGTTCCTTATTTGTTAAGAACAATTTTTGGTCCGACAGATAAACGTGTTTTTAAAAAGTTTTAGTAACGACGGGATCTTATGAATCAACCCGTAAAACGTTTGTTTATGGATTGTACTCAAAGTCAAAGCATTTATTTCAAATAGGTCCATAAAAAGGCACTTTTGAACGTCAAAATTTATATTAAAAATAGAACTGATTCTAGGCGCCATCGCCACTTCCAAAAAGTAGTTTCGTGTGGAGATGAAGGGGCAAGAAGTTCCACCGTTACTCTTTTAAAATGTTTAACAATATTTTGTATACATTAATTATATTTTTATATGTGAAGACGATGCACCAAGAATAAAAATACTATACCACAATTGCTAAAGAGAATTAAAATAAAGCAGAGGCAGATAAATTAATCACGTGATAGGTACCTTGTGCTCACATATTTACAAACATTGTAAAAATATATGATTTTCCTAAAATATTAACTAGGATTAGGTCAGTGTGTGAGTAAAGTAAAAATGACAAATTATACAATACAATAAGCAACTACAACATCCTTCAATCCGTTAAATCCACAATGAGTAAACAGTGTCCGAGGTGTTTGTGCAGCGAGTTCACGGCTATTGGTTATTCATGAGGTAACTAACTTTCGTTCAATAATTCTTGTTGTTTGATCCAGTCGGTTTAAACAAGGCTTTGTGGTACTAACTAACACTGTTTGTGATTATATTAAAGATTAAAATGGATGCTTAATTTGAAGCTATTTTGTCGATTTTGAATCATTTCACATATTTAATTATCAAATCAGAATGTGTCAAAAGTTGTGCAAGGATTTGTGGGAGTTCACCTGTTCCTATCTTCCTACTGCTGGCCTGTTCTATGTGTGAGCTACAGGAACACAATGCGGATTTTTGAAATGATTATGTTTTTGCCCTGGCTTACATTTGTTGACTCGAGGTTAACTAAGTTTTAGCCTAATTTAAAGGACATTTTAATAATTAAAATAACATAACCGACAGGGTCCATTATTGTTTCTATTCCATTAGTAGGTACTAGCCACCTGTATGTGTACATTATGGGTTGCAATAAAGATTAATTGAATTGAATTGAAACAGAACTAAGCTCTTTACAACAAATCAACAAACGTAACCCACTTTTTCAAAACTAAGTCCCCAAAGAACGAGCGACTAGTCGCAAAACGTCGGGCAGTAAGTCCCGACAATTTGGTCGCACTGCCAGTAAACGGGAGCGATGGTAAAGCCCTACAAATGGATCACTTATTTTAACTGTGGACGAGTATTTTTACTGCGCCAGTGCCCAACTCGAGCTATAGATGCGAGGCGATGAGAATTTGCTATGTGAAAATATTCTTCATTCTTAATCATGCTGAAACAATTTGGTTCCTCATCAAAGCATATACGATTTTTCATTAGGAATAAGGGATACTGTAATAGGGACAAAGATTCGTTGAGGCACTCGCTTTTCTAGCCACTTAATTTTACGAGTCTGGATGATCAAATATATGATGATATAAACTTGTTGAAGACCTACACACCTACATCAAACAAAGGCATGTATTCTATTCTATTTTTATTATATGGCCAGCAAAGCCGATGTCGACTATTCTGCCAATGTCTAAAGTGAATTGGAAAAACAAGTGTGTATGTTAAAAATTAAAACGAAGAAATACTAAATTAGAAAAAAAAAAAAAAACAACTGAAGACAAAAGTAAAATTATTCGATTGATGTTGTTGAACACTATGTGGATCTTTTTGGGTTAGTACGGGACTGAAACAAACAACAAACATATTAACATTAATATTGTAATAATAAAGTAGTTAAAAGCATAAAAAGCATACCACACCCACATAGACAGAATAATTTATAATTTTATGTTATTGTGACGGATGAAGGTCATCAGCGCCACAAGCAGTTCAGGGGAGGAATATGTTAACAAGGAGGGGAAATTAGTCGGAAGAGGGATTTTAAATTTAGGAAGACGGCTATATAGATTTAGAGATGGAACGTTGTTTGAGCATTCAAAAAAGATGTGATCCAAGGTGCCCTCTTCCAAACCGCACTCACAGAGAGAAGAGTCCCGAACCCGGATTTTTTCCAAAAACACGGGAGTACTACAAAAACCTAGACGAATACGACAAATGACGGATATAACGGGTTTGGAGACTTTCTTGTATGCGTAGAACCAAGGTTTTGATTTAATGACTGGTTGTACAGCATAGTAATACCTGCCCTTTATTCTTCCAGCCTTATTCCACTGTTCCTGCCATGAAGATAGTAGCTTAATTTGTGGGAGATTCAACAAATCATACCCCTGATGGGTATTGTGGGTGAGATCGGCTACTGTTGATGAGCAAGCATCTTTGGCCAAAGCATCAGCGCACTCATTGCCCTTAATGCCACAATGACTAGGTATCCAAACTAACTGAACCTCTTTGTGATTACTAACACAGGATAATAAGGACTTTTTAATTTTTAAAACTAGGGAACTGTGCAATTTACTTTTAAAAGGATTTTGTACTAAGGCTTGTAGACAGCTAAGGGAGTCAGTGAAAATTACGGCTTTCTCGATATTTTGGTGTGACTCTATAAAAAGGCAAGCTTCCAATATAGCCACACATTCACCCGTGAATACAGAAGACTCCTTAGGACATTTAAATTGTAAGACTATTCTAGAGCTTTGGTAATAGACCGCGGCTCCAGTGTGGTTAAGATCTGATGATTTCGAAGCATCCGTAAAAAATAATTGGAAACCATTCCATCGCTCGCCCACCACCGCATTGAAAGTCGAATTCGCTGACGGGGATTTTTTAGATATACCAATATCAAAGACAATTTTTGGAATATAACTTACAACTTCATAGGCAACATTAAAAAGGGGAAGTCTGGGATACTGTGCAATCGGGCATGCTAAATTTTGAATATGCCGAAAGGCGTTTAGGATTAGGGGGATTTCTTTATTTTTCCAATAATTCGAGCTTCTGCATATGGCATCTAACTCGTTCAATTTTCCTATAAGAGGATGGGAAGATCTACATATTAGCCTAGACAAAAAACGTGAGGCCAGATATTGACGTCTAAGGGACAGGGGAGGTTCAGCACACTCGACCTGCAATGCGTTAATGGGGGAGGACTTCATACAACCTAAGATAATTCGAAGGCATTTGGACTGAACCTTATCCAGCCCAACCAAAGCACCTTTGTTACATGGAATCAGGAGGTATGTTCCATAGTCTAAAACGCTACGAACTAAGGCATTATACACTAATTTCATGGTGTAGGGGTGAGCACCCCACCAAACACCCGCAAGAACTTTTAAAATTGAAATAATTCTTTCACATTTTTGTGTGAGAAAATTTATATGGTATTTGCCTGTTAATTTTGAGTCTAAAATAACGCCTAAAAATTTTACTTTAGTAACTATTGGAATATTTTGGCCTAAAATGCTCACTGACACATGGGGGATGAGTTTCTTGCGAGAGAAAATTACTGCCGAACTTTTCGCCGCAGATAACGACAGGCCATGGCTTAAAAGCCACTGATTCAATGAATCCAGAGAGAGGCACATAGATGACGCAGCGTCAACAATGGAGGAATCTGTCACGTACAAAACAATGTCATCGGCATATTGTAAGATCTGACAATTATTATTTAGGCAGGACCCAATATCAGCCGTATACAAGTTGTAAAGTATGGGACTTAGGACAGAGCCTTGTGGGAGTCCCTTCCATGTGTGCCTTTTATCGAATTCCTCTCCCTGGACTCTCAGGACCAATGAGCGGAACAACAGTAGCTCACATATGCATTGTATCATCTTAGCCGGAAGACTCAGCTGTTGCAGTTTTTGCCTGAGTACAGGAAGAAGTACATTGTCATATGCAGAGGAGATGTCAAGGAAAGTGGCAAGAACGGATTCGTTTTTCGATAGAGCTAACCGAATATCCGTTACTAAAATACCTACACTGTCCATTGTACTAAGCCCTTTCCTGAAACCAAATTGATAATTCGGCAGTAAGTCTCTCGATTCGACAATCCACTCAAGACGGTTTTTTATAAGGTGCTCCAGTAATTTGGCCAGGACTGAAGATAAAGCTATTGGCCTAAGGCCATTCGGATCATCTGCATGTTTGCCTGGTTTCAGCAATGGGATTATTATTTGTAATTTCCACTGATCTGGGACCCAACCTTGAGTATAGCAAACATTTAAAATATTTAAAAAGTAGGTTTTCGCGTTGTCGCCCGAATGAGTTATAAATGAATAAGGCACGCCATCAATACCAGGGGCGGAGTCCTGGACATGTTTGAGCACCACATTCAATTCCTCCAAAGTAAATGGTGCATCAAAAGGGTCCTCTGATACATTTAGCAGGGGAATACTGGGGCATTCAGAAGGGAGAGGGACATATGGGGGAGCAATCTTGTCAAAAAAAAGTTCAGCTGTTTCCCTAGTGATTGGTGAAGAGACTGATGGGGAGCACCCACGTCTAAACCTATTGATGCTTTTCCAAACCACCGAGACAGGAGTAGAGGGAGATAAGGAGGTGCAGAACTTAACCCAACCTGCACGTTTCTTCTTGCGAAGGTGACGTTTGGTTCTGGCATTAATCTGGCAATATGCCAATAGATTTTCGGTGCTCATATCTGCATTATAACATTCCTCGGCCTCATTCCTATTCCTGATTGCCAAAGTGCACTCAGGGTCCCACCACGGGGGTGAAGGGATTTTATTATGGGCACTGTTTTTCAGCGGAAAGCAGGAATCAGCACTGGAGGTGATGGCAGTAACAAAACCCTCATAACAGCTCTTGGCATGGCAGTGACCAGAAGAATCTAATAAACTTGAATTTAAATTTGGAAGAACATCAATTTTATCCTCAAATAATGATGCAAATTTTGCCCAATCTGGTTTGGACAAGTTATATTTCAACAGTGGAGGAGAAGTTTTCTCTAAATAAGTCTTAGTAGTCAAAGATATAACAATAGGATAGTGATCGCTACCATGCGACAAGGTCGTACATTCCCAATGGGTTGAAGCTGCCAGCTCAACCGAACAAAATGTTAGGTCAACACAACTCTTTTGTTGTCCGGGAGGAGATCTGCGTGTTGGGCAACCATTATTAAGAATGCAGAGATCCAGATCATCCAAGATGTCAACCAAAGCTACACCAAAAGCGTCAGAGCGTTCGGACCCCCATCTGTAATGATGGCAGTTAAAATCACCCATGACCAGAATTGGTCCTTGAGTACTAGAAAATATGTTTTTTAAAATAGCTAAAAACTCATGCCGAGGGTGAGCAATGTAAATCGAAAACACTGTAATGCCTTCCACCCTACCTGCAACAATACTTAAATCACCTGTGAGTGAAGTCAAAGGAAAGGACAAAAGAGGGACCCGATTATTGACAAGGAGAGCCGAACCTCCATAGCCATCAGATCTGTCACATCTGAGAATGTTGAAGTGTGGCATACGAAAGCTAAGACTTGGGGTGAGCCAAGTCTCAGCTATAGAACAAGCCAATGGCTTGTACTTATTCAAAAGAAATATGAGGTCGTGCTTTTTATGCCACACGCTCCTCACATTCCACTGAAGGAATACTAGGCGGGACGCCATTTTTAATTTGAAGTAGTAATGAAATAAGTTGATCGGCAACGTTGGACGGTGATTGGGAACTGGAAGAAGCAGAAGAAAGAATAGTAGGTATAAGTTTTATAAGAAGTTCAATAATAGACACTGTGTTATTAGAGGGGACATTTTGATAATTGAGGGCACAGCCATTAGGCTGTGAAGTTTGAGGAGAACTAACTAACTGCTGATGAGCAGCTTTTTCATAAGATGGGGAAAGGGGGGCATGGGTCCTGGGTTTAAGTGTTACAGTTTTGCGATAAGACTGAGAAATTGGAGTTTTAGCCATGTTGGCATAATTGCGGGAAGCTGTTGGTATAATCTTGCAAGCCTCAGCATAGGGAATAGTTTTCTCAGCCATAACAGTCTTAATAGCCTTCTGCCTGCCATACTCGGGGCATGACCTGCTATTAGCAAAGTGATTACCCGAACAAAGCACACAAAAGGCCTCACCCTCAGAAATGTTGCAACCATCACCAGGGTGATCGTGGCCACACTTACTGCAGCGTGGCTTAGACCTGCATAGGTTTGCGACATGTCCAAATCTGCAACACTTGCGGCATTGAATTGTCGGGTATATATATTGCTCAACAGGGAGAGATGTATAACAACAGTAGATCCTTTTTGGTAGCACTTGTCCATCAAAAGTTAGAACACATGTTTCAGTGGGTTTCCACTCATGAACACCGTCTATTTGTGTTTTTCTATTAATGCGGCGTACTTTTAGTATTTGTCCGCAACCTGAGGGAACTGACAAATATGTTAGAGCTTCTTCTTCGGTAATGTCTGAGGGAACCCCAGTAACAACACCCATCCTTGTAATATTAAATGTAGGGATTGATGCAGAATAACCATATTTGGATACGACACTGTTTACCAAAAAAGAGTTAGCATCCTGGGGGGAAGCAAACTCCACTGACACACGGTTTCTACCGACTCTGTTAACACCACCACGAATAATGTTTTCAATGTTATTAGTCATCAAGAACTTACCAAAATTAACGGGGTGTAGGGTTGTGCCAGCATTTGGTTGAGTCTCTATACGAGAAACATGTACGATATAAGGAGCCTTATCCATAACGGAGTACTTTGTACGACCAATTTGACTTCTTGGTTGTTTGCTCGGAAGAGTGGGTGCAATAATTTCTTCGACACCGGGGCGTTTGCGTGAGTTTGTTTGGGATTGTGATACATCCATCTCTATAACACTACAGACGACATCCGCGAATTGGGATAGTGGGTTCGGAGAAAAAGGAGAAGAAGGGGCTGGAATATCAGGTGGGTCAGGATCAGGGGGTTTATTCTGATCCATCTTGGATAAAACGCGACTTTAACAAAACAATCACAAAACAAACCTGGTTACGAACACAAGAACAACACTCTTCAAACAACAACAAGTCACACAAATGTCAACAACACACAAAAAAAAGCTAAAAATTCTAAACACACGTGCTAGCCAAGAACACTGTGGCGAGAATCCCAAAGGCATGTAAAGTCAGGGAAATTATTTTTTTATCAAAGTGACTACTATCTTAAATTGTCCATATATTTAAATTACAACTGTCATTCATAGTCAGTTGTTTGAAATTGACGTAGTGTGTTTGAGAAACAATCTTCTTCCCTGACCGTACCAAGTGTCAAATAGGCGATTGGCTACCATTTCTTGGTTTCGCTTCCCTCCTTCGAAGGACGCTATTCTTTATTCTATGACATATCTCTGTTTTTATGAAATCACAACATGAATAATACATCGTATAACATTACTGTGGCAGTCGCAGTAGGTCCAGCGGTTATAGAATAGACTTGATCGTTTTGTTACTCTGTGGGTGAAAAGCAAATATGAAGGTATGTATTTGTTCGAGTTCAAAACGGAAATAGATTTTATTTTAGTCTTTAAGTTTAGACATTGCATTGTTGCTGATTGATTTTACGTTTTTGCTATCGATTTCCTAAACATTGAATGGTATTTAGGTGGGACGTACTTGATTGTGCTGAACACCTGGTGGATGAGCTTTCCTAATGTTTAATACACTCTCCTCCATAGTTCTGAGACGATCCTAAGCCTAGGAGAAACATGACGGTCGCTTTATAAATATTATACTTATAAGAACTACATTTAAAGCTACTATAGTTGATGTAGTCGAAAGCCAAAGGTTTTACAATCGGATCAATTTAAAACTTTTTGGTAATTAACAAGATTGCGCTGCTTTTAGCTCTGCCGCAACGTGTTAATAGAAAGCCCTCCCAAAATTTACAAAGAAAAGCATACTGAGTGTCTCTTCAATCCCTACAGCCAAAATCATGACAACCACGAAACTTACTTCCTCCGGTTCTTTGTACTAATTCCCCCTCCTCATTGTTCCAGGACCTTCAATCCGAGATCGAGACCCACCGCGATGTGTACGCATCCCTCACCGGGACGGGGCGCCGTCTGCTCGGCTCCCTGTCCTCGCAGGAGGACGCCGTCATGCTGCAAAGGAGGCTGGACGAGATGAACCAGCGGTGGCACCATCTCAAGTCCAAGAGTATGGCGATCAGGTTAGTCGAAACATTTATTTTTCCTTCTTCGATTTTCAAAGACGTCTTTCGGATTATGTTTTTAACGCGTATCTATGGTATGGTACCTAACCTTTGTATGTGGGATTCTTCATACCCTTGATGCAAAAAATGAAATTTAATTTGTAGCTTTCTAACAGCTGCTGGTTGGATTTGTTTTGTTTTTATAAAATCAAGATGGCGGATTTAAGCCGCTAGTATAAGGCATCATTCAACTTTTTAGTTGTAGTCAGATGTTAAATAATAAATAACCTGTAACTAATCTCAGCGTTCATTTGTTGAATTTGAAATGGCAACCAAGCAGCCTATACTCTCCCACTGCTGGCCAAAGGCCTCCCCCAAATCCTTGAAGTAAATCTTTTCCTGCGCAACCTTTAACCAGCCCTTGCGGTACGCGTTCAGGTCAAGTCATCAGCTGTTTGTAGGCTGCCTGCGGTGACGCCGTCATTCTTCAGGCACCCATTGTGTGCAGACTTTTGCCCAGGGTTCATCGTGCATGCGGCTAATATGGTCATTTTAGCCGCATGTCCCAATTGAGCCTGGCAACCTTCTTTCCTACATCCAGTCCGCCCGTTTTGGAACAAAGCGTGATGTTCCGAATTCTCTATTCTCTTTGGCAAACTCCAAGGCGGAACTTTTGGGGCTCGGTAAGCGACCTGGTTTGAGCACCGTAGGTTAGGATTATTTATTAATATGAATTAGTATGAATTCCGAAAAAAAACTCTGTTTTAATCTATCCTGAACACTTCCACATATTAACCCTATTTTTTTACGCCTTTTTGAGACTCGTAAAAAATAAATATTAAAATTATGTAATGACATAAAAAAAAACAAATATTCTGAACGCTGAGCCGAGCCTACTTGTGTGTTGTGCAAATATAGCTACACTCTACTTATAGATCTGGTGATAGCATGAAAATATTCGGCATTTACGCGGTAAAAACAAAAAACAGTCGTTTATTTTTCATTTCTAGAACTCGTGTCAAACATTCGCTTGTTGTTTTTCCCGCCAAACGGCCAAACGGCAATCTGTCATTCTTGTATGACGTTTTAAAATGTGCGCCCAGATACGTTCCGATGTAGGTAATGAAACGCTGAGGTATTTTTGTTTATTTTTTGTTTTACGTACTATTTGTGTCAGAGTGTATTTTTGTAAAGCGGTTTTACTGTAAAAAACATCGTTTCTGGTAAAAACGGTCAAGTAAAAAAAAACGCATTTATTCATCATCCATTCCCGATCTGAAAAAAACATGTTCTTCCATACATCGACATACGTCACGGTCAATTCTCCAACTGCAAATGTAAGTATGTAATCACAAATATTTTTTTTTTAGTCTGGTTAAACTACAAATTATCGATTTTCGGACTTTTCCCTTAACTAGTGCTGTGAGACCTTGCTTCTTGCCAAACTTGATGATTCAATGCCAACGGGTAGTACTTTAGAGGTTTAATATTTTATTTGGGAGTTTAAAATATGTCGTATAAATGGCCGTATTTTTGTATAATCTTCAACTTGACAGACGGACTTTTTGGGGTACGGAACCCTTTTTTTTAAATTCAATGCAATAACTTCAGGCCCCATTTTAACTACATCCCAAATGATATTTTATCATTAAGTATAGGACACACGCTATGCCACCCAGATCCGTCTCATGCACTCAAAATGTCCTATAACACTATAACGGGCACGTTACCGCCGGCGATGGCTACTGCAACGCTTTGCGGCGACTGGTTGCTAAACCAATTATGTCACTGGTTGCTCGCTTAATTGCTATTAATGTACCGAATTGCGAATAGATGGGTGACGTGACAGTTACGGGAAAGTGTAGTGTAGTGTGTGAAGTGTAGTGTGTGATAGTTGGTTGATCAGAACTGGTTCAAAGGAATCAGGATATATTTAAAATTTATTGGATTGCACTAAATGGCTACAAGGATAAATATTTCCTAATTGTGTGCTGTTTGTAGTCAAAATCAAAATCGAAAGTTATTCAATCTAGGCTGAGAATCAGCACTTGAACGTAAAAATAACAGAACGCCCGCCCTTCAAGCGAAAGTGAAATATAACTATAATATTATTAGGATATTTAGTAGATGGTTAGCAATATAACTAAAACGTTTATACTTTCAGTGGTCACAAAACTAATCAATAACTTGAAACGAACCAAAAAAAACACGTTTTTACATAAACCTACTCGTACTTAAGGCTCCAGTCTCCCACGAAGTTAGCTCCTTGTTCGTGCACTGCCAGGCATGCCTTTTAAGTTCTGTAGTTTACATATTTACCGCCAATTTTGAATTTAGAACTTTTCAATATTTACATTTGATGGAATTTAGAATATCAAAACAATTGAAAGAATTGGGATTAATGCAGTTGTAGAGTCACAACGATGTTTTGAATCTTCAGGTCACGTACGAAAATTAATCTTATAATGGAAAATGTCCCAGCAATAATTTTCTATCACTTCCGAAGAGGCCCAACACGGCTTCAGTGTTTCGATGAGCTAACATCTGTGTTCCATGGTGAAAACCTTAGGATTGTCGAACGCTGCTATTTAGAATTCCAGCGTGGACATACCAGTCTTATTGAAAATTCTCGTGAAAAACGTACAAAATTCGCCTTCACTGAAGATGACATCGTTGCTGTGACAACTAATCTTGCATGAGGCGCTTGTTGTGAGAAAGCTTGTTTCCTGTTGAATACCGCATTTGCTTTCCGACGATCATGAGGCGCCCGCGTCAGATGGTTTAAGAAAACTCTTCAAAGGTTCATCCCATGCATATCTTTGCCTACGGACTTGATTCCAAACAGCAATCTACAATCTGGGTCTTTCAAGTTGAGCAAAGCCGACTAAAGTTGTTCGCTCTCGAAGCACTTCATAGTATTTAGATGGCGGCTACGTTCGTGGCGAGAACCGGTCATGTTGCGACGATTGCACTTGAAGATCGTAGAACGGGTAATGCCGAGTGCTATACCACAGTTTGTTTCCCAAAAGTCATCACCGAACTTCGGAAATCTAACCCAAAGCGACGTATTATTCTGCACCATGACAACGCAAGTTCACACAGCGCACGTCAAACGATTGAGTTTTAAAGCAGTAAAACGTAGAAATTCTTGGCTATCCTTCATACAGTCCTTTTTTTTCCGGGTTGGAAAATCCTCATGGATGTCCTCCGTCCTAGGGCGGGCGGAGGGGTCTGTCAGACTCATACTGACTAAAAACCACTCCGGTGTTCCATCTCACACCTTCGTCGGGGTCACGGGAACATACGATTCTTCCGCAACCCCGACTGGTGCCGGCCCGCCTCTGCGGGCCTCCTCGGGTTGGGGGCAGGAGTGAGGTGTTTGACTCCCCTCGCAACGTCTAAGAGGGGCGCGCGTGGAACACTACGCGCCGCCACCTCGGGTCCTGATGTATATTGGGGCGGCGGACGTCTCCGAGTCGTCCCTGGACCCATTTAGGGGGGCTGGAAGAGGGCGTTGTCCGCCCTCCGCCTGCGCCCGGTGCGCCTGCTGCGGATCGGGAGAGTGGACGAGATCTCTCTCTCTCTTTCCGCAACTTCCTTCTGCGAGATCACTGTTTTGCAGAAGGAAACCACCGTGTCCCAGGACTCGACGCTGCCGACCATCGCACCCAATCCTCCATACAGTCCTGACTTAAGCCCCAAAGATTTTTTAAAATTTCCTAAAATTAAGAAAACTCTTCGTGATCAAAGGTAACGATATAGTCGTCGCTCTCAAATCTGCCTTATTGAACACCACCTTTGGAGTGGAATAAATGTTTTAATAACTGGTTTGAGCGAATGGTAAAGTGTATTATACCTCGTGGTGAATACTTTGAAAAACAATAAAAAGTACTCTTTAGGTTCTAGTTGTTATTTTTCCTTCAAACGGCAAAACTTAAAAGGCATGCCTCGTACTGGCAAAGTTTAGCATTAAGTTCATAACTTATGTAGAGAAAATACACTTTTTATATTATACTATTAATAATGGCAGCTACGAGTTTGAAATCTGTGTCCAGTAATGAGTAATGAGGTCTCCATTTCCCCTATTAAAGATGTTTTATTAACCTAACCACAGGGAAAAACTCGGCAAACCGGCAGCTTTGACAAAGCCATCTCCACAAAATGACATACACAGAAAATTCATATTTAGCTGCGTACCATTCCCTATAGAAAGTTTTCAAACTACCCGCAACCTTCCAAACTAAAAGTAGAAAATGAAACTCATTTCGCTGGACCAGGAATTAATTTACGAAGTGTCACAACATCGCACTCCATCTACGGCGAGGAGAGGGGAAAATAGTTGTAAACTACCCCCCACAAATTGCATACACTTACTACTGAAGGTTTTTGATAGGAAATAAATTGAATAGCTAATTCTGTTTGAGATAGATCGATCTTCGGATAAGCCTTGTGGCTGGGATATTATGCAATTATTTCCTAACTTATTTTGTTAATTGGTCAGATCACATCTTAAGGTTAGCAAACGTTAGAAGTATGAAAACTTAAAAGTTTGGCTCAATTTTTTTTAATAAAAAAAATTGATTGAGGTTTATTTAGTAAATTAACTTTGATATGCTCAAACTCTACTCAAATATACCACAAAAATAAATAAAATTGGTAGGTACCGTGTGAACAACTAAAAACGCGAGCTTAAATTAACCCTCAAATACCGCCGCACATGGGACTTTAAAAAAGTTCAGCGTATTCACAGACGCTGAACAAAAACTGCCCATTAACTGTTATTTATGGGGGAGAAAAACATGGGGGACTATCACATGGGGTTATAATGGAAATATGTCGTTTAATAGGTGAGACTAATGGGGGTGTAAGTAATGATTCGATTATTATATAAATGTGCGCTACCTGTGATGGTGAGATTTTCCGATAACATGTCGGTTGCTTTTATTCTGTTGGTAATTTGTAGTTTCCTTCTTTTTTTTTTATTGAGTTTATGTTGTACGTAATGCAAAAAGACAATAGGTATATGACACACTAGCACTTCGCCCGCGACTTTGTCCGCGTGGATTACGAAAAAAGAAATTGCCTATGTTCAACAGACATAATTTCGGCTTGTAATGGTAAAACAATTTTTCAAATCGGTCCAGTAGTTTCGGAGCCTATTCCATACAAACAAACAATCAAATCAAATATAAGTGTAGATGTAGACGAAAAACAGTCAATTGTACAATCTAGCCTAATATTATTATTATTAGGTGCGCAGACCTGTATCGTAGCATTCCGAGATGTTTTCGGCTTCGTTTTTTTTTATAAATATTTCGCTTCGTGTGTTATTATTATAATACACATTATTTATATAGCCTGTACTGTCCCACTGCAGGGCTAAGGCCTCCCTTTCCTTTTTCCACTCAACTCGATCCTGAGCCATCTTGGACCTATATGTGTCAAGTTCATCCCGCCATCTCGCTTGGGTCTTCCGCGATGCCGTCATTTGCATCAAAATAATAAATTCATACTTACCTACATCTTTCCAAGAGTCCTTTGCTAAATCGTCACTTTGACACCCCATAGATTTCCTTTCCATGACAATTCAACTGTACAATATTTAATCTAATTCAACTCAAAATTCTTCGAATGCTTCCTTATCATCAGTCGTAACATTAAGAACACTTCTATTAAACTAAAAATGTATTTCTGTCCCTCTCTACTATTTAAACTGTGTATAACTCTGACCCACTTCAGCGTTAAAAGGGTTGACGGGACTCAGGGTTGTCAATTAACAGAAAATTAGATATTAACTTTGTCGAAGAGTTTATGGTAACTTTTATTACTTTAGTATTGTTTTAAGATGTACGTTTCTTCTGAGACACTATGGCGGATTTTCTTGAAAGTTATATTAATGTGGCAAAAGGGACGCTGTTAAAGATATTATCGCTACGGTAATTGAATTTGGTGATAGTAACGATACTACCTATTATTTATCGTGAAAGGATATTGGTTTCGGTAGTAACAGTGTTTCAGAATGATCCATGGCGTCTTTGTTTATGGTAAAGGGTGGTATCGACCATGTAGGCAATAGATTCATATAGTATCAAGTCGTAATGATTAACCTATTCACCATTACGATTGAACTCTTGATTCTTGATATGCCTATAAATAATATAACACTAAAAACATGGCTATCGTAGCTACACGGGATGAAAACTCTTTTATTAAAGATGAGATGGTTTAATCAAATTATCGATCAATCAGTATTAAAATCCCAATATCTCCACACACACAGAAAGATATTTAACAAAAAGGAACGGTCTCCAATTAAGTCTGAAGTGCAAACAAGTAGATTTATTTGCAAGCGGCGCCGATCGCAGGCTCCATAAATAATCCTTCGACAAAAAATTAAACTTTCGCCTGTGTTACGGTCATTCTCAATATAGACAGCCATTTGTATTTGGGCTAGCAAAATGGCGGGAGATGTTCCGTTATACTTCGAGCATCATCTGCGTAACAAAAAAAATCTGTAGACTTTTGACATTAAGTCAACTTCTGTTCTTAATATGTGTTTGTATTATTGATTAATTAAATACAGTGTAAATACAAGTTGTATCAGGAAGGTGTCGTCATACCATACCTGCTCAACCCTGATATATTTTTCCGGAATACGATATCGGTCACAAGGAGAAAGTCGTTCGGTTCCTTTCTGATACACGCTGTATTCATTTATAACTTATTTAACGAATCCTAACACAAGCCCATAATTATAATGTACACCCTTATATTTGTCCACATCTTTAAAAAGAAAGAAAGAAAGAAAAATTGTTTATTCTGCACAAACAAAACGCACATTACAAAAAAATAACATAATTTACACACATACAAAGTGGCCACAGGCCTCGTATTTAGCATTTAAAAGTATTATAATGTTGTCTTTCTTATACAAGCTTCAGCTTGTATCAGACAAATAACCTTCCTCCCCCCGCCTTCCCTTTAATTTTCCTTAATACTCGTACATTGAAAAATCATTTTAAAAAAAACAGAATTTTCCTAGCCTGTAAGGTGAAAAAGTTGTAGTAGGTACCTACTTACCAAACATAACTAATGAAAATGATGCCATACATACGCCAGAAACTGCTTGATCACTGTAAACCAATAGAAAAGCCTTCACTGTTTACCAAGATCTATCAAACTTGGAAATCATTTATCTTTTATAATACGCTTGGTTTTCTTTCGTCGCCATTTCCCTGGCCCCAAACCGATCAGTGAATTAATCATTCAAACTTAACGACGTGTCATAAATCTGGAGTTTCCCTCGACGGGAATCGAACCGTGTACTGTTCGTACTCAATTACGATGTGCCGTTTATGTAAATCATATTTGCTTTTATTTAGCTGTTTTCGTATATTTTCGCTTTTTGTGCCGGCAAGGAACGGTAAAGCGAGCTTCATTCTTCGTTTATAAATATGATCTATCAGCAGTAGGTCAGTGGTGGTTTTTTATATGCAAGCGATTCTGTGGCAATAAACCAAATTTTCTCACTTTTTACCCGACTACGATAGTAAAAAAGAGGGTTATGATTTTGACCGGTATGTATGTATGGGGGAGGCCTATGTCCAGCAGTGGACATCTTTCGGTTGAAATGTTGATGATGTATTCATCATGTATGTATGAATGTATGTATGTTCATCTGTTCCTCATAACTTCTAAACTACTTAACATAATTTGACAAATGAGGTATTGTTGGAAGCATATTGATCGTCCGCTGGTTAAAGGCTATATGACGTCACATTCATATGAATATGGTGCCCTCTAGAGGACGTAGTCATTAACTATATTTTTATTATAATGGCATGTTGTTAGTAGTTTCCCGCAGTTGTGTTTATAGTATTATGGTGACAGTATCTGATAATGACAATAGTTGGTATATTAATGATATGATAAAAATTAAGAGGGAAACCCTTCTTGGTGTTGTGGTCTCAAAGCAGGGTGCTGAGCGTGGTGGGGTTCGATCCCCTGGTTATATTAATATGGAGTCTTCTTTCTAAAAGACTTACCGCAAATTACTTGAGACTATTGAACTGGCTTTATGTGTGTGTACATTCATCTCTAAATACGGGCGATGATTTTGTGAAGGGTGATTTTATAACAGAAAAACAATACCTACTTAAAGTTGAATCATGGTCGTAATCTGGCTGTAACCGTAAAATGCGACGATAAAATGCTTTAAAGCGATATATTACACAGTTTTATATCAGACAACAGCTACTGCTTTACGAAGACACGCATGCAGATCGCGTTTTATTGAGCTTGGGGCGAGGTGCGACTGTGAGCGTCAAGCGCTACTTACACCCTTGTTATTCTGCTTAGAAATATTGAACTCGGTTCACCAAGATTTATCCTCGATTACTATCTTGTTCTACAAATGCCTGGTTGCTGAATATTGGCGCCACTGACATGATTAATGATTTCCCTAATGTTACGAAACACCCTTATATAAGGGTGTTAGTTTGCAGGAGGCGATTAACAGAGAACGTCAGAAGTAAAGGCATGATTTTCTGATAATACATACCTCCATACGATTAGGTATTTATATGAAATAGTATGTGTGTCTGTACAGATCTCGATGGAATTTGGCACAAAGGTAGACCTTGGCCTGGATAACTAAGTATACTTTTTATCCGTACGCTCCCGTGAGATAATTTCTGATGTCCAAGCTGCGGGTATAGTCTAGTGATAATAATCTGTCTGCAAAGCATAGTGATTATGGTCGTAGGACCAATCCCTTAAGTGCCTAAAACGGTATTACGCTGCATTTCAATATGAACCTAGAATCAGATTAACATACGTCATAACATTTTCCAATCTATCCCCATCTGCAACCTCAGAAAACGACTGTTTTAGTGCCAATGGGCGGATAATCGAACCTGCTTTATACTTCCACCGCAGAATGGAGTAGTGCTGCAGTTTTATCTGCGCTATCACATGTAAAGTGGGTAGTAAACAGTAGTGCGCGTTCACTTTAATGGTTAGATTCTTATGGCAGCAGGTTTATGGGTATTGTGGTGGAGTTGAGGATGCTTTCGACGGTTAGGAGGAGTCGTGGCATAGAGTGGTACACAGCGGTGGATTTTAGTGTCCAAAAGGCTCTATTAGTTCTTAACTAGCTTTTGCCGGCGGGTTCACCCGGAGTGCGGAAATGTACTACCGGGATAAAAAGTATCCCTTGCGTTAATCCAATTTATAAACTGATAAAATATATTACTTACATTTTTTAATTGTCCTAACTCACTATTAAAGTTTCTAATGATATAGTTCAATCATGATTTGAAAGACACGTAGCGCCATCTAGCGTCCTAAAACAATTGTGTGACCGTCGAAAGTTATTGTTCTTTTTCCTCGGGAACAGTACTTTTTTTTTGTAAAAAGGTTATAAACAAAACAACTTACTTTCGCATTTATAATATTAGTTAGGATTAGGATTCGAAGTTGGTAAAAACCTTGTTCAAGCTAACATTCAAGGCAATATAAAAAAATAAAAGAGTTTATTACATCAACTCATGTAAATTACATTTTTAAGTTTTGAGTCAGCTTTTAAGCAAAGATTTGCTTGTATTAGGTGTTTCCACTCTTCCAGTTTACACATACTATAAATATGCGTGAGAAAATAAACAATAGATCATTTTGAAACCATGCCAATGGTTTTTAACAAAATAAATAGTTCAAAAAGTATATATAAAAAAGGAATAAGGAATGCGCACAGTGGAAACCACAAAAGAAAACACAAAAAACATAATCATCATCTTTGCAATTTCTTTGGAGAAATTTCTGGATTATTTGGAAAATGTTTTTGTGATTACTTAGTTACATTACAGTCAATTATTGCTTCAATTGAATGGTGTGCCACAGACAATAAACGTGTCTCGAAAGGTGCTTTATCCTGAAAAGTGTATGGTATCAACAACAGTAGGATCACGGAAAAGGGAAACATAATATTATTTTGTGGATCAAAATGTGAAATGGAGGCTTGATCCACAAAATAAAATTGTGTTTCCCTTTTCCGCCGGAATTATTATCTTAAGCTTATGAAAACTTACCATGATAATGATGCAACTACCAAAACAAAGGAAATCTATTCCGTTCCAAAAACATAACACACTACTCCCCCATCATGGACGTGTAGGTTACCATAATCTGTTCAAAAATTTACCGGTAAACCCATCCAACTGTAAGCTCCTCTGCGGTACATGAAGCCTCTCCTCGGTTAGTGTTGAACTTGCGTCCTGTGGTCAGGACCCAGGTGGGCCCCAGGCCCCTGCGGTTATGCGCCCTTTGTGGCCCAGTACGCCCCTGTGTTTGTATCACTTCGTTGTCAAACCTTAAGGATTAAGAAGGGATCTATGTTGTATGGTCCTTGAAATCCTTTTTGTGTTAGTTTTGTTAAAATATGGTTTTATCTAGCCGTGTTTACCAACTGCAGAAACATCGAACCTTTAGCGAGATATCGTAAATTCGAACAAAGGTACGGTCAGCAATAAAACTCGATTAATATTTCAATTTTTTAATCTTAAATATCGAGCAAAATATTCATAAAAATTTGACTTGATATAAAATTTTAAAAAGCTCTATTTTATTCATTAAACGCTGAAAAGGAAAGTGTCGAATCGTTTTATATCAGTTAAAATGATATAACAGTTTGAATCGACTTTTGTTGCTGACTGCACCATTCAACCTCCTTTCAAAGTCAAAAAGTCAAAGTCAAATAATTTATTTCAAATAGGCACATAGGTAAATAGCACCTTTGAACGTCATCATTTACAAATAAATAGAATTGGTGGCAAAAGGTATGTATGCAACAGTACACCAATAAAAACTTAGGCGGCAGAAATTATCACGGTTTTATGAGATTGGTCTCTAAATTAAATGAACGTAAAACACGTACAGCTTAAATCTGAAGTTGGGTGTAGAGTTGCGCAACTATCTATACTTTAAATATCGATGAATAGATCTGTCTTAAGAAGAACATAATTGTATCATGTTTATTTCTTATTCGCTTAACCATTTATTAATAATCGCGAAGTAAAGCCAAAATTTAACCTAAAAAAATATATGGCTAATCTGAAAGTAAGATAACCTTCAGTAGTACCTATAGTTACTGGTTGTAACTTTACTCCGTGTTTATTAATTAGGGGGTTGGTGTTCTCTTTATTTCGTTTGGTTAATATTGGGCTGGCTTTTTGTAATTTAAATAGACCTAGAAACTAGTTAAATGTTATTATGTATACCATACCTACTGTAGCGAAATAAAAAGGAAATTCCACTTCTTTGACAAGTTTAATTTATTAAAAACACCGAATCAAAATAAAATGTTATAATAAAACAGTTACGGAACACGTATATTAGCCTAAACGAAAAGAGAGTACGAAAAAACTTTATGTATATCGGATGGTAAAACTTTGTTACGCATTTCGCAGGACGAACGGCGATCATGTAGTAGTAGTAGTTCGAGACCAGCTAGGTCATTTTGGCCAGCGGGCCAAAATGACCTAGCTGGTCTCGAACTCCAAGCCGGCCGGGTTCTATAACCGCCGGGCAGGGTATAAGCGACCCAATAGCTCGCAAGACGGTGAATAGTTCGGTATCCGGAAAAGAAAAAACGAAAGCACCCCTTTTTAAGTGGTGCTGCACCTACGACAAGTAAAATAGGGTATTACACCAGAGAAAAGGCAAAAAATTCCGTAAATCAGGAAAAATACATACCAGATTTGAAGAAATCTTTCTCCGTTTGTGTAAACATAAAGAATTATAACTAACTGTAAACCATTTACAGCGGAATTAAGCTCAATACTCCATTAAACCATTAAAGACTCCCTTTAAGGCTACAAAAACGAAAAAAAAACATGAAAATCGACTGGAATCAATTTATATTTTTCCGCAACAATTGTTTTTTGTCAATAATCAAATAAGGTCAAAACTTTAAAAAAAAAACAGAACGTAAATGTAGTGTAAACCTATTTTTCTATAATATGTAATACTTATTAGAGAAAAATAGGTTGTAACCGCAGAGGTCATGCTGCACTACGTCAAATTAAACACGAATGAAACTAAACTAGAACTGGTGGCTTACGGCTTGCAATCGCTTTTTCTCTCAACTGACATAAAATTTACAACTTCTATCGATACTACCATCCCATCCTTAGGCGCTATCCAAAATCTCCGGTATCATCGCAGCGCCGCGGCCAAATTTCAACAATTGTACTTCCCTTTGTGCGAGGGCCAACTTTTTGAGTTATAGCCCTGGCTCGCTGCTTACCCGCTGATCTTTATACGGCTTCATTTTATTAGGGATTAGCTATATAGGGATCCTGTGGTTGCAAGGAACTGGGAACAGGAATAATTTGCGTGCTTGAAGATATTAACAATAAATGTTCTTCATTTTGATTGAGAATCTTGTCATTGTAACTTATTTTGGTAATGTATTTATTTAATCACTACAATATTGCGGCCTGGAATGGATTTTGATTCCTTAAATCTAAGTAAATCATTAGTTATCAATAAAAATTCGTTGATTTTTACTACAGTTTTTATCGATATTTTTCCCTTGTATTTCAAGGGTGTCAGGGTTCAAGTGCCTAACTATTTACAACGTAACTTTTCTTAGGATTTTAAACAATAACATAACTACTTACTCTTTCCATAAAACGGAATGACCTATATAAACTAAGTCTAGATTATCTGTTATCATATTTTTTTCAAGTTTAATCTTTTTCCACAGTCACACTCATTAGTTCTTACAAACCCCCACTAATAATACTCTCTCAATTCTTCACAGAAACCGCCTGGAGAGCAACGCAGAGCACTGGTCAGCATTACTGCTGTCTCTGCGAGAGCTCACCGAGTGGGTTATCAGGAAGGAGACTGAGCTCAACGCGCTAGCTCCTCCCAGGGGCGACCTGCCTGCGCTCTTGAAACAACAGGTATGAAGATCTCAAGTTACTTTATTAACGTCACGCGTGCTTTATGCAGGCCATGCCCATGTTACAAACGGTTAAAATGTATTTCGGGTGTAGGAGGTTCGTGCAGCGACTAGAGACTGGTGTCTTGATAACGCCGTTGCCTCTCCTAACACATTAGTAATAAGTAAATGTCAGATAACCACATCTATTGATTGAGAAATTCTTGATCAAAAAGTAAAATTTTCGTACTGCAGTTAAACTTTTAGGACCTAGAGATATAGGCAGTTCTGGTTCTAAACGGGCTAAACGACGCAATTTTGGTCACACACCTCAAAATGGGCGACAATTCGGCAGAAGTAATTGTTTGGAGCCGGCAACTTGTTTCAAATTGCTTTAAGAGCTACCTCCTAGTAATAAACCTAATAGTTGGTAGTAAATAATTGGATGTTTTTGTTCACCTTTCAAGTATCTAAGTTGAATAAAGCGAAGTAGAATACAGACCGCATCTATCATCACTATGCATAGAAAAACGTGATATGTAGAAAATCTAGACGTTTTGCTGTCTGCTTAATATTAACTAGTTCAAAACAGATGTAGGTTTGCATAAGTTTCCCCAAAGAGTTTCATGGACTTTGTCATAGTTTCATACATTTAAGAATCAGGAGCACTGACTCATTGAGAAAGAACTGACGAACGATGTCTAAAAACCAATGATGAGGTGGAATTCAACAGCAGAAGGAATTCTGTAATAGATAGATCTGTAACCGTAAACTATGTCACCCTAAATCGGCAGAAGAGTCAACAAAGAACCTACACACAGCGATAAACAATTTGACCGCACTAATCCGCGGATCGCGGCTACATCAACCGCGTACTATTGCCGTTTCAGGCACAGGGACAATACAGATTGATACAGAAGTTCACAAGTGTCAGGCGTGAGTGTCAGGAGTGTCAATGCCATTTCTGCCTTTGTAGCGGAAGCATTTAAAACGTTCGATTAGATAGGTACATTCAACAAGCTAACAGTCTTCACCGGTTTTGTAGCTGAGGGTCAGGGGGGCTAGATCGAAACACACGTCTGATGTCAGACGAGAGTGTGATGAGTTGATGCAAGTGGTGCTTCTGCTCTTTATTATCTCGTACCTAGCAGAGGACTAACAATAAAATGGCGTGCTCAGTGGCGGGAATGTGTGGAATGTTAACAAGCGTTTAGGGTACGGATAATCGGCCCTAATCAAATTCTGTGGCTAATGTTCGGGAAATATGGGCTTTAGGCAGATATTCTATTGAATTAACAATGTAACAGGAATTCTTAGGCAAGTTTCTGAAGCATTTAGCTGAATTTAAGCCTTCATTGTTTTTTTCTTGCCGAAAACTACACCTACCAATCTATAATGTTACGAATTTTATTATGATGTGGGCAGATATAGATTTATATGAAAAACTCTATCTCTCACAAGGATTTTATCCTATAGCTGCATTTAGTCACAAATCTCCCAATGCACAGGAAATTTAAAATACGTACCCACTACTATTATAACCCCAAATTCCCATTCCAGGATGACCACCGCGCGTTCAGAAGACAGCTGGAAGACAAACGACCAGTCGTCGAAAGCAATCTCCTGAGTGGCAGACAATACATCGCGAATGAGCCTCCGCTGTCCGACACTAGCGACACTGAGGGTAAGTGGCAACATCTGTTCGTAAAGATATGGAGATGTGCGGTAGTGCGACTTTGTTCTATGTGGTGTCGCTGATTCACCGTTTGTTGCGTGATTATCCTTCCAAACACCTGATGTTAGACTTAGATCTTACTCTCTACTTAGATTATCATTTATGTGCCTATAAAAACGATTGGTTGATTGATTTGTAACCATGCAAAAACAACTTCTACCTACGGTATTAAAAAAATTCAAAATGAATTCCTAAAAGTGCTTATAAAGTAGAATATAATGTCACGCGGTGCGCTAAAAATGCCGTAAAACTCGTTTCTCTTACTAATCAATAATAGAATGGAAATGAAAAACATGGAAAAGGTTTTCATTCTGAACCGCGCTGGATACGAAATACAAATGCCATCGTACCTACCGCCAAAACATCAATATTCACAAACAGGTATAAAACAAAATATGGCTAGAAGGACTAGTTTGTACAATATTCAAAAAGTAGGTCACACATGTCATGTTTTGTTTTTACTTTTTGATACTATCTGCAGTCGCTAAAATATTAAGATATTGTGAAGATATTTATTTGAAGTGTTGGAAAGCTAGAACACAGATGAGAAATAAATTAGGCTATAAATACTTATAGCCTATAAATACTTATCGTTTAGGTACGTTACGCATCCCCGTTAACGTTAATATGTTCTTACTGCACCTTCTGACAACATATACACTCCGTACCTGAAGCCTGTACATCAAAACGCATTGTTCCGGACCACTGGCTATTCACACGTTGATTGTTGCCTGACTTGCCAGATATTTGCATATTTGATGTCGACACCGTATTGTTATTGAGACGGGGTCTTAGGTCACATAGAACCTATGAATTTAGTGTAGTACTGTGCCAAGTGTCGTGACTCTAAGATTACGACATTTAAAGAGATACCGACTGTTTTTACATGCTCCTTTTGCTTAGTGGCCCTTTCCCTTTACCGAGAAGTCGTGCTTCTGTATGCATTCTTTCAATATGTGATTTATTTACACAGTATTGAAAACTTGTGACTACCTATTGTTCTTCTCTTGTAAATATGTCGTTGGTGTGCCTTGCTTTAATAAATAAATATGCTAAGGGCAATTAACTAAACGCGTTTAGCACATCTAAAACGCGTTCACGGGCTGTCAGTGTCAAAATTGTTATGAAATGTTGACACTGACAGCTCTTGAACTGGGTTTAAAACTGCTGTTTGCGTTCAGTTTCATTGGTGAAATCGGCACTAAATCCTCATCATCATCTCAGCCAAAAGACGTTTACAGGTGGACTTAAAGGCATCAACGATCACATCGGTAAAATGTATAGCTACGGTGCGCAGGTACCTATACTTTTGTCATTTAATTTTCTTTTCATCTCTGACATTTCCAAATTCAATTCACAAATCTGTCAGAACTGAATACAAAACAAAATCCAGCCATTAATAGAGACACAGCCGTTGAACGAAACGCAAATCCTAACCTTAAATCGCTCTATCACAAAAGCGCAGCAGAAAAGGGTGAACGAGTGAATGAATGAACGACTGAACGCAATTAGAAGCGTACCGGCCGCGCTAATTGCAAATTCCGTGCGGACCGGCTCAATCAATATAGTTTGCATTCACAAGGTGATAGCAATCGGCTAGCGCCAATCAATTGGCAGCTGCTGTGATTGATTGCGCAAGGCGATTATGTTTTTAAGCGGTCAGCGGTTGAGGGTTAAGTGCGTTTTAATGACTACTGGGCCTTTGTGGTGTGTTTGATGATTACTTGTATGGATGGCCAGAGGTTTGATTCGGGTATGTTTTAACATTGGGCTGCAAATTCTGGTAACTATGTTGCCTAGAACTGGATGGAGCGAGTTTTACTGTGATTGTTAAAATAACGTTAAGATTTTTTTAGACTCTTTTTAAATGCAATACGTCATTAATCTTATAGTTTCATAGACACTAACTCTTAAATTAAATTTTTTTGTATGGTATCAAAAACTACGACTAGCTTCAGGCTCAGTAGCAACGTAATTTCTAACATTCGTAAAACACTTTTAATTTTCGTAGTAGGACCCTAGGTGAAACCCGATACACCTTACTACAGTTGCCACTCAAATACTTAATCCAATTAATGCCAGTTTACTAGCAACCAGCATAATAATTGGCAAGTCGACAAGTACGAGCTTAGTCCTGTGATACTGCCAGCTGCCAGTCTCTAAGATGAACGGATTACACGTCTGGATGCCTAACAGCCCCCCTGTCGACTGAGATGTCGCTTTCAAAATGGCGGGTACTTGCCAAATTATGTCTCGTTTTCACGTTATTTATTATTGTAATGATAGTGCTTTTGTGTTTGAATTAAATGATAAAAGTCATTACTAAGATCTTTTTCTTTTGAAGAAAAATAAAGGGCTAGGTTTTATCTCAGACAGACATTAGACAAGATTTAAACTTCAGATAAAGTTACAACCTCATACAATCTCATCTCATCTTTCAATAGTAATTTCCCAATAGAAACTATTCCATAAATTGAAAGTAAGAAATCAAAGCTATATCGATAAAGTATGGGGGCGTACGTAACCGTCCGTAACGGCCATTGGTTGAGTCGTAAATTTGAAAATGGAACCGACTCGGCGGACCAATGCCGGAGGACGATTTGAAATACGTCAGCGACCATTCGAACATGGCGTCAATTTTATCGGAGAATTAGAGATACGAGGTCCTTTTATTTGGTGTTACTGTTTCTGTGTGAATTTATTGTGTTTTGATTTGTTTTACTCATGGGGTACGCGATAAAGATACTGTTTGTATAAATTGGCACAAACCCCAGAGACGTCATTATCAGTTCAAAGAAGCTCATCATCCTTACCACAGAAAAAATGTTTTAAAGCTGCTTAGCTCTCCTGAAAAAGCATCTGATGTGAAACTAACAGAAAACATTAAATATTCTGAAAGTTTCTGAATTGCACTCATTGCTTTCGGGATTAAGTTCACCCAAATCCCCTGACGACAATTGCACGCAACAGCCGCTTCGTCCCAAATTCACGAAACTAGTGACAGAAAAAAACTCGACTAAACTCGTAAGTCGATTGGCGCGGTTGCCAGTGTTGCCACTCTAGTGAAAATATCGAGTTGCATTCCGAAAGTCTTTTTTAAATGACAGCTATTTTCTTTCTCGTTTCTCTGGTTATGTATTTATTAGGAGATTTTATGAACAAAATGAAATGGAGTATAGATTTATGTGAGAAGTGTAAATCAGTTTCACCATTATAATAAATAAATAAACTTAAATTATTTGTATCCATTACATATGTTACTTCGCAACAACGAATGTATTAATTATTAGCTGCATCACGCGGTTTCACCTGCATAAGGTTCGATTCTGTGGGAATATCGAGATAAAAAATATCCCCTGTTCTAACCTAGGTCATGGTCTATCCATGTTCCAAATTTCATGCAAATCCGTTCAGCCGTTTTACCGTGAAAGCGTAACAAACAAACAAACGCAGTTTCACACTTATAAGTTTATTTAATTATGAAGGATGATAGGGTATCGGTTCCATTATTGTCTGTTAATTTTCTCAGTTATCGCCAAAAAGTATAAGTAGGTACATACACTAGATATAAGTAATTTTCAAAACTGTCCCATAACGCACTGGTCAGTAGAAGTAGCATTTTAATAAACTGGTGAAATCCTTCAAAAGAAAATAATAGGTACAAAATCATTAATAGGTTGAACTATGCAGCACTATGTTCAAAAGGCGACATTAACTAAATTACTGAACCGTAACAGAGAAAAATGTTACAAGATTATGAAAAAAAATGAAAAATATTCGGTCGACAGCGCCGACGCCGACGAGTGCCTCGTTTGAATTCGTGGACGAGTGACAAAGCGAGTGGACTTGAAAAATCTACTGGTTTTATAAAAAATATATCCCTGCTAGTTTGTTGTGGGATACTTATATTTTATAGGAATGCAGGTAAACGTTGTAGGTTAGGAGGTCGATGTACCTATTGAAGGTTCACTAAGCTAGGTTGTAGAGAGCGGTATATTTCCATTTGTGAACTTCTCTGGAAATAATATTAATTCTTGCTCATGTTGTCTTGAAAATAGAAATCCATCATTTGCTTACAATGTTACTTTACAGAAATCGTCTCGAATCGCCTTACGGCGGCATGAAAAATTTTCAAATATTGTTTTTAAAAAAACTTGATAAGTTAGAGAACTTTTGGCAGATATTTCTCGGTTCTTAATAAACGTATTTCTAGTGAAATTTACTTGCTTCTTCACTACATCAAAACCTCACAACCTCTCAAATACTAATATCAAAAGCAGCAACATTTCCTCCCCCGCCGAAATACAGGCAACTCTGAAACTATGCCAGTATTGCCAGTGCAATTTCCAAAGTGAACGCAGAAGAACGTCGGCGTGGAAGTAACGTTATAATTATTAAATTCCCTCCGGCCCCGCTACCCCTCCACTTGCTGGAACGCGAGGGTAGGCTCACGCTCCAAATATTGAGAGCTCAACGCTCGACGAAGGCCCAAGTTGCTACTTAACACTCAAAAGCTGTGACATGTTTATTTTTCGTGTTGTTTTTTTGTCCTGGCAATTGAGGGTTAGAGTTTCGGATTATTGTGTTTATAGGGTATATTGATATCAAGTAAACGCACAATGTAAGCGATGGAAATAGACAGTATGTTTTTTTTTTCTTCAGTTAAACCATTTACAGGCACTTTTGAATTGTCAACAAGTTGGTCAGTCAGAAATATGAAGCTAGTTGCCCATTCCAAAGCGTAGTAGGTACCTATGGAGAAGAACGGGCAAGAAACTCCATGGACACTCTTTTAAATAATATTTTTGTTACAAATATATTAGTTACATCATTAATGTTGACACTATAGGTGAGACGATGTACAAAAACCGTTCACGTTAAAAGCGTCCAGAGTGCAGCAAAACATAATTAAACACAATCCAAAAAATAAACTATTAAAATAAGCCGTGGCAGCTAAGTGATGACCAGTCCCAACTGACGGCGCCCGTTCACGAACATGACGCATGGATCAGCACCATTCAGCTCAAGCATTTTGAAGGGAGCTAAATGATCCAACACACGCGCCACCGTCAGCGAGACATTTGAGTGAGCATGATATACTATCAGCCGCCAGGGCACATTCAAGTCAATCTGTGTGTGGTTATATAATATATTTTAGGCAAAATAACATTTTTTAAATTAAATGTTGAAAAACTACTGCGTAGGGATTTAATTTAAAATTGATTTCGCGTTTTTAAACATTGCGTACCTTATATTTTTTCATGTCAAAGCATTTTTATAGATTTTACTTCAAACAGCTCGCCATTTATGTGTAAAGCTTTCTTAAATAGCCTAAAAAGTGTTTGTGTAATTAAGAATCTGTAGGTAACATCTCACTTCTATCCCAATGATAATTAGTTGATTAAAAGAAACAAATCACTCGATCAATTGAAGTTATATTTTGTATGGTCTTAAAATATTTAGAAAAACCTCACTCATTCGCTGAAGCATTTAACCGAGATCAGGGAATTCTAGTAGGTACCAATGAATGTATATGCTGCTATTATTGAAAAATAACATTTATTTCATACTAGGTTCCGCCCGCGGTTTTACACGCGAAGTGTGTCGATAAAAAGTATGTGCTATGTCCTTCCCCAGAGTGCCATGTCTCCCTGACAAATTTTATTTAAATCCGTTCAGTGAATACAGACAGATAGACTTTCGAATTTATAAAATTATTTTGGTGTTAGTATGTATCTAACAGTCCCTCTTCTTCCAGCGAACCGCGAGAACGAAGGTGACTCCCGCGGCTACCGCTCCGCTGAGGAGCAGGCCCGAGAGTTGGCCAGGTCCATCAGGAGGGAGGTGGCTAAGCTGGCAGACAAGTGGAACACCCTGGTCGACCGCAGCGACACCTGGGGACGGTGCCTGGACGAAGCTGTTCAGGTAGGATTCTATTATTTAAGATTGAGTGAACATTATGATTTAACGCGTAAGTATGTCGCGTTGTGTGAGGACCGCCATTGATTGAAATACTAGTGCTGTGACATTCTGGCTACACGTTAGCGATTTGGGGTTGTTACTTTTTGCTTTTGAGAAGCGTCATGGACATGAAACAAAATCGGCGTCAATGGGGCTTCTGTATGTTTTATGAATACGAAAGAAGATAAGAAAGAACACAGGTAATTAACTGAAACAATGCTCGACATAGGTACCTACGAATGAAACCTACTTACGTGCTAAAACTGAATGCCTACTTACATCTTCAGACATGCGATGATTTATTCAAACTCGACTTTTATGTATGGAAAATTACTTATGACCTCTTCTGTCTTTACAGTTAAAATGTTTAAAGTAATAAAAGTAGTCTCTTTAGTCTACTTTTATAACTTTACGTGTATGGTGTAGTCAAAGCTTTTACCAAAATCTTTGGAACACGCCATCTATGTTTCAAACCGCGCCACTCGACCGATCGAAAGCTAATTGAACTCAACTCACGACTCTCATCATAGATTGCGCTACTATACACTAGTGTACAAACATTTGATCTCATTCAAAGCTGCTAAGCCGGATGTCCTTTACAGATGAAAGGCACAATACTATGATTTCACTATGGATTTAGTAGAAACTGTAATGTGAATGCACGTATCACGGGTCAAAGAACTTATTGGACGTAGGACGATCCTAAATATGTTTTAATTTATTTTTCATTCAGACAAGTTCACATAAAAGATTTATTTCTAAACTTGTTTCATTGTCCTATTTTAATTCGGTGCTATTAATTTCATTGATCGTATTATCATAAGAATTAAAGAACTTGCCGTGGGTGTTTCATTAGCACTAATGACAAAAAAGATTGTATAGACTATATAATTTGTATGCTCGCAAAGTTTAACTGTGATCATTAATCCGCCTACCAAAGACACAAAACCAGAAGAGACAAAGATTGTCTCTCGCCTCACGATTTTAGTTTTAGGCTTGATCCTAACAGAAAGAACCTACAGTAACTTTCTGTATACTTACACAAATTATTTAAGTTTCATGACCCATAAAGTCAATTAGGTAACTGCATTATGAAAAAAAATACTTCCAAGGCTTTAACATAGATTGTTAGAAGCTAATAAAAGCGTGTTAGAAAACAACAATCTACCAGCCAACATAAGATTTGACAACAGATTTCAATATTTAAACTTCTCAAACACAAGTTAATCTGATTGATTGATACTTAAACCTTCACATTAACATCTCACATAACAGCTTAACCGGCTGCTATAAAGCAGGAAGTTGCAATAAAGCAGGAAGCTGCACAATAGCACGTTAATGCAGGCGGGGTAGCGCGGAGCACGGCGCGCCCTGAATCGTTGCGACTCAATCAAGTAGTTGACACGGGCTGTGGTGTAGGTGGTGATGGACGTGGCAAATGTTAATAGGGTTAGATTTCGTTTTTACGTCACATAGGTATTAATAGGTAGGTAATAGATCTGATATTTGATCACAGGCAGGTGGGGACTAATTCGTTTTGCTCCTATTCCACGGAGGGGCTTTTGGCTAAGATATAACAGCCACACGGGTAAATTGATCAGGTAAAGCAATGCTTACCGCGGTTGCGCCGTGGATGGGTGACCATGTTTACATACCAAGCCACGGAAGGGGCGACGTAAAGCCGTTGGTCCCGGCTGTCATTTGTGTATCTTTAACAGTCGTTACGGGTCGTCAGAAGCCCGGTGGTCTGACAACCATTCTTACCAAGGGGTATCGTATTACCCAGTAACTGGATTGTGGGGGGCAGATATATAGTCGCTCCATGTTAAATGCTGGTATGCAGCTGCCTCCGGTTAGTCTGGAAATTGACCCCAACAAATTAGGGAACCAGGCTGATGAGGTAGTCCACGGATTGTTGTAATTTCATTCTCGAGGAAAATATCTTTGCTGGGGTCATGCACATATTGGCTAACATAAAATATTCAGACCCTGAAAACTTATTTCGTGTTTCGCGTCTCTTGATCATAGAAGTGAACATTGTATATTATTTTGAGGCAAATAATAGTAAATTATGGTACTAGTGTGTAACATTGGGGGCGAGGGTCTTAAGAGTGCCGAGGACGGTAATAAAATTATCAATACACACGTGTATCATACGACGTTTTTCAACACTCTTGTGAATAAAATATCAATAAAAACTCATTTTATTCAAAAAAATATCGTGTTCAATAGAACAAATAAATTAATGTTCCTATAGCTTGGTCATTTCATGCAACTTCTTATTTAAATAGATAATTTTAACTCGTACGTGTTTAATAAATAAAACTTTCACTCAAATATAACTATTGTTTTGCCTGTAATAGAAGAAAACTTTTAAGTCCCCATTTTGTACGTGGCAGAATATGCGCAAAACCTATGCGCGGAAAATAAAAAAAAAACCTCATCCCTTTAGTCTGTAGCTGATCGCAATGCGCGCGCATAGGAAAACTGATTAATTTTTCCCGCCATAGCGAAATATTTTTCACAACTCGTTTTCACTATTGAATTTATAGTTATTTATTAATTAAAATGTCTACAAGTACTAGTTACGAAGAAAATGATTTAAGAACAACGCCACTCCACCAATAATAAAAATAAAAATAAAACTATAACTCACTAGTGAGTATAGCAATTAGACATGCGCAAAACAGTGCGTTTTAAAGTGATGTCATATGACATTACATTTCGTACCGAGGAATATTGCATTACACCATGACTCCAAACATGACGCGAAATGACGCGCCACACGCGATGGCTATTGTAATGAAATGCTCGCGTTGTAGAAGATATACATCATTTCATGAGATACCGCATTAAATTATGATGTAATGTGACAACCGTCAAGCGCAATGCGCCCTCGCGTCGCCGAATTGCACAATTGCTTTTGTTATCATATTCATAAAGTCGATTTTCCTTCATACTTAACCCCTTCTACGGAATAATTAAATCAAAAGGGCATTCCAGGCTGACTGGAATGCCCTTAGAGCGCGCACTTACTGAGTATTGTTCTGCGATGTACTCTTATCATTGCACGTTTCAATTAATGTAGAGAAATGAGAGGAAATTGTGCTATAAATTTATCTTTTAGGGCACTAAACATGGATTGCGATATTGATTATTGACCATGGCTATGAATATTGGGTAATGTAAATCTATTTATTTAGAGTTTCTTAAAATATCGTTTAACACCTTATTAATTAATAATTACACAATCATATCAGTGTCCTACAGTAGTACAGTGCGAGTCATGTCATGATTTAAAACATCACGTAGGCCTAGGCAGCCCGCGGTGTCAATTAAACGTAAACCTTAATGCATCAATAATACGGTTCTATATAATAAGTTCACTTATTTCGCAGCCAACCGACCGGCGCATGCTCCTTCTCACTTGCTCACACAGCGAAAATTACCGAGATAATACGAAGTTTACGAACACCGAACAGCGCGCCGCGGCCCGCGCGTCGTGCGTCATGTTTGAATGTCATGTGCCATGCTTAATTTGGTCGAGTCATGTGTAATGCTACATTACGCGGTCGGGATATATTATGCGCAATGCAACAATCGCATTACTTACACAAGTCAAAAGTATATTATTCATTGAAATTAGTTTTTAAAGATAATTTTAACATAATTATTTAAATAAAAATTAAGTAATAATAAAAACGTTAAAGTAAAATAATCAACATCTCACGTATGCCTTCTAATGAAACAAAACGCAGTAGTTAAATGAATTTTACCAGAAGGAAACAACTATCTAGCGGTGATTCTTACTCAAGCATTTACTCAAATACCTGACGTACATTACTCGATTATGGAATAAGATTTAAAAATGAAGAATTCTATCCTCAAGTAATGACTTCAGTAAGAAATTACTTAGCAGCAAGTAATTGCTCGTTTATAAATACGGGTGTCACTCTCTCTATAAATATTTACTTAATCACCAACACCACGCTTTACATGTCTCCCCAACCACACTCAATCGCTTCCAGCATACCAAATTAAGGTGTGTCTGCCTTAATTGTCATCAATGGTGTCAGGATGCCCTCACAATGATCTGATAGCATACCATGATCTGATAACATCGGAATGTGGAGTTTGTGCTCAATGTCCATTGTACACCACTCCCTGTTGATTTCTCTGGTGTATTGATGCTGAATGCATTAGTAATGCAAGCAATTGTGTTGTTCCGAAATTATTTGTAAGTAGGTTATGAAAAGCATTCTCGTATGATGAGTTTTATCTTTGTTGTGTGGTTAGCCGTTATTAAGTATAAAAGACATATATGTGACTTTGTTCAAATGAAACCTTTGACATATAGCGCAAAAAGTCAAATAGGTACATTGTGTCGACTGGTTTCTGCTTGTCACTTCCCTTATTAGTCAGAAAACGTTAGTTTTAATTGTTTACACCGCAGTAAAAGCACAAATGTCAAGTATACCCTTACCAAATTACACATAATTAATCATAACTAAAACATCCTCAACAATACAGCATGAACAGCAAAGATTTGCAGCAGCTCTACAACTCTACAATGCTGCACACTACAGCTCTACCTAGAGTCCGTAGAGCTCGTAGAGTCGGTTCAACGGCTCGGGCGTCACAGTCGGCGCTCTCACACAAAAGCGCGCAGATCGGTAGAGCGCGCACTTACTGAGTATTGTTCTGCGATGTACTCTTATCATTGCACGTTTCAATTAATGTAGAGAAATGAGAGGAAATTGTGCTATAAATTTATCTTTTAGGGCACTATGCTAATTGTAGTAGATAATAGGCTTGCTATCATGGACTGACTTGGGACTTAAACATAACTGGCTATTGTGGCCTAGCATAATAGCATAATAAGCCTATACTGTTCCCACTGATGGGACACAGGCCTTATCTCTGTCAGAGGGAGTGGGCCATAATCCACTACACGGGCCCAGTGCCGTTTGGTGGATGTCCATGTCTTTGAGTTTTTGATTCTAAGGCCGGTTTCCTTACGATGTCTTCCTTCACCGTCTTGAGATCACTGGTGACCCAGTGGTCTCAATCGGCCCCGACTTACGAGCTGTAGGTCGTGAGTTCGATCCCAGGCAGGCACTTCTGTTTGTGTGATTTCATCACCTGCTCTCAAAACAAGGCAATGTGTGTTTTCTCCTTACAAAATAGCAGAGGACTGAGTACGAAAACACAAACTTTTGCTCAGCAATCTCTTTTGTGGTAAGTGTTTAGGTGTATAACCAGACTTCATTAGATGGCAATGGACCCATTTTCCAACCTCATCATCCCTTTCCCAACAAATTTTTGGGTTGGCTTCAATGCTGACCGGATGCAGCTATAGCAGGAACGACTGCCAATCTGACCTCCACAGCCCAGTTACTGTGTAACACGATACCCCTTGCTAAGACTGGTTGTCAGACCTTCAGGCAGACCCGTAACGATTGTCAAAGTTCACGATTTACAGCCGGGACCAACAGCTTAACGTGTTTTCCGAAAAACCCATTTTCCAACCTATAACATAACATAACATCACGCCTGTAATCCCAGAAGGGATATATCACTAATAAAGAACTTATTAGTGATCGATGGTTTTAATGTAACTTAATTTTTTACGTGATAATTATTTTAAAATTGAAATAGTGTGATTTTACTTTACAGAAGTCCGTTCCGCTTTCTTAGAGTGTGATATAATGATATTATAAACACTTTGTACACGCGTTGTACCATCTAGCTTATTAGTTTTTCCTCCTATCTTTGTTTTGCTAAAGCTGGAATGTTCATTGAAACCCACATTTTTCCCTTGTGTCCTCATCGCGACTGCGACGCCCTGTGTTCGACAACGGCCAATGGCGATAAATCACTGAAACTATTTTAATTACGCAGACGTCCATTAAAGTTAAGTTCCAGACGAAACTGATGTAAAACAAACGTAAATACATTTACATTATCTCTTAGATTGTGTCGGAATGATAAATTCGAGTAAAGCTCATGTGTGCAAGCAAAGCTGGTAGCGAATTTAATTGCCCCGTCGTGCCGTACGTTCCTACTAAAGTATCTGTTCCGACAATTACTATGTCAAATGGGTCTTAATATGAAGAGCAGATATAATGCAGTTAGGCTGGGATAGGTTAATCAATCAATTCATCCTATTTCAATCTAATACCGCATAATATTTCAATCTTATTCAATCTAATACTCACTCATCGTATTTCAATCTAATACCCTTTTAAACGTTAAAAATATATGGTTAAACATTCGCTAATCATTACTTAACTTTAAGCAACGTTTGTGTATAAACCCCATAGAATGTCCCGAAAGTACGTTCTAAAGTCTACAACACAACAATTGCATCATATATTTTTTTACAAAAAAAAAAATACAAACCCCTCCAAAATCTAAGATAATGTAGATAATCCTACATTGCATCGTAAGTTCAAATCACCGAGACTTGCAGCGCAGAGTACAGCACTAATCCCGGTATATCGAGCTGCTTAGCATTTTGTCGATAACAATGCAGCGCGGTTCGTTATCGACGTCGTTATGCGACCACTTGCGATGAGTGCTAGTGTTGTGACTGGGGAGTTGTCAGTAAATTGGGAGGACGTGGCTTTGAGAGGTGTTGTTGAATATGTTGTGTCGACAAGGATTGGATGTGGAAAACTGTTATCTTTTTCATTTATGATTAAGAACCAAGTCATTTTTCTAGTTGTGCAGTCAAATGTGTTCTTACCAACATGCTTGCACGCTACTGCAAGACATCTTAAAATATTACTTTTTTCAGACTATCAGCGTCCGAGTAATTTAGTAAATTAATGTATATCTTTTGTCGCTTAAAAAGACCGTCCTCATCCTCTGCTTTTCTGAAGTGTAAAATTACTGTCTGTCTATTGCAAACCAGATAAATCCTGACCTACTTTTTAATCATCCTTAGTATCGATATCGACATCAATAATTAAAACAAGCTCCTCCCTCGTAAAAGATTCAGAGCCGGCCTCTCGTTAGCAGCGATCGGTTCAATCCGTTACAAATTGTCATATTTTTGTCCTACTCTCTTTGTATACGAACAGATGAGAAGTTGATATCCTGGCATACACCACCATAATAGACTATAGTGAAACTTTTTTAATGAACAAAACTGTTATTTTTTCTATATTGTATGTTATTTTAGTCTTGAATCTCGACGGAAAACTTAACATAGTGCTCATATTATTCTCTGAAGAGGCAGGCAGACTTACCTACAGAGGTGTATCATCCTCCCTCTATTTACCAGTTATAATGTTATAAGACCCTTATAATAATAAGGGGGCGAGCATAATGAAATGAAAATATTTAATTATTCTGTAAAAAAGTAATTCGGAATCACTTTTACTAGTCATGTTAAAATAAAATAAGACTAAGTATGGACGCGACATTCTCTACTGATTGATTACCCCTTAAAAGAAATGACGAAACTCGGGGATCAAAGTCTCTTTTCAAGTCCAGACATAATCTTAGAATCTTAATCTTCTTTGATATTTTCTGGTCATAGTCAGATCATCCATGTACATAAGTGTTTCTGAAATGCTCTTTTGAGTAAATAATCACAAGGATTTGAGTGCAAATCTAAATACTTGCAAAAAAAAACTGGGTATATCATACCAGTGTAGACTTATAATATTCTCTCTAATCTTCTTCTTTATTCTATTCATTACACAATATGGTAATCTAACTGCAGCGCATTAAAAAGAATAGCATCATCCCGACGATATTAAATTCAGAATTGGCACCGCCCGACATTTCCGCGGATGAATGGGACGCCGCAGAAGCAATACAATATTGTTGTAGAAAGTATAATAATATAAAAGAATTTAAAGTGATCCTCGTGTATTGTGGGGTATTGGTTATAATAATGTTTGAAACAGTAACACTGGTCATTGCTTTTCACAAGAGGTTTCAGTTTACAATGCAAAAAATCTTGTTTTGAAAAAAAGGTAAGTTGAATTAAAGGGAGTGTAAAACTGAATTGCGCTCCGCGGTTTCACTTGCACAAAAATCTCGGTCCCGTGGGAATGTTGCGATAGAAGTATCCTGTGTGTCCTAATAGGGGCCATGGTCAACTTTTTTGCCAAATATCATCACAATCCGATAAGCCATTTTAGCGTGAAAACGTATCAAACAAACATACAAAAAAATTTCGATCGCTTTAAGATCGTCAATTATTATTTGATTTCTGATTTATTTTATATGATGTGACTTATTAGTTTATATTTGGCAATTGGGTGTTATTTACGAATTAATTAATTAATTATTATTTATTAATCAGGGTGTTAGGTTAAACAAGGGAACAACATAACGGCGTGTCGATGGAAGTCACGGGAGTGATAACAAACATGCTACGATATAAACTCTTATTCCGGATAATATACATCAATAATCTATGGAGCAGCAGGTTCTTTTTTTTCGCAGTTTTACCTGACACCCTGTATACAATGGTTACTGCTAAATTAGCCAATTCAATACACATTTTTGGATTATGAGACAGTCTTTCAAATTCCAACAATAACCACCCGATGTAACCAGTAGCTCTCAATGAACAACCAATACTCGATACTTTACAACCTTTTCATGCCGGAATCGGAAACTCGTCATTCCAATAACTCCACACCAACAGAATATCGGCAACTCTGGCTTCCTACTTCCAACATATCAGCAATGGGCTGCATTATAAATTCAATCGTATTCTATTTGCGGGCTCGCTACAGTACGACCACGATATTTTAGCGGTATAGTGTGACCGCGATATTTCAGCGCTCTATGACGTGAACTTTTTAAATGTGAAAAATTGTGTTTGCAGTTTTAAGTGTTTTGCCAATACATGGGAATAAAAATGTCGTTTGAGCATAGTGCTTGCTGGTTTGGCCTAGATTTTTTTTATATTTTAGAGAAATTGGATTGCATTTTTAATGATAGCATAGTTAGTACACTTTATGTTTATTAGAGTTGTTTTTAAGAGGGTTGGAGTAACGTTGGTTCTGATGATGTTGCTACCTGGTAGGTTCAAGTGCTGTTTATAAAGAATAAACTTACCTACTTATCGCCTAATCATAAGAAATTGTTCCTGAAATTATTTAGTAATTTGTCAATGCAAGCTTTCGAAGTTCCGTAAATCGCGGTTAAGAGCAGTCTCGATTAAATACGTAGTCATATCAGACCTTGTAATTCACGTAAATCGTGCTTTGAATCTTTATCAATACAGTGCATCGGTATTTTAAACTTCTAAGTTCAGTTAGATAGTCGTACATATGTCATCGTCAATATAATCCTTAGCCTATTTAGTTTGCATATTAAGACTTTATGTCGGAATATTTTCTACCTGAAAAAATTTCAATGCGCTGTCATTTCAAAGTCTGTTCTATTCTGAACCAACGTTCCATTTCGAAGATTTCTACCCTTATTCAAAGTACCCACATAAACAACTACCATTATTAATAAACATGATACAGCTAGAGTTCTGCCTACCTACACGATCAGCACTAACGCTAATGTATGCGAGATCACGCCTCGCACGCACGACGCCGCGCTGATTACTGGCACCATAAGCATGGCATAAGCTGGACTTGTCTTGTTAGGATACGATCGGGGATGATGACGTAGCATGGGGCAAGATTGTTGGTTGGTGGGATAGGAATGTGAACTTGATTAGGCGCCAGAAAGAAGCATTCAGTTAGTTAAAAAGAGCAACGGAATGATTTTCTCTAGTCCTATTACGTGACCATCACGTGTGATGTCGAAGTAAGGGAGAAGACTGTGGGAACTTAGCACAAAAGAGGCTTAAAGAGAGGACTAAAAGAGGCTCGACAAACATGAAATGTCCCACCTTTGAGGCAAAACCCATTGTGGCGGAAAAAAGGAAAGACAATGTGATTATTTCTGTGGTTGGAAATAGATCCATGCATTATTCATCATCATTGCTCATCCATCTTTGCTGATAAAGACAGCATGAACCCCAGTTTCAGATTTGGCAATATTAAACCAAGTACGTATACTAATACTTAGTAGGTATGCAGTGTAGTTTGCACCTATTGCAAATTATAAATTGTTAATAAGTGTTGTTCTAAAACCTGATTGTGAGTTCAAACACCTGCTAATATAGACTGATTAAAAGTCTGAATAAAAGGACATGATTAAGTAAGTATATGAAAAATACAATTGAAATGAAAACAGGAATCCACTTGTAGATACCGAAGGATAATGTCACTGTCAATAGTTTGTCTCAGCTTTGACAAAGGTGAGAAGTTTTGAATCTCTAGAGTCTTGAATGTGTCTGTCAACACTGCGCACGGTGACGCAACACTGATAATTTATGCACAAGTAGTGACATACCCACGTAACAGTGCCAAATTCAGAGCTCTGTTTTGGAATTTTGCCTAACAAATGTCGGATATTAGGATAAATTCCAGTTCCAATAGAAAATTAAATGACAAAATGACTTTCAAATAGCTCATTAACATTTATCTCATTTTACATCCATTGTGCAAGATAATATTTATCTTCAGAACAGGGCGATTAGTAGCATCAAGTAATAGTAGAAGTAATCACAGCTAGTATGTTATGATGGCACATTTCTACAAATCTATGTATAATTATCAAGTCTTCTACTTCTTTATCGTTGCGAATTTAAACTTGCTAACAACCACGAAATCTTCATCAGTACTTTATCGCTCTCACCCTCTATACAAAAAAAGGACAAAGGAGGCTCTGTCTCCTTTTTTTTCACTGTCATATAAATTCGAAATCAAGCAAAAAATCAAGACCATCCCAATAATTTACGGAACCCTAGCCACCATACTACCATCATGTCTAACTAAACGCGAGCAACCCAAGCGTGCCTTCGCAAGGGAATTTTTTCCCACTTTCCCACTTTGAACCACTCACACACAGCCACAAACAATTTTTAAAATTGTTCTTAATTGAACTACTGTGTTGCTGACGGATTTGTTTTGACGCCTGGATGTCTGCTGATACTGGATTATATACCTCTAGTGGTGTGGAAAATTTGGATTCGCAGAGGAAAATATTTTGGAAAATTGGTTATACAGAGCGGTGTATTTTTTGAGAAAAGTTACTTTATTGCCTGGGTGTTCTAATTGCCTCGGTCGCCTAAAAAAGACATCCTTTCTTTTTCGTACACAGATGGCGTTTGGCATTATTAATGTCAGAGAAGGTTTGAGACGCTTTTGACACTAGGTTATTAAATGACACATTATATGATTAAATATTCATCATAATTATCTATCTGTCCACTACTAAAGATGTGCCTCATTGGAACACCTTTATAGAACAGTCAGTATTTAATATAAACTTTTGCCAAATAAACAAAAGCTTGTCGTATTTGGAAAGAAATTATGCATGTAGAAGGGCAGCTATGTTTGCGTAGAACAATGTTTATAAGCAAACCTTAATACCTTATGCAAGCCAACTAACTGTACCCAACAATAAATACAAATCTCTAAATTTATGTAAACACAGAAACGAATTTGAACCAATATTTGTGGTTTACCGACTGCATATAAAACGCGAATGAAATTAATTATTTTTTGACTCCACATCTTTACAATTTCAACCTTATTCCCATATGAGAAGGACGCAAATGATTTGGGAAGGACATGTTAAACTTTTTCGTGAAATGGGCGAACGTTGAAATGTATTAAAATAAATCGTTCTGTGGTCTCTGCTTTCTGGAGCGTGTTTTTGGCAGAAATATTGTTTTTTTACTTGTTTTTCACTTATTATTTTTATTTAGGAACGATGCTTTGCACTATCTGTAACGATGTTTGTGTAATACATAGACCTAGACGCCAATTAGGAACTATAAAAAAAAAACATATTCCCGCGTGAGTGCCTCGTTGGTCGAGTGGTCACAAGCGCTATTGATGAGCATGAGATCCTGGGTTCGATTCCCAGGTCGGACAACGTGTTTTTCTTACTGGAATTGCTCAGTAGCAGCCATTTTTTTTTTTTTTTGGGTGGGAAATCATCAAATTACTTCTCCCGCTCTGGGTGGAGCGGGAGGGCGTGTCAGACTTTTACTGACTAAAACCCACCCGTGTCCCTTCAGTTGCCTGTGCCAGGGCCACGGTTTTCTCTGTAGAATTACCCGCGACCCTGTGGCGTCGGCCCTATCGGACCCCGTCACTTTGTGCTGACATCACTTTGAGGCGCGCGTGGAACACAAAGCGCCGTCGACCCGGGCCTGGTCCTTACCGGACGGCGAGCTACCAATTGCTCGCCGTCTGCAAGCCCGCGCCTACGGTAGCCGGGAATCTGCAGGCGACTCCCGACGCCCAGGGCGTCTCCTGCTCAGTAGCAGCCCTGAGTCTGGATTTGTGCCCGGTTGATGGCAATAGGCTCGCCCGCTATTACATAGGGTTTAAACATACCTAGCGAAATGGCGTCACTTTAGTTTAATAATAATTAAATATCCATCATATTTATGGGAATGGTCTCAAGATAAATTGCTCATGTGAGTAATATATCATTCAAAGTCGATTGTTTTGGCTGACTTAATTCAATTTTATTCTAACGGAATTAAATAAATTTAATTAAATAGTTTTAAATATATAAATTTCATTTTTTTTTTTGGAGAGTTACTTCTTTGACTAGTTACTTTGATAATAGCGTAAACTAGGAAGGCAGGTAAAGCCAGGATAATAGAAAAAAAACTCAAATTGCCTAACAACAATCATCGAAAGTTGCATGAAAGGCCTATCACACGGCAAATTGTCATTTGCTTGACAATAAATTTCCCTGACTGCACATGGAAACTAATAACATGTTTTAATGGGGTAATATCGTATGGAGCAAACACTCAATAAACTGTTACAGCAATATATCGTAAATCAATATTTTATTGTGGTCATAAACCAAACTAGCGTGACTTATAAATACTTCATAACGGTACATTATTATAGTCAAGTATTATAATTATAATTGTGCAATCAATTGAGCAAACATCAATGAGCTTATATAATATTAAAAGCTTTATTTTTTATACGTCTTGACATGCTACGAGTAGAAGTTTTAGCTAAAAAGCATTCTAAATCCGGGGTTTACATTGATATCATCTGTCTGTTATCCCCGTAAGACTTGTGTTGTCAAAGCAGGTGTTTTTTTTTCGGCCAAAACTTGTACCTAGGTACATACATATTACTAGTGAAATTCCTTCAAATAAAATGTGTTATTGCCAGATTAAAATACTTGGGTTACAAGTTATTAACATCTTTCAATAACAATTTCAGGTGGGACAAATGTCTAAATAAATCAATTTTTTTTTTCTGAATCAGCAATTTTTTTTCCTGTACTTTCGTGCCTTTGTTCCTAAGGCACATTATTTGGCCACAGTTGTATGGAATAAAAAACACCTCCTTTAAGGATGCGGTCCAGACTATCAAACTGAACAACATTCTCCATGGGACCAACATCATAGTCACGAAAAAATAATCAGCCGTCTCATACGTTTGGGTCGAGTTGGTGTAACTTACGACACCAACTCGACCCATACAAAACTTAGAACTTGGATGTTTTGAATGGGACAGTTGATATTTTTATCGCAATTACGACGTGGGTCCCATGGAAAAAATTGTTCAGGTTGATGGTCTGTACCACACCTCTCTGGTACACGTTGTATAAGTACTACTACTGGCACAAATCACTGTCAGGAATCATAAAACAACACCACAACACTATATAGGATGGGAATTGGTAGACGAATATAGATAGAACTAGGACTAAGACATGTGACGATCGCTTTCAAAGCGTTTCGTACTTCTACATTGACGTTCAACAGGATTGACATAAGCTTTTCGGTAGCTTATATGTCAATCCAATACTTTTTTGTGTTTTACACCATCGTTATTACTGTAAGAATTTCACTTTGTCTAGGCCCTCGCGACTTCCTCAACCAGTCGGTGTCTATTTTTGCCAATCTTTACAATTATTACAGAAAATTGTCGTCCATGTGTCCCCAATAAACGGTAATACATCTTTAAACTCACAATGTGGTTACAATGTAAAGTCATAATAAACTTGCTACCCCACTAACGCGATTTAAAAGCCTCTAAAATATTTTAACGACACCGCCATTTAGCGACGGCAGCGATTAAAGTTTCGTATGTAGTAAAAGATTGTAATTGTATACCTACATAGGTAAAGACATAAAATCATTTGCGTGACCCCTTTTATATAAATATGGTGCCGTATGGATGTTGAACTTTAGCCATAATTATCGCCAATTAAAATCATTGGATAATCAAAAGTATGAAGAATATTCGCATTAATTATGACATACGAATGCGTTGCAATGCCTCTTTTTTTTTTAAACAAATGTTAGGAGCGAACAATACAAAAACTCAAATCAGTTAAGCCGTTTTTTAGTTTTAGCGAGACTAACAAACAACAATTCATTTGTTTATATAAAGAAAAAAGAAGATTTGATGAATATTGGACTTAAACTGAGACTTGACGATTAAGAACTCAATTCTGGTAGTTGTAATTTTACCTTAATTTTAAGATGTGGTATCTTAAAATGAACTTAAAATGAATTATTTTTATCGTTTCGTGTAGAACACCACAAATTCATCCAGCAACACAGTGAAATGACTGCACCCTTTTTAAGTACCAGATAAAAATATATAAAAACAACTAGCCCGATATTCAAACACACAAACATACACAAATTCCCAATACATACAATCCACAGTTTGCGAATTCCTGCAGTGAATGTGTGTCGGTTCTCAATGGGCGTTCAATAAAGGCTGCTGCGTTGCGCGCGCGCCGATTTAGTGACAGATATACGAGAGCCATGGCGCCGGGCGCCGGCGTAAGCTCGCGTGCATGCTAGAGTTAGGAGGCGGACACATTGACGGGCAAAGAGAGAAAGAAAAGTTGAATTGTATCTAGCGGAAAAAAAGAGATTGTATGTAAAGTTATGGCAAAGACAAAACTGGGCGCGGAGATGAATGGGGGCAAAGCCACCCCCGCGTCCATGGCAAATAAATTAGGAAAGGGGGCTGATTTCAATCCGTAATACATACTAGCAATTAAGGTCCAGTTTAAAAACCAGCGTTAGGCACTTGATGTATGGCATCTTTGCTGAATGTGCCTATTTAGCGAAGCCGTGAGGCACATAAATAACACTGTTACAATAACTACATTTTTATATATTTTGTGTGCATTTATTTATCCTGGGTCAAATAAATAAATTTCCTATTTTTTATAATGATTATACATAAAAAAGGTGACGTAGTAGATTTTTTTAAAGATCGATCAATTGAGAGATCAAATTAAAACCCAGTAATTAAAATAAAAAACCTTCATGATTACTATAGAGCGACGAAATAGTTTAATGAGTAGATGCGTCGTTGAGTGAAACATCGAGCTGAAAACTAAACGTTCTAAAGGCAAACATTAGTTACTAGGTATAGTTAATAAACCAACTCTCCTAAATCAAACTTAAATTCCTCATCGCCAATTAACTATTTCAGCAAGCGCCAGTGTGCACACTGCCTTAGTTATTAGAAGTTATGACAAACAGCCACTTATCAACTTTGTATGCAATACAATGCTAGCAACTGGGAATAATTTTATGCGCCATGAAGTTAACGGAAGGCTGGTATTTTGATGTTGATGCTAATGATTTTGAAATGAAAATGTTTTCAGTTGATTAATACTCGTATGTATTATAATAGTAAGTCGCCTTTTGTGTCTGTTTGTGTGACCACTTCGATATTATAAAATACGCAATGGATTTTGATGTACTCGTATGTATATAGTTTTCAGCATCATTTAGATAAATGCTCTGAATGATGTTTCAAACTGAATCAAGTCATCAGGCTTCTGACGTCAAATATTGTCAGAGGTCTATCTTCATATTCCTGGTCACTGTCTAGCATAGACTTTTACTCGCCATATTTTTTGATATTACTTCATTTTTTAACGATGTCCATGACTTATCTTTTTTCTAGGTTTTGAGAAAAAAAACCTAGTCACGAACTAACTTGCGATGTTTTTCTTTACCTAATTCAGTAAAGACTTTGGTATAAAAATAAGGTAAATTAGTTCTTAAAAATATGATATATATGCTTTTCGGCCACCACACTTTTTGTTTCGACTATTTTAATTACAACTTTAGACTACTTACCTATTCAATTCATTTCTAGGGATTTATTTACTTCCCAATTCTAATGTAACAATTCTCTTGTTTACAGGTAAGCCATGCTTGGATTAAGAAATAATCGTAAACACGTAAGTGCCGTAGTTTAGACCGGTAATCACTTCTACGGTGCACGGTAATAGTCGGTAAATAATAAAACGTCTTCCGTTGCGCGTTCAGCTGCGATTTATACTTTATTGCTTTCCATGCAATGAGCCGTGCATTGATAGTGTTCATTCTTAAGCTTTATAGGGTAGTTTCACTACTTTTAATAGACTAAGGATAGAATTTTGGTGTGCATTAATTATCGTTCATTCAGATACGAGTAATTTCTTTACCATTTACATTATTGGTATATGAAAATATGAAGTTTTAGTTAATACACGGGAACAACTGTCACATGTCTTCTGTCATCTCATGTCAACTGTCCTTCAAACCAAAAAAATCACTTCAAAACAAAACTACACCTCATCTGAAAATCATCAGCGACCAATCGCCTAAAACTCTCATCATAATAATCAGCCTATAATGCTCCCACTGCTGGGACACAGGCCTTCTCTCTGTGAGAGGGAGTGGGCCGTAATCCACCACGCGGGCCCAGTGCCGATTGTTTGAGTTTTTGGTTCTAAGACCGGCCGGTTTCCTTACGATGTCTTCCTTCACCGTTTTGAGAGCAGTGGTGATGAAATAATTTACACAAAGTAAAGCGCCTGTCTGGGTTCGAACCTACGACCAACAACTCGTAAGTCACGGCTGTTACCACTGGGCCGCCACTGCTCACCCAATAATCAAAGTCCCGTGAACTATCAGGCCTCAACATGGCCGTCTAAGCTGGCCATCAGTTACCGCGCCTAATAACGTTGCGCATTAATATGTTAATGGCCGCACAGTGCACCATCAGGCACATTGGTTGGACAACGGCCAACATTCAAATTGCACATTTTTGTGCGGGTGTGAATTGATAGCTTTTGGGATTACAATGGATATGAGATTTATAGGCTAGTGTTTGTAGAAGAAAAATACCTCGCTGTTTCCCGCTGCTTAGCTCGTATCTAAACCTTACTAGGAGAGGTGTAAAGTAGAATGTACTTTTCAACCCTCTAAAGATCGTGTTTATTCATTTTTTCTTCAGCAGTTTAAGTTGTGCACTATCTTGCAGTCAGTCAATCACACATAGAACTGTTTTGTAATAGAATCAAAATATCACTTTAACGTCAATGTTATACAAATAATGTATTATCAAATATGGCCAGTACAGTTTAGCACAATGCATCTGAATATTTCAAAGAAATGTGATCGAAGCAAGTGTATGAAGTCTTCTTAGAATAACTAAGTGTAAATTGCCTTGAAAAGAAATGAAAGAAAGGCTGTAAAGTAAATATTTACATTTCTCCCGAGGTTAAAAGATTATTTAAAAGTATTTATGGAGTTTCTTGCCCTTTCTTCTCCATAGGTACATACTCGTACTACTATTTCTGACTGACCGACCCTTTGACAGTTCAAAAGTGCCTGTAAATTGTTTAATTGAAATAACTGCTATGAGTTTTGAGTTGAGTTTTGTATGCTTCTGGCGTTACATTACAAGTCTCCTAGACGTTAGTCTTATTTTATATTTAAAAATTAAACTTAGCATGATTCAGAAATATTATTCTTCATAATAGTATTTTGACATTATCAATAGCAGTGAAAATAAAGCACTGATTATTAAAAACTTTTTCGTTTTAAATTTCTGCCCAGCATCGTTAACAACCAGCCCACTGTGTGCTGTCAGGCGGTCCTAATTACTAGTGCCATCGTACGCGGCCCTCCGAACACGGCTGCTGACATTCAGTACAAAGATATTTGATCAACATGCTATAAATTACTGCCGCCACTAATTATATTAACGGATCGCCGGCGAACATTTAATTGTAATGGTATTAGTTTGTGGGTCTAATATCACAGGTAGAGTAGCTTTTGGTATAAATGATTTAACAGATAGAAAAGGTCGAGATATAACTGATAGAACAGTTTTATTCGTTTCATAAGAAATTACACCTATTACGGCTATGGCTTTTCTTGTGATAGGAAACCAAAACATATATTTTTAGGTTTAAAAATACACCTACCAGAAATTAAATAGGTACTAGAATTAAGGACAGAAGCAAAACCAGCATCAGCCTAAATAAAAAAATACAACACTCATAAAAGTCCGGTCGGGATAAAATGATACTCATTATTTTCCTATTACTCCTAACAAAGCAACGTTTATTCGCAACAATAACAAAAAACCTAACCTAATTTTGTCCACGATCCCTCTTGTTTGTCCCACTGTGCGATGTCATCAGACTACATATTAACCGCGACGCAGCGGCCCTCGAGGGCCGGCGGTTGCCATGACAACCGGTACATTATTAACATCCCCAGGCAACTCATAACTAATTTTATACTGATTAATTTGGCTAAATTCTGATGAGAATTAACGTTATAGGTTAGTTGGGCTTTAAATGCGGAGGTCAATTAATTGTCGATTTGTGAGCATTGATACGGAGACTCTCTACGTATTAAAATTTCAGCCTAGCGTTTTACTACTGAAGAAAATCTAGGAGTAGGATGTTGATATAATTTGAAAGAATTTCTATTATCTAAATGCTGTTTAATTATCAAAGAATATTTAAATGACAAATTCTAAATGACATGTTTTTACAATATTGAATGCAATCAATAAATGATTATGATTATGATTTTTTGGACCCTAATACTTTTTAAACTACTCTTCTGCTGCCTGTCGCTATAAATTCCAAGTTTTTGGCATCATCAACAATCTTCGCTTTTTTGCATAAGCTTTCATGAATCAGATTTTTCTACAATCATGTATATGCGGCAATATAGGAACCCATATTAGATGTAGCATGTACTCACAAATGATCTTTGAAGTAGCGAGTCCTGAACAACATGACGTTATGTAACACTACGCTTGTAATCTCCGAAGGCAGAGAGACACAGGCTCTCCCGTGAGTCGACGTCGAGCCGGAATCGAGTGATAGGTCAAAGTCATACCAGTCAACAGAAAAATAAAAATAAAATCTTTGCTATGTATGTATTTTAAAAATTACGGGCATTTATTTAAAAAAAAAAAACGAGAAAATCTACAGCCTGCGACGGTCTTTTAACTCCTGTTCCTACAATTTTTTTTTTTTTTTCTGTTAACAATTACGAGTATGACCCGAACTTACCACCGGCTTACATCCGGCTTGTGTGGTAGGAAAATCCACATTTCGCGACGAACCTCCTGAACTACAAATATAATGACGGTCACTTGTTACTTACAGGTTTCCCATATGTCATAGTAGGCAACTGGGGCACAGATAAGTCGACTATTCGGTCTACATTTTTGTCTTATCTTTATGACGTCCATATCATTGTGTAGGGTTCACGGCGTTCCTAATTATTTTTAACTTAATTGCTCCAAACTGATTCGTCACTCAATGTTTACTGAACAATAGTGTCATAAAGTGCCATTTGTCGTAACGCCGGATGACACTTATTTAATGGTACGCTAGTGATTGTGTCCAATGTTGAACGTATAACCCTACTGCAGCGAGGTCTATAAGGAGAGTAATACTTTATCAAAATAGTTTTGACATGAAGACCTACCTATATACGATTAGGGGGGGGGGGGATTTGCCGGGTTGACCGCGAAATTTAAATTTTCTTACTTTTTTTTCAATTTGCTAGACAGTATTATGTTGTAACATAACACATAACATCACGCCTGCAATCCCAGAAGGGTTAGGCGAGGTGTACCTTATAGTACCCACGTTTCGCCAGTTATGCTTATATGCTTAAGAACCATGTAATAGGGGGCGAGCCTATTGCCATCAACCGGGCCTTGATAAAGTAGCCTGAAAATCTGACAACCAGCCTTGTCAAGGATCGTGTTACCCAGTTTCTAGGATTTGTTGGTCAGATATGCCGTTACCCTTAAAATAGTTGGCAAAGACTAGGTAGACTATGATGACTTGATAATACTATTTCAACATTTGACGTGTCGTATAACTGTGGACACGCGCACACGTCAGCGCCTACGGTGCGACCCAGACGCGCGACCGGAACGCGGCAGTTAACGTCACGATTGCAACACAGCTCCTATGTCCACATCCGTTGGATTAATTAGTTTGTTGCGCAAACAAAAGAAACGCTGTCTGATCAATTTCAATGTGTTGAAATGCGTTGAGAGTAAAGTCTGAAAATTAAAATACGAACTTTTCCCTTGATCATGATTAAGAATACCTAGATACCTTCAGCTAGAACACTTTAAAATGTAAATCCTTTAACGAAATAAGTTGTTTTTAGTTGCGGCGTCTAAGGTTTACTAGAAAACGGATAGACATCTATCTTTATTTGTAACTTCTGTTACTTACATATTTTTTCAGGGTCAAATTAAATTAGCGAGCGAAAAGCCGCAGACTTGATGAGTAACTGCACGATAATAGTGTTGTTACATGAAGTACGAGTTGGAAAAATATGTTTTATTGTGTTTAGATATCGATAGCAATCTTTCACGTCTGTGAAGTTTAAACAAAAATAAAACTTTATTTAACTGATAGGTATTTCAAGTGAATACTTAAGTGCTGCGGTCGATGACCCTTTCATAGATCATATTTTTTTGTTGTTTTTTTTGTGTTCCCACCACGTCAGTTAAGTTTCGCTGACAAATTTAATTTGACCCTGTATTTTACGATGCACAAAAATGCTCTATGATTAACGTTATGATCAATTGAACCTATTCATTCAACAATCATTATTCATTAGTAGTTTCAATACCAAACAAGTATTTTCACAGACTTGAACAGATGTATTTCACCTCAAACGATCCTATAAATTAATACCACTGTCCTTCCTAATTCATTAATTGTACATAATGCTTCTTGCCAGCTGCTTGACTAACTAATATACCTCCAATGCGTGTATGTACAGGCTAGCATTCAATCAGAGCTCGTCCGGTGATGATTATTTGCCGTAGCGAGTGCACTGTTCCAGTGGTGACATAAAGTTGGGTTCAGATGGGGCCAGTAGTACCTAGTAGTTTCTTATATCTATGGGGTAGTGGATAGAGTAGTTACTTGACAGAGAAATTAACTTGATGTAAACTATCGTAACCTAGAATTTGCGTTTTGTGTTGTGTTCGTTTGTTTTTATTTGTGTGTGTTTTTTGTGTGACTTTGTGTGGGGGTGTGTGTGCGAAGTTCGGAATTTCATAATTTATTTCACATTTTTCTCTTTCTACTTTCTATTTACCGCAAAATAGCTAAGTTAATAGCTAAGTTTTTAACTATGTTATCTACTTCTCTCCAAAAGTAAATAAGTATGAGTTATAGATGTGAGAGCTCAGTCTTGACATGTATTTTTTGTTATTTTATTTTTCTCCTTCTCAATTATAATCATTTACTTTCTTTCTGTTTACACCACTGCCATATGGACGAATGCTCAAACTTGACATGTAATTAGATTTCTTCTTAATTTTTCTGAAATTTATAGTGTATTTTATCATTAATCATTTATTTTCTCAATTTGTATTTTTAACGAACCTAGTTACATGTGCATGCTGTGGCCTCCTGTAATTGAATGATCACGCATAAACTACACCTTGTTAATATTGTGATTAATAGTGTATATGTGTATCCTTTGTTGGAGATCCTAAATAAATAAATAAATATTGTATTTTATACGGTAACTGATGCCTCATATTATTTTATTTGCACAAATAAATTAATCAATGTACTCGTAACTTAGTAGCAGTATTTGTTCTCGTGAAAACTTGGGATATCACAGAATTACTAATACGAATATCAGAGGCTCACCTTAAGTTTTATAATTAATTAACGAAAGAAAAAAATATTTTAGAAAGAATCTAAAGAATATAGGCGTTCCATTAAAACAACAATGGCTACTTTCCTCCAGCCACTGTATCGACTGCGCCCGCACTACCAGCACCGCAATCAATTACAACGCGAGCACACACCTCTAATTAAAACTGATCGCCAATACAATTAATACATTAATTGAATTGAGATGATAATACGCCATTTTCACTTAATTCTGTGTAAACTCTTAATTATTCAACTGGTTAATTATTGAATTTGGACGATAAAGGCGAATATGTTATGCAGATTGCAACCAAGCTGATTGGCCCGGGTGGCGATTAGTACTAGGCTTTTCCCTACAGTGATTGGAGGCAATAACGCGCCACAGTCGGGTTCCCAGATAACGGCAGGAGGGGTTCACATCGGCGTCGAGTCGACGATGAAGTACCTGGGACTCGTCCTCGACAGCCGGTGGAACTTTGTGAAGCATTTCCGACGTTTGGCTCCCAGACTGGAGCGGGCTGGGGCTGCCTTGAAGCGGCTTCTGCCCAATCAAGGGGGTCCAATTGCCTCCTGCCGGAGGCTCTACGCGGGGGTCGTGCGGTTCATGGCCCTTTACGAGGCGCCGGCGCCGGTGTGGGCGCGTTCTTTGAGGCGCCGACCAGTCTGTCGGTTAAACGCGTCCCAAAGGGTCATGGCTGTCCGGCTGGTCCGGGGATACCGCACGGTCTCCTGCGAGGCGGCGAGCCTCCTTTTCGGATTACCGCCATGACAGGCAAAAGCCCTCGCGCACGTATGGGAGTAGCGCGACGAGACAAAACGCCGGGGTGTAACTCCGCTACCGCGAGAATTCACGGTACAGCGGACAGAGTTCCGGCGGGATCTCATGGTGACATGGAGGGCTGCGATTGTGGCAACTCAGTTCTGGGCACGCCACAATAGCGGCGGTAAGTCCCCTCTTTGAGGAGTGGTTGGAGAGGCGCCACGCCGTCCTCACCTTCCGCCTGACACAGGTCCTCACCGGACACGGCTGTTTCGCATAAGGCGGGAGGAAACGCCCGGGTTTCACCATTGTGTGGATCGCCCGGAGAACACGGTGGAGCATAAGGTGGAGGTCTGCCCAGCTTGGGTAGAGCATCGCCGTGTACTCGCGGAGGCGATCGGCGCCGGCCATCTCTCGAGTCCGGCCCTGGTCCAGGCCATGGTACGGAGCGAGAGGGAATGGAAAGCCGTCACCTCCTTCTGCAAAGCAGTAATGCTCGCGAAGGAGGCAGGAGGTGCAACGGGTAGCTCGCGGTCCGGTAAGGACCAGGCTCGGGTCGACGGCACGTCGTGTTCCACGCGCGCCTCAAAGAGATGTTAGCAGAAAACGACGAGGTCCGATAGGGCCGACGCCTCAGGGTCGCGGGAAATTCGAAAGAGATACCGTGGCCCTGGCACAGGCAAATGAAGGAACACGGGTGGGTTTTAGTCAGTAAAAGTCTAACACGCCCATTCATTCGATGATTTCCCACCCAAAAAAAAAATAAGGTTAAGAGTGTGTAGGTTCTGATAACTAACATAGTATTTAAGAAATATTGTTACTTTGTAAAAAAATAAAATATAAAGCAACATTAACACCGGGCTTCTAAATTCAGAAATTGAAGTTGAGAACGTGTCAAAGTCTACTTTTATCATTTCTTACGTTGGTTCCTGCACTGAGCTCGCGAAATTCAAAATTCTGTAAATTTTTGCACTGAAATTTAGTATGTCGCGGGCTTTTGCCTTCGATCTATCTATCTAGCCATTTCCCGATTAGGTCGGGGTTGGCTTCCAGTCCAACCGTCATTGTTTTCGGGTTTCGACATTTAATGGATGGTCAACCATCCACATACCGACCCTGGCCAGCGTAGCTTATCTTTCGAGCGACCCCGTGCGGCTTTTATTATAAATGATAAATAATAAATGCTTTTATTTCTGTAAGTAGGTTTGTACAAACACTTTTACACGTCAATCATATTTATAAAAACTATATGAGGTCGATGTTTCCTATCTGACTACTCTGAGAAGAAGGCCGAATTTAACTCAGAGTTCACAAACTCTTTTAAAGTCTAGACTTAATCTTAGTCAGATCATGCAGATTGGTGTCAGAAATGGTCTTTTGAGGGAAGAACCACACTGATTAAATGGACCTGTCCAGTGCAGCTCAACACAGAATTCAACGATTCGACGAACATTACAAAAGGATGGACATTTGGGTAGGCCGCATATTATATTAGCGTCGAGCCTTTCCGAACGGACCTTCGCCTTAAGTAATGCTAAAGAGAGTTTACCAAGTTCTCAACTTGAAATTCTTAAATTAGAAACGGGGTGTGAGTCTTCCGCCTATCAAAATCCATTGCTGGCCAAGGATAGATAGAATATGCTTTATACTATCCAGCTAACATGAATTTAACAAATCTTTACAAACATATTGCTTTTAGAATACTTCTCACACAATGTTTTACAGTACATTCTATTCATCGAGTCCGAACTCTGGCGCACTCTAACGTGTTTTATTTAACCCGCTCGAAGTGCCACTCAAAACACTGTCTTAATTAACCGAAACTGAGAGATGCTGCAATGGTTAGGGTGTGCGCATGGTCATAAGCGATAGCAGTTTAGTGATACGCTAATTACATGTTACAGTGCAAGTGTTTGTGATACGATAAATGCATGCTCCATCTGAACATTTTTTTGTTGTAAAATTGAAGTCTTTGATCTGAAAGGGTCAAACTAAACGTGATAGTCTCAGATTCCAGCTTCTAAAAAATGCTTCAGTAATTGTCCTTCTAATAAGTTAAAAGGCTTAATAGTGCGAGGATTTGGCAAGATTATATTAATTATTAGAAAGAGTATCATTACGTACATAAATCGCTTTCGCCTCTGCTCCATAACATGTCCGCTCCTCACTCAGGTTTGCATTTCGCCCGCTGTTCATAAATTCGTAATTAAATACTGAACTACCGGCTTCTCTCGTTACTGTGGAATACATTTTAATTTTTCTCCCTCAAACTGTAGTCAGATCTCATTCACTCTGCATACATACTTTATGAAACTAAATAGAAAATTCTTGATGCATTGTTTGGTAAGCTTAAAAAGAAATGGTTACTCTGCTTTTGGTTTCTTAAGGTCTAAAAATATATTGAACTACTTGTAATGCGAAATGCTGTTCTCACTCTAAATATGTGAACAAGGCTTTATTCATGAGTTTTATCTAATTCTTTACTTGTGTTATACTAACCGTCACTGTTGTATATTCATCAATAACGAAGTTCAGTGAAATACTTGGTTTTTCAGGTTCCGTACCTCAATAGGAAAAAGCGGAACTCTTATAGGATCACTTCGTTGTTCGTCTGTCTTCCTGTCTGTCAAGACCCTTTTTCTCAAGAAAACGTGGAGGTATCCAGGTGAAATTAATATCAAATACGTAGGTCTACGGTCCCTTAGACAAATCAAGCTTCTAAGTCAACGCAATAAAAAAATACGGCGATTTCTGCGACGTATTATATATTATACTCATAACATAACATAACATCACGCCTTGTTTCCCCGAAGGGTTGGGCAGAGGTGTACCTGTACACCCACATTTCGCCAGTTATGTTTAAGTCCCATGTAATAGGGGGCGAGCCTATTGCCATCATATTATACTCGTAAATAAATTAAAACATATAAGGTATTTCCCGTTGACCTACTCGTATAATGAATGATATTTGGCAAGAAGCAAGGTCTCACAGCACAAGTAAAGGAAGAAGTCCGAAAATCGTAATTTGGTAGTATATCGCAAAAAAACATACGATCACAAACTTACCTTTGCAGTTGGAGAATTGACCGTGACGTATATCGACGTATGGGAGGACATGTTTTTCAACTAGAATGTTAAATTCATCGTTACTACGGAACCGCACAGCTTTGGCCGGTTATTTTGTACTTATACCTTTATAGCTTTGCCTAGCTTGGCCTATGAGCTATTTCTTACATTACAGAGGCGTTCAGAGATAGTAACGCAGTACCAACCATTGACCATTTATTCCATTGTCCTGCCCTTATCCCGATTTACTTAAGGTCTGCGCGGACATCTTTTCTTATTCCACACTCACAGCTATAATAGCCATGATCAAATCGAAGTAGGCACCAACTTTTACAAGAAGGCAGACGATACGTTTATGGAAATAGGAACTGGGCATTACATAACCCAAATATCAAAGCAACGTATCCGCTTTCCGTGCGGTCGCCGGTTCTATTCCGGAGTCCGGATCACTACTTGTATGACCCATTTCTTTTTAATATAGATAACTGTTTGTGTTCGTTGTATGTATTGACAGCAATGGCATATGTTATGGATGTAAGCGTATTGCATGAAATAAGACGTTTACCTCACATTTGTATATCGTAAAAGGGTTCCCCGGATATATTGATTTTTCGATGACATTAGAAATTAATTTAAAATTTTACAATTATAACGTTGACGTAATAGTTTTACTCTGACTTAGCTTAATATTTATAATAGCACAGCGATATAAATATGCCATTATTAAAATCATAGCAAAGGATTTCAGAAATAACTATTTAAATAAAACCATATTACCAAGTTATCCAACGACCATGTCGAAGTCAGTTTATCAATTATGTAGCCACAGACAGACAGAATGACAGGCACATCAACGGACCAATGCTTCAATCTTGTAACACCCCTCTTTTCCTTCGCAAATAAACTCGTTTTGACTACATAACCAACTATTTACAGTTGACACATTAAACGTAACCCCACCGTAATTAACAGTAAACTACCTAGTTACTCTAGTTACTTAACAATTATGTAAGTAATTATATAATTGATAGGGGCTGGTCGTGCGCCGTCGACTGTGGAGGATCAATGGGCAGGTCAGTCAATCATCATTTTGTAATAAATGTGCTATTGAGCACATGATGGACTTAATAACATCTTCGAACTCATGCTTTCACTGAACAGTTATGTCAGTCTGTCAGTTTTTTAAGTTATATGTAGATAAACTTTTCTACTGACTTTACTAAACACCATTAGAGAAGAGTTATTAATAATTTAGTTATAATAAATTAAATTGTTTTTTTTTTTTTTTGTTGCATGCTGTAAGGTCAAATGTATCGTTTTTTTTTTAAAGTATCTTATTTGTATATCTTTATTATGCAAATAAAATATTACTCATTTAAAATAAAAATGATAAACAATAATAAACAGGGCTACATTAAATTACCTAGCGAAATTATGTAGACGTGATGGGTACCGTATAATATATCTTAAAAACTATAAAATAAAGTATAAAAATTGGGGTTAACGATCGCTAGTAGTTTTGTTACTTGATGTGTGACTTGAGAAAATCTGTTTTCTTTTCTCGAGCTTAGGTATCGATACCAATCACGTCTGTAAAGTTTACACAAAAGAAAACTAATGTTTTAAATTGGTATTTCAAGTGACTACAATAACTGCGGTCTATACCCCACAAAAAAAAACATAAGTTTTAATATTTTTTTCGTTTCATCATGTTTACCCATCGACCTATCACGTCTGCGGAGTTTCGATTGCTAATTTATGTTGACTGTATACCTAGAAGAAAACTTGAACCAAATATGATAGACCACACATAGAATACGACACACCTAGCATGACCAACTTCTGTCGACGAAAAGAATAGACAAAATTACAAATAGAATAGACATTATGACATATTTCTTTTATTCATATGTAATTTTTCCTGTTTTTTCGTCCATAAAAATGGTATGCACTCATGCAGGTAGTTGCTATATGCTAAGCATTCTGACGGGACGTGACATAGAAGACGGAATAAACAGAGTTTCTACTGTATGAGACAATGCCCAATTGCCCATGATCCCTGCCTTCCTTGCTTTTTAAAATTGTAAAAAAGCAGTATTCGTTTGCATTACAGTAGAACAATATTAAAGAAGTTAAACAACCCTCATAAATTCTCCCATACTTAGTAACACAGTGAAGGCCCGTGCACACTGGCCAGAAGCGATGCGTTTGAGGGAGCCTTTATTTGGAAATAATGTAAAAGCCTATTATTTTTAAAAGAGTAACCGTGGAGTTTCTCGTCGGCATCTCCATAGGAAACGACCAATTGTAACCGTGCACCTAGCTTCTGACGTTTCATAAGTGCCTGTACACGAGGACTAAAAAAAGTAACAGTCTTGATTTTAAACACATTATCTTAGCTTAGAACCTTGCGATACTTGAAGATCATTTGAAATCGCTAAAACTTAATACATAAGTAGGTATGTATTTGCATTTTATAAACATTATTCCATTTAGCACTTTAATCGCAGTTTATCACCCAACATACACAGGACTATAATAAGTACAATGACGTCACAGACAGACACCTCACTTTCCTTATTGATACAGGCGTGTTGACTAAAGTTATCTGCTCATTGCTATCTGTGTTTCTCGATCAAGTGTCGTTTGTTGTGTTATTTGAAGCATTAGTTTTAAAATATTTAATAAACTACCAGATGCAATGAAATATGAAACCAGCGATATAACATTTATAATTAAGCTCAAGCAAATATTAATTAAAATATTATAGCCGATGGGTCTGCATGACTAAGACTAAGTTAAAAGATATCATGATCCAAAAATTTAAGTAATTTTAATGATCTTTTGCTTAACTGAGGCTATTGTAAACAAGGTACAGTAAAATTTTCCCATAAGTAGTTTATATTATTAAAATATTTTTTTCACAAAAAATTAAAAACAACCGACTTCACCGACAAGACAGCATCACGATACACAAAGTGGATTGAAAAAGTACTATCGACGCTAACTCAAAAACTACCCAAGCAAAGTTAATGAAATTTGTATGGGACCACCGCGCAAGCTTCCTCTACCATTTTTTATTTTTATAATCGGACTCCACAATTGACAAAATTTTGTCCTCCTCCTTTTTTGAAGTCGGTTAAAATGTAAATCCAGTACTGTTGTAATAGTTTCTCGGACAAACTTATTAATAAGGAGCTCTATCGCCACTAATGTTACAGTTAAATGCACAAAGCCACTGCATACTCCGTATTATATTAAAATGCCAAGTAGTATAAATAGGCGTATACGCAGAAAATGAATATCTTCCGCCTGAACGATTCAGGAATCCGTTCCTAATGCGCAATTCTACGAACCAACCGCAACTTTAAACTCATCGCCAAAAACAACTCCATACCAACTCAGTTTGTATCATAAAACGAATAGTTTAATTTAAATTTGAGTGTTTTCTGCAACATACTATTTGGAGTCGTTTGTAATAATGAAATCTCGGAGCTGGCTATTAAGTTGAGTGTCTCGGAAGACATAGTTTTCTTGAGAAACTTAGTTTGGCTGAAATTCTAGGCGACCATTTATGACTGACTTTAAGAATATGTATTTATATGAACGTCTTGGGATGTCGGAGATATATTTTATAGCTACCAACTGTTTTATTTATTGCTGCTAATGTATTACCTTCTTTATCTATTGCCTTCAATTTCTTTCGCAATTTTATAAGTACTTCCTGGGGCACCATTATGATTATTATAAACATGCTTGGCAAATTGGTGATAGAGTGCGCGCAAAATAAGTCTGCGCTTGGCTGAAATCGGTAATTATATTTTGCCGCCATCTCGGCGTTCCTACCACCTGTGTCAAGAGTGTGTGCTGTGTTCCGTAAATAATATAGCCAACATAATGCCGAAAGTGATTAAAAATGCTGCCAAGGAAGGAGGTGTCTTGAAGGTCAAACACGCGCGCAGACCTATCTTGCGCGCACTATAGTTGAGTAATGACTGTGTCACGGAAAGATACTACCTAATAATGGCGTTTATGAAATGAAATAATTCTATCTTATTGAAGCATTCTCCTTGTCTCTTCGTGCGATACTTACAGGAATTGAAGACACCCATCGTTTGCTGAAACCATACATGATCCCAATTTATTGCAGGTCGGCGCAGCATGGCTTGTTCCATATATTTTTATCGCCATCTTCTCAGTATTGGCTCCCTAAAAGGTCCCAAGTCCCTCTCTAGCCTTACCATCTTTCACACTAACCATCGTCTCTTCAGTCTTCCTCTATTCAAATACCAATATTCATACTCAAAGCTTTTCCCAGTCACTGATGACTTATTTTTAATTAGAACACATTCAATAACATTTTCAGTGCATGAAAAGTTCTTTGATGAACAATAAATGAATTGCGCAAGTACTCTCGGTCAGTGAACCGAGGTGTGGGCAGGATGTTGCTAAATAGCTCACAATGCCTCCCGCGGGTAATGCGTTCGGTTCCGGGTTGGTGATGAAAGTTATAAGCGTACATTGGCAGTTAAGTCTTAGTTAGGTTTCAGTAGATTTTCTTCCCTAAGACTTTTCTTTGCAGCAGAGCGGTGATGGGACACACCAGACCTTTGAATTTTTACCTTATCCTAAGTTTGGCAATGTAATGAAAAATCTCTTAAAGAAGACGCAAAAACCACTTTTTATTTATCATCTTTTGATATAAAATAATGATGCATTTGAAATAGATAGTCATGGACATAGTGAAAAGTCAGGATCCCAATTTAGACTTGACAAAGTTAGTTATTTCATTCAAGTAGCTTGAAACATAAATCGGAATAAAAATCGTCCAAGTCGAAGCTTGTAATGATCTTATGCTCTAGCTATCAAATTCCTGACCAGTTTCTTTTCCAAAGTTATATAGATTCTTTGGTTTTGCCACAAAATAGAAAGGTTGCATAAAAAACCTTACTTTGCGGTTTTATCCAAGTGAATAATAAATACTCTCTGCCTTCCACATTCCTTGAGGAATCCTATTTGGTAAAAGTTTATCTTCATTAGGTTGAATCCATCCTAGACATTTAATAAATGAATCTTTTAGCAATATGTCTCTAGGAAAGGTGTATCAAAGTAACAGCCACACCGTGGTACAAAAAAAACAAAATTGCTCCCAGATCTTTAACATCAAAAACTTCACAAATCCTTGAAAGCTTTCTCACAACAAAATAATTGCGCGATCATTATTCCCTCATTCCCTCCAATCACGAGTGCGGTAGCTTTAACGCAGGACCTAGCATAATAATAAATATGTAAATTGTACGCTGGCTGCGCGCACGCAACCCAGTGTCATGGCGCCGGCTAGCAAGGCGCACGCGCGCTCTGCGCCGTAAACCGTTCGAAATTCAAAAAGTTTTTCTCTCCGTGCAATATTTTTTCTGCATTTTTTTTTTTTTTTGTTTTTTTTTTGTGCGTGTGTGTGAGTAGTGTTGTGTTTATTTTCTAATAGGATTATCGTATTACTGTTCTGTTATCGTCTGATGGGTTTTGAGTGTCATGTCATACTCCTGTTTCTGGACTAAGTGCATTCGACGGTTTCGCTTGAATTAGTTTTGAGTTCGTAATTAATGCCCATACACGGTGAACCTTCACCTAATGAAGGAGGATTGGCTTGTCGTGGTTGAGTTGTTTTGAAATTGCATGCCAATTTTAAAACTTATTGCAAACAAATTAATGTGTATGAATAAATAAAGATGCTAATTTGCATGATTCTAAAGTAACTGGGGCGAGAAAACAAAACATTACATTATCATTAGTCACAGTAATAGTTTTGCTTACATTAAGAATTCTCAGCTGACAATTACACAACTTGAATTTCAAATTCAATAAATGTAGGAACTTCATCAATAAAATTTCGTTGCACTACAGTGGACTGCAAAACCATTTTAAGTACCTGAGGAATGATATTGTACGAAATACCTACCCAACCCTTTTTCGCACTACCACTTAAACATCCCAGACTTTCCCTAAAGTCTCCAACTTCATCTTGTATCTTTTAAAAGGTTCTTGACCAGGAATTACAACTCTCTATTGCTTTTCTCATCTGAATCAAGTCCTCCTTGGAAAAGATGAGGCAAATCTTCCAAAGCAATACCAACCAATGTAGGTATTGCTTTGGAAGTAAACAAATCCACAATTATCCCACTTATAAGTCCTACATGCAAGAAGAATCATTATTAAAAGACTAATTCAGAATACAGTGGAACTCGCCTTTCATTCTGAATCAAACATACACACACCCAAGTAAACCATTCCATCGTAGAAGACTTAATTTCGCTCGTCCAAAACAAATTCATCATTACCTTAATTTTTATCGTTTAATTTGCCATAAAGCGATCTACATTTCTCTAACATTTCCATATTAAGTTGATATTCAGGCTATTCTGTAACGGGACTGGTTTCCTTGGCCGGTTGCGAAGTGACGTCATCTGCTACCCGCACATATATACACACATATACTGCTATATATAGCTGTATACGCAACAACCTTATGCAAGGAGAGCATGTTATATTTCTTGGTCCCGCGTTTGATATGGAAGTAGAGTTGTTAGCTTTAAGGTTATTCAATAAAGGTTCTGTATGGTCTTAAGTTGTTTTGTGAGCAGTACTTTACTTCTGTAAAGTTATTGTAAGATTTAGGATTGCTGACGAAGTAATTTAGAAATGATAGCATGATATAAGATACAAAACAAAATTCGTATCGTCTTCTTTCGTATGGCTAAGTAGCTTTCGTAAAGTCGTTAAAGGAGGTACTTAATTTACCGAATGAATCCCCGTAAACTGATTAAGCACTGCTTTTGAATTCTGGGCTTCAGTGTTTAGAAAACCGTTAATTAAAGTACTGCTCCTTATCACCATCTTTTATTATTCTTCTACTTTACCAATTCTCTCGAAACTAGAATATTAAATATCGCATTAATGATGTGTATGTCTTTAAACAACACCTTTGAACCCACCTTAGTTCAATCATAAACTTAAATAGAAACAAGCACAACACATTGACTATCTACTAATACACCCATTTCTGGATAGACAGGCGATAAGCCAATCCTAGATAATGCATGTTCAATATTATTAACATTATCAGGTATGAATCGTGCTTACTATATGCTCTCGATAGTATTTTAATGAATAATATATCTGGCACACGCAAGTCTTACAATTACTCGACATTTTTTTGCAAGTAATGGCAATAATGAGTACGCAATTTTCCGTGAGGACCGGAATCATAAATAAGATAAAACTTATAGTCACTAAGCGATTTAGCTTGGTTACTCTATTGACTCAAGCCATTTATCAATTATATCAATAATGTTTTTGAGGAGCTATTGACTTACGAAGATTAATTAAACACCTACCCTAATAATGAGACTTCAGTGCTTTATTTCTACCAAAAAATATCTGTTGTGTCCAAACTATCGATCCAAAGCCCTTAAAGCAATCATTGCGTTACCGTGCTTCGGGTGACAGATTGGATGTGGTTCAATTCCACAAACAATGGGACATCTTATATCGTGTTCTGTTGTCGGCTTGTAACTGGAACTGATGGACGCTACTGAAGGTCGCGAACTTGTAGCCAAATTCTGGGCTGACTCCATTCAGGTGGTCATCGACACACTAAGAAGAATCAGATCCAATAAGAAAAATCAGAATCAGAAAATTGTACACGTTTATGAAAATGGAAACACAATATTCATATTAATTAATGGCCAACAAACAGCCGGAGTCGGACCCAGCGGTGTAAATACTCAGGTGCTGCTAATTATCACGATTCGACATTATTGTGTAGCCAGCAGCCTACATTGTATTGTCCTATCTATGATGGTTGAATAGTTGATTTATAAGATTATTGGTACAGTCCTGAATCTGTGATAGTTTTGGCAGCACTGAAACTTGATAATTATGAAAGGAAATGGTAGTTCCCTATATTTGCCAAGTTCAATACAGATTCTGTTTTTTTGGCTATGGATGCTTTGCAGACGTTCTGACAGCCATGGGCGCCTTTCTACATAATAATTGTAATGTATCTAATCTTATTTATGATATCTTGTGGAGTGAAAGATATATTTTGCCGTCCTGCGGAAGTAATAGCTTGCAATCTAGCGTCCTTTTTTTTTTTTTTTTGGGTGGGAAATCATCAAATGACTTCTCCCGCTCTGGGTGGAGCGGACCCTTTTCATTAGTAATTCAATTACTAACGCTATTAAAACAAACAAATAAAATCTAAATGACAAATTCTAAATGACAAGTTTTAACAAAATAGTTTTTATTTTTAATATTATTTACTCTTGAATAGCAAATAATTAATCAAATCTTCCTCTCTCCTACTTACTTAATTGTATCCTAACAGAGTCCATATTTTTGTACCTAGCTTTAAGCCCTTTATAACATATTTTTACAATATGGAATGCAATCAATAAATGTTTATGATTATGATCCATGGCTTAGGATCCCTTCAATATTTTAGTCAGCTCTTCCAAATACTTTCTAGTATAGGAAAGTGTAGTTAGTTGGCGTCTTTTTAGGGTGATGGTTACAATGTTCAATCCACTAAACGCTTTCTTGAAAATCGAATACCATACGAAATTCAAAGTACAGTACATTTTCCGGAATACTCAAAGCTAATCCATGAACACGCAAACAGAAAAATGATCATCTGTTTTGTATTAGTATAGTACACTGACCTATGAAAACTCACGATGTTGGCAAAAATGACGACACAGCAACACAATTTGCCGCCTGAGTCATGAGGTAGTTACTTCCGTTATATATAATAGAACACATACAAACATCATATACGTACATTTTAAAACATTGTACTCGTTCAGTATAAAACAATGGTAAAAACGGAGCGATTCTTTGTGGAATCTCTGGCTAAACATCATAATATCACGCCTTGTTTCCCCGAAGAATTGGGCAGAGGTGTACCTATAGTACACCCACATTTCGCCAGTTATGTTTAAGTCCCATGTAATAGGGGGCGAGCCTATTGCCATCTACCGGGCACAAATCCAGACTTCGGGCTGCTACCGCGAAATTCCAGATAGAAAAACCCAATAACACGTTGCCCGACCTGGGAATCGAACCCAGGACCTCATGCTCAGCAGTAGCGATTGCGGCTCTGTGTGTTGCGGAATCTGTGGCTACTAGTAGTATATTTGTAATCTGTGGCTACTACTGTATTATGTTTTTTTTTTTACCGTCTGTGTAACTACTACTATCCATACAAATACTATCAGCTGTTTTAAATGTCTAAACCGTATGATTGTTGTTGTTCAGACAATTTGTATTGTATGTGAAGTTTTTTTCAGCTCTAGGTTCATTGGCTGCTTACTGTTTAACCCTAGGTTCAGTTTTCGGACACTACGGTAAAATATCCGATTTTTTATCATCGAAACAAGGCTTAACAACCCTGAAAAAGTAATAAAAACGAGAATAAATACTTCTAAAAGCCCACAAATTAATAATAATGGCCTTATTATTTTATGACAAGGATGTTTGACATTTAATTTAATCAGTTCTGCCAGCCCGCATACGAAATACGCTACTTTAACGCCATCTATATTCAGGGCGCGTACAATCCAATACTGAATGCGATTTTCACTGGTTTCGAAAGAAATTCACTTTCTGCGCCATTTATCCGGAATTCGTCCTGTTTAACAGACTCTAACCGAAAAAGTATTATTTCGAGTCGAAAATGGAGCTCGTAATTTTTTAGGGATAATTGAAGCGTGGATGAAAGATTAGGAAGTTCAGTACAATATATATACCTATTGAAATGAAATGAAATTGTTAATTGTGTAAATAGGATATCGTAATCACGTTTACAAACACGTCATACAAAAAAATAAGCTAGATGGAATCGACATTTAATATCTGACTACACCTGAGTATAAAAGGCTAAACAAACTTAGGGGTCAAAGTCTCATAAAAAGTCCAGACATGGTCTTGTTCAGATCATTTGAGGACCATGTAGATCAGTAATAATTTGAATGGTTACATTGTACTTTAATGATGACATCGTTTTCTTGATAGAATTGAAATTATTTAATAATTGGAGTTAAATAATTTAAACAAAATTATTCCTCGAACCTTATATTTTTAACTTAACGCAACGTTTTTTACATAAACAGAATGTTTATACCAGATCACGAACGAATCATACTAATGAATATTAATATTTAACATGCCACATTAAAAAATTGTTGCCAGAGCAAAAATAATCTTAAAATTGCCACCCTCCATGCCCTTAATTGTACGGTATCTTTTTTTGCTGGCAGGAGATCGTCGACCTCAATAAAAAAAGTCGTTAAGAGGCTCGGCTGTATCTTTTAAAAGCAGATTTTGTGAGGATAACTTGCATCCTGTATGAAAAGAAGCACCTTTTGGTGTGCTAGAGCTGTTTCAGTATTCAGAATACCTAGTTTTTGTTTGTTTTGAGAGCCATACCGAGAATTTCAATGTTCTGTAGCTGAATGGCAAGGTGAAAACCCGTCTTCTCCCGTCACAGACAGCCCAATTAGAATCCTTTTAGTTCGAATATGAATCTTAAAATGATTCTTTCAGTTCAATTCATGAAAATCATTGGAATTTACTTTCAAAAAAACCCAAATAATATCTGAAACCTAGAATAAGTTTGTAACTGTGAGGAGAAATAAACAACTTATTATTATTATTATTATTATTATTATTTACTGTCATGATAAAGCGATGGTTTATACTATTCTGTTGCCATAGCTAAATAACCATATTTGTCGTCAAACAAGCACTTTGTCGATATCATATATATATCATATATATAGTTCTTTTCATCCCACACAAGTTGGGGTTAACTGGGAGGAATGTAGTCTTTACAGCCGATGGGCTAACGACCTGAAACTACTTGTGTTCAATTGTGGTCTTTTAAACTATCATTTGTCTGATATACGGCTTGAACTGTGCTTTAACTTAAGCTGGTGGTAGGAGAAATTTCTACAAGATGGGTGGGCTGACTATTCTCTTTGGCAAACTCGTTACTAAAGTTATTTATAAAGCTAGTATAAATTCAAAGTTTTTCAGAGTATTTTCGTAAGAGATAACTTCAAGAACAGGATTTGGATCCTGAACACATTGGTTAATAAACTAAGCTTTTAGAAGCTCAGTTTATTAACCAATGTGTTCTTCCTCATCTCAGTTTCTATTATTATGAAAACAGCTTGGATTGTTATTAGTTCGCCTTGAGAGATGCTGCTGAACAATTACGTATCTATGGAGTGTGTGGCTTGGCACTTGAACAGTGAAGTTGAAGTGTCGCAATATGAATTAACTGTTCTCCGCTGCCCTACCCTTCAGGTAATAGGTACAGGCGTGAAGTCATGTTGTTGTGTATCTTTTTTGTCAAAAACAACATCATTCATCGGTTTTAGTCCTCTCGCCCCAAATTCTCCTACATTTCCAAAGGTCAAAGTGGCTAAATCCGTGTGTTTGCCAAAGTTCTCACAAGAACTTAATAAGTTCGGGTAAGTTCCGCAAATTGTGGACCATGTTAGAACGGAAGGCGACCAGCCCGATATTGTTTAGTCAAGTGCATGATCTGAAAATAGCAGGCCTACCTGGAAACGTGTCTAAAGACCATTCAGCGACATTCTAGCTAATTCCTGGACATTGTGTAGTTTGCTTGTGTTGGTGGATATTCTTAGACGTAGTCTCAAAATGGTGTTTCAATTTTTAATAGTCAAGCTTTATGATATATCTGCTATATATGAAAATAAAAGTTGCATTTAATATTATGCATAATTAATCTGAATTAATAAGTAAATTTTTATCAGTGCTAGAATAAAACTATTTTATATCATCTCGTGGTATCCATTGTTATGTTATTATCAGCGTCCAGGAAACCATAATATTTATTCTATTTTATATCTTGTTCTTCAATATCCTGAACACCTTCTATTATCATCCGTCCAATGTCCTAATGTAAATTCTAAATTTCTAACAGTAGAATCTCAATGAACTTAAAAATAACCATCAGACTTAAATGACCCAACCACAGATAAGCATAAGAGATACTCAGAAACACGATAGGCTGCGTATTATTCTTATCTTCCCTTAGCATATGTGCTATCTCTTCTGTAATTTATCTCTGATTAGAGATTGGAGTGATAAGCTCATTAGTTTCAAGTTTACTCAAGGATTTTAGTAAGGATATCGAAGTTTTTTTATAAAGTTTATTTTAAGGCAATAAGTAATCATAATTACAATGACTTTAGTATTGAGACCACAAAAAATACACGGACTTAAAAAAAAAAACATCTTTGCTCTACTAAACAGAAAATCTATGTGTCGGCTTTCGACTCCACGAGTGTAGGAACTCAAACCATAATGAACTTACTGGCTTAAAACGTCAATACGTAACGAAGTTAACTGTCACTTCGCACAACTATTGGAAAACTGCCAAACGTTCATCACGATTTGATTCGATAAAGGACTGAGGCAACCAATCGATTTCTGATTCAACAGCAGTTTTATCAATGGTTTTAATTGCATCAATTGGTTCTCGTTAAATCAATTCTTGTGAGCGATTTTACTATTCTGTTAGGTCGTTTTGTTTATCAATGCCCCATGTAAAATATTTATAGCGCTTGGATTTTTTATTTATTTTGCATGTCTTGTTATAGATCATGGAGTAGTTAAAAATGCAGTTATGAAAAAAATAATCTGATCGTAAAAAAATCATTATTATCATTCTCTTGTCATTATCCCATTTTATAAGGGATCGAAGTCATAGTTAAAATATAGTATTTGTTGGAAAATACTCGAATCAAAGTCGGCTTGCAACTCTGCCAGTTAACAAATCATTAAGCTTAAACTGGACACAAGTTCTTTGTACACGCGTAGGTAACGGCCTAAGACAACACATTTCGACCGTAACGCTGGTCTAATCCTTTATTATCGCTTAAATCACGCCTAGCATATTTATTGCCTTGCAATGCTTTTACTAGATACTTCAAAGGATCTTAAGTTTACCTTCCAACATGTATTATGTATGCATATGTACATATATGTCGGCATTCCTTAAGTCTAAATCAGTACCGTCTCGGGCTGTAACGAGCTATGCAAAAAGGACAGGAGTATCTTAGCTCACGGCTCAGTACGGCCCGACTGTATGTGTGTGATTGATACCTTAAGGAGTGAGCTTTTAAACACTGCTAATAATGCATTACATTTATCTTATTCATCTTCAAGACTTTTGAAACCACATACATTAATTTTCCCATATATACATCAATTAATATGGTAGAATCATTAATAACCGCTACCAGACTCTAATAATTAATTTGTCAGAGCTCTGCCCACTTCTTAAAATTTCCACACTTTTAAAATAGTAATAGTAAGTACAAATTTAATTCTGTCAGCACTAAGATAATCTCTTCACCAACCTAATCATCATTAGGTGACATCTTCCAATTCAAATAATCGTCACCATATCTTCAACAAATCCTCAAGGATTACCAAATTCCTCTTTAATCTAAGGATCAGTAGCCAGAGCCAACTGAAGGCTAAGAATAGCCCAAGTGGATCCGGCGACGTCTCACTGAAGCATAACGAATTATGATATTTATGAACTGCCCTGAAAGTCCTGGTCCTTAAGCACAGGATGGAGACGAGACATAATTAATAATTACTGTACATGCTTCTTCATTTGATTGATGATGGTCTCATGAAGTGTTATTGCCAATTTTCTGAGTGCATTGCACTGCAAGTCTTACTAAAAGACCAAAAATTTGCGCATCTGGTTTTAAAGCTATACTATTTTTTTTGTGTTTGCAAAATTAACATAGGTCCTTGACCTGGGTTTATTAGTATGTATTAGATGAGTAATCCGAATCAATGCAAAGTTTCATCTGGGGTCTATCATTTTAGTAGACGACATTGAATTTAAATCTGATTTGTCTAGAGCTTATTTCTTACAAACATATCAATTCCATTCACCAGAGAAAAAACCTAGTAGGAAATAACAAACCTAACCCACCAAAGAAATTGTGAGTGACCACAATGAACCACAAATGACCACATAAGATATATTTATTGATAGTGAAGTGTTTTCTGTGAGTGTTGATGATATAAATAATGAAGATGCATCTGCAAACTGATCTGTCTTGTGAGATCCCGTACAAGGGATGTGAGGAGAAGCTGCAGATCTCCCAGGAGGCGGAGATGATGTACTATGAGCTCATTAAGGCTCTGGAGGAAGAGGAAACGGTAAGGATAATGTAGATAAAACAGGTTTTTGAAAACTTATACAGAATAATTTGATATCAAGTCTTTTGATTGGCTACTGTCATTAACGTCAAACAATCATAACAGCTATTGAGTCATGTGACAGCAGCTTAAATTAACAGACTCAATCAGGGTCTCAGAAATGTGGTGTTAGGTACCTACTTAAACAGAGAGCTTAGAACTCGTTGGAATTAATACACAAAAAATCTTTTCGTAAATCTTAAGCCAATGTTAAATTAAGAATTTCCAGATGTTTTTCTTTAGTGTCGCAAATTTATCCAAATTCGTCTACATAAATCAGTGTAACATCGTATGTTCGTAGGTGATAAATTCAAAAGTCACCACGTTATTTATACGAGACCGTTAAGTATTGGGTGTTGTCCTTTTTTGGTCCAAACGAGGATTAATATCTCGCAGAAAATTTCCGAAAGATTTATGTGAAACCAGTTGATAATTGGATAGTTCGACATAGTCTGATAATTTTGTCTTGGATTCGCTGGCGACCACTAAAATGTTGTGGTCACGTTTTTTTTTTGCAGTTCGTAATCATAATAATAATAATAATAATAATAAATTCTTTATTGCCATAAAAACAGGTTACAGAAAAATATGAGACCCTGGCTCCAGAGCTAGGTAGGGTACCTGTATTTCAGGAGCCAGTGACTTCTTCCATTTAGGTTATACAATTCAGTTTTATTGCAGCGATAGGTGATACAATTAAATTACTTAAAATAAAGTTTAATAGTGAACATATCATTTAAGCACCAATACTAGAATTAGAATAAAAGCAAGCAGACAAAATTAGATTAAAATCAGGATTGACACAAAATTAGATAAAACATTTAAAAACAAAATATTGTTAAAATCGAGATATCAATAAAATAAAATTAAAACAAAAAATAAATATGAAAATTACAATAACAATAAAACAAATTACAATAAAGCCAATATAATTAAAAAGAAAACAAAATATAATAATAATAGGGGGTGCTGGTATGTATGTGTGCGCGTTTGGGTGTAATAATCATAATAATATTTTATTTCGTTGGGTTGGTTTATTGTAAAACTTTTTGTTTTAGCTTTGATGTATTATTATTAATGTATTGTTTATGTATCCGGCGCATTCTTGTTGTCAGGATAATTTTGTAACACTGTTTCTCATTTTATTATTTTATCAAGAGTAGGTATTGGTGCTCTTTAGTTCTATTCTAATAATGTTTTTTCATAGAAACATACCTATATAGTTCTATTCTTATCAAGCAATTGCAATAGAGTTTATACATATATCCTAAATAATACCACAGCACTGACCACATTATATACTAATTTGTACAATTAACGATTGATGTATCTTAGTTTAGAAACTCCCATAGTTCAACCATTATGATTCATATCAGTTCTATGTGACCACATTCCCCGCTGTAATCTTGTTATTGACAACCACAACATGTGCACGCTCGTAATTAGTAATGTATTCATCAATTCGCTTTAGTCAATTCTAATTATTTGATAGAGGGATTTAATAATGTACATGCATATTAGGGAACCTGCACTGATATGTGATAGTTTTGTTCATTTGTATGCTTTGAAAATATTCTGACGTAAGAAAATAATATCATAAATATGTTTATAAAAAAATCCGTAAAATTTAATTGAATTGCTGGTCCTGAGAGAAATTATCGTTTATTATTTAGATCTTTTGGGCTTTTATTTCATTTCGTTGATTGAATTCTCTGATCGGCTTATAAGAATATGTTACTTATTATATTTTTAAGCATCCGTTCTCCAAATAAATTCCCTTACGGTTTTTTTGTAAAGCTTTTAATTTGAAATTGACCCATGTCAATATGTGTGTATCGTACTCGTCTTTTGTGGTTAACATCAGTTACTTAGGCTTATTAAAATGCCAATTTCACCACAAATTTACTTTTGATCAACATACCCACCAGCTTTTACCTTTTTTATATTCAGTTTCATTGCACATGTACCAATCAGTACTCATGGACTAACCAGACCGGCAAAAATCAGCAGGTTCCTCATGTAACAGTCGTTATCTACACTATATCGTGACAAATAATTCGCCAAGCGTAGTCCCCACTAGTATTAGTGTACTTTGACCTCACAAATGTGTGGTGGCAAATGGTCACCTTTGTATAGTGGCAGTGTGGTCACCCGCTACCTCGCGAATTCGTTCCGCAAGTGTATCGAGGTCATTCACACCAAAATTATGCATACATAACGAGATCTGTCTGTGGGTTTAGCTACTATATAGAGTAAGACAGAAGTACTGCTTCTAACAAGAGGTATTCCACTCAGAGCACTGATTTCAACGGCACTGGAAGGAACCGCACCTTGAGCATTTCCACTAACCGCACGGTATAGGAGTCCTCCTTTATTTTCTGTCATACTTACCGATTCTGTGAGTTCCTCATGCAGTAATACGCCATGAGGCATGTACATTCATGTGCATAATTCACAACACATTCCACATACGCAAAATTGTAAAAGCAATTTTCTCTTTTAAGAAATTCTATGGTCTTACGAACATAGTGTATGGGGTCCAAAACAGCAGGGTTTGTGTATGTGAAGAATCAAGAGACTGAACTGGAGCTTACACATAAAACAACGTTGCTTAATAACCGAGTCAAATCTGACCAATCGGAGCATATTTAAGATGCATACCGATTTTGTAGGTTTACCTATTAATTTGTTTTTTTGTGCTGTTTTTTAAATACAGTCCTATAGAAGTATAGGGCTGCATTTCAACAAAAATCCACACGCAGAATTAATCATAAACGCAATACCAAACTCAAAGACTCTACAATCGACAAGACATTCTAGAATCATGACTGACGTTTCTGTTATCAATCTGACATCTGAGTCAAACCTCAGACATCTGAGTCTAATAAATCTATCAATCTTACTGCCCGCTTACAGGCACACAATCTTAGCATTCAAACAGAATTTTACTTGGAAACTTGCAGTGTAAAATATGCAAACTTGATTTTCTTTAGCTAAACACTGTCTCTTATTTTTCTTCCATTTCTTATCTTTTTATTTACAGTGATACTTCTATAGCTACTTGTTCAGTGGTGTTAACAATTTGTTTTATCTTAAATAAATGTTTGCCGAGCAAGTTCGGAGTTCGATTCCTTGTCTAAATATTATCGATACAGTTGCACTGTTTGATTTTGAAATCTTCTGTATATGATAGGTATTTTATTAGGTATGTAAGTTGGTTGAGAGGGTGTCATTCATATGTGTTTAATGTAGTTACATATTGATTTATCAGAAAAAAGGAGTGGCAGCTTCTTACTGTATACATAATTGTTTAAAAGGAATAATCTATAAAATAAAAATCAATGTTCGTCAGCGCATCACTTCAAAGCGGCTGCACCTTTATGGCAATTTTTTTTTTGTCGTGTTTGTAATTGTCAGGACAAGATTTGGATAAAAGAACATATTAAAAAATCATACGAAAATGTGAAAAGTTTGAGATTAAACATCTTTAGAGAAACAAAGTGAGTGAAGAAAGTAGGTTCTAGGTAGGGAGGTCTTAAAAAATTATTAACCGCTTGATGTTCATTTCTTCACAAGACAGAAGACCGGGGCCATGACCTGGGTAAGGACAGGCTACTTTTCGTCCTGAATCGCAGACGAAGTCGTGGGCAACAGCTTGTAGTAGTCTTCAAAACGTTTGACGTATCATGAACTACTTATTCAACTAAAATATCTTTATAAACCATAGTCTTAAAGGCTCGTACAGACTAATCGCGCGAAACACAAAAGCACCGCTCGTCGCGCGACTCGCGTCTCGTGTCGCGCCTGTATGTAGGAGCCTTTATTCTAGGAAATGGAATAACTAATACCCATAATGTTCTTATTCCACGTGTCACGACTCGCGGGACAGCTATATTAGAATATGGTGTATGGGGGCTCGTGGCTCAATGACACTCGTAACTGCCACACGGGTCGGATCAGGGTGAAGCAACGCTAGCTGCGGAAGGTTCGTGGATGTGTGACCTATATCACATACCGAGACCCCTCAGTGCCTCGGAAAGCACGTTGAGCCGTTGATCCCGGCTGGCAGTCGTAGATCTTTGATTGTCGTTACTGGCAGTCAGGAGCCCAAAAGTACATGAACCAGTCTTACGAAGTTGTGCGTGTTACCCAAGAACTGGGCGGATAGGCAGTCGCTCCATGTATAATACTGGTGTTCAGCTGCATCTGATTTGATCGGAAGCCAACCGCAGCAGAGTTGGGAAAGGGCTCGACAGATTGATAGTGTTTGGCTGTTTTTCGACATTCACAAGGACGAAGTTGCGAGCAGTATCATACACAACCAGCTTAAGAGGCTGACAAGAGGTAAAGCGCGGTCACTGTCAGACTGCGTAGAAAAGAAAGAGAAGCGCGATGACACAAAGCTGGTAATTTACTGCAAAAAATGAAGCAATTATTTATTTACAAAAAATCTATTGATTGGTTTAAAAATAAAACAATATCACGTTAAAATGATTGCATGTAAATTTGTATGGTTTTAAATAGTTACAAGATTTTTTTGAGATATCTTCGAGATTATTTTCTATCGTATCAAATTAGTTGTATTGTGTTTTCAACACACTAACTAACTTGCATACTCGTATATCCTGAAGGAAAGTATCATATATTTTTCTGATTTTGTTTACTGTAGGTGATCACATCCTTTTAGGCATTATACAATTTACGTTTAGGTCCTGTAGTCCCCTTAAATTAAGTAGCATATGCATAGTCAGCCTTTAATGATCCCACGGTTGGGACACAGCAATGGGATCATTCCTCTCAGTGAGAGAGAGTGGGCCGTAATCCACCACGCGAGCCCATTTCGTGAACAGTAATTAATTTAATTAAATATCTACAATTACAGAAAAAAAAATATTCTGCCTTTACTCTTTTATTCTCTAGACTTGTGACGGCGTTAAGAGGGCTTTGTTTTAATCCAATAAGCTGATTTACTCATTATAATTAATCCTGTGAAAACGAATGAAAGTTTACTCTTTGTAAAGCTTCATTGACTTTATTCAAAAGGTAGTCAAAATATTTTAGGTCGCAATTTATGATTTTAATTTAATTGTTACGTTTCAGACCTCATGCTGTATCTTTGTTTGCTCTAAAGTGACAGATATGGGTATGATGCAAGCTCACACACATTCAAACACACATAAACAAGGTTTGAAAACAGAGCCTCCATTTTTTACACTGATAGACCATGACCTGGGTAAGGACATAGCCTACTTTTCATCCTGGATCGCAGGCGAAATCGTTTCCGCTTTCAATCGTGAGATTAACTTAAAAATTAATATAAGTGTCCAAAATATTCCTTTCAATAATTCATATAACAGTCAAAACGGACAGTCATATCATAACGTACCCCACGAATCGTGGACAGATATTGATAAATATCTTTATTATAAAAAAAGATAATTATAAAAGTTAAGTTGCTGAAAGTTAGTTAAGTGTGTCTTAAAGCAAGGCTGAAGTAAGTTCTTATCGATGTAAAAGTGCTGATCATGCAACTGACATAATAATATCTTAATTGTGTCTTGCGAAACTTGGAAAAATGTTGCGTAATGCCTGCTATGGGACTTAACGAGATACGAATTATTTAAACAGATCTTACGAAATAAAAAAAAATAAAACTGGGCTTTATTTGACCCATGTTGGGGCAGGTTCGAGTTGAGTGGGAAAAGGAACCGAAGGTCTTTGCCATGCATTGGGATGGCACAAGCTTCAATCATTATTGTAATTCTTAATTTACTTAGAGAAGGTAGAAATAAATCATCTCCAATGAAATTTACGAGTGTCTGAAGACACAAAAAAATTATAAATTGCACACGCTGTTAATTTTTCTATTAAAAAGCCATATAATTTCAGTTCAAATTTCTATTTAACAAACAATACTTTTAACTAGTGAAGTATCGGAACTATAAGTTACGAAAAAAGCACACCCCCACTCAAACAGAGTACAGACAGCCAAAAAGCTTTAATTAAAAAACATGTTCCAAAAACGAGTGTATATTTCAATATTTTCCTTCCATTTCAATGTTGATTCGAATTTTATATTGAAAATCTCTCCAATATCAACCCGTAAATGCGACCAGTTATTTAAATAACGAATGTGGAACAGTTCACAATCTCACACTGTGATTGGTTATATTGCAGTGTGTTACAAAAGGCTTGGCGCACGCGATGTTTCCTCTGATGCACGATTCGGTATTTTTTATCGCCGTTTCGCGTGTGGATTTGGAAAGGGCAGTGGGTTATTTGTATTTTGTAACTTGAAGCGATATGCCGAGATGGAAAGGAAGAGTCTGCTACATATTCATGTATATGTTAACTTGAAACTTACTTTATCTTTACATGAAGGCATTATAAGTTTCAAGTTAAGTTTCAAGATGGGATTCAGTAGCTTTTTCAATTCGCGACAGCGACTGAATAAGGAAAAGCATACACAAACAAACAATTAAGCGCCTTCGTCTTTTTAAAGCAACTGTTTGTTTAAAAGAGCAGCTGACTGGATTCGTATTAATTAATGAAACTGATATACTCGTATTTACAATTTGTACAATGTACGGGATTGTTATTGATATTAATGATTCTGAGCGTTGCATCGCTTGTTGATATAGCGCAGGTTTTTATTTCTTACATAATTAATCTGTTATTAAAGAGAATTATCAGTTATTAAGTTTAATTCATGAACTGTGAAATTGTGTAACTGCAGATGTGGTGACATTTCAAAACAGCGAGATTTCAGAGCATATATTTTGTTTTAAACGAATTTTAGATTAAATGTAGTAGGTAGTAATTATTGGTAGTACAGTATTTCCTAGCTGCTTTGTTACAAAACAGGAATGTAGATTTAAGTCATATGCGTGGGTAAACTCAGTCTTTCACAATCCTTTACATTCGAAAATGTTGCATAACAATAAGGATTGTAGGTCCCCACTGTGAGAGACGAAATATTCAAATTATTTTTACTTAGAACGTTTCGCAAGGCCAGTATCTCTGAATGTGTGGAAACGTTTAAAAACAAACAAATAAACATGTGTTGTGCATTATGCATTATTTGCTTTGACGCGGAGAACAAGAGAATTTGTATACACCAGTACCCTAATTGCGTAATACACAATCAATTGGAATCGGAAGCGATTTGAAACAGATTGCTAATCCATTGCTTCATAAGTTCGATAAAAAAATCTGCTCAACAATGTAAATAACGCAATGAATGTTGTTGCACTGTCAAAATCAAACAGATTAGTCGTAATCATTTACGAAAATGTGTTGCGCCATTAGGCTGCTGGTAATTTTTTGTTGTTACACTACTTTGGACGGCTTTAAACCTGATACTTACTTAAAAGACTTTAATTCAATTGAAAAAAAAAATTGATCCCTGTTTTGGAATACTGTCGCAGTCAACGGGTTAATCTGAAAAAAGTTGATTGGTACAATGACAAAGCTTTATTCCTAACTTCCATTTTCTCCTACTCCTACGAATAACCAATAGGTACCATTTGACTTGATTACCCTGCAATCACTTGAAATTATTCATAGTCCACCATAACTCATCATAAAACCATAACCATCCTACAGAATGCCGATGACATCACATCTGGTTGACGCTACAAAAATAAGTGAAATGTCAAAACATTCCCGCGACTGACTCATGAGCACGCGACGACCGCACCGCATTGTTCTCACATTCGAAATTCAAATTTGACGTTTCCTGCGCGCGGCGACATTGACAAATAGACAGCCATCTTGTGTTTTAAGCTTTTTCGAGATGACAGGTGTGAAATATTGATTTGAGGATAAAATGTTAGACGGCTGTGATTGAAAAGGTGGATATTATGTTACTTAAACCTGTTAATTAGTGGTAGTGATTAATTAGCTGTTTTGGGAACTGTTATTTATTAACTCTGGCTTCCATATTTGGACGGTTATACAGTTAGATTTTATGCTACAAAAATATAGGTTTCAGGCACTTTATTAAAAGTTTAGTAACCAACATACAACCTACTAATGATGTGCTTTTCAACGCCTATTGTTTATATTTATTTACCATTATTACCATTACCATTATTACCGGGTTAGCGAAGATTGACACCTCCAATTTTCGAAGTCGGTTGAAAATGTTGACACCTCTTCGTCAAATATAAAGTTTTATTTATCGTTATGTCTCGTTCATCAAAGTCATCACCGGTTAAATACGTAGTTACTTAGTAATTCCCGTTCTCATGGTACTGGACGTGTTCCGAATACATTAATACGACTTTGTTCAACATATTGGTCACTGTTAAACGAATTACCATACAAGATGGTATTAAAAAGATTTACATTAATATTTTATTTATATCCTCACGGGAAATGCAAATGATAGTCGCATTTTTGGCTGACAATTCTGTGAATAAAGCTTGCGAAAAATACCCTTGTATTTGTACTGCTATTAATAGGTACTTTTAACGTTTTTGCAATCGCTACCTACATGTACATCACTACAAAGTTTTGGCAAAATAGAGATTTAGTTTGCCAAAATACGAGTTTAAAAACAGAAAACGTTAGTGTTATTGCGTTTTAGTGTCATTGTATTATTATAACTATGAATGACCTACGTTACAGGTAATTTGCGAAGTCTCAATTTTTCCGTAAATAGGTAAAAGATCAGCAAAGGTCAGATATTAACATACGTACCTACTTGTGCAGCAATCTACGCATCATAATTATATGCATTATAAATTAAATATTCCGTAATTAGAAGACCTAGATGACTTAAAGTCGAATTACAAAAGGACTTATTTACGGATGGTAAAGTGTGATAAACTTTATAAAAGTTATTTAATTATGTTCGTTTAAAATAAATGTGCTTAGTTATTTTAGAAAATAACAGAACCGCACAAAGCAACACTCTCCCTTTAAAAAAGTTTCCAACAATACTCTTATAATATAGAAATAACTCTGCAAGTCGGTAGTATGCAGTGCAAACTTATCAGAAGATTGCAGATAAGCAGGCAGGGATGACTGGCTCTTACAGGTTTCAAGATTAACCAACGTAGGGTCGGTTGCACCATTGTTTTAACTGCGAATAACGTGCGATGAAGGATATGCTTTTGAACGATTTATGTAGTTTTGCAGCAATCTGTTACCGGCCCGTTAAGTGTTACGCAATTTTATTGAGTAGACAGTAGACGACATGAACCATTTGGTTTTTATATTCATTCATCAGAACTATGAACTTCTATGTATATAAAAAACAAACCTCATTGAAGTGCACCACATCGTGTCTAATATGTAGTTTAGTAGTTGAAACATGCACTGACATTTGGCCGTGACCCTTACTCTTACCCTTGCTTTTTAAATTTGCATAATAAAATACACTTTAAATATATCATTATTTCATCGACATTTCTTAATCAAATTTTAAATACCAAATCACAATGTTATTTTTCCTTAAATTCAATAGCATCCAGCGGGGTAATTGCGTAACACACTACCAGTTGTAATCGCTTTTATTTTGACAGTTCAACAACATTCATTGCGTTACTTACGTTGCTGAGCAGACAAACTTTTCGAACAAATGAAGCAACGGATTAGCAATACTCTTCTAAATGATTCAGATTTTGATTAATTGTGTGTTACGCAATTAGACTTGACGTTTGAATTTTTTAAGATTTAATACGACACCAATAAAAGAAGTGGTCATGTCATAATGAGCTAGTAAACAAATGCATGTGTGTGTATGTTTTAACTCGATTATTTACTTACATCATCAAAATAGCTTTGTTCTTGGTTGAAAAAAACTTGGGACTGATTACACCAATGGAATTAAATGAAATTTATTCGCAAGAATTGTAGTACATTAAAGATGGTCAGATTTTTTTACAATTTCTAAACAATTCGCTAAAACTAGCATGCAAAATTTATGTTACATTAATTATTAAATGAATCTAATAAAATTCGTACATTCATGGGAATGATTAAAAACTAGATTTAATGTCAATTACCTATTTGTCCTGTTATCATATAATATATGTCAGCGTGAATCTTTTAAGTTCAAATACTCATTCACAGAATAAAATGATTTTTCTATAAGCCATTTGAATAACGCTGTTTTAAAACGATTGATTGGCAATTCCCTATAAAATTTTGGTAGTTTATTAAATATCCTTATAACCATTGGAAATCAACTTCTGTGATATAGATGGCTTTTCATTGGTGGTATAATTAATCGATCAGGATATCTAAACGATTTATCTTATTTGTGACTTTTAGGCTGTGCGGTTTCCAAGTGCAACCACTGTCTAGTGTTATACCAAGAAAAATTGCCTCGTGTGCTTCGTTAATTCTTTGATCCGATCTGCTTATTTAAACTGCGATCTTGAATGCGATCTGCTTATTTAAACTGCGTTCAACAGCTGCCAGTTTCATCAGCGGTCAGTTTCTTTGGTGAAATTGGCACAGTCTGTTTCGAATAAGCAGCAGGTTGATTTTCTGTTCAACTCGAAAAGACAAATGAAAGTCGAGGTCGATATCTTTATTTAAACCGAATTTAATCGTGTATTTAATTATCTATTTAGATTATTTAGAGAACTATTGTAAATAACTAAGTTTGCGCATCTAGTTACGTACTGTAAATTCGGCTGTATTAAAAAAGAAAACATTAAATCGCTCATACATCTCAATTTATTTGTAATTTTATCGGGATGCGTTAAAAGAACCACCAATAAACAAGAATTATTACCAACTCACTAATCACCCCTCAAACTTCAATCCGAAGTGCGAATATAAACATGGCTGCTAAAATAAAACACTGCCTAACAATAAATAGTTAGTGCTTGTGTATAATAAACTGTGTAAAATAATACATTTTGGTACAAACAAGAGTGCATCAGCTGGTTCTTGTCAAGTCGTTAAAGTCTGAGAGAACACAAATTATACTGTGGAGCTAATTTTGAGAGAAAAATAATGAACTCAAAATGTCGACATTTCATTGACATTACTTCTAAAAACTGTGAAGGACAACATTGAGAGGATACTGGCTTGTCCTATAGAAGTCAAGAACTAAAAATTCTAAGTCGTGTGACTTCCATCTACTGGAACTGGGGAGGTGGGTGATGAACCACTCCCTCTCACAGAGAGGAGGCCTGTGTGAGAAAGTAATTTTGTGTGCTTTCCCATACTTTGAGCAATTGTCAAATAGGCAAAACAACTACATTCACATGCTAAATAATTACATGCATTTCTTAGTTAGTCACCATAGTGACAAGTTTGTATTTTTTGACACCAACATTTTTGTTGAAAAGCTAAAGTCGACTAGAGATACTGTGTATCTGCCGATTAGTTTTAGACGTCAAATAGCTAGACTATTAGCTTTTATTATTAACCCAGACATAAGTAGTATGTCGAAGTCACCTTTAGTTAGCACCACTATTAGTAATAGTACTAATGTTGAGGTGGTTAGCTCAGATAATTAAAACTAGTTTGTAAGACAACAGAAGGTACCAATAATACTACAGTTCCACTTAAAAACAAAAAGGTATTTTCTAGCACTACAATAGTTAACTGTAGAAAAGGGGCTAAGCAGAAATCCTTGAAATTATTTCATCAAAATATTCAAGGATTTAACTCCAAACAATTGGAAATTGAATTGTTTTTAGAAAAAACAATGTTTGACATTATTTGCATAACTGAGCATTGGTTAAAAGATTCTGAAATGTTAATTAATTACGAGAATTATAATGTGGCCAGTTGTTTTAACCGAAAATCAATGCTGCGTGGTGGTTCACTAATCCTAATTAAACGTTGTATAAAATCAAAAGCTCGTAAAGACATAGTTGAACTATCGGTTGAACATAGCGTTGAACTGTCTTGTGTTGAGCTAGATAAGCATGTTATAGTGTGCGTTTACAGACCCCCAAATTATCAAAACTTCTCTATATTTGAGTCAGTAATGGAAGATGTTTTGGCTAAACTTGCAACTGGTAATAAATCAGTTATTATCTGTGGAGACTTTAACATTAATATTTTAGAAAATAATTCAAATACCAGTAGATTATTGAATTTGTTTAAATCATTTAATTTGTCAAATGTGTTTTTGGAACCAACCCGAACAACTACAACTTCTGTTTCATGTATTGATAATGTATTTTGTTGCTGCGACTATTTAGATAAAGCTATCGTTAATTATCTCCCTTCAGATCACAGCGGTCAAACCGTAACTTTTGAGTCCAACATAGCGATACAAAAAGTGCAGATACAATCCAGACCAATAACATTTGTCAATTTAAATAAATTTAAAAGCACTTTAATTTGTAAGTTAAGTAATCAGGACCTTACAATGAATAATGTTAATAGTTTGTATAAAGAATTCTTTTCGGTAGTTCAAACCGAGTTTAATAATATTTTTAAGAAGAAGTCTAAAAGTATCAGCCCTAAGTTTTTATTTAGTGACTGGGCAACTAAAGGACTTAGGAAAAGTAGGGAAAAACTTTTCGAGCTGTATGGCCTTAAGCCTTATATTAACACGGAAACTTTTAATAAGTATGTTGCTTCTTACTCAAAAATTTTTAAGAACACTTGTAAGGCAGCTAAAGCCTTATACATTAGCAACAAGGTAAAATCAGCAGACAATAAAATAAAGACGGTTTGGAAAATTATCAATAATGAAACGAACAGGATCAAAAAGCAAAATTCTGATTACACACTGGAGACGTCACGTGGTCTCATTTGCGATAACAAAAAAGTTGCTCAGGAATTTGTGAATTTCTTTACCAGTGTCCCACTAAAAACCACTGAAATCTTAAATTCTTCGCCCTCGCGTGCTTTTGATTTAATGAGGGCGAATATTTCTGCCTGCCCGATTGAATTTAACTTTAAGCATATTAACCCCTTAACAGTAATAAAATCTTTTAAGCAAATCAAGATCAAATTGACCGAAGATCTTTGGGGAATGTCTATTAAAGTCTGTACCTCCATAATTGAAACTATAGCACCTTACTTAGCCTTAATATTTAATTTGTGTGTGGATCAAGGAGTCTTCCCGGATCTAATGAAATACAGTAAGGTAATACCACTTTTCAAATCCGGGGACAGTAAAGACACTAATAATTATAGACCTGTGTCCGTGTTGCCGGTTTTCAGCAAGGTTTTTGAAAAGATAATGCTTAGTCAGATGCTCAATCATTTTAATACTAATAAAATCCTTCACGAGCAACAGTATGGTTTCACCAAAGGGCGTTGTACGACCGACGCTGGTGTTACCTTATTAAAACATATTTTTAACGCGTGGGAAGATGCTCAAGACGCCATAGGAATCTTTTGTGACCTCTCCAAGGCATTTGATTGCGTCGATCACGAAACCCTGCTTTTGAAACTTGAGCATTACGGACTTGGAAAACTTGCGCTTAGTTTAATAAAATCTTATTTAAATGATAGACAACAGCAAGTTCAAATAAATGGTGTCAATTCACTTGGTTTAAAGGTAAAAATGGGTGTTCCACAAGGCTCGATATTGGGTCCTTTCCTCTTTTTAGTATATATTAATGACCTACTCCATTTATTAATAAATCAACCACAAATGGTGTTATTTGCTGACGATACTTCCTTAATTTTTAAGGTAGATAGACGTGCTTCAAATTTTGACGACGTAAATAACGCCCTACTGCTGGTCCAAAATTGGTTCACGGCTAATAATTTAGTACTAAATGGAAATAAAACTAAGTGTATAAGATTTTCTTTACCAAACGTCAAGAGTAGTGATTGTGAGATAGTATTGAATCAAGAGAAGCTAGAATTCGTCGATAAAACGGTTTTCTTGGGGATCACGCTCGACTCAAGGCTACAATGGGGTCCTCATTTAACATCTCTAGCAGGACGGCTAAGTTCAGCAGCTTACGCTGTCAGAAAAATCCGTCAATTTACTGATGTAGATACCGCGAGGCTGGTCTATTTTAGTTACTTTCATAGTATCATGTCTTACGGTATTTTGCTTTGGGGACGGGCTGCAGACATCGAGTCTATTTTTATTCTGCAGAAAAGAGCCATCAGAGCCATATATAATCTCCGCAGGCGCGATTCTCTAAGGGAATTGTTTAAGGATATTAACATCATGACTGTACCTTGTCAATACATCTATGAAAACATCATGTACGTAAGAAAAAATTTACATCTTTACAGTAAAAGAGGTGAAAGACATAATTATAGTACTAGAAATCGGGACCTATTAGTTCAACCAGGTTTCAGACTGGCTAAAGTAGACTCATCTTTCATGGGGTACTGTCTAAAATGTTATAATAAAATACCTCCCCACATACTTCAACTGAATGAGACAAAATTCAAATCCTTTGTCAAACGCACACTATTCAGGCAGGCATATTATAGGTTGGAGGACTACATAACTGATAAAAATGCCTGGCTTAATGCCGGTCCTGCTCCACACCACAACTAATTAATTGACATTCGAATCACTGTTGAAGCTGCTGAAGATAGTAAGAATTTATTTGCATTATATAAACTCAATCTCCTTTTTATTATATAGATGCATTGCACAGATGTGAGTACTTTGTACTATAGAGCTACCATTTACCGGGTAATGTCATAGATTGACTTGAATGTGCCTTGGCGGCTGATAGTATGTCATGCTCACTCAAATGTCTCGCTGACGGTGGCGCGTGTGTCGGATCATTTAGCTCCCTTCAAAATGGTTGAGCTGAATGGTGCTGATCCATGCGTCATGTTCGTGAACGGGCGCCGTCAGTTGGGACTGGTCATCTCTTAGCTGCCAGGGCTTATTTTAATAAATTATTAGCTGGATTGTTTTTAATTATGTTTTGATGCACTCTGGACGCTTTTAACGTGTACGGTTTTTTGTACATCGTTCTCACTTATAGTGAACAACATTAATCGATGTAACTAAGATATATGTAAAAACATTATTATTTAAAAGAGTGTCCATGGAGTTTCTTGCCCGTTCTTCTCCATAGGTACCTACTACGCTTTGGAATGGGCAACTAGCTTCATATTTCTGACTGACCGACTCCTTGACAATTCAAAAGTGCCTGTAAATGGTTTAATTGAAATAAATGATTTGAGTTTGAGTTTGAGTCCCAGAAATGCGAACCTGGGATTATTATAGCCAGGCTGTTTTTGTTATCTGCCAGTTGTGCTAACACTCCAAGAGAGCAACGAACGAAAGCTTATTTCCCTAAATTAAGAGTTAGTAAGTATTGTGACTGTCGTAACTCCTTGACACCAATTTCTCTGATCCTTAAAATACACTAAGTTACATCATAACTTCAGTGTTACCACACTGCATCAAAGATTTCAATCTACAGTGTTGCCATATACGGTGCTTTTCAAAAAATTACGTGGTTATCGTCACAATGTTAAGCTTGTCTGTCTGTGTCCCGTTTTAAATTGAGTAATTAAACGGGTTCTTTATGGGGTATAAAACCATAATTATTACTGAAAAGAACATTGTTCTGATATATCTTGGTTGTATGTCCATAAATGTTTGTGAAAGCTAGAAGAGGTTATAAATGATTTAAGTTTTCCTTGTAATATTTTTCTAACTTCAAATAATTTAATTTAATCGTTAACAAAAAAATCTTAATTTTTGGCTAAAAGAAACTGTTCAATAAAATGAGCAGGGTGCGGGTTAGCCCCAACATTGTACTGGCGATGATAGCAGGAAGGCTAGACTGTCCCTTCATCCGGCATTGTTCCAGCAGACATGTTTCTGTACCAGTGTCGGAGAGAGGGTATTAATTATATTGTTTGCTGATTTATTTATTTTGAATCCCATTTTTTATTATTTTATTCAATTTGTTATTAATTTATGTTATTTTGTTTTCCTTATTCTGTTTAATTAGTGACTTTATTTAATTTATTTTATGTGGTTTTTGTTAATGTATGTCTGGCAATGGGTGTTATTTACCTGAAATAAATGAATTTATTATTATTATAAAATCTGTTCGTATGGTATGCGCCTTTATCCAGCAATAGACGTTTACTTTAATTAAATTCTTTAAAAACACTTCCATAACCAGGCTTACAAGAAAGCTGGTCACGACTGTGAGCTAAACTAGAGCTTCCTCACGAGTAAAATATGGCAACAACAACCTAAAATCTCAATTTAAGCCAGAACCAAGTTCTAACAAAGGCATGATTAAAGTTTTGTTACTCAAAAATATTAAAAAAAAACATATTTTTTGTGCTACTCACCCTTTTATTTAAAATGCAACTACATCTTACGTGAAATAAAGTACAGTTTTGAAATAAAACGAGGTAACTTAAGTCTATTTTTAACCCACATTTTCTAAGAAAATTGTGCCCTATAAGGATTCCTATTATTAACGTGTCATATGAATTTGTACTTTACGAGATCCCAAGTAAGGTGTATTTTCTTTTGTGTGGTGGTAGCCGGTGCCTCCATTCACAACATATGGTGAGAGTGAGTCACCTTTGTTCTTATGGTATTTTATAGGTCTCTTTTTATGTTTTGACCTCAAATCGTCGGCGACTTACGTTAATCGTCTTTTAGAGCTTCATATGTAAAAAAGGAAGATTTGTGCGGTCTTTAAGGTATCAAAGGGCTGCAAATCTGGGAACCAAACCGGTTTGTCTGCATTTAGCAGACGTAGACAGTGACCCGCGACCCTGATTATTTTTAAGGAACGCTCGATTTATGGGGTGAACCTTCTGTATCTTAATAACATAAGGTAGGCTTTGTTCATTTAGTCTATAAGTTTCCATTCCTGGGTCAGCTACATACTTGGTGCCAATTTCACCAAATAAACTGAAAGCGACCAGCAGATGTAAAATGCGTTCAAGAGCTGTCAGTGTCACTAGTCCACAGAATAAATGACACTGACAGCTCTTAAACGTTTTTATGTGCTGATCGCGTTCAGTTTCACTGGTGAATTTTGCCCTTAATACTTACAGTCCCGAATGTAATCTAGCAATAGCAATGACAGCCTCAAAACAAAAATATTAATCAATCAAGATTACCCCTTACTGAGAGATAATACCAAAAGAATCCCTCAATCCAGATCCATTATTTATCTAATATACCGATATACGGTGAAATCCCTTCGTTTCTGACGTCATAAACAGGATTCCGGCTGCCGGCACCGGTATAAAACCGGGTAACGGCCGATAGCCGGCTTTCTTCGTGTAATGAAACTGGGATCTTTGGCCGGTCCGGAGAAAATGTGGAATTATCTGGAGACGAGTAATGGTGCGTTCTGTCTGGGTATTGTTGTCTGAAAATATGGTGGGAAAAACGAGAATCTCACAGGCGTTACATTATGTGGTGAGATTATACCATTCTAAACTACTGAACAAATGGCTAATGTGAGATATTAGTACATAATTAACAATTCGTCTCAAATTAATTTAGAAGCAAATTTATGACGACTTCATGTTTTTGGGGCAAAGTAATATTGTCGTCTAAAAATTGCCACCTTGCTAGAGATAAAAGCCTGATTTAAAACACAATTTAAGATAAACAAGAACGTTGGTACTTTTACAACTTCGACCAATAATTTCTTATCTTGATTAGCCATGCCTAGCCCGCCAATCCTGCTTACCCCCAACAATAGCCAAGCAACAAGCTGGTACAAGTCCCGCATGTCTCCGACCCACGCTACATCCACTACCAAACACCCACTCTATAGTGATGTGCCTATTTTCGCAGTAATTGGTACTGCACAAATGGTACCAGCAAATCGATTCGCAATCGTGTTCGATACCGAAATGGTAGTAGGTACTTTTGTGGAAATGAAGTTTGCAAGGTTCCCTATTCGTATGTGCTGTGTTTTATATGCACATAATAGGTTACAATCCGGATGTGGTGGAGATCAAACTATATGGTAAAAGTGGATTTAAATGTCACCTTTTGTCAAATGGCAATGTAAATACTGTTATAACCAAATAAGCCAACCTATCCGCCAGTCTCGGTTTTTCTGGCTCCAAATCCAGTAATGAACATAATATGATTATCCAAAGGCCTAAATTATAAAGTTGACGATTCCAGAAGCTCATTTAATATTATGTTTTCGCCACTTTGTCTATGTAGATGTATGATTACTGATAACTTGGGAGGTCCTGTGAATGGCCGCAGTAAGCCGAAATGATTGATTAATTTTACTATCTGTACAGAAATAATTGTGTCATGCTATGAAGCAATATCAACTAAACCCCGTCTGTCTTAGGAAACAGAACTATAGTGTACATAAACTTACCACTCATGTTCCAGTCCTCTTCTCCTTGTATCTTCTTATAAAAATCTATGTTTGCATGTTAGTATTTTATGTGCTGTCATACCTTTGATCCGATTGCGATTAAACCTTTTCAACTGGTTTTAAATAAAAATAAGCTTAACTTGGGAAGTGGGGAATTTTGCATTTCTCAAAGGTCGTTCGTACATTTAGACAATATAAATCTAGATTTTATTTTATAACAGAATCAGAATAAGAATTTTATTTGTATAATACGACTGGTATTCGTAGAATTCGAACACATACGTACCTATATCGAAAGCTTGATGCCGACCTACTCGTGTTCATAATGATTATGTTCGCACTAAAGTGACAACAGTCATTGGCACTTTGGTACTAATAGCCCCATCACTAGTGGCAGTGAAAACTGGCCGTATGCCAATTAGTGAGTCAACCAGTTAGCGCGGGTTCGATTCCCTGTCGTGATGTGTTTCTCGTATTGACAGTACCACATAGGGATAGGTACATAATGGTATTTTAGGTACTACAGTCTTCGATTTGTTCCTGGATGTGGTACTTAGTCATTGACTTAAGTACGGATAGTAGATTTGCAAGAAATATAAACGGGCTTAGACGTAGGAAATGATACAGGAAATATTGTATTTGTAGGGTTATTTAGCTGTCTTGGCATTGGCGGCTAATAATGGTTTATGTTATTCCATTCCCATGGGATTTAAACTTGGCGTAAAGGGACGACCAATTAAACGATGGATGGATTGTGTGAAAGATGCGCCTAGAACCGGCTATAATAGAGCTGTATGAAAGAAGGGCAAAGGGCAGGAGAGTAATAGAATTTTATATTTTCATTCAAGATGTTCAGCTATAAGTACTTAAATGAATTACCTTCACAGAATAATCCGTGCTTAGTGTGATTAAAAAGTACTGAATTCTTCTGAATTCAATACTTTCAGTAGTGGTCGATATTTCGTTCTGATAGAAGACCGAAATATCCACCATTCCATTCAACTTTAGACTTGTCAGACTTCTGAAGATTCAAAACCTTTAACAGTATCACTACCTCCAGCACCATTTCCAACTACCCACAACAAACCAGTCTTTAACACAACACAACAAACCACTCCGCAGATTCAGGTTAATCTCCCATTACCATACAATTTTAGTCTCATCCACTTTTCCATACATGTCCAGTTGTCACATAACGGCTAGACGTGTACTGGGTTTGTTTTTATGCTGATCCCACTTTGTACTACTGTTATGTCGTGAAGGACGTCGTGAATGTCCTTCGGTAAGGTCAGGTGCGTACCCGCAGCCGCCGACACTTGCTCATTTATGTGTGTGAAAGAAAATGTATGCACAGGCATGACTTTACTTTTTTTGTTTGTTTTTAGCCTTAACTTATAACTGGTTTCATTGTGGGCTCACAACTCAAGTCTTAAAGTCAAAACTCAGACGTGACTAAAAAATTACGTCTGAGTTTAAGGATGTAAAAATATCCTAACTAATATTATAAATGCGAAAGTAAGTTTGTGTGTTTGTTACGCTTCCACGCCAAAACATCTGAATGGATTTGGATTAAATTTTTCACACAGATAGACCATGACTTAGGTAAGGACATAGGCTACTTTTCATCCTGGAGCGCAGGCGAAGTCGCGGGCAACAGTAACAATAATAATAATGCTCCCAGTTTTTAGACATCCAAAAATTTTTGCAACACTGGTTCAGATAGAAAAGATCTTGGGGACATCTGGAGTTGGCCTGAAATAATTGCCAAAAGCATTACGCAGGAGTTTTAACTTGCGATAAATGCTCGTTCCTTCTCTATACGAGAAGAGGCTTTAGTCTCCTTAGTCACCCGTGGAATGCCGTTTTCTTTGCCTCAAATAAAACTGACTTTGCCTAAGTATGTCATGCCTATTAAAGTCAGCTTACAATCCTATATGTATGTACATATTAGTAACAAATCTAAGCCACCTAGCTGCGACACGGAAGCGTTAACAAGCAGATAAGCGTTATCGGGAAGCAATAACCTCAATCAGTGCAGTATATCTGTACACAAACACACAGGTGCTCCCGCTCATGTTCCTATTAATGGGCTACAGATTATCACCTTACGAGTTATGTTTTCTTATGTGTGTTAGTTGTAAAAGTAAAGAAGGAAAGCTTGTTTCGTTTAAGACATAGGTAACCAAGTTGCAAGCTCATAAGCATAGAAACTGCGCAGTTTTCATTGACTTCATACGAAATATTTGATATGATAATGAGTCTTAAATGTCAGATTCTTTTAAAGCTGCTTAGTCTTAAGACATTAAAATAATATATTTATTGCTTGATACAAAGCATGACAAATCAATTAATTATTCAGTCCTGAAAAGCATTCTAAACAAAAAATTTACAATTCTCATGTATTGCAAAAAAAAACGTTTTTTACCCCGAATTAAATCTTCTTTAACAAAAGAACTAAACCCAACATCAATTAACCAAATTGACATCAAATATAAACAAATATCACTCTCACATCAAAACTTCACCCAGTTCATTGGCCCATTGCATCTGATAATGAGCGCCGCACACTGCGCAGGCGCAGGGCGGGCGCCAAGCGCCAACATGAATCACTCATTGTGCGGTGACCTTGCTGCTCTATTTAACTGTTTGTTTGTTTACATCTCGGAAACTTCCGGTTTAAACGCACTTTTACTGTCTCTGGTTTAAAACATTTGTTTAGCTCTGATAATTTGTAGGAATAAGTGCGTTTTTTGGGTGTTACTTTTGTAGTTAAAATAATAAGAGCGTGGGATATTTTAAATACCATATACATAGTATATTTAATTTTGGTACACGTATCTAAACTATTTCCTACAAAACTGAATAAACTCAGAGTATTGAGTAACAGTTATCAGGTAGTAGCAGGAAACAATAGATTTAACTTGCGTCCTGTAAATAAAACATTAGCAAGAATTCCTAATACCATGCTAGAACAAATATGTACCTACTAAAAATACAATAAATATTACTTGTTCTATTTTCCTAATTGACTTATGACTACGATTTATGCGAAACAATCGTGCTTAGAACCACAGAATAAAATGTTTTAGTACTAGTAACACAACAGTTCTAAAATTATGAAATATGCATATTTTGTGACTTAATTTATGGAGTCAGGTATATAAACTTATGCTGCAAACAGAGAGTATAGAAACTTAGGTTTCATGCTAAATAAATACCTAATTAAAATTTGTTTTGACAGCACCGCAAATGTCAGACAGCATCATGTTTAAAAAAAAATCTTTTAGAGTGCCCTTTGGTAGGTAAAATATTTCATGTTTTAATTGCCGATTTCACCAACGTTACTGAATGCGTTCAGCGCATCTAAAACGCTTTCAAAAGCTGTCAGTGTCAATATTCCATAGAAAATAAAGACACTGACAGCTATTAAACATAGTTTATGTGCGGATCGCGTTCAGTTTCATTGGTGAAATCCACCCTAAGTCTACATGCTTTTTCTATCCCTGTTGCCTGAAAGCCGGATCCAACAATTTATGTTTGCTGTGTCAATATATCACTTACAGACTAAAACAGTAATAAATCTAGATTTACTATTTTTAAGAGTAAGGTAAAAATTGCGCATACTTCCGGAATCTGAACGATAGATCCAGACCTATCCACACACCTTTACATCCAAAACAGCGCCATTTGTCATCGCAAAGTCAACTGAAATAATGAAAGTTCCATAATAAATGATTATGGAACGCATTACCCTACATCGAGGCGCACCCATTGTATAGTGTTGTAACTCTCGGTTCAGCTGACACGTGCGCAGGAGTCGATTGCGTATAGTTTATTATGGTCATGTTAGAGTTATTGTGAACTTTGTGTATGGAGCGATTATTAAAAGAGGAATGAACTACATAATGATTTAAGTTAGGTACCTACTGTTGTGAATTGAGATCCTGCAGATAATCCGTAAATGGTCTATTGTAAGTATATATGGTAATGCTAAGGACAGTTCTAGCTCGAAACTACACCATATTTTAAGATTGTCACAGTTTACTGCTGAATATACTTAGACTGCCTCGTTGGTCTAGTGGTCGCAATCTCTACTGCTGAGCAAGAGGTCCTGGGTTCGATTCCCAGGTCGGGCAACGTGTTATTGGCTTTTTCTATCTGGTATTTCTCAGTAGCAGCCCGGAGTCTGGATTTGTACCCGGTTGATGGCAATAGGCTCGCCCCCTATTACATGGGACTTAAACATAACTGGCGAAATGTGGGTGTACGTAAACCTCTGCCCAACCCTTCGGGGAAACAAGGCGTGATGTTATGTTATGTTTATGTCATACTTAGATCTCTTCTAAAACCGCTTTTTCTGCACCTCAATTTTGTGAAGTATTCCAACTGCGCTTATGTTTTGCCAGATGTAGCAAAAAAGGCTCTTAGTGGTGCTTATCGGTAGTAATCAAGGATTAAAAGAAACTAACTTATTCATTTCACCAAGAAATATAAAAAAAAAAAACAAATGTAAACAGTACCCACTACTCTCATAAAATTTTACGCGGTACTCCTATTCCGGCATTTTTTGCGAAGTTTCTGAGATAAGGAGTGACATAAAACAAACCATACCTCATGTGCTATCAGCCTTAACATCTCTAGTAGTCCCGATGGAGCTGTGGTCAAAATTGTGGAGAATTGTCTCTCTTACTAAGAATTCTAGGTATTCCGTATTTGTACAATGAAGTTTGAGATTTTAAAGGGTTTGGCCCAAAAATGGCTCGAAGTCTAAATTGTTTTGGTGCTGTCTATGTCGTGAGTCATTTAATTAGCGCAATCAATAAAGGCAAAGCATCGTTGAATGCTATTTCTTGGCTTTATACATATATATAAAGGCAAGAACACCTTATGGTATCGTCTCTAAACTCCTTAATTCTGAGTCTATCACAAAACGATATCGCGTGTCAAAACAATTTAGTTAATCGGGAGTGTAATCGTAAGCTTAATGCAAGTTTAATAACCATACAAAATCAAAATATTTTATTTCACATAAACCTGCACGGGCACTTATGAAACGTCAGATTCTAGGTGCACGGTCCAATTGGTCGTTTCCTATGGAGAAAAGCCGGCAAGAAACTCCATGGTTACTCTTTTAAAAATATTTGTCTTTTACAATGATTTTTAATTACAGTGTCAATAGGTATGGGAGGACAGTGTAGGCCTGTCAACAAGTACCATATGTTTAACAAATAGGCAATGGTCTATAAATTTACAATCCACAAGGCCTACGACGTTCTCACATTTACAAAATATAAAATAATCTAATAAAGTAAAATCAAAAACTAATTAAAAATTGTAGGTATATAATGTCAAATAATGAAAATATTATGTCAAAGTTATGTAAAAGTCAATATATAATAAAAAATAAAAATTAAACACCACACACACAAGCAGAACAAGCCTAGAATGTTCCCACTGCTGAGACACAGGCCTCCTCTATGAGAGGGAGTGGGCTAGAATCCACCACGCCGGCCTAGTGCGGGTTGCTATAAACAAAATACAGTGTGAGTCTCCCTAATGTGTACATATTGAATAGAGGGAAACTAAGCTTCATTTTATCGACGGAAAAATATTCAAAAAAATTAAAACATAAGAAAAGGTACCTCTACCTGCTAAAGTATAGTACGTAGCCGAGTGTAAAGCCTTTCTTTAAAGGTTTATAGGAAATATTGTGATTGAGTTATTATAAACATGGTATTTTTATTTTTATTTTTGGAAAAGAGACATTCTGACCTAGGAACTTATCTGACTGGGGTCTGGTTCCAACCACCCTTTCAAAGTTACCGTGAAGATAATAACACAATACACCCTAACCCTTTCTGCGTAGTCGGTTGAATGCGGGCGATTATCGCGCCTTGCCATCTCGACCCGGGAATAATGTCCGATACCACTGTACCTACCCGGGTACCCGGTTATCCGGGGGAAATCTCGTAAAGTGCACACGATGAACAAGGGAACTATGTAGTTGAGTTGTTACATTTTTCCCGTTTTTCCTCTCTGTATTTGATGGTCGGTAGTTTTTGATCAGAATTTATGGTATTAAGGTATTGTGTTTTTTGCTGAAAGGGAATTTTTGCGGGATATTTTCTGTGAAATGGATAATGGACGAATTTGAAACGGCTGATACATTTGCAGGATTAGTTTCGTTCAATAGGTAGTACAGAAAATATTATTTTTAGCTTGTCGCTTCTAGAATCCAAAACCCAATGTCAACGTCAAAGTCTGTGAAGTTTCGCCATTAGATTAAGAAGACCCTGAATTAAACGAGAAATGTACCTAATGATCTAGATGAAATTAGGTAGTCAAGTAAATGTTATTATCGGATTTTAACGAACTCCTTAAGTAAAGAAAGAAAGAAAGAAAATAAATGAATTTGACCCAGGTTAAGGCACACAATATTCACACAACAAAACAGAAGAAAATAGTATTGTGTGCCTCACGGCTGCGCCAAATAGGCCCAGTTCAGCATAACTGACGCTGACGCCTGGCGCTGGTTTTCAACTAGACCCAACGAGGACGTCTTACGGATGTAAATCAGCTGTCATGCCATGTCCATTGCTTTCACACAGTTTCTCTACATCCCTTCGTCAAACATCTTGCGTAGATACCTACAATTATTCTATCAACTCAATTGTCTGTTAAGAAGTTAATAGGTTGTTAACAAGAGTCAGCAGTATCTTTGTTTTGTTTTGAATTACATTTTTTTTAACATGCTGGTCCTTGGGCACAATAGAGATGAAGACATTCTTTTTTTGACAAAAAAAAATTATTTCCAAAAAGTGCAAATAATGTTAGAAAAGTGCTAAAGCTTAAAAAAAAAACAAGTTTTAATAGTTTTAAAATAACTGTTAGACAAATATATCGTAGAACATCATACATAATAGCGCCGTACATTGTCCGTACCGCGCGACAAGGACGGGAATAATCCCCTCCAAAAACTTATATAGCGTTGAACTTCATATTTCCATCGATTTTACAGAAAATTTCGATTATCTCATTTAAAATAGAAATGCCTTTTTTAAAATTACATTATTTGTTCGAACATTTCTAATATTAGTCTTCATCCCTATTAACTTGTCCTAGGATTACAACACATTTTAGCTTCAGTTTTCATTCCTAATTGGCTGTAACAGAGAATAATCTACGTAACATGGACATCGGAAAATGTTTAAGATAATCAAGCCTAAGAACGTAATGAAAAAGCCAAAAAATTCTTGGAGGCCTGATTCAGTCACAATATCTACACTATCTCATAGTTTAAAAAGAAACGCGATTTATTTTTACCCCACCAATGCCCATTTTCCCAGCAGACATTCCAGTTGGTAACGTTAAGAAGTTGCGGTCGGTAAGGTAACTCTACCTCAGTTGCAAGGCTGTAGCAAGGTTACTGCCGGCGACCGGTCCACCGGTGGTAGGAAGATAAAGATGCTGTCTTTGATGAGATCATTTTTTTTTTTTAAGTGGCTTTTATTACAACACTTTGGATTGGAGACACGTTACTTCCAGATTCCAGTTTCAGATGCGACTTTTACTGTATGTGTATGAATAGCAATGGTTTTCGGTTTTAAATATTTTCCGTTATAGGTATCTTAATGGTTCCCCCTTACAATCTGATTCAACCTTCATATCTACCCACTGTTTAACAAATCCATAATACAGCCACCGATGATCTTTTCTGTCGACCTATCCCAAGTAGTCTGTTTTAACCACTTGTTAGAAGTTTTGAATTCTTATTTCCTGAGGACCCCACTATGCACGTACCTTCATACCCATAGATAGGTTACATTAGCCACATCATAGCACATGCTCGTAACCGATACCCTTCCGCTAGGTTTCAAATGATAAACTTCCATTGCGATTCACATTTCAGCAAAACTAAATGTCTTATATTTAATTATAACGTTACTTTTTCTCCTTGCAGCGCGTCCGAACCTTCACAACCTCTCTCGACGAGCTCGCGGGTCGCGTACAAGCCGCTGAGGCCGCGCGCTCCTCATGGCGCGGGCCCGGCGACGCACGCGATGCGCGGGCGCAGCTCGACGCTGTCTCCCGCGCGCGCGCACAGCTGCCGCCCCTCAGGAGACTCGCCGATGAACTGCACGCGCAAGCACAGCAGCTGGCGAGGGATAAGATCCAGCTGCCTGACCATCTGTTGTCGAGGCTTGATGATTTGAATACCAGGTAATTTTCAAACTTTTTACTGGTGTCTAAATCTAATCTAATCTGCCACAGTTACCAGTTATTTAGTGAGCTCATTCTGCCCCTCAAGTATAAAAGTCTAACTGTTCTACCGTCGGCATGACTAAGAATTTTGATTGGTTGTTAGTATTTAGTTCAAACAATCACAGGGATAACATTTGAAAGGAGATTTAAGTGAATAGGTACCCATTGTGTGATGCTTTACTTCGTGGTGCTTCTAAAGGACACACTCTGCCATTAATTAAAACACAGAACTATTAAGTTCCAGTTTTTTGTAAGTACCTGTCTAGAGAAGACAATGATCTTCATCTTACCTATCAGTAACAGACAGATGAAATGATCGTAATAACAGATATAAATCTCTGAACGTGAGTATCGTCCTTTGAAAACCTGGATAAGTCACGCAGGAATCGCTTACAACTACCTAAGTACCTACGTAAATATTAGTATGTGAGGAATGTTAAACAGTGCTACGATGATTGAAAGTCAATTAAATAGCTGTTTACATTCATTCTGAGAGGTGCATGTAAACATTGTCCACCTATATTCTAATGGGCTTATGGGTATTCATGCGATGCTATCTGTTAGGATAGGTCCTACCTACCATAGGAGTCGAGGGCAAAACGCCGCAGGCATGGAACAGAGGTGTGGTGAACTTTTCTTTAAGAAGGGCGATAATGCCCTCCTTAAGAATTACAGGCCCATCTCACTCCTGAGCCATGTAATGTATATTTGCAAGCTTTTTTCAAGAGTCATCACGAACCGTTTCGCGCGCAGGGTTGACAAGCCGAATTCCGTAAAGGCTTTAGCACCGTAGAAAACATACATACGCTGCGGCAGGTTATACAGAAGACCGAAGAGTATATACCTGCCTCTCTGATTAGCGTTTGTGAACTACGATAAAGCCTTCGATTCAATCGAGACATGGACTGTACTGCAAACTCTTCAACGGTGCCCGATCGACTATCGATACATCGAGGTACTGAAGTGTCTGCACGAAAACGCCACTATGTCAGTCCGATTCCAGGACAAGACCACAAACCTATCCTTCGGCAGCGAGGTGTGAGACAAGGAGCCTTATCTCTCCTAAACTGTTCACCTCTGCATTGGAGGATTTCTTCAAGGTTCTGGACTGAAAAGGGGTTGGCATCAACATCAATGGCGAGTACATCACTCACCTTCGGTTTGCCGACGATATAGTTGTCATGGCTGAGACTATGGACGACCTCAGAACAATGTTCGATGACCTCGGTAGAGCTTCCGAAAAAGTTGGTCTTTAAATGAACATGATCATTTCAAATGCGCATGTAACATTAAGATCGGAGACGCTACACTCGGAAGTTGTGGACGAGTATGTTTACCTAGGACAAACTACGAGAAAAAGAAAAGAAAGAAAGGTTCAACTTCGAGAAAGAGTTCAATCGTTGAATCCGACTCTGTTGGGCAGCGTTCGGGAAGCTACGCAATATCTTCTCATCACACATACCACTGTGTCTCAAGACGAAAGTCTTTGACGAGTGCGTGTTACCAGTGGTGATGACCTATGGCACTGACAAGTGGTCGTTCACAATGGGCCTTAATAGAATGCTAAAAGTCACCCAACGGGCAATGGAGAGGGCTATGCTTGGAGTTTCTCTACGTGATCGAAACAGAAATGAGGAGATTCGCAGGAGAACCAAAGTGACCGACATAGCCTGAAGAATTGCCAGTGGCAGTGGGCAGGGCACATTGCTCGCAGAACAGATGGCAGATGGGGCCGAAAGTGGAGACCTCCTCATGTGCTTTACCATTGGCACGTCTCTGGAGAATCATACTAGATTCTCCCAAAAACTCCTTTTATTACATTATTAAAAATTAAATTATTTTACGTTTCTTTCTAAAAAAACTACATACATAGTGGATCTTTTACACAGGTGCGCTTTTTGATAACATTGTTTTAAACATACGAGTAATAGATAAGGCTTTCTAGTATTATCACAAAAAAACCCCTAGATAAGGCAGTCCACAGATACAAACTGAACTCCACTCATCGTAATCCATTCTATAATTTTTCAGGGTATCAGGGCTGGTCTCCGGCGGCGAGGAGCGCGTGCGTCAGCTCGCCGGTGTCGCGCGAGACGGCGGCGCGGGCGCAGCGCAGGGCTTCCTGGCTGGTTCCGTGGAGCCACCCTGGGAGAGAGCTGTCACGCCCGCTAATGTACCATATTATATCAAGTAAGTGATCGCAAACAATACAAAGAAGTTACTGGAGTGAAAATGAGCGGTTACAAACAAAGGAACTTTAGCTCATCTATCCTCGTTTATGGCATGAAGTTGTAACGCAAGCGTTTATGCAAATGAAGTGTAATTCGAAAGAACTATGTGCAACGGTAACCTGCTATAGGCTGATGATGAAGGATTCAAAATATAAAGAAAATGCAGAGGTCGATTTTAAATAGAAAGCGGTTTATTTCAAAAATCAAATATGGCCACAAAAGTTTTAATAACAAAAAATAACTGCCGTCTAGCACGCAGAAAAGATAGGACAGAGATACTAAGGGAAACCATTGCTTTTATAATAAACGTTAAGTGATTGTGTTGCCAGCACAATGTAAATATATAAGTATAATTAATTTCTGTAATGCAAAATCGAGTAAATATCTAATATAACAGACTCTGTGAACGACCGACTTTTTATCCTCAGTCATGAACTGGAGACAACCCACTGGGACCACCCGAAGATGATCGACCTGATGAACTCTTTAGCTGACCTCAACGAGGTGCGCTTCTCCGCGTACAGGACTGCGCTCAAATTGAGGACGGTGCAAAAGGCGTTGTGCAGTGAGTAGAAACTTTATATTAAGTATGTAATGCAAAGCATCCATAAAAACAAAGTCATTTGTAGACCAGGACCACGACTACTTATTTAGACTCCAATTATTTTTGCCTGATTTGATTTTGTAAAATAATATGTAATAGGGAAAAGCAAAGCATACGACATTGAACGGGAAATGTCGTAATTGATAAGTTCTTATTAAAGTAGCCTTCTGTCTGGCAGTTTTTTCTTTTTATTATTAACCTGTATTGTCATACTGCTGGACTCCCCCCATAGCCATCCACTGACTGTTGTCACTTAAGCGCATTCATTTGTCTTTCAGTGCACATGCTACAGCTGCCGGCTGCGTTGGAAGCGTTTGACTCGCACGGCCTGCGCGCGCAGAACGACCGCCTTATCGACATACCTGACATGATAACTGTTCTTACTTCGTTGTATGAGGTATGTATCCGATTTTACTAAAAATCCCCTTAGGATAATAATTAATTGAAATCGATCTAGAAATGACTGGAAGCTTTTGTCAGAAGTAGTAAGATTTATCATCCAGATTCTTTCAAAATCCTTGAACTGTTTTCCGGAAATGAATTAACGAGTCTGATAAGCCAGTCTGGTAAACAAAATTAGTAAACGGAAATCGAGGCTACTATTGCTCACCCAACGGAATATTCTTTTTATCTTAATTTATATTTTGCAGTATTTGTTTTGTTCTAATTATACACGAATTTTATTTCTTTCTTTCAACCAAGTCCTAGAAATAAGCGTACCGGGTAAAACGGGGTGAATAGGGATGCAGTGGTGAATCGAAACGAAACTTTAAAAAGGATTTCAACAATGAAATAATATAGTTTATTGCCAACAGGGGCACCTAATCGTTAACTATAGGTAACACAGTCAATACATAAGAGACATTTATGCCCACAAACTTTAATAATTCAATGTTAAAATCTCTTTTAAAGTTTCGTTTCGATTCACCCCTACATCCCTATTCACCCCGTTTTACGGTATATTGACATACCAAATTATGAAGAAAAAAATTGAAATAATTTGATCTAACACGCCTAACTACAATCTGGGCAAAATCGTTCTTGCATTTTATAAGAACCTACTGCTAACATGCTTCTATCCGCCACCAGGTAATAGCAGCCGAGAACCCAAGCCTGGTGAACGTGCCGCTGTGCCTGGACCTGTCCATCAACTGGTTGCTCAACGTGTACGACAGCCAGAGGACGGGACAGATCCGCGTGCTGAGCTTCAAGGTGGGCCTGGTGCTGCTGTGCAAGGGGCATCTCGAGGAGAAGTATAGGTAAGCGGGGAAACCATTAGGCACCCTATATAGATTAAGAATTTAATATTGAAAAATGAAAAGTAATTTTTGTTCTGACCGTCATATATATGGCTGGTGTAATTTCAAATTTATTTGTTAACATACGTAAAAAAAAACAACTAAATAGTTTAATGACTGTGATTCCCACCGTTGCATTGTGTATTGACAGACTGTGACCCACTCCAAGGAAACTTAATTGGAGGCTGGAGTTATTAACCAACACCTATGCTATCTTTACAAAAAAAAAACGTTCGTCAATGTGACAACCTTCCAATGTCAATGAGATGCTGGTGATGATGTACAATAGCCGTTACAATAAAGCTTATTTCTTTTCCAGGTATCTATTCCGACTGATCGCAGACCCATCGTGTAGAGCTGACCAAAGAAAACTCGGACTTTTGCTGCATGACTGCATACAGGTAATTATTATCTTTCCGATAACCACTTTCAATATGTCGATGCAAGCAATAAGGCCTAATAAGGTCTGAGGATAACGTTTGTGAAAGTATTCCTTCAGTTTGAATACTTTGAGATGCTCATCAAATATTCTTGTTCTGTTCAGGTACCAAGACAATTGGGTGAAGTAGCAGCCTTTGGAGGGTCAAACATCGAACCTTCAGTGAGGAGCTGCTTCGAACAGGCTTCTGCTGCTACCAAAGAAGGCAACAAGGGAGGCACTCTCGACAGGAAAGTTGGTAAGTACCTTTAGGGATATGAGGAACAGGGTGTAAAGTTGGATGGATAAGATGGATGTCGTATCTGGTGGGCAACTGCCCGATGATTGTTATCGGGAAGTTGAATGTATGCAATCTGCGCGGTAAACTCTGCTTGCGCGATGCAGGATTGATGCGTTTGTTCGCATGTGGCGGTGTAGATGCCGCCACATATATATTTATAAACATTGAAATTTTTGTCGGTAAAAAAAAAAAACTGCTGTTTCATAGAAAAGTGCAATACCTACGCGGTCAATATGTATGGTAGAGCAAAAACCGACAAAAAAATCAAAGCAGGGGGGTTCAGAATCATGTACTGAGTCCATAGTTTACCCGGTTGTGCCGCGATGTCCCTTCCACCCTGTATGTAATGCGCAACAACATTTAGTGCCAAACTGCACCTGCACTTCTGAGGACATAAAAAACGCCGCTGGTGCCGCGATTGGCGTGGCCACCTACTGGGCCCAACTCATTTAAAGTACTGAAATAAATAATAATATTTATGCTTAGTTATTTTATTTACCATCGACTGGAAACGAGAAGAAGCAGCTTGAACACCTGCAAAGATTTTGTCGTAATACCGCATGGTGTATTTACCTGCCTATTATGTTTTATTTGTAGTAATAAAACACTTTGATAAAGGACGTACGGTCATCTCCCCGCCGAGTTACTGTCACAATCGAGCTATGAAAACCTTACTGCTACGACATTAAGACGCTACCCAAGTAAAATGTTAACCACGGACGTAGGAATGACTTTACAGCTTTACTCATACTTTCAAACAACTACAACTGATTACGGGGTCAACTCAACAGTTAGAGATAAACTAGGATTAAATGGCGCCAATCCAAAATTCAAAACGTTTGAAAGTATTTGTGAGAGTATTTACAAAACGCTACCAAGACTCATAACGCATGTGTGCGTACTGATACGACCGTCAATCTAAAATAAATCTAAGGATTTGTTGCTTGACTTGCGGGGTCAGTAATCGCTCATTAATAAAGAGGCGCGCGCCATGTTATCGTAGTTTACTAAAATTATGAGTTTGTTTATAAAATTTGTTTTTGTTTTTATCATTATTAGAAATTGAAACTCATCACCTCTGTATAGTTTCGCCAGCTAGTTTAATTTGACCAAGTATAACAAAATCTACTCGTAATAAGAAAACTAACATTCTCCTTCCGCTTCAGTTAACCTTCCAGAAAAAGAGAAAGAAGAACCACTTAACAAAGACAAGACTCTGGAACGTGACGCGGATGGACAGCTTCAGTTCATAGAAGCGTTCCACTTCCTCCAGTGGCTGCAGAAGGAGCCACAGTCCATGGTGTGGCTGCCCGTGCTACATCGTCTGGCAGCTGCTGAGACTGCCAAGCATCAGGCCAAGTGCAATATCTGCAAGGAGTACCCGATTATTGGGTTCAGGTGAGCTTTTCTAATGGTAGACCAAAAACTTTGTTGTTTTTTTGTTTGTCTGTTACACTTGAAGAGAACAGAGGACAATTATTATGACGTTTAAGAAGCTTGATAGTGACCTACTTTTTTTTGCATCTGAACAATAATGGCTTTATTTAATCTTCTCTAACACTTCATGGTACTGCGGTTAGTTGTCATCTTGAAATTAATTGAACTCCTGAATTAAGGCTTCAAAATATCACGTCCTCCTTTTCAAATCGTTTAAAAAGGGCGGCTGATTGCCCAAAAGCACGCTTGGATCCTCATTGCTTTCTAATTTTTGTGCTATTTCCTCATTGTTAGAATTAATGTCAGCGGATTTCAACGTGAATTGTTTTGTACAGATACCGCTGCCTGAAATGCTTCAACTTCGACATGTGCCAGAAGTGCTTCTTCAACGGCCGCAAAGCTAAGAACCACAAGTTGACGCATCCCATGCAGGAGTACTGCACTGCTGTAAGTTAACGATATTTTTCACATTATTTACTTCTTTTAAATATTAAATTAATTTATTTTTAATTATGCAAACCTACCCAAAATACACCTAACCAACTAACCCCTTTTTAACTAAAAATATTATCGTCTAGATCTACTACAATTGTGAATACGTTTCAATGAGATTGTTTTGTTTAAAGACAACATCAGGCGAGGATGTGCGCGACTTCACCCGCGCGTTACGCAACAAGTTTAAGTCAGCTCGCTACTTCAAGAAACATCCCCGAGTCGGGTACCTGCCCGTGCAGACTGTGCTTGAAGGTTTGTTTTATCTAAAATTTGGTTTCAGATAAGCCATTCAAAAAGTAATGAAATTACTTTGTTTGAATTTTCCTATAGTCTTAATTATCACAAAAATGGCATACTCATTCTCTTCCACAAGGAACAATTCTGGGTCCATTTATGACAATTACTCTTGGCCTGGATTATAGACGAGTGGTTATCGAATATATAATTTATCTACAATATGATATATAAACTGTTCCTGTATTGTAATTGGTTTCTAACCGTTTCAATTAAAGTTTTAAAAAAGCAACTCAAAAACACACAAGCGCTGCTCAAGTCCCCCAAAGCTTTTTTCCAAAAGATCTAACTAATAAACAAAATCCTACAATTTCCAGGAGATGCATTGGAGTCTCCAGCACCTTCACCACAACACGGCAGCGCTTCGGGCTCAGCCCTGGGAGGAGACGACATGCACTCGCGCCTGGAGCTGTATGCCACCAGGTTGGCTCAGGTTGAACTGGGGGCTAAGCCAGGAGATACTCCTGACAGGTTTGTAAAACTTTCTTACTACCAGGTATTAAAAAGTCTCATGAGTTCATGGCATAAATTTATTATATGTTCAACGATAAAATATTCTTTAAGTATCTTCTGTTTCAAAATCATTTAGCTTTAACTTTACCATTTTAGCGTATTTTTCCCTCACATTTACATATTAGTTTAAAATTGTATGTATCCTTTATACAGTGACGAAGAACATCAACTGATTGCGCAATACTGTGCTTCGCTCAACGGCGGCGGCGAGGCCGACGACGCCCCTCGCTCTCCCGTGCAGGTCGTGTCCATCATACATCGCGAGCAGAGACATGAGCTGGAGGCTATGATTAGGTATGACGCCAACATTTTGTTAACCGATTAAATTCAAGAATAAACGCGACAGCAAATGGACTTACCAGATTGATGATTCATTTCAGTTATCCGAAGTAACTATGAAATATTGTATTATATTTTACCTATTAAAATTTTCAGAGAGCTGGAAGAAGAGAATGCCAGCCTGCAAGCTGAATATGAACGTCTGAAGGCAAAGCAGACCCCAGGATCTACTCCTGAGGAACAGCACGGTGTCAATGATAACAGGAACGCTCCTGTTGACCAGGTAAATGATCCTAGAACCGTAGGTTTTATTTAAAGGTCCTTAAAGTTTAAAATGCTTTACAGAGATCAAAGATAAAGTGACAATGGTGACGTTTAAGGTATTGCCGAAACTGGAGAAGAAGTTGAAAATTGCGAAACCGATAAACGATGTGCCTCTTGAGTTTTAAAAGAAGTCTTCGATCTTAGAAGAACTCTTCAACTTTTACAGTAAAGTTCTGTGTTAGTAAATGACCCCAAAATCATAACTCATAAGCTAGCAACATAAGGTAGATAAATATAGCTACATCAAAAGATATTTTTATCATACCCGTGACAAAGCAAAAATTATGCTTTATGCACCAAAAACCATGTCAATAACGGCTCTCATTTTTGCAATTATAGTTTTATCAATAATATCGAGTGCACTTGTAATATATTTGTAATCAACCTACCTTTATTGTGGTTAAAACTTTAATGTCTCAAAATCAAATAGAAACGATACCGAATTGCTTATTTAATACTAGAAGTTGACTAAACAATCTCACAGCTTTCAAAGATACACTGTCCTAACTATGCAATATTTTACCAAAACCAAAACTTTCAGGACATGATGGCCGAAGCCCGTTTGCTCCGACAGCATAAGGGTCGTCTGGAGGCGCGCATGCAGATTCTCGAGGAACATAACCGTCAGCTCGAGGCGCAGTTGCAGAGGTTGAGGAGACTGCTTGATGAGGTATGTGGTGTGAAAACGGATTTAAGTAAAAACACAAGACTTCCTAAAGACAGAATTGAAGAAATAAATAATCAATCAATCCATTATTTTTTCGGGTACCATTCATGCGGCCCTTAATCCGCGTTTTGGTGCAACGGTGCCTTAATTACAACATACAATTAATATTTAACTTCTTTTTGGTTAAGACTTGATCAACAGACGAATCTCGCATTGTGACTACCCACTTCAAAGTAAAGACACAATTTTGTGTGAGACAGAAAATATCTTTCTTGTTGCGAAATGTGCTTATACGTAACGCGTTCTGGAAATTTCACTTTCGATTCTAGTCCGAATCGAAATCGGAAATGGTGAATTATCGAATCACCGGCTAAGAAGTTTCACTTCAAAAATCAACATAAGAATACGAAATAACATTGCAAAATGAACTTAAGACCACAAAACTGTTGGTTGTAGGAGACGACTATAGAATATCATTTATTACATTTCTTTTCCAATTCCAGCCTGCACAAGGCTCTCCACCCGCTCGCACTGGCACACTCCAGACTCGCTCTGTGACCGCTTCGCAGCTCGCTACCGATTCGCCGGCGAAAATGCATAATGGATTATACCATGAGTCGCAAACTAGTAAGTATCCACAGATGTTCCCCTAGACTGATTGAGCCCTTTGACAGAGTTGACATTATAGTATCCCAATAATAGTTTAATACAGAGGGCCCATAATATAGAAGAATCCCCCTATCATTGCTATACTTTTATATATAGTATGACCAGCCTTACTACGTGACGAAGACCATCCAGGACAAAAATCAACATAAGTATTGGTGATCCCCAAGGCACATTCTGTGCCTCGTTCTGTTGAAAGAAATTACGAGTAGGGGTTCCAACATAGGTCCAATGTAGCCCCCCATAAGTCGGGTCTCCAGTCCCCTAACGTGTGTGCGTGTGTGTACAAAGACGGCGGCACGCGCTGGGCGGGCGCGGAGGCGCAGGCGCGGCCGCCGCCGCCGCCGCACGCCGTGCACTCGCTCATGCACTGCGCAGGTACTCGTGCGCCGACACTTGCTGCGTTTCCTGCGTTCACAAGTTAGGTCAGCTTGCACCACAAATCACTAAATACGTTTAACGCTAAAAGTTTTTAAAATATCGTTCTGTTTCTGTCAAGCGTTTGAAGATGCAGAGATAGAATTATGTTATAAATATGTTTAGCGTAAACGCATTTAGTAATTATTAGTGCAAGCGATCCGTAGTTTCCAATTTACGTGATTTCGGAAAAGTTACCTAATCTAGTTTCCTTAAAACTTTCATTAGTAATTCTAAAGTCAATCTTAGTTAATACATAATGGTTATGTTTATTGAGTTAAGGGGAAATAACGTCAATTGGAAACAAAGATTTGAATAGTCTTTAGCATTCGTAGCACTGTTGCGTTCAGATTTCAACGTTTGTAGCAGCTATTGGTTGATTTTATTGCTACTTTTTTCACGTAGATGTGGAATTCGTGCAGCCATCACGTTAGTAATACATGAATTATATTCTCTCGCACTGAAAACGCTTTATGCTAGTTTTTAGGGCTTTGTCTTTAATTCACAGATAATTTTCTTAGACTTCTTTGTGTTTTAGTTGTTTTTTTTTTGTATTTCGCTGTTGTTTTGTTTACTTTCGACGTCGTTTTTAGGTCTTTGCATGGTTTTGAGTGACGCATGTTATCTGTCGTCGTTTAGCAATAATATTTAATAACCACGTTTTTTTTCTGTTTTCTGCAAACCTAACAGGACGTATACCTTGAGGTAAAAAATGTTGTTACGTGTTGTAATTCTAATCCAACTTTGTCATATTATAATAATAAATAAGCCAGGTTTTATTAAAGTAAAAAAAAATTGCAAAAACGCCTACAACCAACTTTTAATTTAAGAAACTATAGTTATCACCTTGTGCTATGATCATGTTTCTAAACGACTCTATCAATTTCCAGATGACCTAGGCCGCGCCGTCGAAGAACTAGTATCAGTAATGACGGAGGACACACAAAACCAAACATCGAACTCTCCTCCGCAGTACACCAACGGGAAACCCCCCACCAAAGAGTAGCCCTCATGTGGCGTCACACGCACTATGGTGCTGCCACCCAGCGGAGCCACCCGGCAACCGCTACCTTCTCTATGATACCTTCGAACTAGCAACACTGTCGAGCAATACCAAAGAGAACGCTTTAAATTTCTATCCTTGCTAAACATCGAAGTATTATATAAAAATGTACAGTATTTCTACTAATTTTCGACTCATCACTAACAATACCCTGCACATGCTGTTTCTACCTTATTATACATAAGCTCTAACATTCCACACATTTTCTAATCGAGGCTTCGCGGGGAAAGATACTAAAAAGTAGAAGCCTGCAAGGAACCGGCTATATAGAACTAACGATGATTTTATCTAGATTTAGTTCCCTGTAGCTTCGTTTTCGAGACGATAGTCGTATGCAACGCTTATTGTATTAATAAGGGCATGCCATTGTTGCAGTACGTATCGTGATTGAGTCGCTTTCATTTCTACCGTATTTTTTTTTTAAATTCTTGTAGGCAGCCCTCACAGAATTTCTACTATTTTTGTTTTTCCCCTCCGTAAACCCGACAGTGTTGCTAGAACGAGACGATCCAACGAAAAAGACACTGTAACGAGCATTTATACATATATATTTAACATAAAAATGTACCAAAATTTTGGATACTTGATATTTTAATCGTTTAAGTACATATCTTGTTAGTACAATCTCCATTATATATCATATCACTTCTTGTATACTTCCATATCATTTTGCTGTGTAAAATACAGGCATATATATTATATCACGTCAAACGAAACTGAGGCGACATGGTCACCGTCTAATCGGTGGTCTATTTTATTTACAAGACAGCTCGATTGGTTTGACCACATTTTTACCATATCAACAAGTGAAATATTCAACTGAAACCATATCCATTTTTTTCTATTTTAGTATACAACGAGCTAACAGATTTTAACGAACTACTACAATAGTAGGAATCATGAAATGTGGTCACACTGAACGCTATAAGCTGAAAGCTTTAATAGGATCACAATTAGCTTTAAACCCACAACTGTGACATATTTTGATAAAGAATGCAACACGATGGATGCAACCTCCATGTTTTTACCGAGCAACCACTAAAAGGGCCTAAGTTTTAGTGGAAATGTATTGTTATATAGATTGACCTCTCCGATCTTCAAAAGTGTATGCCATATGTCTAGTATGGTCATAGTTAAAAATGGATTCGTTAACAATTTTGCGAGTAGTAATTAGATGTAGCCAAAATGATATCGAGCATGTTATTTATATGCATGTTTGTGTAAGTTAAACATTTATCGAGTTATCAAAAATGTATCGTTAGATGATGAAAAATAATAATCGAAGTGCTTCTATGAGTGTAGTGGCAGTTTCCTTTCCTTCACTGTTAGATCTTGATGAGCCGCGAGTATTGTGTCTTGCGATTTCTCGATGAAATAACATACTTCTCCTGGACGAAAGTTCGTGCGATTAATTAACCGCGTTCAATAATCGTGGTGCGCGCTCGATAGTACTTTCGGACTGTAGGGACTCTTCTTAGGAACTAAAAACATGTATCCAAAACTTTTTCACTATTACAAAAGGCAAGATGACACGTTTTTCGATTAGGCTAATTTGGGATGCGACGATTTTTATGTCGCATGCCGATGTATCTCGATATGTACCGTGTGTCTACTAGTAAGATGCTGCCTACTTTTTTTAGATAAGGATATATTGGAGAGACTTTTATACGATCGTTAAATAATCCTGTTGAAGCTAACTTTAAATTAAGAACTTAGGATCTAACCATATCATGGTTTATTTTATTTTTTGCCGTCGCAAGCGTGCGCAGAAATTTCGAAATCCCGGCACTTTTTAACGTTGGCAACATTCCGAAATTTCAGCGCAACCGCGACTGTTACTTAAATTCATATAATTTCGCTAATATAGTATATAAGAAAAAAAGCACAATCTTTATTATTATTTTTAATGAAAATAGAAAATAAAAATGTACACTAATATATTGTTATTTTTTTTTTGTTTATTGTGGAGTAAGGTAGTTTCTGTTTACGAAAAATTATTAATTTAATATTGGCAACCTTACGAAATGTTCTTCTTCCGCATTTATTTGTATATTTTACTGCTTATAATGTTTTTAGAAGTTAAACACAAATAAACATTCAACATAGTATTCTGTGGTTTCTTTTATATGACTCATACCTGTTACTTATAAAAAAACAATAAATATCATAAAAACAAGACCTGGCCTGATTTACTTGGTGCGATTAAATTGCCTGTGGGATACCATAAGTTGAAGCAACAATAAGAGTTGCACCGTCTAAGCACTGTTTAAATGTTGCAAGTCAATACAAGTTTAATACTTGCTTCGTTCGGATGTGCTTTAATTACCTACAGAATAATTACTTGACTTTTCATTGACCTTGGTCGTGACCTTTGTGAAGAATGATGAACATCAGCAAGCCTGTGTCAGAAAGGCAAACTTGTGACACGAACGGTACATCCAGTTTTTTCCCTTCAATCTGTAGACAGAAACCCACAAGTGTCATACAAGGGATGATGAAAATTTCATTATTCATGACCTAGGACGTCTAGTTCCCGAGATTTTTGCGAAGAACACAAGTTCCAGTATCAGTTCACACGTAAAGAGCACACTAGCAAATGTTCTCAACTCACACACTGACGCGACATACACGGACATCACAAAAATTAAAAAAAGCAGAGAAGTTGCCGAATGTTGTGTTTTAACAATTCCGCCTACATTTTCATTAAAAAAAAAGAAAATTATATGCAGACACCGTCCCTTTTTTTGGGTGGTAAATCATCAAATGGGTGTGTCAGACTTTTACTGACTAAAACCCACCCGTGTTCTTTCAGTTGCCTGTACCAGGGCCACGGTATCTCTTTCGAATTTTCCGCGATCTCGCGATTGTGTGCTGACTTCTCTTTCAGGCGCGCGTGGAACACGACGCGCCGTCGAAATGGGCCTGGTCCTTACCGGACGGAAGCTATCCATTGCTTGCCGTCCGCAAGCCCGCGCCTACGGTGACCGGGAATCTGCGACTCCCGACGCCCGGGGGGGTGGCGTCTCCTGCTGCACTAGGGGCATGAGGGCGCAAGGCTCTCCCTCACGCGGTTCGCCTTCTCCTTCGCGAGCATTGCTGCTTCGCAGAAGGAGGTGACGGCTTTCCATTCCCTCTCGCTCCGTACCCTGGACCAGGCTCCGTATGGCCTGGACCAGGGCCGGAAGCGAGAGATCGCCGCCGCCGATCGCCTCCGCGAGGACACTGCGGTAGTCCGCCCAAACTGGGCAGTGTCCTCCGGGGGATCCACGAAATGGTGTCACCGGGGCGTTTCTTCCCGCCTTATGCGAAACAGGGCCCTCCCGAACCTACCTTGTTCGGTGAGGACCTGTGTCAGGCGGAATGTGAGGACGCCATGACGCCTCTCCAACCAGTTCTGATAGAGGGGACTTATCGCCGCTATTGTGTCGTGCCCAACTATGTGACCCCTGAAGTTTTAAAATGTACTAATAAGTTTGCTTACCGTCAGCAAAATATAACAAATATCGCGAAAACAAAAGAATATTAAGGTGCCGAATAATCGCACGTGCTTTTAATTTTTTTAACAATCCTTTGAGATATATCAAGGGCAATTTTAAAAAAAAGTTTTATTTTGGTGGCCCTTGATACATCTCAAATCAGGGAGTAGTTGTGGTCTAGATCACTCAGTGCATTACCTTTATCTGTAAAAAAAAGCTGTATTAAACCACTGACTATTTTTTTAAACTCTTTTAAACCAAAAATACAGTTTAAAATCAAATGGTTTTAAACATTTAAAAACAGTTTTGCATCTATAACTAAGAGGGCGACTCGGCAGTGCGGTAGGCGGTTGGGGGGAGAGGACGCGCATTGCACGGACCGGACGGACTCAGGGCGAATACAAATTTTAAACACAATATTAATTGTTAATGAATAAATTGAATTGAATTGAATTTACGACTAAGTATCTTTAACAATACTTTCATAAGTGTATTTAGGGTGATTGGGCCGATAGGAATACTTGGTACATAATTTGTGAATGATAGTATTGTTCTCGAAGAATTGATGAAGATGAAAAGACATACCTTCGACGTTTTGCCCGTATAAACCTTTATTTAGTTAACAAATATAATTAAATTAAACTTCATACACTAACTTACATTATTAGTCAATTGAAATTTGCACCATTATAATAATATGAATAATATACATTATATACTATACTATTACTACATTGTTTAAGAAACAATTACAGATATTTTTTTAAAGCAAAGGCATCTTGTGTTAAAAGGATTTGTTTGTTTAAATAATTATATACCCATTATAGAGGACATTTAAACGCAGATAGTAAAGCTAAGCGCACATTACAGCCACATCGAGCCGCAGCTACATTACATTATAAAAAGCGCGGTGCGGCACGCCTGCTGTGTGCGATGGTTCATACAAAATGTACAAGAGTGATGTGAGAGGAATTTTGCAATGCGTTGCGGCCCGCACAAGTCTTTGCCAGCCTTAAAAGTCCTAGCTAGTGGACTACAATAATATGATTCGAAAATAAAAGAGGCAAGGCTGTCTATGTTAGTGAACGCATTGCTAAATCTGTATGATATTTTACATCATTGCTGAAATAGGTCGGAAAAATCTTTTTATTTCTTTTAACGAATTAAAGAGCGCAAATCCTTCATTATCAAAATAATTATTATGATTTTCAAACCAAACAGCTTGAAGGCACATTTATTTTTATTATTACTAAACAATTTCACATAAATAATTCTTCAGTCATGAATAGGAACAACCTACTAAAATTGCATTTAATTTTTTATTAAATATTTGCATAACATATGCAGGTAAAAATCACCATACTTTTACTTGTGGTGGGTGATAACAGTATTATATTATCTCTGCATGCTATCCAACAAATTATAATTAATTATACTATTGTTAGATTTTGCATTGTGCTTATTATCCATTAGATAAAATATCAAGTGTTTGATAAACATTTTTATCATTCTAGGTCAGTTACAGTTTTGTATCTAAGGGCGTTTGTCCACCGCAGCCGTCATCGGGACGTCGCCGAGAAAAAGATAATTCAAACCGATCGTGACGTCCTGGCGACGGTCACCGAGGGTACACCGCAACCGAACTCGGCATGATAGATAAAACAAAAATTAGGAAATATATGGACAAGACCAAACGTGTTTTGTATTGCCAGCACATCACCTCGTTTCCGGCGACATACCGTTAACGGCAAAGGTGGACAAACGCCCTAAACGGACCATAATATTAAAAAAAAATCTGTCTATCACAAGGTTACTTTGTCCTAACTCCACACAGTTCTTAAAATTAGCTAATAGTTTTTTGGACAAGTATTTTGGTCATAATACTACTACTTTATATTAGTGGCGAAATGTGTGTGTACTATAGGTACACCTCTGCGTAACCCTTCTGGGATTACATGCGTGATGCTGTTATGTTCATATTAGTATTTTATAGTGAAACTAGTAAATGTTATCATTTGAACTGCAATTTATAGTTTGTTTATAGAATGCATAGCTGGTAATACAACATAGGCTTTTATTTTATTGAAAGGCATTGGGTGTATTTCTGTACATCAAGGCAAGGTGTACCACCCAATGTGCACTTTTATAATTTCTAACATGACAATATTATCATATTCGTAAAATCAATATTATGTGTAATAATCATCAAGCCAAGCAATCAGGCAACTTATAATACAAATGATTTTTTCTTGTTTCAGAAAGACCAATTATGAATGCCAATTTGTAAATTTCTAATCTCTATGTTATTAGTGGCAATGAGGTAGTACATTGATACTAGATTTTGCCCTTCTGATGCCTGACTTTGATCAAAGAGTGCCCTAATAATTCATACATTGTAACATAACATAAGATAACATCACGCCTATTATCCCAAACGGGTTAGGCAGAGGTGTACCTATAGTACACCCAAATTTGGCTAGTTATGTTAAGTCCCATGTAATAGGGGGCAAGCCTGTTGCCATCAACCGGGCACAAATCCAGATTCTGGGCTGCTACTTAGAAATTCTAGATAGAAAAATCCAATAACACTTTGCCCTACCTGGAAATCGAACCCAGGACCTCATGCTCAGCAGTAGCTCTTGCAACCACTAGACCAATGAGGCAGTCACACATCCTTGTGTATTATATAAACCTTTGAACATACATTGATTGTTTAAAATGGCATTGTTCTTTGTATCTCAGCTAGCTAGAACTTTGATATTTAAGCAAAATTTCTGTAGGGAGAGGTTGTGTTATGAATGCTACTACCATTTCATCTGTACAATAAGTTACTATATAGTAAAATTTTAATTAAAACGTAATGCTCTATCACCAGCTGCATTCATTATTAAATTACCTGGCTGTACCAACCTCATACTTTGACTGTTGAGTTTGTATTACTATCGAGACCATTCACAGGCGCCTGGTTATCAGTCCGCGGTCGCCGGAACAGCAAGACATGGGGTTCAGGGTTGTGGACCATGAAATGCAACCACCCAGGGCTCTGCTGGACTCCTAGGTTGCGCCATTCTGTCTCAGTCATGAGGTGGGACTTTGGTACAAGACGGGCAATATCTGGAGGGAGGATGACATGTCTGCAATCAGGAATAAATAATGATATTATAGTTATGAAACCAAGATAAGGTCATTATAGTCAAAAGAAAATCAAGAACATTTCTTTGATCATTCTTGTTCTTATTAGTGATCTGTAACCGCACTGTTCCTATTCTAAAACACTCAAGAAAATAATTTAAATGCGATAAGGACAGCTAAGTATTGATGAAAACAGCTGTACTCAGATCACAACAACTACAATAACTAGTGTTTCTTTTTGTTTTTGACTACAGAAAAACAATTGACTAGACAGTCTACGCCACCCTTATGTAAAGAGTTCATGTGAACTTGCACATATTTAATCTCAGATGAATTTAGTATGATAGTAAATCAGCGCGCGCACAATTTTATACACTTGAATTTCACGCCATCGTCTATGAAAATGACGCGAAATTACTGACGAAAACTGCAAACATATTTTTCAACGAAATACCGTAACGAAGCAAGTTACACACGCAAATGACATACACAACTCTTAATGCAATTATAAGGTCCTGACAAAGCTTTTGAACAATATTTAAACAGTAAAACTATGAGAAAAATTATGAAACTCACCTGTACTCATAGACGTCATCAGTATACCTTTCTGAGTATTGAATTTGATCTACAGGCATGTTTAGCGATAGTTTATCAGCACTGTTTACTCAGTAGAACAAAGTTAATTTAAATCCAATTTAGATGGATAGGGAAACAATAATCCTGTTTCTAAGAATGTTGAAAATATACTGGCACAGTAGCACTGGCAGTGGCACAGATTTTTTTTAACGCAGATTCGCACTACTCGCACAAAAATCCAATTTTAATTTGACATTGACGTTTGCGTTTGAAGCAGTGAAACTTTGACACCTCTACTCATTTATTTATACCATTTTTAACAAATCCTTGTGTAGAAATCATGTTTTTCAAGAAGTTTTTCTTCTTTAAATTATCTCTTTATTCTGGAGCATACTTTTAGCGCAGGTAAGAAATTAAGAATAGTAATTCAGTCATTTGAACGCACATTCCGGCGGGAATGTCACATTTTGTCAACTTGACAGAAGCGTTCCGTTCTATGTATCTCGGGTCAAAGTAAGTATGGTTCTAAAGTATGAAAATTTCCTCCCAAAAATATTTTCGCTGAATGTTAAAACAAAAGTGGACACCTAACTTAAAGTTATTTTATTCTGTATTTAATCATTTCTTAGCTCTAATTTTAAAACCAGAGGAAAAATACTTACATGGCTAATTGGTTCGGGAACAATCTTGCGCAAGAGGAAAGGCAGATGATAGACAGCTGAGTGCATGTTAACTACTAAAACAACCGGTGATATTATCCAATCACGGCGACCCCAACTGCTGTAACAATTCAATAATGCGCCCCATACCACTACAGTGACCATGTCATATGCCTTAGATTATAGTACCTACCTAATTTTGTCATGTTAATTTCTTATTGTTTACCCAAAACCTGTATTATGACTCAGGGTCTAGGAACTGAGAGAAATAGGCCTAGGGGCCCATCAACTATTACGTTCCCCTCCCCCCCGCCCAACCTTAAGCCTCCCGAACCCATATTCTTTGTCTGTTTGATTGTTGTTTTTGTATTAGTCTTTGTTTCTATATCCTACACATTATAACACTACAACCCCCGGTTAGTGTAGGACACACCAACCAACAGACAATCTGATTGTCCTTGGTTGGATACACTTGCATAGTGCGTACAGGAATAGACGTCGGTTAGTGTCTCATTTCCAAAGGTAAGTTATTATGAGCCCTACAGTATTGTAAAATACACATTACTAATCTGACCAAATAAAATAGTGTGGGTAGGTACTATTACAAAATTATTTAAAAAAAACGTTAAACGATTAACAAATTCGTAAATCCGGCAACGGATTACGCTGATTTGCGGTATCGTTTACCCTTTCGCGAAAACGCCAATACACAACACCTGTCGGCCAAAATTCATCCTTGATAAAGGTTTCCGGATAATGATTTATGCTGCGACTCTAACTTCTGGACTCTCAAGGTGAACTTGGTCTTCATTTGGTTGTATCACACGATCTCCTCCACCTTCGAGGAGTACTGGAGTGATGTAGTCGGGGCACTTTTACATGGAATATGGAGACGCAGCAACATTGCAGGGCATTTGTAATATAGGTGCACCTCTGCCTAACCCTTCTGGGATTACAGGCTTGATGTAATGTTATGTTATGTCAATGCTGTCCAGTATTGATTGCGAGAGGCTGGCTTCTTCTTTGGTTTTTTCTCCACTTTGATGAAGCCATCGTTACATCGTTACCGGCCTGTCCTCGGCCTGTTACCGGTGGTAAGGTGCATATATAACGGCAGCAGAGTAAGCAGGTACAGGTGTTGCAGGTACGTGCTGATATTCGTCGGTACCGTAAAGATGGGGACGTGACGAGGGTGGTGCGCGGTTATGCATCAACTAGTCCGAATTTTGGTGACTCGAAACTCAGCCACGACGCTCTGACCGCTCCGTGATGAATGTCGTTGTTGTTAGCTGGTTTGTGTGACGTACATGGAGTGTTGCATACATCCGTTATTTCGATAAGTAGATCGCCGATAGTGGGTGGCAATGCTTTCAACTTTTACAGCTGCACCTTAGCCAGGCTTGATCTAAGACTTGTGATGTCTCTCAAGCTTGCGCAAATCCTTTGCCGCGAACGTCGGCATGTCGTACGGGTCGGTCTTTTTCAATAAGGTCTTGGAGAGGGCTCTCTACCTTCTCATCCCTATTGCAGGATGGCATTCGGTCGACCATTTCTAGCCACTCTTACAGCAGCGTTTTGGATCTGCGTATCTCCTCCTCGTTGAAATTCGAGGTGCAGATCTGACATCCAGCTGGTATTGTAGAAAAGCCAGGACCTCGTTCGCTACAAGTTCTTCAGAACGCATAATCATAGCAGCGGCTCTCGCCACGTTCGACGTGAAATAGTATTCTTGCAAACAATGTAACGCGTCCGATTTCAACGGTGGATCGCACTGCACACTAATTTGTGCAAATTGTGATTGTGTAAATTTGGGGAAATAATTCGATCGTGTTTAATAACACGATCGAATTACTTTAGTCCCAAATTTTTCTACATCGATGGCCGTCCTAAGCCTACAACTAGATAATGATAGGAGCAGCTCTTCAGTTGAATTTAGTCGTCTATCCAGCCAGAAGGTCCTCCTGACTGATCATAGTATCATGTCGGAGATCACCCTCGATTTCCTGCAGAGTCTGCTCAAAGATGAGTATCCTGACGTCAGTATACAGCATTTTGAGGTAGGTGCAGTTATTATGAGCATTCGGACTTATTTATGAAAGCGAATTCTCAGAAGCGAATTTGAATCTTTCCATTGACTTGAGAAATATCGTTTGCATAATATGTATACAGGTGGGTACCGTGTACAGAAAGGGATGCACAATATTGTTAGTGTATCGATACCTACTTTGAAACGATTCGGATCGCAACGATGCAATACGATACTAGTATATTTATACCGAATAGCATCCATCCGATCCTCAAAATATCGAATCGTAACCTATTGTCATCCGTCAACTTTTTCCATAGGGGGCACCGGGCTCCAAACGAGGTGACAACTATACCTCCATGGTATACCGGATCACCATGAAAGGCGTCCAAAGACACGTGGAACCCGACGGCTCAAGCGAAACTGACAAACCTTGGGAGTGCTCCATCATCTATAAGTGCCTTCCCGAAAGCATTCTGCGGAGAGAGGCCTTCAAAAGCGACGAGTTGTTCTGCAACGAGGTCGCATTCTACAACAAAATCTGGCCGGCTCTACTCAGCTTTCAGAAGCAATGGAATGTTCACAACCCGTTCAAGTCGATCCCGAAGTGCTACTTGGCTCAGAATGACTGCGTGGTGCTGAAGGATCTGAAGAGGGAGGGGTACGTCATGCCGGAAAGGCGCCAGGGTCTGACTGTGGAGCAGTGCTACTTCGTTTTGAAGCATTTGTCGCAGTTCCATGCACTGTCCCTCGCTATGAAGTGTCATAACCCTGAGGCGTTTTATGAACTGCTGAATATTAAGGATGGGATTTCTGAAGGTGAGCTCGTCATCGGTTATATTTTATTTCTTTTTGATCAATTTACCAATCAGGGACCGTGAGTTCGGTGATTGCCCTAATAGGGCCATCCGTGTTTTGCAACGAATCTTATAAGAGGACATCCATTTACCAGTCCTTGTCACAGGTGGTCTGTGTGACTGAATATTTGTGTGACCCTCCCGCGGTGTTACGTCACATATTTTGCAATTATAAATTATACCAATAATATTGATAGGTAGATTAGTAGGTAGGTTTAATATTAGGTATTTACCTATGAAGTTGCTGATTTACATTTCCCAGCCACACATGTATGGCTGGCATTAAATATTTTGAATTCATAAGAACTTCATATAAAAAAGTGGAATTCTGTTTTCAAGTTCAGTCATTTGTTATAGATTATTATTTTTAAAAAATATTTATATGTCAATGACCAACTTTCTGTATACTAAATGGCAATTTCATTTCAAGTCCAGTTATTTAAAAGTTTGAATACATGTGCCGTTTTAAGAAGCATAAAACTCATTCTGACCCCATTTGTCACACGATGTCATGCTTTAATTTATGGATGGACTCAAACACGGTGCCAGCATCAGAGCTATAACTATTTTACAAAATTGTTTAGGTTTTCAGCTTTTTTCTGACAAATTAGCTTACTTTCCAGTGTTCTTTGTCGAAGAAAACATGGATTACTACAAGAACTACTTTATGGAGGCCACAGCCAATGCCATAGCAATGGTGGAACAGGAGTTAGCTGATGCTGAAGACAAAGACGTCTACCTGGAGAAGTTCCGGAGCTTCTGCAGTGAAGAGAACTTCTTCCACACCATGGTGGATCTGGTCACTCCCAAGGAACCGATCGCAGTGATTGGACATGGCGACTGCTGGACTAATAACTTCTTGTTTAAGTATGTGGATGGAGATATTGCTGATGTGAGTTGGTGTCGTATTTTTCTTCGTTAATCATTATCATAATCATAATAACATAGGGCCTCTATTAATTTAAGCTTTTAGTTTTTGTTTCTTTCACTCTGAAGCAAAAAACTTTATTACAAAAAAAACAACTAAAATATGAAAAATAAAAACCAACTATATTACAAAAAAAAACGACTTCCAAAAAACCAGTACAAGGTTAAATGTAATTTTAATTTCGGAAGTCGGTCTCGGTGTTGTATTTTCATTTTTAGCCATCGACTTCCGAAATTAAAGTTACTTTTCACAATATTGTGTTTTTTTAGAAGTCGGTTGTTTTTATTGTACGTACTATAGTTGGTTTTTCATATTTTAGTTGTGGTACCTACCCCACACATATTCGTTTACCTTCATTTGCTAAGTAACTAACAGAGGCAGGAAGTTATTATAACATCAACAACACAAAGTTGAAAAAATACGCATTAAGTACTCTGTCAAGAACGTACCCGGAAAAGATCAATATTACACACAATGTTAGTTAATCATCCAAATTTATTTTATCGTATTCAAAGTATGCTCCTTCAGAAACGATATACTTACGCCAACGAATAATCCAATGATCAAAAAAAATTAAAGAGTATTTACGCACTGTCGACTAGTCGCCGGCGACTCGGTATATCAGCGACCAAAACATAGGCAACTAGGCCCAGGAGACCAAGGCTTGGTCTCCTGGGCCTAGTTGCCTACTGGAATACTGTTATAGGAATACTGTTGCTTGGTGACCAAGCCGAGCGAGAGTATTAAAAGTACATTCGTCCAGAATGGACGTCGAATAAGCTGCCATGGTAGCGCTACTAATAATGAAGAGAAAAAATTTTTCTTTCTCTTCAATAAAGTAAATTTAAAAGGAAAGAAGTTTAAAAGAAAATCAAGAGAGTATTGGGTACATCCTTTGTTACAAGAACGGAGGTCAAAAGGAATGTTTAAAATATTTTATGAAGACGTGAGAAAATACTTTCGTAATTTTTTTAACTACACAAGAATGTCTGTGCGTTTGTTTGATGAGCTATTGTGTCTTCTGAAACCACATAAAAACCAGAGTGTTTAAGTTACAGTGCTTGCTCGACTTGCGTGGCAATAACATGCCCATGTCAGTGTCACTGACATGTCACTGATTCAAGTAGAGTTGGGTAGCACAGTCTTTTAAAATGAGGATCGTGCGAGGCACTCTTTTCACAAAGTGTGCTAGCACACTGTGGCACAGTGTGCTAGCACACTACCGCACGCTACCGCAGCCTCGCCTCATTCGTGGTAGCACAGTGACTGTGCTACCACGAATGAGGCGAGGCTGCGGTAGCGTGGGAGCACGTACGTGCTGTGAGTGTGTCAGTGAGTCGCGTGACGCTCCGAGTCGACGCGCGAGTGTGAGTGTGATGTGTGGTGTATAGTGACGACAACACGACACGGCACACATACTCAACAGAGTTGGCTTGGCTGGCACACGCGATGAGCTGGTGAGGCAGTGATTAATCGGTTAAGCGCGTCACACAACTTGCACGAGTGATGATGAGGGAAAGAGAAAGGGAGAATGATTACGATTCGTTCAAAACTCACAATATGATACAAATGTTCTGTGTGCTAATCTGTGGAGTGTGGTGTGTGCTAGCACATCAAAATGAAATGAGTGAGTGACTCTCTTGTGAAGTGAGTAGCTACAACTGTGCTAGCACATGTGCTGAGTTACCCAACACTAGATTCAAGTCATGTTTTGACTGTCATGGGTCAGCTAGTTTAAAATAAATTGTAAATAATTTGACATCATGTATTTTTATTATTATTTTAAGTAAATCAATACTTTAACTAATTTTAAATTGAAAGCACAAAAAAAGAAAATGAAGATTCAAGATAACTCCAATCTTGCGAGGCACTTGAAGTGGCAGTAGAGACTCGCAACTGATGAACTGAGCGTTCTTGCGGTGAAGGAACTTAAGTTGGTAGCGTATAGTAATTCTGTTGTGTTGGTGCTTCATAGCGTAACCTTGGTGTTTGACCCGGCCTCTGGTGTGAAATAGCCACGCTCTCATACTCGTACTCATTATAATGGCGCCAAACGGAGTTTGGCTATACATTATTTGGTGTATCGGCTCCTAATGAATCGATCATTGTGATTAATTGAGTTTTTGCTGCTGGTTTTTTGTTCTCGGGAATTTCCCTAAAAGACGATAAAAGGGGACAGCAGAAACATTCTATCCTCATCTCGTTCCAAAACATCCGCGTTATTTTTACGAGTATCAATACATTTGTTTAGAGTTTCAAATAATTCTTCGGTTTTTTTCTTTTTCATCCCACTATATTTTCCCTAGAGTACGGCCCTAAAGGTTCTTGATCAGTTGTCGAATTTTCTTCTTCCGTAATGCTACTCTCTGTGTTCATATAACCAACGGTATTATTTAAAACAACAGCAGTTTAAAATAAATATAGGGTGTGTAGTAGAAAGGGTGAGGATTCGAAAAAGCTTACCGCAGACTCCTGCACACTGCTTAGCGCTGATGATGGCTTAGCGGCTTGTCCAGATGTCTAGAACCCTGTAAACTTCACTACACATGTATTCCATAGGCGCTGTGTTCGTATCTTGAGGGGGTTGTAATCAGTGTTGCCAACTCCAAAAATTCCGAGTCCCTAGACACTTAATCAAAAGTCGCTAGAAAGTCACTAAAACTAACTCCACCGGAGCGGATCCACGATTTTGTCTGGGAGAATACCTATAATTTTGCCGGGGACAGTAAAGGCGGTGTGAAATATTAGGATAGGTGAAAAAAAAAGATAAATAATTAGATTATAATATTAATTAAGTAAATAATATAAAGGTGCAACAACATCTAACTTTTAATTATATTAACATTATTGTAACAATCACATAAATAATTTGTTGTTTTAATCACAATTTGCCAAAATTACTTAATTTTTTTTATTATTTGAAATTGAAATGTATAATTATTATTCATCAGCGTCACTTATTAATTCAAATAATTCTTCAGTCTCATGCTCATCTGATACAGCCCCAGTTGAAGTAGACGGTTGAACGTCTACTTCAATTGCGGAGCTCAGAAGCTGATGTTAGTGTTCAACGTTTTTTGTTGCAAAGGAATAACTTTTGTTTGTTCCAATAAGTTGCAGCACTTCCAACGGTATTACCTACTAGCTAGGGCTGTTTTAATTTGTACTCCAAAAATCGCCAGATATGTCGCTAAACAATTTTTGTCGTCAAAACTTTATTTTAGCCGCTAAGACTTGAGCAAAAGTCGTCAGTTCTAGCGACTAAGTCGCTAAATTGGCAACACTGGTTGTAATCACGAATACACCGAAGGACCTTTCTATTTTAGAAAATGTTTATAGTGCGCTGAGCACGTTAGTTTTCTCGAGTTAAAAACAGTTAGTGTCGCGTAAAACCACACACGGAAGCATGGCGCTACTATGCTCATGCGTAAACCAATCAGATTGCTCAGCGAATGAAAGATGAGAAATGCCGACCACTTAATCAAATCAAACCCTTATTCATTACACATAAAAGCTCAATTACTCGAAGTGGGGTGAAAATAAACTATCTTATATATAAGATACATACATAGGGAATTTTATGAGAAGCAGCAGATCCACTTTTGGTATGTTTCAGTCTTCGTATTTCTCGAGCAAAGCAGCTTCTTATAATTTTCAATTTTTACTGATGTGTCCTGTAAAAAAATTATATGTAACATGTTTTTTTTTTCAGTTATCTTGGAAGTGGCTGCAACTTTGTAGATCTACATTACTCTTATGGACTTGGGGTTTCAACTATTGCTGAAATAATAAGAAAAGTTTGTCATTTTATATGGGTTTCACTGAAAGACATGTGTTTACCACAACCTACAACAGAAAATTGGTTAAAAATCACAAAAGATTTACATTGACGAGCCAATTTTTCAAATTGTATAGGTGCCATAGATGGTTCAGTGTGTTAGGTGATGGATCAGTATGTTATTATTTATAAACACTTCTTTTCTATAATTTTGCTTGCCATTTGTGACTCTGACTATATGTTCGTATACATAGATGTTGGTTCCTATGGAAAGGATAGCGATTCTACAATATTTACAAATTCGACATTTTATCAAAATATTTACAAGTTCCGAAGCATCAGCCTATTTCATCGATAAATTGTACTGATATAGCCAGTACCGTTTGTCATTATTGGTGACGAAGCATTTGGTGGATCAAATTTACCAACAAATAAAATAAAAATAAAATATAGGCTTTCTCGTGCCCGACGCCATACCGAATGTTCATTCGACATATTAGCAAATAAGTGGCAGATTTTTCACAGACCTATTAATGCGAATTTAGATCTAGTAACAAGCATCACCAGAACATGTTGTGTTCTTCACAACTATGTTCGAGAAAGAGACGGATATAAATTCGAAGATACCCTGTGCATTCCTGGCTTAGAAGAAGTGCCAACAGGTATGCAAAGAGCTACGCGACGTGGTATGTCATACAGAGATAAGTTTGCTGATTATTTTATGATTGAGGGTCAATTACCTTGGCAGATGAGCAGAATTCATAAAAAATAAATGACATTTTTATCTTACCCATGTTTTTTTCTTCTTCGTCTGGTAATCCTTCACTTCCAAATAACTCCACTATTTGTTTCCACTGTTTTTTCTTCAAATCCCGATTAGAATATTCGTCACTCAGTAAGGCTCAAATAGCTTTTAGGGATTGTATTTCCAATATAAATTTCTCGTTATCGAAAGCCTGAGCCATTTTTGTGCGCGACGCGGCATTTTTGTGCCATGGTTGTTTTTGTTTTTTTGTGTGTGTTTTTTTGTGCTCGCAGTGTGCATTCACACTTTCTTCCATTTGAAGCCGTGCTCCTATTGGTCGCCGGCGACCGGCAGTCGCTTGTGCGTCGCCACGACGCGACGAGTAGATGACCAAGTGCGTAACCACCTATTTAAACTGTAGTAAGTCACAGTGGCCAGCGACCGAGTCGCCGGCGACTAGTCGACAGTGCGTAATGACACTAAACGCTTTTTCCGGAATTGTGTTCAGTGCTCGCCGCGAATTCTCCTATGTCTTCTACCGAATGAAAACCGATGCCACGAAATGGTAATTTGAGTTTATGAAAAAAAAAACAATTCGCTGGAGACATATCTGGTGAATAAGGTGCTTGTTTGATGGTATTCGTTGAGTTTTTGGTAAACAATTCACTCACAATGATGGCCTTGTGCGGAGGCACATTGTCGTGATGCAAAATCCGAGAATTTTCATTTTACAAATCTCTGGCCTTTTTCGACGAATTTGCTCTCTTAAACGCCCATAACGCTGAAATAATATTCTTTATTCACCGATAGACCTTCCGGCAAGAATTCAGAATGCACAACACCGCGATAGTCCAAAACGGTCAACATGACATTGACTGTTGATCGACTTTGGCGTGGTTTTTTCGGTTTCTGTTCAGTTGGAAGGCACCACTCCGAAGCTGGTTGACAGAGTAGTAAACAGCAGAGAGCAGTTACAACTGTATTTTTTTGGTTTTTTGAGTATTTTATATAACTATCTATATTCAGACACATCTGATGGAATTAAAATCGGACAAAAACCTATTCTTGTGGTAATGATGGGAAAAGAGGCAACCAAAAACCTTTTCCTTTTCCAGATGTACATCGTAGACTTCCAGGTTGTACGCTATGCCTCCCCAGCTCTCGACCTGGCCTACATCATGTACTTGTGCCTCGACCGGCAGCAGAGGGCAGAGAACATGTCCTCACTCCTCGAGTACTATACGGATGAGCTGCATCGAAGACTGGTGCAGATGAGCGATGAGGATTCTGTGTTCAATACCAGCTTGAATAGGGATTCATTGTTTGAATTGTAAGTGAAGTAGAATTTCTATTCTATAAGAACTCTCTGAAAATAGAAATTCAGATATAGGAACGTGAACACGATGAATTTTTCTAAGGCCTGATTCCTGGCTGGTGGACGTTACAAGGGTGCGTAACCAATTCAGAATTCCAGAATCATGGACTAAATAAAGGTCAAATGAAATGAAACGAAATATGTTTATTTCTGTAAGTAGGTAGATCTTCCACGTCAATTTTTTGTTGGTCAATATTCTAAAACAAGATGGCGTCGGCATTTCCTAGTTGACTGATCCCTGAGAAGAAATGCCGAAAAAAACTCCGCAAGTCATGGTCTCTTTTAGGTTTTCATGGTTTCCAGCTAGTAGAAGGCAACTTACTAACAGATTTTTTCTTATGGTTTCCACAGATTACAAGAAGAGTTCAAACGCGCTGGCAAGTTTGGTCTCGGCATAGCAGTAGACATGTACCCTATCATGACGTGCGAAAGCGAAGAGGCACCCGACTTGTATCAACATGAGGTAACTGACGATCAATGAATACGCAGTAGAATTAGAACAAACGACTACTCGATTAGAGAGTCTTACCAAGGTTAAGTTTGCTCTCAAACATAAACTTGCATAATGATAATGATGAATACGGATACATTCTTTCTTATTAAATAAGTTGGTAAGTATTGTTTTTAAATTCCTTACTCTTGTAGCTGCTGCCAATTAAAGAGATCAGGGTAAAAACTTCATCGGGACGTAACCTACCTACCGAATAACCTTGTTGGTCTTATAAATATACTTCACTTCTCGATTCGTGATCTCTCTGCCCTCGTTACAAGTCATACACTGGTTTACGTATTTCATTGGTACCTGCCACTAAACATCACCTTTTTTATATGATAACAGGATAGCGAATCATCCTCAACGTCGCAGATCCAGCCAGTGCAGACTAGCAGTGCAGCTTGCAGCAAGAAGATGACCGATTTAGTTATAGAGCTGGTGGATGCTGGGCTCCTGTGATGATGAAGAAAAGTAAATGAGGAAAAAGGGGGTAGTATTAAGAAGGAAAAGGGGAAGAATATGGAAGAGAAAGGGGAAGAAAACGGGAGGTAGACGGGGAAGAATATATGAGGATTAAGACAGAGTGAATCGTAATCGGGTTTTTAAAAGACTGCTCGGAGAATGTATTTCAATAAATGATTATTGTAACAGGATAGCTGTAGTCATAGTTCTTAATTCCTATTGTATTTGTAAATGATTTTGTTAGCATGTTTCAGTTAAAAGTTTTCGATTATTATGTTTTTTTATTCAAATTTTATGAAATCAAGCTGTAGGTACTTGATCTATAATAAATGTTTTGTGGAAGTAAATTCATTGTTGATGTAATTGTTATTGATGTTAATTAAATAACACAATTTATATGTCGTAGGTATGTCAATTTATTGTATATCGTTTAGTTAATAAACACGTACAATAAAATATGGGGTTAAAGCCTTACAATTATTTTTACTATACTTTGTGACAATGTGTCCCTTTGATCAAGATAAAGAAGGATATCAATATAAAAATCAGATCATTTTCTGCACGTCTTTGAATTAAAAATATCTATGATACTTAGCTAGTTTCTTAGAATATACATATAAATTAGTATACAATTCAATAAAAAAAAATGACTTCGAAAACTGGGATTCTTCCGGTACAATTTGTGGTAATTTTCAATTGTCCGTTACGTACATGAAAATAAATGTAGAACTGTTAGTTTGTACGAAAACTGTAGAATATTTTCTTTTGAAATAAAGCGCGCTGCCGAACCCAAAGCTATCACTTTTTCACTTACTACGACTGAGTAAGTTGGCTAAGGATAGCAAATATTTTATTAATAAGAAATGTGCTTTATCGTAAGAAACTAATATTTTACAGTTTTCGGAAAACTTTCAACTTTCCTCCCATACAAGTTGTTAAATTGTTATCTTGGTGATGCCCTTAAATTCATTTAAAAAAAAATGGTAATTTAAATAAAATACCCGTACTATCTCGTGGCACATTAATGAATTTATATTTTTATTAAATAAAATAAAATATATGATACCTAATATTAATAAAAACTACGTACGGGTTCATTACGTATATGACAACTTTCTTTGTAAACAGATCTATCAATAAAACTTATATTAAAATAATCAGTCATTGAAAACTTCAGATTTTGTTTCAGTTGAGATTCTAGCGCCTAATGTCATCTGAAGTTGCCAATAATTACCTGTTTATTTAAAGATTAATATTTTTCATATTTTATTTAAATCAATACTAACAAGTCTGTTTGGAAATTAATTACCGCGATAAAAGTAAAAATAAGGTTGCAAGATAAAATAATGTTTTTTTTTTTCGCTTTTTCACTGGTTTCCTTTTTTGCCGCGGTAACGTTTTGGTACTGACTGTCTTTAAAAACTTTGATTAGAATTAGCACCAGAACACGTAGACGACCTGTCAAAGACACTTTGTTCTGACAGTTCTTCGACGGTTTTAAAATAAGAGCACTTTAATTGACGCTTGCTCTCAAGACTTGTTGCGCGGTGAGACCTACCTTTCCTTTCGAGGCTGTAGTGGGCCTCATGAAGCCTGACGTCGTCGTCCTACTGTTGACACTCTTCAGCGGTGGCCTGGAGGTACCTACTGAGCTACCACTGGAGGATGACCTTGAAGCGGGCATCCTGGAGACAGGTTTCGGCACAGGCTTAGGCACCGGCTTTACGGGTGCAGGCGGGGACCGCTTGACAGTCGACACTGATGTAGAGCTGTTCAAAGAACTCCTAGAACTCCTAAGTGATGCTCTAGATGTAGACCTCTCCACTCTTAAAGAACTAGCCCGTTTTGGGATAACGCGTTTGGGGTCTATGGGCGTGCGAGGTGGCGTCCTCGTCTCTTTGGTAGGAATCTTCTTTGGTTGTCCCACTTTGGGGACCGGGGACTTGGAGATTTTCGGCACAGGTGACTCACATTCAACATTGCAGCCTGAGGAAGCACCCTGAGATGCGCTTTCTGAATTCAGACTTTGTGTTTCTTCAAACCCTTCGTCGTTTAATTCATGCTCACTTTTTACTTTTGACATCCTAGGTGACGTTGTTCTTTCTGGAAACTTTTCTGACGCCTTTTCTATCCGAGTATTGAGAGATTTTCTATACCCGTCCCTCGACCAGACTCCGGTAGGTGTTTCAGCAGGAGACTTTAGTTCCCGTATCGCTTTCTGCACGTCCTCCTGGTTTATGGAAGTCTGCCTCCTCATGCGAAGGTACGGCTTTGTTTCTTTGGTCGGTTTGTCTGTGCTTTGGTTCTTAAGTCTATCCTGCCACCTCCTCAACCTGGTTTCCTTCTCTTCCTTTACAGGTTCGATCGGTTTCGCCACTGCTTGTGGCGTCTCGACTTTGTATGACGCTTGGACATCTAATTTCGAAGGTCTGATGACTTGAGTCTCAGCTACCAATTCAGGCGCTGGCTCCGGTTTCTTTTCTTCTTCAGGAGAACTGTTGGAATCTGTGTTCTTCTTATACCTTCGCGTCCTTCTGGCGGCAGAGAACCTGTCAAATTGGCCATCTCCTAAGATTTCTTGGCAGAGATCCTTCATTTCGGCAGAAGCTTTGTCGCCGAGGTTGGTACGGGTGGGTAGGGAGGGTTGAAACTTTCTGCAGGGTTCTCTTTCTGGTGGGGGGTTGAAGGAAGAGGTAAACTTCCTCTGAGCTGGTGGGGTTTCGATGTTATCGGAATCAATTTCTACTTTATCGGACTTCTCTATCCTTTCTTGCCTGATGACCTTCTGTGGGGCATCGCTGGTGATCTTTATATCTGGCAGTTTCCGTTGTTCCTCGGTGATGGGTATCAGTACTGGTTGCGGTGATTCTATCTGCTGCCGTGATCGCTGTCTCCTGAGCCTTCTCATCTCCTCATTCTCCTCTGTTTTCCTCCAAGGTACTCTGTTGTCCTTCTTTTGTGGTTGTACATCTGAAAAGAGTTGCATTCATTGAGAAAACGTTTTTTTTTTTAAAGTTTGGCCTTTGATTCTTTTGACCTTGTTTTGTTCTTTGTTTTTACACGCATGTTGTATATATGAAGTGTTTAAACTTTAAATATTAAGTGGCCACATAAAAAGATATTCACGCTTACCTTCAACAGTCTCAAGCGTCTTGACGACGTCGCTGTCGGGCAGCACGGCCGGCCTCCAGTCGGCGCGGCCCTCAGGCAGGGGCTCGAGGGTGGCGCTACGCTCGCTCTCTGTAATGCATTAACAAGATAAATGAATCATTAGCATGACCACAGAATGAAATACTAACACATTAGGGGAACTTAGGTATTTTTTGTTTGTTTGTTTGGCATCTCGCAGGTCAACCTATGCGGTTGTCGTCTGCTTAAGCGGACATGCCTGTGGATTCCCTAATAAATTAAGGCCTCCAGCCAGGACTTAAACTTATATACTAAATAAAACTAAGCGACAACGCTAAGGGCACCCCCTGTGGGGTACGAACCTCGGCTTAGGGCGTCGCTGGAAGAGGGCAGCAAATGACTAGCTGGATCAGGATTGATATTATTTACGGACGAATTTAAAGTTACAGGCTCAGCGGCGCGGGCTGGCTCGAGCAAGGGTCGGGAGGGGCGTCGATTTGGGCGTCGCGGCGGGCCTAGCGGCGAGGGCGGTAGGACGGCGATCGGGTTTTGGGCTTATGTAGCGTGCTAGTGGCCTTACTACTCTCCTGGAGGAGGGTAGTGGCGTCGTCGGGGTCGATTAAAGTATGCCTTGGTCGGCGAATACTGCTAATGCGAGAGGGAGTGTAGCGGGCGGCCGCTGTAATCAGGGGGTTAGAATGTTTAATGCCGCAGTCGAAGAAACGCTTTGATAAGCGTTTCATGAACTGTTTTATGGTTGGCATTTTGAGGTCGACGTGAAGATCTATATTACGGGCATAGAAGGGGGCACCCGTGACCCTTCTGAGGAAACGGTTTTGGAGGGTCTGCATCTTATGGAGATGACGTGGGTGAGCGTGCGCAAATACAACGCAGGCATAGGTCATGATGGGACGGATGACTGCGGTATAGAGCGGAGCTTGCATTTGAGGGACAGTTTACTACGGGCTGTCAGTACGAATTGGAGCCTGCTAAGAGCGAAGGAGGCGCGCGCGCGAACCGCCTTAATATGAGCCTTAAAGGTAAGGTTCTCATCGAGGATCACGCCTAGGTATTTGGCTTGCTTCTCCCAAGGGATTGGCTTGCCGTACATAGTGATCGGGCTGGGAAGTGGGGGAGGGAGTCGACGACGTCTCGAGAAGAGAACCGCCTGACTCTTATCGGGGTTGACCTCGATTCTCCATTTCCGGAACCAAGCGCCTAAGACGTTTGCGGAGGTTTGGAGAGTACGAGCTATAGCGTTGGGACAGTGACCGGTATAGTAAACGGCAGTGTCGTCGGCGAAGAGAGCCAACTGAGCCTTTTTACTTTTTGGGATATCGCTAGTGAACAGCGTGAAGGCGAGAGGAGATAGTACGGAACCCTGAGGGACACCGGCGCGAATAGGATGAGGGGACGAGAGTGCTCCCTCGACGCGATAGCGAAAGGTCCGGTTCGACATAAAGTCTCGTAAGATGAGCACGAGACGATCTGGCACTCCTAGTTGGTAGAGCTTGTATATCAAGCCGTTGTGCCAGACTTTGTCGAAGGCCTTCGCTATGTCGAAGAATAGCACACCCGTCGTCGCGTTACGCTGCAGACCAGCGCATAAGTGCTCTACGATACGGTGGACCTGTTGGGTGCCCGAGTGTTGGCTACGGAATCCAAACTGCTCGTTGGGTATGAGGCTCTTTGCTTCGGCGTAGTCTTTGAGACGCTTATAAATAAGCCTCTCGTAGATTTTGCCGAGGACATTGAGTAAGCTAATAGGGCGGTAGCTGGAGGGCTCAGACTTTGGCTTGCCTGGCTTTGGGATACCGATGACGGTGGCTTCTTTCCATGCTTGTGGGAAGATGTTGTTGCTCAAGGCGCCATTGAAGATGGCGGTCATAAGCATTATTAGCGGGGCAGGAAGGAGTTTGTATACCTTATTGGTAATACCATCCGAACCGGGGGCCTTACGAGCGTGGAGCCCTTTAATGATGTCGTGCACTTCGTCTGGAGTGACGGGAGGCAGAGGATCATCAGGGTCTTCGACGGGAGGGAGGGAGGCTCTTCGTTCGACTTCAGCGTCGACCTTGTTCAGGTGAGCTTGGTCTACTGGTTGGGAGCTGGGAGAACATTGGGACTCTAGGCTGTCGGCAAGACATTCAGCCTTATCGGGACTGTCGAAAGCGACACTATTGTCGGGGCGGATGAGGGGAACTTAGGTAGACTTAGTGTTGATTTTTAAGTCACAGCCCGGTTTTGAGGAGACTGAAAATTGGAGATCCATTATGGTCAGTATTACGAGTATGAATGATTTAAACTTGTCGATATATTTAGCTTAATTTATCAGCCTTTCTTATTGATGTAGAGCCATATTAGAATAAAAAACTTTATTCTTATTGGAAAAAAAAAAAGTGTACGGAGCTAGTGATTTGCGCTACATTAGCGTTACAAGTAAAAAAAACTGTTAATTGTTTAAAGTTGAAAGAGGCAGAACGATGTTTAAAAAACGTTTGTGGTCTGTTGTGCAAGCAGACCAATGTATTACTAGATTATCCAGTAATAGCAGGTTGGTGATGTGAGGGTATACGTACCGGAGTCGTTTTCCAAGGAGCGCTTGTCTGAGTGCAGGCGGTGCGCGGTGCGGCGCGGGCGCGCGTCCTCCTGGCTGCTCGCGCGCAGCCACGACTCGATCTTTTGTCGCCACTCCCTGCGAATAAAGAAGGGCATTCAATCATGTACAACTGTAAAATGTTCTTTTTGGCACGTAGCCACAACAAGAACGCCACTATCTTGTTTTTTCAATACGATTTCTCAAATGTTTTACCAAAAAATCTCCTCAATCTCCAAGTCAACTATCGCCAATGATAAAGGAAGCGTTTGCCTATGTTGGAGAAAGGCGCTATGTAGAGCAGTTGATGGTTTTGTTTGACTGTCACTATCTCTACATGTGTAAGTTTTTGAGTAAACGCAAAATAACTGTTGTGCCATACTTTTGAATAAAAGGTTGACATACTTGGGCTTGGCGGGCGCGGTGTCCGGGGAGGCGGGCGAGGCGGGCGAGGCGGGCGCGGGGGGCGCGGGGGGTGCGCGCGGGGAGGGCGCACGCTCGCGGCCGCTCTCCGGCAGCTCCAGGCGCGCGCGGGGGGCGCCGCGCCGGGACCACGAGCGATCTGGACACGCATTGATGGAGTTACTAACTGAACTTCACATAGATATAAGGAGAATTGTGTATCGTGCAGGGCCAGAGCCATTCACACTATCAGACGGCTTAACATGGCCGACAATTATACTTTAATGATTTTATTTCTGTAAGTGGGTAAGTACATTAAAAAAATACAAAAACAACAGTCTCTCTTAAAGACATTCCATAAACCACCATGCACAATGTAGAAAAATGTCTGTGATGGTCTTTTGAGGAATGAACCACACAGATTTGAGTAGACCTGTCTAGTCAGTATAAAGGCGATCGGTATCACGACCGGCTACCACTGCATATCTACCTTAAAATGATGTGTGATAACGGAAACGGTTACGTACCTAAACTGCCCCAAGCACTCCTCTCCCTCAGGTCATTGGCGGCTGGTGAGGAGTGTCGGAGGAACTCCAATAAACCCTCCTCATCATCGCCAGGACTTGCCCGGCTTCTACGACGTAAGCTGCCCGTTGGAGTTACATCTGAAAATAAAACAAACGATTCATTAGTTATTTCATTTAAAGAATAAGAAGGAAATTTATTGAGAGTTTTCTTAATTCTCGATTCTGTTTTCTGAACGTCATTTTTGCCATAATTGTTTTTCAAAGTAGTTTTGAAGCTATGCTGATTCTAAGGCTGTTCTCATTTTCCATGCTAAATAATGCAGATTTATAGATGACCCCTCAGAGCATCAAATATCCAAATAGATTAGCTCTAAAATCACCAATCCATTCGGCATACATGACATTTTGACATGCAGGATTTTAACTCCTTATTTGGAAGACACCTTTTTCCAGCAGTAAACTACAATACTTTGCTGTCTCCAAAGCAGTAGAATCGTTACTAACCAGGTGACGGTGATGGGTCATGAGGCTTCCTAAGTGACCTCCTGCCCAGGCCGTTCCTGATGTCCAGCAGTAGAGACTCCATGAGAGACTCGCATTCTGAGACAGGTGTGCTGCATACACTGCTGGTACCTGCGGGAATAAGGGAGAATTACGATGACGAGAAAGCAACCTACATAATCCTTTTCTATTAGAAAAGAATTTTGTAATAGAAAAGTCTCTTGCCAATAGGACGGCTATCTATGCCTGTGAAGAAGTGTCATTGTAACCGGTAAGGTGTCTGAATATCGATTGTAATTCTTTTCCCACGGATATTCTTTTTGGGCTTAGTTGATAATCTACCTAGCCTACCTACCTACAATCATATAAAAATAATATAAACGGTGATAGCTCACCAGTTTTAACCCTGGCTGCAGCCAGGTCTCTTGCTCGTCTTCTGGCTGCAGCCTGTTCTTCATTAGCTCTCCTCCGCTCATTGTCACTGACTGCTGACCTGAACTTACTGCAGAACCACACGAAAATCTGGAATTCAAAGGAAAAATACACTTTTAGCTAAAGCTTCAATGTTTAAAAATCTAGACAAATTTTGGTGACTGATGCCATCAAAACTAAAAAAAACTCAAAGCATTTATTGCAATTACATCAGTTACAGCCAACCTTTGAGTTGTTAAGGAGTCAGTCAGTAAGAAATATGAAGCGTGTTGCACATTCCAAAGCGTAGTTGGTTCGAGAAACTGCATGGACACCCTTTTAAATCAAAATGGCAATTTAAAGAACGTTTAATTAAACGTAATGTATCATTCACTTCACCACCAAGACCTTTTGTGAAGTAGAAGAAGACTAACCTTGAAGCATTCCTCTAGCTTAAAAGACACGGGGTCTTCGCAGAAGAATTCCGCGAGTTGTTTCCGTATGCTCTCTACTTCTTCCATGTCTTTGTTGAGAGCTGACACCTCTTGTTCTGCTATCTGTTATGGCGAAAAAAAATAGATAAAAAAAAAGACCAGACAAAAGGACTGCTGAAGGATAAACATTAAAAAAAAAAACATAATCTCAATTGTAGCATACCTTTTTATCTTATTCGAGTTCTTTTCAAGGATATTTCACAACATTTTATGGAAATAACTTTGAGAGATACGATTATCCTTCTGAAACTGTTCTTCAACATTCACGTCTAATCATAATCATCGTTCAACCAAAAGAAGTTTATTGAACAAATCCTAATCTCTTCACTCAGCATCAGCTTTTTATTAATTATATTCTGTAAATTCACATAATTTTACATCTATCTCACCTGTAGGAAATCCCCCATCTGCCCCTTAATGTCCTGCTGTGTACTGGGCATTTGTATCTCCTTCTTCAGCCCCTGTATCCTGTTGGCCAGCGTCTTGATCTCGTTGTGGACCTGATCCACGCTGGCTTTAGCTGCTTCCTCTAGGACGCGAGTGTCGTCCGCGAAGTGGATTAGTTCTTTGTTCTTACGTTCAGCTTGCTGTTGGGGAGAGTAAAGAATATAAGTAACAGTATTTTAAATGCCCTATTAATGAATGCGATTTGCTGCGTTTTTTTGCGCAGCGAATTTTTTTCGCGCACTGGATTTTCAACGCACTGCTTAGCGCCGAGTGTTGAAAATCCAATAGTATGTTTTTCGACGTGGATGGACACTACTCTGTGCGAACGTGGGCTTAATTGGTTATGTAATAATAGTACCAGCCTTTTAAAATGTTCCACTGCATAGCAAAGGCTTCTTCTCATACAGAGAGTGCATGAGCATTGATCTTACGCTTGGCGGTATATAGTAATTGTTTGAATTTCCAAACAGCTTCAATATCACTTGACACTGCAATAACTACTAATTATTTTACGGATACTGTTTTCTTGTGGTAATGTTACTATAAACTAGTATTTAAACGAAAGTTGTACTATTTCCGAAATGTTAAGAAACTCGCTTCCTGAATATTTGTCAAATTTGAAGTCCACAATAATGTTTATTTATGGGCTGATTTTTCTATAGTCAGATATAAATCAATTCAAACTGTTATATTTATTCTTTAGATAAAAGTTCTGTAACTATTGAAAAATGTTCCCTAAGTAGACAAAATATTACATGGACTAAGTAGTTCATGTAATATTTCTTACCATAGCGACATAGTGCATGAGCGTCATCCCAGGCTTGTTAGCCCTAATGTCGGGTAGTTTCTGCAGCGAAGACAGCTTGACTCCTGCCGCCCCTCCAGCGTAACCACCAGCGTTCAGGAAGTTACCCGCGATCAGCGCTATGTATAGCACATCCTGGAAAATAATACGAAATGGAGTTAACAATCCTGGTCCTCATGGATTTATCTTACAAGTATTGCAAATAACTTGGCCCTCTCGTCCAATGATATCCATTGATGGAAGATACTCGTATACTAAACAAATAATGGCATTACTCTACTTTAAGTAATAAGAGAAATATTACCTGTAGAGCTCTTGAAGACATCAGGTCGTCTCCAGCGACAAGAATGGAGTTGATAGCACTCTCTAAGTATCCTGATGTTGACGCCCATTCTTCTTTTAGCAACATGCATTCAATGCGTAGTTTGTAACTATAAACAGAACAAAATATAAATGTTAAATGGAAAGTTATAAAATTAGTGCTTACAATATAATTTTTTGCTATTCAAACAAACAAATATTAAAAGTGAACACATTCTAAATTATTTACTTATTTAATTACTCGAGTATACTGAGTAGACTAAAAAGGCCAACCAGTAAACAACAAAAAAAAACTACTCACTTTGGAAGCTGTATGAGCTGCAGCAGGAACTTCTCAGCTGTCCCTAGTTTCGTTACGTCACCAGTGAAGGATTTCAGCATTTCAGATTCGTCTATTTCAGGTAATATCTTGAGAAGACCTCGTAACTTCTCTGTGCCGATGTCGTCGTGAGCACCTTCGCGGATCAGCTGGATTATGTCCTCGGTGCAACTAGAAAATTAAATGCAATAAAGAATCATAAGAAGCTTTTTTTATGTACTATGTGCCAGAGCCAAGAATGTCCAAACTTATTTCTAGACGACTATAGTTTGTTGTTGGTTTTGTCCAAAGTATCAAAAAAAGAAAAACTGTTGCCTCACCTCCGGAACTGCTTTAAGAATATATTAACGTTGAGACTCCTCTTGCCATCCAGGAGACTGATTTCAGAAGATTCCTTCCTCGTCTTCTTCTCTCCTGAGCTGTCGCAGATGGGACTTCTTCCTAATCTAGGTGAAGAGCCTGCAGATCCTGTTGGTTGTATCTGGAAATAATGATGACAAATAATTTAAATTTATCTGTGTACCTAGCAGACCTAGGCACATAAATTGGTAGTACGAGTATTCTCCCTAACAGGATTACAATTATGAATTGTTTAAGGGTTTCGAAAATACTCAAATCTCAGCGTGACATTTACATATAGCAGGATTTTCCAGTAACTTTTACTTCGTATTTATGTAACAGATTCTTACAGAACTCGGCTGTTCACAATGTTCACAATGAATGACAGAAATTATTCCCTACAAAACATGGCCGCGCCATCCTTTAAGCAGTTATGGTTTTAGTGATTTATCTACAAACCTGTTGACAGAACAGTCCTTCGATTTCCGTCCAGTCCAGATCGACCTTTGGAGAGTGTTTGTGACTCGATGCTACTAGTGACCAGATATTGTTTTGACCGATGACCTGGAAATATTAATTAAGGATAGAGTTATTTATTGAGATACAAAAACTTGCTCTCAAAGATTGCATATTACCAGAAAAAAACATCAGTGACGATTTTTTTTTTGTAATAAGCATGGGTAAAGCATGGAGGACAAATAATTGGTGAAGCCATCTGAATCCGTTGGATAAGACAGTGGACGTCTTTCGACCAAATGAAGAAAATATTGCAAGTACAGTCTGGGAAATTAATTGTTATGGTCATTTTATACTTAACTGTCCATAAATGACAGTTGTAATTTTAGCGGACATTTTAAGTATGTAGTTAATTTGCTTAACTTTTAATTTCTCAGTTTTTTTTATGTCTAGGAAATCCTTTAGCCTTGAGGAAAGTATAGTACTCAAACACAACTCACTTTATTATTAGGAATTTTATTCCAATTGATAGTTTTCATCTTAGTCTTCGGTATGGGTGTCTCCTGCTGCGGCAGTTTGATGTCCAGCGCCGGCGCAGGCGGGGACGGCGCGCACGCGGAGGGGGGCGGCGGCACGGGCGGGGGAGGGGGGCCGCACGGGGGCGGCGGGGGCAGCATCGGTGCGGGGGGAGGAGGTATGGCTGGAAAATTTAAATAAATCTTAAGCCCAAAAATAATCTTGAATAATCTTCATAAGTGATGAGACAATTTTATTTTTACGGATAACTTAACCTAACTTTCAGGTTCGAATCTAAAGCCAATAATGCATTGACACTGGACGGGCTTAAGCTTCTTAAAGGACCTCGTGTCATATTGCAAATCAATGACAACACAATAACGTAGTTAAAAGAAGGTAACCTGCACTGGGCATCATGACGGGAGGTGGTGGTGGTGGCGGCGGTGACAGCGCTCGCTGTAGACTCTGCTTCCTGCCACCACTAGACATGTCGCGGTGTTGACATGTGCAACCCACTTTAGCCTAGAAAAATTGTACAATCAATGGGTTGAATGGGAAACAAGGTAATGTTGTCTTGACTTTTAAGGAAATCATGACTGGTATTGATGTTTTTTTAGTAACTTTCTGATAGGAAATTGCAATCCTTTTATTAAGAATTAAGTCTTAAGATTGACGGAGCCCCCGTTTTATTTACGGCTTTAGGAATCCAAGTTTTTGTTAAGAGAAATAATTCTGGAGTACGATACAATTGAATACTATAGTCATGGGACTTGTCTCTGAACTGACAGCATACAATACAATAGGATTAAGACGTTTCTATTCCAGCATCGATGTATGACTGCTTGCATTGTAGCTCACAAGTGCTGCTCTTGGATTAAACCATCGATTTATGATTTTAATTTCTACCTGCACACTAGGAGCTCTCAGCAGCTTGGCAGCATCCTCCCTAGTCTCTAACAGCGTGGCGCGGTGCACCAGCGTCTCTGCCGTGTCCCACACGATATCGCTGACCGGCTCTTTCGGGTCGATCCTCAGTAAATGCTGCAAGATGCTCAGAAATGGGATCTCTTGAGGAGTTTCTGCCACCTGAAAGCAGGACAAGATAAATGCGTTTTATTAAATATAAGTAGGGACTTAATCGTGCTTCTTCTCTGCTTCTTCACTTAAGCCTTAAATGCACAGAACACATTACTCGTAGCGGAGCTTAAACGGTTTGATTTAATTGCCAGGGGCATGCAATAGGTGGAAGCAACAATAAAAGTTCATATTCAAATTATTTTATTAATTGTATTCCCTGTTGTAAAAAGATGTTACAAAGGGCTTTAAACCAGGTACAAAAATATGGACCCTGTAACCTGTAAGGGTACAGCAAAAGGGTAAAATTAAATAAGTAGGAGAGAGGAAGAGGGCTTTCATTTTGTTGTGAAACATGTCATTTAAAATTTGTCATTTAGATATTTTTTGATATTATAATAGCATAGTTAAAATAGATATTTATTCAATTTATTTGTGAATGACACTAGGTGATCACCCTTCACCATTCACCCTCGGATGATCAGAAAGGTCAGGTGCGAAGTACTGTCACCGGCGCTCGTGTATGACCAGATATATGAACGTGGCGCGAAGGTGGCGTTCTGTGGTTTCTGCCTACCCCCATGGGAAGAAGGCGTGAGTTTATGTATGTATTTGTGAATGAATTTAATTTTTGTTCTCTTTTAATTATTTCCGGTAATTTATTATTATTCATTCATTGACATGACTAGGGTGCTTGTTGAGTGCATTGTTAGCTTAAAGCTTGGTAGGTTTGATCTGTTTTTATGACGTGTATCTTGACTGTATATTTTCTGTTGTGGTGTGAAAGTGTTGGTACTTTCGAGCAAATTTGCAAATTTCTAGAATATTTAGCCAGGGGAGGGTGAGCATTTTATGATCTAGAAAATGAGGTTTAGCTGTCGGGTTCTTCTATATTTACAAATGTTCTTGTTGGTCTTTTTTGCAGCAGTTGCTAGTTGTCAGTAATAGTTTCAATTTGATTTAAACTACAGGTAAAAATGTTGCATCGTCTAAATGGGGATTTAAGGTTGTTGTTGTAAGGTACGGAAAAAGCATGATTATTTATTTTGTAAGTATAATAATGTTATTTTGCATCAAAGCAAAATACTTTTGTTAATTTTTGGCAGGATATTTATAATTTTATGTTTATGTGTCTTCAGGATCTCAGGTTACAGAACACACCCAAGTGTGAATTAAAGGTTAATTTTCATATAACTTTGGAGCTCAATAATTTCTTACTTATCTCTATTGAAATGGAAGTTCAAACTTCGCTCGTCCACTCACCCTCAAATTAAAATTCTCACCTGTTTTAGTATCGCATAAAACACATCGAGATGCGAGTTGAGGTTGATCCCTCCAGGACCCTGCGCTTCATCACTCTCCCGCTGCTCTTCAAACACGTCCAGTTGGACACCCAGGTCTGGGTGACTGGCTGCTTCATGTCTGAAAGGAGATTGGACATTGTTTTATATGGTGGTGTGACGTTAAACACGCGAATCTACAGTTCGTTACAGGTGAATAACTTATTATACTTCTACGAAAATACCAAGTCCTTATATCTGGGTGAAATGTAATTTGACCATAAACCGAAGCCTTACTGGGTCAAACAATCAAAATTAAAACAAATGTAATTAATTATTTCTTTGCAAACATGGGTACATGACACATAGATGTTTTTATGATAAAGTCCGCCATGGGCATGCAAATCATAATGTAAATGTAATGTAACTTAATGAAATCTAAAAAAGCTGTTTTCAATACAATCTAAACTGTTAGCAAATGTTACTCTTCGAAGCTGAAAGACACGTTTAAGTTGAATGCTTTTGTCACAAGTTGCGAGCAGTGTTTTGGTTTTAAGAGGTAACCAACTGATTATTGAATCAGTAGCCCTCATGTTGAGTTCACGTCAAATTGTGTTTCACACGGAAGAAATATGGATTTAAGGGAAAGTAATAGAAACTATGCCTTGGGGCTATATAGCTTGAGATCATACAAGCACCACTTGTGTGTGATTTATGGACACATTTCAAATATTACGGTAGAATACGTTACGCGATTCGGTCCCATATTAGGAAAAGCAGTACTAGAACTTTTGCTGAAGTATATTTTGTAAGCAGATTTGGCATTTAAATGAAAAGGTCCTTTAGTTTTAAGAACGATTTAATATCTACAAATTGGGAATTCTAGTTGCAACGTGACATTCCTCAGTAATTATTAACTACAGAGAGCTCCTCTTAGACCACGCGCTCTTTCTCTCTCTTGCGCATAAGTTGAATATATATAACTACGCTGCATACAATAGCAGTTTTCCAATATCAACTGCGTAAAAAGCCGTTGGCTTATTTTCTTCAATTTCATTTTTAATTAAGTAGTTAACTACCATATATTTCCATCAAATATGACACAAAATAATTGCACAAAATCAATATATCTAAGCAAACTGAATCAGCTAAATACAATCACAAACCGGTTACGTTTAGTCACATTACCCGTTGAGGCTAATATTGTAACGAACGAGTGCTGTATTATTCACGACGGATACGACACCATATTTGGAGCGGGCAGCGCACCAAAAGATGCGCCTACGCCGAAGTCGGTTACGTTCGTTTTTCAAATGAGAACCCTGTGGTTTGTAAGTGATACTTTTGGATTTATAGGGGGAGAAGGGTTGCAGGTAGTTGGAATATCATCTTTACATATAATTTTAATCAATATTTTTTTCCTTGCGCTGTTGGTTTGGTATGATGAAATTGATTGATGATTTCATGATAAGCATTGAAAATTAATTGCCAAAAATTAAAACGTCTCGATGCTTAATATTTAGAAATTGCTTTGAAATTTTTCACATTTCCTTTAGTGTTTTTTTTGTATTAAGTTGTACGATTGTTTGTATTTCCTCAATTATGATTGTTTGATTGATAAGTCTCCCTACTACCTACTTCATTTCTGTTTCATAATAATATGGAGGCCGTAATAACTAAATTAAGATGCATGTCAAGGTACCGTCAACGATCACTATATAGGTACAGTCTGAATGTCTTTTAGTGTCTCCAAAATATGTAACATCCAAAAAACCTTGTTGTAAACCATTGATTATGATCCATTTTCCATTATTATCCCATCTTGTTGACACGGTGTCTTTCTGTGTTCACACATCAATACGACGACGAGGTGTTAGAGTTTTAACATACCTAATGTCAGTGATTAATTTAATGGTGGCTAAGGACACCACTTTTGTGTTTTTATATTAATTAAAGTACTGGGTGTAATAAACTTTAATGGCGGTATCATAATTTTATCTGAAAATGACTTCGGAAATGAATTTTGTTTAAAATAAGATTAAAAAAGTGATGTCGTTTAAAAGTTTATTGCCATGACGCTAAGTTGTTCAACCTTAGGCAATTCAAAACGAAATTGGCCATAATTTTATAAACTGACAGACTGCTAACAAATACTGAGCTCAAAGTTAGCTCAACAGATTTTTAACTAAGTAATTCGATCCTGTTTTTGTGAATCTATACAATTCACGGTATCTAGTAAGTTGTAGGTTCAATTTGGCAAAACCAACTGCTCGATTCCTATTTCAAAATTATCTAACAAGCTTAAAAGTCTAAACATACTGCTCCAAAAAGTCTTAAGCCAAAAAACTGCTAATGGCCACCGTTTACATCTATGTAAGTATCTCAAATTAGCCAAATTACTTAATCCTTAAACTTCACAATACACACATATATAACCATATTACTGAATTACTATCTACAAAAACATAAATGTATCAAAAGTTTTTTGTATCACTAAAATGACTGTGCTCGATCAACCGACACAGGTAAAAAACCGTGTCGATGTGATTGGCTGATATACATTTAAAATTGTTGACTGACTGACTTGTCTGATTTACTGAGAATACACAGCCTAAGTGATGAATATAAATTTTGATGGATGGAGAGCGAGAGGAAGACCAAAGAAAAGATAGATAGAGAAGGACAAAGAGTAGAAGAAAAAGAAAAGGGAGTGAATGATATCATGACGGTTGACAATAGAGAATGGAAGAAGAAAACGCGTTGCTCCGATGAAAAACAGCCTAAACTTTGTAACAAAACAACAGCATTCCCCAAATCAGTATCGCACTAGCATCAAAGTCAAAGCATTTATTTCAAACAGGCCCATAAAAAGGCACTTTTGAACGTCAAAATTTACATTAAAAATAGAACTGATTCTAGGCGCCACTTCCAAAAAGTAGTTTCGTATGGAGAAGAAGTGGTAAGAAACTCCACCGTTACTCTTTTAAAATGTTATACAATATTTTGCATACATTAATTATATTTCTATATGTGAAGACGATGCACCAGGAATAAAAATACTATACCACAATTGGTAAAAATAATTCAAAATAAAGCAAAGGCAGATAAATTAATCACGTGATAGGTACATTGTGCTCACATATTTACAGACATTGTAAAAATATATGAATTTACCAAAAATATTAACTAGGAATAAGTCAGTGTGTGAGTAAAGTAAAAATAACAGATTATACAATACAATAAGCAACTAGTATGATATTGTCTAGCCTCTATATTGTCCTATGGAGCAGGACCAGCATGTTTCCAAGCATTCTTATCTAGGATATAATCCTCTAATTTGTAATATGCTTGTTTACAAAGTGTTTTTTTAACATGAGTTTTAAACTTTCTTTCATTTAATTGCAATATTTCACAAGGTATTTTATTGTAACATTTAACACAGTACCCCATAAAAGATGTGTGTACTTTAGATAGTCTGAAAAATGGTTGATCTATTTTATTTTTATTTCTAGTGTTAATATTATGTCTATCACTTACTTTATTAAATAGATGCAGATTTTTTCTAACATACATAGTCGTAATATTTTCATAAATGAACTGGCAAGGTACAGTCATTATATTAATCTTCTTAAATAGTTCCATAAGAGATTCGCGGCTACGTAGATTGTAAATGGCTCTGACAGCTCTCTTTTGCAAAATAAAAATGGATTCAATGTCAGCAGCCCGACCCCACAGTAAAATGCCGTATGACATAATGCTGTGGAAGAAGCTAAAGTAAACCAAACGCGCGGTTTCTGCGTCTGTTAACTGTCTTATCTTTCTAACAGCATACGCGGCCGAACTTAGTCGCCCAGCGAGAGATGTTATATGGGGTCCCCATTGTAACTTCTCGTCAAGCGTGATTCCTAGGAAAACCGTCTGATTAATATATTCCAGTTTTTCTCCGTTCAATATGATGTCACATTCGCTACTTCTAACATTCGGTAATTTAAATCGAATGCAATTCATCATCATCCTCCTCTGCTTAACATTTCGCCAACTATGTTCGGGTCCGCTTCCAAGCCGACCAGTATTTTTCATGGCCATGGCATACAAATAGCCGAATGTTAAAGGCCCAGACGGTCAAATGATAGAGGAACGGTTTAGAGGAAGCTTTCACCGCAAAAAGCCACCTAACAATACTAACCTTATTTTAGTACAAAACTTAAAAATAAATATATAAGTACAAAACACAAAACAGTAGTAAGAAGTATATGTAAGCAATAAAATAAAACTAATAAAAATATTAGGTACAAGGAGCGACTGCCTGTTTAAAAAAAAAACTCGAATATCACAGCATTTTTTTCAATTACAGGCACTTTTGAATTGTCAAGGTCGGTCGGTCAGAAAAATTAAGCTGTTTCCCCATTCCAAAGCGTAGTATGTACCTATTGTAGAATAGGACACCCATAAAGCACACCCTTCTTTCTCAAGTTTCAAGTCCTATGTACTGGGATTAACCGGGCCTGTTGCTAAAATCCAGAAGCCGGGCTGACACTTAGAAAATCCAAACAGGAAAACTCATAACAGTTTTCCTGACCTGGTGGTCTAACCTAGGACCTCGTAGTCAGCAGTAGCTCGTGTGACCAGTATACCAATGTGTCAATTACTTAATTATTTTGATATCAGCGTGTCTTGTTTGTCCATGTAGGTATCTATAAATGGTGGAATAATAATTCCTAGTTTGACATCGGAACAATATGGTAGATTTATGCGTTTTGCACACCGCCTGGTTGAGATAAATATGGTAATATCATTATGTATTGTAGATCCTTATTAAATTTGTTCCATGTGATCTTTATGACTGGCCTTTATGGGAAGGCTAAGTATTACCTAACGGTTAATAAATTCGTAAAAGGGCCTCTCTTGAGGACGTGACCTGTCCACTTGTCATAAGGCAAACGGTTTTTTTAACAACCAAACAGTTTTGGACTTGAGAATAATGTCTTAAAGATGGTCCTGTTTAGTAAGTTAAGAAGATAAGCTTAAAAGATGTTTCTTACCTTAAGTTGTTTAATGTTGGCAAAAGACCCAGACCTGAAAACCGGAAAAAAAATACATTTTAATCAATGATTATTACAACATGCAGTGACGTAGTCGTTTCATACCTAAAAACACATCAGTTTTGCAGCACTTCAAAATTCGTGCTCACTGTTATTTAATTATTTAATAAGTTCCGAACGCTTGACATCTGAAAAAAACCCGATCGCCGTCCTACCGTCCTCGCCGCCGAGGCCCGCCGCGACGCCCAAATACACGCCCCTCCCGACCCTTGCTCGAGCCAGCCCGCGCCGCTGAGCCTGTAGCTTTAAATTCGTCCCTAATTAATATCAATCCTGATCCAGCTAGTCCCTTGCTGCCCTCTTCCAGCGACGCCCTAAGCCGAGGTTCGTACCCCGAAGGGGGTGCCCTTAGCGTTGTCGCTTAGTTTTTAAGTTAGTACATAAGTTTAAGTCCTGGCTGGAGGCCTTAATTTATTAGGGCAACCACAGGCAAGTCCGTCTAAGCAGACGACAACCTCATAGGTTGACCTGCGAGATGCCATTTATAAAAAAAAAATTGACATCTGAAAAAAATGCGTTAATACTACGCGTCTCTAACATAGTGAATCCTGAAAGTTTCTCAAAGCCTTACTGAAAGTGTCCGATCAGGATATTATCTTCTGTAAACCATTACGCTGGCTAATGGGATAGCAAGATAATAACTTGACTGTAGTTGTAAAATGTTTTGAGTTTGTTCCGGTGTTTCGTTTCGGAGCAGTCGGTTGGGAAACACCGACTTCATCTAGTTTTAAAATATTATTCATTATTTATAAATTTACACCAATTTACTTTCTATAAATTAAATAAGTATAATTTATTATAACGGGTGTAAACATACACTTAACGAAGCCGTTTGTTTTTTCTTTTTCGTACTACTGGGAACCTTCTGGCTACGGAGATATATACAAAGTCAAAATTCCAACTATTAATGACGTTTTTATACGGAAACATGTCTAAAAAAATATTTTTAAAACATTGTCATTGCGTAACGTTGTACGAGTATGCACCCAAAATTGCAATGGTTGGCGTATGTTACATTGCGCACTACCGCAAACAGCAAATTTTCACACCAAAAATAAAAGTCGTTTACAAGCCACTATTTTTGTGCAATATTAAACATTGCACAGTTTGATGTACAGAATGCGTAGTTGGCGGCTATGTGATGGGTCTTTTTACACCCTGTATATACTTTTTAAATCTGAGGATTAAATCGTAAGTAAGCTTTAGGAACTGAAGGATTAAGTGTAGTCACTACTTACCAATAAACTCGTTCCTGACTCGGATCCTGTCGGGCAGTCTTGGCGCGGAGATGATGAGGCAGTTTATGAACGCTACCAGTGCCGTCTTGTAGTCAGTGGTGGTCGCATTCTTCAGCTCTTCCACCACCACGCTCAGGCGGTAGCGCTCGCCTTTTAGGGACTGAAATACATCAAAATGGGTTGTAGATTCATATGTAATTCCTAGTTTCAAATAGTTACGTCGATACGAGAGCAGACAAAAGAGGGGTGAGTTCATAATAAAAGATATAGGCGGAAATTATAGTCGGCAGAAACCACAAATATGATTTAAGGTACGTGTTTAAGTATGCTAAACCTGCATGTGGCAGGTGATGTTGATTTGGTCATAAGCACCTGGGTTAAATTGGGTGACGGGCTAGAATAGGAGTAAAAATAACGTCGGTTACAATTACTGTCCAACATGAAGTTTAATAAAATAGCTGTTACCATTACAATATCCAAATCCAACGAGTTTCAAAGACATATACTTATAGTTTACTTTGCATCTTACGACAAAATATCTGTAATAGCATGGTTCATTCCATTAATGTTTTTGATTTCTTTTCAAGTGTAACGATTTATCAGGGTCTACGCGACGAAGTAACGATCCCGGCCTCAGATCAAAATTACTTCAAAGTACATAAATGCATGTGTCACATAATCACATCACACATGTCGAGATTAACATGAGAAATCTGCATAATTAGTATAAGATACCGATCTTTTACTTAATATGGTCATTGGCTTCTCCTCGGTCAGAAACACCGGCGTTTATACATATGTAATGATTCATTCGGTTTACACAGAATTAATAAGCAGTTGAAATAGAGAAACGTGTTTATTTTATCATCATAATGGATGTTAATTGAATCAGCATCCTAATGAAAGGCTCGTACACACTGGCGCGACGCCACAACGCGACACAAAGGTTCCACGTGTTGCGCGACGAGCGGTGCCTTTGTGTCGTGCTGTGGCGTCGCGTCTGTTTGTGGGAGCCTTAAGTCATAACCACATAGCTCTTTCAGTTGGACAGTTCACAATACCTATTATTATATTTAATTTTGAACTCTTGACCATCAAACGTATGAGTTCGACTAATTAATCTAAGTAGGTAGTGGTCAAGAAGACAGTTATTTGGAACTCATGCAGTACCATTCAACTGTAGGCAAGGGCGGATCCAGGATTTATTTCTGAGGTTAGGTTAGGTTAGGTCTTAGGACTTACCTTGTATCTTTCTAGGGTGTCAGCAGCCCTGGCGTAGCCGTCAGCATTGTACACGCACAATGCTGATAGCAGCTCGAACACCTTAAGAATAAAACAACTGTTATATACATTTGGAAGATTTGCTTTAGACTTTTCTGTAAAAGGTATATTGTTTCAAACTAGCCCTGCTCGTAAATGCAAAGACCTCTTGTAAAATTTCTGTTTGGTAGTTTAACACCAAAGATTTCAAATGTCAAGTATCCAAATCTGGGAACGTTTTGCTCCTAATCATATTGCACCTTTTCCTTTCACTATGCAACTATTGCTACCCTACGTAATGCGTGAACGTAGAGACATTTGGATGAGAGTTTAGGTTTTCATCATAATTCCAGGCGGAAGTCGTTCAATGCTGGACATAGACCTCCTCCTCCTCCGGCCAGGTCATTGGTCCACCTTGTTGACCAGTTATCTGACCCTTATTGGTTTTTGTTCCTGGCGTCCTATTTTCTCGTTTTTTTTTTCCACCCGGGATGGCAGAATCTTCCATAATATGATAGTTCTTAAATCTTACCTGTTTCTTAACAGGCGCAGCTGGCGATGTGAGCGCGGCGGCGAGCTTGCCCGTGTACTCCGCATGTTCTACGATGTAGTCCAGGCCCACTCGGCTCTCCATCGCCTCACTTTAAAAGAAAAACATTGTTTTAGAAACTAATAATTCAATCATAAGGGTTTTTGCCACGTTATGGACAACGTTATTATTTTATACACTAGGCATAAAACTGTCGAGCTTGCCAAACTATCATGAATTTTGACAGCTTTAATTAGTACACATACACACACACACGAAATGCAGGAAGCTTCCTGCATTTCGTGTGTGACGCTGGAGTAGGTTTGACCATGGATGACGATGAGGCACGCCTCAGTTCTCAGCCAACTTTACAGGCACTTATCTAGTGCACTTTTCTAAAGTCTTCATGCTCAGAAGTATCTTGGGATTAAATGATAAGTAAGTTATTAAGTATAATGAATACCTCAGCAAGTCTGGCACTCCCTTTGCAGTCAGCTTTGCTATCAACCTAACTAATTTACTAACATTTTCACCACGACATAAGCTATTTTGAACAGCTCTTTTTGATACAGGTGTGATACACATTTCAAACACTTTTACAACAACATCTACTAGAAACAATTGACGACTTTTCTAAGAGTCAAAAGTCACAATAACTTGGAACTTAATTACAAAGTTTGTAATTAGCAAGGGTATTGTCACAATCATGACGTGCCCTCAAATGAAGCATACTGATGATGTTGTCAAGTTTATATGCTGTTCAGGAGTTAAAGAATAATCGGAATGATAGCGAATGGAAAATATTATCTTAAAGGTAAGTGCTTGGTATTCTGTCAGCGATGGTCGGTGCGTTTATGGTAAGCACTTGGTAGTCTCATCAGGAATACATTGACGTATTGTCAATACCTGGTTAATGTGCGATTAGTGATTAAGTAGATTTGTTATCGTCATTATTCTAGCCCTTTCTGAGAAGCGGCTTCTACTGTAAACGGTAGGTCCATCTGACTTGTGTTTCCACTATCTTGATATCGCTTTTTATATGTCTGACTTATGTTAAACTAACCTATATCATTACAAAAAATATTAACTAGCTATAAGTACATTAAATAACATTTAATTGATTTATTCATTCAATGGAGTCACGTTATGAATCAGTCTTATTTAAAATCTAAAGTGTTTAAAATCCATGTTAGGTGTTCTCAAACATTTTCATTTCGCCGCGCACTTACAGGTTTCGTATTTTGTCTTGGCGTCCTAGGTAGTCGAAATGATACAAGGTATATAGGCACAACAATGAAAATACAATAGCAATCTAGTCAATGTGACTGATGAGCTTGGTGATCTCCACAATTTTTTTTTAAAGCGTGGGCTGGGACTTGACACCTATACTCTCATTTCTTGCTCCAAATTGATATTTGCGCGATATTTGCTCTTTATTACAGCTACAGGTGAAAATCAAATTTATTGTCAAAAATTGATCTTTTTTATAATAAAACGGTCATTTTACCTATATTCACTGGTAAAGTGATTTTATTAAAAAATAGCGGATGTTCAGCCGTTATTTCGCAGCGACATTCGCAGAATTTTACGAAATGTTATGGTAGAGCGTGGGCGTTATCAAGCCAGTTTATGCGATACGAAGTTGTTTTTTGAACATTTAGAGCAATGAGCTGGGCTGTTGACGGAATAAACACCTAGAATCAATGACATTGAAATATCAAGTGAATTTTGAAAAATAATTTTACTTTTACCCGTTGTTAAAGAGAATATAAGAGGAAGGCAGGACGGACGAAAATGGAGATATATGACATTTCATGGCAGATGTAGTGTGATCTGGGAAGTATCTGTAGAAGCTCGTAATTAAAGCCATTTATGCTAATTTTTATTACGATTATTTCATAAAGTTGAGTTCGTAAATCATGAGCGTCCTAGGTAGTCAAAATAGGAACAATGATACAAGGTACATAAGCACAACAATTAAAATACAATAGCAACCTAGCCAATGTGACTGATGAGCTTGATGATCTCCACAATTTTTTTTAACGCGTGGGATGGGACTTGACACCTATACTCTCATTTCTTGCTCCAAATTGATATTTGTGCACAGCTGATGGCGCTCCACTTAAAAACACGCAGCCGCGACGCCACAGCGCGACACAAAAGCACCACCCGTCGCGCGACACGCGGTGCCTTTTTGCCGCGTTGTGGCGTCGCGCTTGTTTGTGGGAGCCTTAACTCTCGACGGCGCACCAGGGTACCGCACGGTGGGCAAAAAATCGGCTTTCAAAGACTTAGGGATTTCAATTTGTAAGTGCCGGATTTTTTGCCGGACATCGCTTCTATTAGTTATAACTATGTATATACAAAAATGACATACGAGTTAATTCTGCACAAATTTGTATGAAGCTAGTATGAAAAATCCAATTAGGTATCTATTAAACGACGGAGGAACGACGAGGAAAACGGTAATATCCTTACACTTTCAGGTGGTAATACGAGTAGCACTAATTATTTATGATTTTTGGTCATACTCCACATACACTTTTCGCAGCAGTTTTTTTTTATCATCCAACTCCAATGAATTGACTTATACAGCTGCAGCACGAAAGAAGGGGAATGAGGATATCGCATCTGTGATCGAATATTGATGAAACATCCTCGAGCAGCTGTTAATTTTAAATTAATGAAACACCAGTGAAAACAGTCATATTTACTTGCAAATTGAAATCCCTTAGTCTATGAAAACCGATTTTCAGCCCACCGTGCACCGAGGCGCACAATTTTGGAACCCCTGCATTAGGGAATCATAATTTCTGTTTCGACACCACAAACAAGTGTCTTGGTTTGATCCCTAATAATTCTCACCAGGTAGGTAGCTAGATATGTACATTAATTATTCAAATTTAGCAGCCAGTTGCTAAATTGGAGTTTTCATTCTTTTGTGTTACGCTACACATTATCAGCTGATTTTCATGAAAAAAAACCGGTCGAAGTAGCGATGCTTGGGGGAAGCCTATGTCCAGCAAATTTTCGGCTGAAAATATGACTTCTTCTCCTAGCCTTATTGTTTCTCAGTAAATAATAATATTCATAAAAACTGCCAATGGAACCTTAAATAGCAATTAAAGAAACACATTTCAAAACGCAGATGTGACCAATTTAAATACCTACTCCAATAATTTAATCGATTCGATATTATTATAACATCATTATGAGAAAAAAACTTAGGTCTATATTGGCTACGGGTGGTGAACAGCAATCACGGTTTTTGTGATCATTAATCAATAAGTTTTTTAGTTTTTCTTTTTTCAATTATTGCTATTTATTTGATATTGTGTTTTATACAATATTTAATCGTATTTTGTTTTTCTCCTTCGATAAACACTACACTACACACACACTACAATACTTCGGTATATACTTTCTAGGTACATATAGTAGGTAGGCTTAATGCAAATGTTTCGGGTAAAGTTTCTAACGCCCGCACTCACAGACGTCAATCTACGTTAATGAAGCATTAACTTATGATTAATAAAACATCATCATTTATTTAAAATGTAGGTACGATTAATGAATATCTGCTGAATTTGTCTCATTTTTGGCATTCATTAATGTGTGTGGCCAAAATATTTCTTCATCAGACAACCTAACCATGAATTTAAAAGCGTTAAAGCATTACCAATAAGTTAATTCACGCAAGTAATTGATAGTTTCATCAGAAGGAGATAAGCATCGTAATCAATCGTAGTGCTCACATATGCAAACTAATTCCAAGAGCTATATACTGTTGCAACCTATCTGACTATTTACTAAGATATGTATGTAAATTACTTATATATTAGCCCGAGGCTTGGACGTTGGCTAAGTTCTATTAATTATGTGGGAGATAAATCTTCTGATAATTTTGTAGGTACACCTACAAAACCTACATGATTGTCTCTAGGCTGTCATCTCTGAGCTGGGGAATAGAACACCCTTGGCTTATAAAAATACAACCTGAGGTACTGAGCAGTGGTCGGCCACAAATGGGCTATTTTCCAAATTCAGCAGCATGATGGCAACATCTTCCATAGTAGATGTCTTACGAGTTCCTTTTTCACAATGCGTTGAAAAGAAACCAGCCCAAGTCTAACGTCAGCAGAAAAACTTCATTGTTAATCACTGCGCCAATCAAGTCAAGAATCCATTTTATTGGGTGTCATAAAAATCTAATAAGTACTTATTCACTTTACAAGAAATACTAACAGGTGGTCATCATTCCACCTGTGTTAATGAATATTAATGACAGCATCTCATTGATTACCAATCTGCTTGCTAGTACCTAGTACACACTCGCAGCCTGATTGTGCATTGTTTGATTGTGGTTATCATGAGGGATGGTCTATGAGGATTGCATCAGGAAAAGTATAGCTTACCTACTTTGACACTCGTAGAAATTTCAGAAGGTAATAATTAGGTTGTATTTTCTAGATATAGTAACTGCTTTGAGGTTCTAAGTGAAGATTAAAATTTATAAATTAGGTAGGTGTCTACGAGATATGCAAAAAAACCTATAAGTATAATCTATCTTATGATATAAAAAAGTTGTCAAAATGCAATAACAGCTTTACTTCCATTAATCAAACTTTTAAATATAAAACAATAATTAGCATTTAAATATAAAACAATAACTAAAGAAAATAAGATCAGATCAGGTTTCCCCCATTTTTTGTGAATCAAAACCAGTTCTACATCAGTCATTAAACGATAGGTATTACGTAAATACATATTCACGACACAGAGTAAACAAGTGAGAAGTTCTATTTCTTACGATCAATAAAACAAAAATAATCGACACTTTTTGGGGTAATATGGTACCCTCCGCCTGGAGAAGGAATATGTCAGAAAACATCTTCTTATTCATTCAATCAATCTGCCGAGCATTTTCCCAAATAAGATGGAATCGCCTTCTAGTGTAACCAGATGCAGCTAAATAACAGTATTTCACATAGACTGACTGCCTATACAACCCAGTTACACACAGTAACTGGGTTGTGGAACGCAGTACCTATGGTAAGCCCAACTTTTGGGCTTCTTGGAATGGCAGCCGGGACCAGACACACGGAGGGATCTCGATATGTAATGGATTAACAAGCGTAGCTTAACCTTCGATGTGTTATCATTTAGCCACGACACCTTTTGCTTCTTCTTCTTACTATGTTGCTAAAATAAATTTGGTGCATTAGGTGGCACGGTGACCGTTTCTCGCATAAAAGGAGATTCTGTAGCTACGCCTTTGGTCACGCAACCTTACGGTGCGCAGCAGAACGTGAGCCCTCAAACTGTCCAACATGCATTATGTGCCACATACGTTATGCGAGGAACACATTAACATTGCATTTACGTCGCGTGAAATATTAACGGTACAAAAATATAGTGCAACGCTAATACTAATCGTGCTTAGTATAACTGTACATTGTGCATGCACTTTGTGTTCGTAAGTGTTGCCATAAACATTAAAAAAAAAACTTTAAGGGAGTAAGCTATTTCGGAACTTTTTAGCACAACAAATTAAAATTTACAATTTACATTTCCAAAATATTTGGCAGCACCTAGACTGTTTAAAAAGACATAAATTTATATTTGATACTTAACATAGCTAGAAGTGTGACTTCTGTAGTTTATTATTCTGTTCACAGTCATACAATTTTGTAAAGATTTAGATTTTGTTCCTCACAAAAGTCAATAATTTATTAGTACGGAGCTATAAAAGTCCTCAAATACTTTTGATGCGTTATTTACGAGTAAATGTTAAGCATACTGATTAAGTTTATGCAAATTATTGTCACAAAGTTGATAGCTTTTTTATAAAACGGTTGTTTTGCCTATATCAACTGGTGAAGTGATTTTATGAATAAAAAGCGAATGTTCAGTCGTTATTTAATTACATTACTAAGAAGCAATTTTATTTCTATTAGACATTCGCAGAATTTTGCGAAATGTTTAGAGCATGGGTATTATAAGGCCATTTTTTGCGATACGAAGTATTTTTTCGAATATTTAGAGAAATGAGACCGTTGCTATGGTGTTTGGGTACAGTTGTAGACAGAATAATCACTAAGAATCAATGGAATACAAATATCTAGTGTAGTTTGAAAAATTATTCCGCTTTTACCGAAGCGTAATAATAGATAAAATAAGTGGTGCAGGACGGAGTAAAGTGGAGGTCTATGATATTTCATAACAGATATAATTTGAACTGGGATGCTAATTTCGTAACTACCATAACATTTTATTACGACAGTTTAGACTTCATAATCTTGAGCGTTAATTGACTTTCTACTAAAGTAGATGAAAAATATTGGTTTCATGGAATAACAACTAAGGAAGTATTAAAATTATCATAGCTTGCTAACTGCTGCTTAGTTATTATTTTAATGACATTTATTTAAAAGTACAATAAAAGTGTAAGAAAAATAATGTAAAATCATGTAGATGCAGGACTTAAAATAAACCCTTGGAGTACTCCAAACGTGATTAGGCGACTGTTATCATTAATTTTACATTATTATGTAAATACAATTATGACATAAGATAATATTGACAAAGGTTTTTCCCTCATTCTAAGGTCCCCTTATTTTTATAGCGTGTTGGACCATGAAACATGCCCCCAAACGCTTTAGAATGTTCAGAATCAGCGAAGACCCTTAATTATAATTAAAACTCTTTAGTACTATCGAGTTTGTGACCTTGTTTGTACCTAAAGAAAACAAAATGGATTTTATTTAGAGACAACAAATAAATAAATCTTAAAGGAGTGAGTATGTACATCCTGAGGCGCAGGTCTAAAATGTTATTTAAAAAAAAACTGTTGTGTAGAAGTGATGCCTTCGCCTTTGAACCTTTACTGTTTGACACACTAAGATTAATCATCACCTTATTGCAATAACAAACATCTTGCTCAGCCAATTACTGCCATTGACAGACCAGCAGACCACCTGCTTAGATCACCATTTGTCAAATACCAGATACCATCTACCATTTGTTGGTATTGGTATTTAGAACAGGCTCGCACTTCGCCGATATTGTTCGACAATAAATTATGTTTATGTTACGAAACTAGTTGTCTGGTTATTTTAACATTGTTTATTGTTTAAATAGTTTTTCAGGAGACAGTTTTTCTTGCATCAGAAACACATGATTTCGACATCCTCTTTTGGGTACGGATAATGCGTGACAATGTGAAAAGAAGTATAACTCCACCATTTTCCAATATGCATTCAAAGAGATAGCCGAGGCTTTCACTGCAATACTAGGTCTTAAAATACCAGCTGTTCATGAACAAGAAGACCACTCCATTTACCAGTCATGAGAATATAATATGAACAAATAAGTTATTTTAACAAGATGCGTTAATTACTAGACGCGGTGTCGAATGTAACTCGATAGGGATGCACGTGGGCGTATCTAGAGGTGTAGGAAAATAAAAATATGGTCATTATGTTGTGATAATTTAATTAGTTTTTGGGATAATCATCTTAGTTCATTGGCCGGGTAAGTTATATTGAATATTTACATGCGATGTATTTTTAAACGTGCAGTCAAGGAAATTAATTCCTACGTCAATTTGCCGTGTTATACAACTGTCAAAGAATGACTGTTGTTATTTCATAGGCAATTTGCTACTTCACTTTTCTTTACTCTCTTCTGATTCTCATAGTGTCACAGGAACAAAGGGCCTAACTAGAAGTCTTAAGTAATAAGTTAACAGCCATGTTTGGCCCTTGAAGACCCTACCGCGATATCCTTGTAACCAATACATTGTTTACTTCGTTTGTTTACAATGTTTATGTTAATTTGTGTATAACATAACTTATTACTATGTACAAATTATTCGTTGCTGGTTTTCGATTACATATGCTTGAAAAGGCTCTAAGTCTATAAATTAATCTATTAAAACTGCTGGTTAGTGATCTAAGTTGTCATAGAATTGTCAGTTTGAGTGTGTGGTGTCACTTATAGTGCATTTGTGAATGCACTTTAGAATACATGGCGTCGCGTCACCTGTATTAGGTTTATAAGTTAGTCATGAACGCACCCTTGTAGAGTTGCTACACTCACCACAGTACGGGGCGCTACCCATAGCGTTCCTCAGGTGGCGTCTATTATTCTTGCTTTTTCGTGGGACACGGCACGGATCAGAATTTAAGTCATTAGTTTATTTTGTCCCTGCTATATTCATTAGTAATATGACTATGCTAAATAGTGTAACTTTAAACTGTAATAGGTGCGTGTGTGGAAATTATAATATTATTAACTGCAAATTGGAGTTCCACTTCCGCTCTTCGATCGCAGCTTCACCTCCAATACGTGTAAGGTAGAATACCTTCCACCTAAGTATCCAAAGTGGTGATCTCAACATGATCTGCGATTGCGTCAACTTAAGGTGAAGTAGGTGAACAGTTAGCTACGAGTCGAACGTCTGAGCTGGACATATATATACTCGTACAACGAAAAGGAAGCCGGCCATTTGGTTGATGGTATTTTTGAAGATAGGTTTCTTAGATAGGATCTTCATAGATATTAATGAAAACGAATCAAAATCCACCTTACTACACGATACTGGGCGTAGAATCGAACGACCTTACACTGAACAGCCACATTAACAACCACAATCAAGCACGCAGTCTCCTCAGATTACCACTAAGCTGTAACCCCACAACGTTACTCGATACTGAATAGTTTCACATCATAAACCTGACGTAACGGTGATAACATGTATCATATATTTTACAGTTGCGTCGATTGATATATATAACTTCTTCACACGTTTGATGCGGATGGAGGCGTGTTCAATTAAGAATGACTACGAAAACAACACCAAGAGAGACTTATTGACATAGGGCGGCACCATTCAATCATAAATATTCTATTTCTTTTTAGCCTTGATTTGTCAAGAAAAATGATTTTTTGCAAAAAAAAATGAAAAAACTGTTGGAATAGAACTTATTGTTTTATAAATGAGTAGACAGGATTGTCTTGCACTCGCATCGATACTTTGTACTTTCTGTTGCTTTTAAACAGTATCAACCTACGCTTTTCACTTAATTCTATTTTCGAGTAGTTTTGGGCTATCGTGGAATCCTTTCTCAGTAAAAAGCAGACTGGGAAACCGTGATTAAAAAAAACAGCAAGTAATTAACCTTTTACTCTTTCACCATTCATGTTCCTGCGCCTCTTTTTCGTATCCCACAACCCTATCGAAAACTCCTCGTATCGTAAATAACTATGCCAAGGTAGACCCAATAGGAGACAGCCGATGATCCGCAGTCGCGTTGCGCGAGCACGTCTGCGCCCGCGCACTAAAGTTCACTGATCAATATCTACGGTTTGTAACGCTACTGGTTAGTTTTATTTTAATGGTGGTCTTGTCGCCTCGGGAAGTTGGGAATGGAGTGACATCTGTGTGACCTTGGTTAAGTTAGTGGTCTGGTGGTCCTACAATGAGTAATTATAGGAGATACTATGTGGTTATGATAACTGAAATGTTAAAAGAGGTATTATGGGATAAGCAGATGGTTTGCTAATTTAGTGGAGATGAATGAATTTTATGTTAAAGATAGTGTTTTTAACTTTCATAATAGTGACTGACTACTATTTGGTCTTCAATTACTAGAAGACAGTTAGAAGCCTCATGCTCTCTAGACAAATTGTGGAGTTTCTTAGAATTAAATAACGTTTAAACAATACATTATTTCAGCTAAATGAAGACCCAGATTCCGTTACCGGATCTGAGTTTAGACTCAAATAACCACATTCCAGTAGTCAACCATTTCTATTCAAATGAAGTACTATTAACAAACTGTAGGAATTAAACAGATTATCCCGGTGTCGTTACAAAATGTGTTGGTATTCGTGTAATTTGCTCGGTGGCACTTTATCTGGGCTCGGTCCAGAGGTTGTAACTTAACGGCGTTAAGTTATGCTCGAAGACTGATTGGTGAGCGGTTTCAGTTACAAGCTGATGGAATTCTAGAACTACTATCGGTACAGTGTCTTGTTGAATTTCAGGAGTTGCAATCTAAACGTCAACTTGACAAATGTCATAATAGATTACTTCCATGATGAAACTCTTCAATCGCAAAATTCTATTTAGAATCCAATACATATTGTCAATTCCTCAATCCCACGACGCTGCTCTTGCAGTTTCTACAATCACAATACTAAATCATTTATTTAATTTCATAATGTGTTTTTAGTAACTGGGAACTTAAATTTAATGAGATCTTTTTGGACCCTGTCGGGCACTGCAAAGTGTAGTAGTATAGTAGGTAATAATAGTATAGTAGGTAGTAATAGTAAGTAATAGTAAATAATGCCCAGAAAACGAAATGTGTGAAGTTCGTCTTACCGAATGTTAGAAATCTAGGACCCAACATCGTCTTAGATAAAGAGCTGCTTGAAACTGTAGACTCGGCGGTATTTCTGGGCATAACAGTAGATGCCAAACTTCAGTGGGGCCCACACATATCCCACTACGCCTACGCCGTCAGGTCAAAGTCAAAGTCAAAGCATTTATTTCAAATAGGCCCATAAAAAGGCACTTTTGAACGTCAAAATTTACATTAAAAATAGAACTGATTCTAGGCGCCACACAGTGGGTCGAAACTATGATTTTAGTGACTTAGGGCTCAACTTTGCTTTTTTACTTTTTTCCTCATGTGGATGGATAGAGCTCATTAACCTCAACAATAATTGTTCTGATGTATTTTTTCCTAAACTTTATACTTTGGGTAGAAAAATGTGTTTTGTTATTTTTTTGTATGGAGCGGATCAAATAACCTTAAATTCCTGCTAAGTAGCGTGTGATCCCGCGTTGAAACTTTATTTTTCATATACCTTGTCTAGTCTATTATCATTTGATGCTATTAACGTGTGCATAAAGTTGCAACTCTGCCAAATAAATGGATCGAAAAAAATGAAAAAATATATAGAATAAAAAGCTACATTTTTTACTTTCGTAAGTTCTTTTAAGTTAAATTTGATATGGAATAGTAAGTAAAAGCACGTAATAATACACATAGTTACTTAACAACTAACAACAATACATTTAAAAGGTCCCTAATTAGCTTAAATTTACTAATATATGTAGTATTAGTAAATTTAAAGCTAATCACACTAATCATAATACATTTAAAAGGTCCCTAATTAGCTTAAATTTACTAATATATGTAGTATTAGTAAATTTAAAGCTAATCACACTATTCATAATACATTTAAAAGGTCCCTAATTAGCTTAAATTTACTAATATATGTAGTAGTAGTAAATTTAAGCTAATTAGGGATCTATGAATTTCAATTTCTTTGTTTTAATGACTTTAACATGTTTATGAAATGTTATTTTAAGTTAGATTTAATACTGAATAGTGAGTAAAGATAGGTACATAATAATACAAATTAGTAAAGGTAAACTAACATTACTACAACTAACACAAGCAAACTAAAAACTAACTATAAACAACATCAAACATTACTATTTCCTTTCAATTATGAGTTTGACATTTATAAACTAATAAAAAAAACAAGAAACTTACAAACTACCAAAAAATCTTATTCACTATCGCTATGACTATCTTGTAAATTATCTACATCAATAAAATCTATATCGGATTCTGTGGGAAAAATCAGCAGAAGCTCTTTGACTTTTGGAGAGAGAACCATTATATTTTGTTTCACCATTCGAGGTCTTAGACTTGTGATCTTTGGATCAGAAGACAAAAGAAGATTGTGTATAATATCCTCATTTGTCGCCGTTCTACTTACCTTTCTAGAATGACTCTCTCTATATTTCCGGAAATCTTTATTACGAGCTTCCGCTGCCTCTTCCGACAGTTTACCTATAGGTATGGCACCAAAGTGCTTAATTATATCACTCCCATGTACTAACAATTTATGTATACTGGAAGGCATATAATACCAGGGATATAAGTGAACGTACAATTGTGCAGTATCTCTACAAAATTCGGAAAACTTAGAAAGATCCACGCTCTCTCCAGATGCAACCGTCTGAAGAATCACATGAAACCTTTCTATTAAATCTTTATCTATTCCTGTTATGCGAGCTGTTGTTTCTGCATCCCTAAAAAATCTTCTGGCAGTATTGCCATCATTGGTTGTGCCTACTCCTTGCTTGACTACGTCAATAAGTAAACCGCATTCTTTCTTAAACGCTTGCTGTATAGCGCTCTTTCTGAGTGACATTTTTTCTTTGTCAACGCCCCTGCAACTCCATTTTTTGAAGTCCAAACGATAAGCTGCAAACAAAAAGAAATATCACTTAAATAAAAATCTCACAAGTAACTATATAACGTGAAAAAAATTATGAACTAATAAAATTATATTTACCGATATGAAGTAAGCACTCCATGCTTCTTATCCAGGCATGTAAAGATGACATTCCATACTGGAACACTTCTTCGTTGTTCTCTTTTTGAGCAAGTGACTCTAAATTGTTCATCTCTGACGGTTTTGCTTTGCAGATATCACAGACAGCTGAAGATGTGTCTGACAAATATGACGATATTTTGCCGTCTATCATCGTCAAGTGCAATTGATGCTTAACTTCAACTTGATTGAACTTGATTGGCTGAAGTGTTTCTATTTCTTCGGTTATGCTAGCTTTTATAGTTACCACTGTTGACTGCGTTTCTTTGGTAAATTTGAACATTATCGGACGGCAATAGAAAGTTGATGAGGGTCGATCGTTTTCCCAAACAATTGTTCCATCACATTGTTGAAGCCTTATAGGAACTAGACTGGCCATGAAGATAGTTGAGTCATCAAACTCTGCTTCAGTCTTTTGTTTATAATTACTTTGACCTGAGGCTCCATCAAAACCCCATTTGCTTATTAGCAGTAACTCAGTTGGCGAATCCAAATCTAAAGTAATCACTTCTAAAAGCCTAGATACCGTCAAGTTGAGTAAAGCTTGCAGTTTAATAGCAGCTCCTTCTTCAGTTATAATTATGTCTTCTTTCCCTGGATAACATTTTGCCTTCGCTTGTTTTATTTTATAATAAGAAGGGTATAAATCAGACCTATTTTCACTTGCTGCTTCTCTTAGGCTTATATACTGCCACTTACTTAATTTAAGTGAAACTAATAAAGACAGTGCCTTATCGGGTGAATATGTACTACTTTTCGGTTTACTTGTACTTAAACACTCTTTAACTTTTTCTAGATCTTCGGGGTGATTTAGTAAATGGTTCATAATTTTTCCTACATCCTCATTTCCGGTGTTTCTTAAACTAGCAATTGTAGTAGCTTTAAGTTCATCCGGGGATAACGAAAGCGATTGGTTAATTTGATCAACGCGTCGTCGTTTTTGCCTGGAGCCCAATTCCTCGAAAGGTTTTCGAGGTGTAAATGTAGATGTCGAAGCTTCTGTAGTAGATGGTGGTAGATTTTCGACATCTTCAGTATTACAAATCTCGAGCCTTTCCTGTTCAGTGTTCACAGCTTCAGGTATCATTCCTTCGGGCCAGTTTATTGCACGTTCCAACCAATCACCATTTTTTCTTACAAACTGTGCTAACGTGCGACTACTTCGTTCCCATCTTGCACTTATATTTGAACAAAAGCGCGTACAGAATTTTTGGAGCTCAACACTGTTCTCTTCGGTCACGTTTATTTTATGTTGTAGGAATTGAAAGAATTTTTGACTATCCGACAGTGACTTGACCTGCTCTCTTAAAATCATAAATAAATCTAAATTGTTAACTAAATTATCCATTATAACGAAAAAGGGACGATCAGAATCACGAGATGTTAGTAGTAGTACGAATAAACGAACACTAGTTAGTATATAATAAATTATGGTCATTTTATACTTCCAGAATCCAGTGACAAACAATGTTTACTAATTTTTCTACTACCCTCATTAACTAATTATCCTAATTAATATTACAGTAATGACTAAAAGTGAAAAACATTGTTATTTTATAAGGTAAAAGGTTAAGCTAATTACAGTAATTAAACACACAAATAGAAATTAATTGATTTCATATCCACATTTTTAAATAAAGGTCCCTAATTAGCTTAAATTTACTAATATATGTAGTATTAGTAAATTTAAGCTAATTAGGGACCTTTTAAATGTATTGTTGTTAGTTGCTAAGTAATTATGTGTATTATTACGTGCTTTTACTTACTATTCCATATCAAATTTAACTTAAAATAACTTACGAAAGTAAAAAATGAAGCTTTTTATTCTATGTATTTTTTCATTTTTTTCGATCCATTTATTTGGCAGAGTTGCAACTTTATGCATTTGTTTATAGCATCAAATGATAATAGACCAGACAAGGTATATGAAAAATAAAGTTTCAACGCGGGATCACACGCTACTTAGCAGGAATTTAAGTTTATTTGAGCCGCTCCATACAAAAAAATAACAAAACACATTTTTCTACCCAAAGTATAAAGTTTAGGAAATAATACATCAGAACAATTATTATTGAGGTTAATGAGCTCTACCCATCCGCATAAACAAAAAAGTGAAAAAGCAAAGTTGAGCCCTAAGTCACTAAAATCATAGTTTCGACCCACTGTGCGCCACTTCCAAAAAGTAGTTTCGTATGGAGAAGAAGTGGCAAGAAACTCCACCGTTACTCTTTTAAAATGTTTTACAATATTTTGTATACATTAATTATATTTCTATATGTGAAGACGATGCACCAGGAATAAAAATACTATACCACAATTGGTAAAAAGAATTAAAAGTAAAGCAAAGGCATATAAAATAATCACGTGATAGGTACATTGTGCTCACATATTTACAAACAATTGTAAAAATATATGATTTCCCTAAAATATTAACTAGGAATAAGTCAGTGTGTGAGTAAAGTAAAAATAACAAATTATACAAAACAATAAGCAAATAGTATGATTTTGTCTAGCCTCTAGATTGTCCTATGGAGCAGGACCAGCATGTTTCCAAGCATTCTTATCTAGGATATAATCTTCTAATTTGTCATATGCTTGTTTACAAAGTGTTTTTTTTAACGTGAGTTTTAAACTTTCTTTCATATAATTCCAATATTTCACAAGGTATTTTGTTGTAACATTTAACACAGTACCTCATAAAAGATGTATGTACTTTAGATAGTCTGAAAACTGGTTGATCTATTTTATTTTTATTTCTAGTGTTAATATTATGTCTATCACTTATTTTATTAAATAGATGCAGATTTTTTCTAACATACATAATATTTTCATAAATGAACTGGCAAGGTACAGTCATTATATTAATCCTCTTAAATAGTTCCCTAAGAGATTCGCGGCGACGTAGATTGTAAATGGCTCTGACAGCTCTCTTTTGCAAAATAAAAATGGATTCAATGTCAGCAGCCCGACCCCACAGTAAAATGCCGTATGACAATGCTGTGGAAGTAGCTAAAATAAACCAAACGCGCGGTTTCTACGTCTGTTAACTTATCTTTCTAACAGCATACGCTGCCGAGCTTAGTCGAAAGGAAAGTAAGACATTACACTGACGTTGATACAGCTCGGTTAGTCTATTTTAGTTATTTCCACAGCCTTATGTCCTACGGTATTCTGCTGTGGGGCATAGCCGCTGATATTCAAAATATATTCGTCTTTCAAAAACGAGCTGTCCGAGCAATTTATCAGCTAGGAGCCAGAGTTTCTCTTAGAGATTTTTTTAAAGATATTGGTATTCTCACGGTGGCATCTCAATTCATCTTCGCCAACATCTTATATATTAGGCAAAATATACACTTATACACTAAAAACAGTGATTTTCACAATGTTAACACTAGAAATAAGAACAAACTACGTGCTCCCTTTCACCGGCTTCATAAGGTCCATAACTCATTTGTTGGGCTTGGTATAACCTTTTATAACAATTTGCCCTCTTCTTTACTAGATTAACCTTTTAATGGGTTTAAGGCTCAAGTAAAATCCAACCTTTGTTCAAAAGCATCGTGTTCTTTCTCCAGAATCAGCTTACCTACTGACAGGGTATATGAGTTCATATATTTGTTTTTTATTATTTTATTTGACGGTATAAGTCAATTATGTTGTTATCTTCATTTATTATTGACATGATCTACTCATTACAATGTTTTTTAATGAGCTGTATTGCAATATGTGGTTAGCTAGCTACCTCGACAATTGATAATATTATTCTTGCCTGAGCAACCGGCAGCAAGTTCGTCATGCTCCCTTAGATGTTATTTTATTTGTTTGTATAATAATTCCAGTATTGCATATGTAAGCTGCCATGACCTTTAGGCCTGGAGGCTTTTATTTATGTATTAAGTTTTATTTATATTCATTTTTTTTTTCTTTTTTTTGGTAGAATTGGCGTGGCTAGCTAACGTATGGCAATTAATTTAAAGTTTTGGTTTAGAATCCAGTTCTTCTAACCGCACAGACAGCTGTGCTGCTGGGGAGTTTGTTGCGCCACTTCTTCCCAGCTAAAGCACTAGGAAGTGGTGAAGGGCGGGCGTTTTGGGGGACTGTCTTATGTAATTTTGACGTTCGAAAAGTGCTGATTCTCAGCCTAATTTGAATAAATGACTTTTGATTTTGATTTTGAAAAGTAGGAGAGAGGAAACTTTAAAACTTAACTTTAACCCAAACCTATTATACCTTATAATATTAAACGTTAATTAATTTATTAAAACGTATGATTTTCTCATATCTGAACCCGCACCCCTAGCACCGCAAACTCAATCATGTGGCTATTTATTCTTCGATTTAATGAGAGCGTTTGATTGTTGCGTAGAATACACGCCACTAATTGTATTTTTTTTAATGTTGTTTGAAATATTACAATTATCTACTTATTATCGCTACTGCTTATTCCTTAGACCCTACGCCAGTTCCTCGCCACGCAGGCATGCTGTCTGCCAACCCACGCATTCCGAGTGCTTCAACATGAAGAATGGTCTGTCTGTCTGTCCCTTAACTCACAAAAGTTTACCTATTCGCCTGTTAAGTATTTCTCAATCTATATTGTTAATGTAAGGTGCAATAAATGTTATGGTACTTGTTCCAACTATTTGTGTATTACATTCCAATCCGAAATGTGAGGAAAAATCAAAGCTCATTCAAAATATTATTGCTAGACCTGATTCCTGGGCTAACCTTACCAACCGAGGTTAGTACAGATTAGTACAAACATTTGGTCTTCGTCAGTAACGAATCGTGGTTTTCATAATAGCTACGGGTTCTAAAATAAACACGAGGACTGAAAAACAGGTACCTACAGGTAGATGTTCAACATTTTTCGGGTAAGCATGCGACAAGTTTTCGACAAGAAAGCAAGCTTACCAAGAACGGGAAATGACAAATTCTCACCAGGATATAACCAATTAATAGAAAATATTTGACATCCTATATCATCCACGGCTTCCAAGCTATTTCCAACAATTCAGGAAGCAAACCCAATAAAAAACCATAATCGCGGTTTCGCTGAACCTTGACCAAAACGTGTGTTGCATGACCAACACAGCTTACAATTAACATGCAAGGCGTTGACAAGTTCACATCATGTACCTACAGCTCTTGGAACGTGGAGATCGATCACTGATAACACTCTGATAAGGTTGTGTGATGTAAGTGTCAGGTAGCATTATGAATGGTCTGATTATTATGGAGGTTATCACAGTTGGTGGTGTTTTGATTTCCGTGTCATTTCCGGCATAGGGGCGCTCCCTTTTCCAATTGTAGAAGTCGTAAAGGAGACCGTAGCGAACAACATTCTGCTATGACAAATGCATTAGCTGCATCATTAATCTTTTTGTACAGTAGACAGGATAAGGTTTCTGACTAACCGATATTTGAGGCTAGACAAATTTTCCGAGTACAATATCATAGACCGTCGTTGACCGTATTGGTCATGAAATTCTGGAAAAACAAAAGGAACACGGATGAAAAGGTGAATCTACGGACTGAACGATCTTTGGGAATCAGCTTAATTTTGAAGACCATACAGAAAGTTTTTGATATCCACAAATTTATAACAATATAACATCTAAGTGACACAAAATATAAAAACTTACAGACCAATCTTGATCTAACATATATTCAGTTTATTGCCATTGACGTAGATCTTGATGTCGATATAAGATACAATTGGTTCAGTCAAATTGCCTGATGGTTTTATAAAGTGTGAATCGTTGATCTTGATCGTATTTTTTGCGGATTACGTGAGGTTTCAAGATGTTTATGATAATGTTTTATTCAATATCATTGTTGAGCAGGTTAGTGAGTGCAACGTTTATAGCCAAGAAAATTGGATATTGCTTCTTCACGATAGGTTTTGTTAAAGGGGACTAAAGGATTAAGTTACTAGGGATAGGCAGCAACGTCTATTTCATCATCATTCTCTTACCCTTATCCTATTCTAATTTATTTGGTGTTGGCACACCCATATGGTTGCCATCTTTTTTATATAAAATAAAATAGTATTTTCGAAGCTACTGCATTGCGAAGATGGCGAAAAATAATTATCGTTTAAAAATGCTTTTTTAAAATGCATATTTGTTGCTTTTTGAGAATACAGGTTTTTTTTTATGACTCAACTATTACTTCACTCTAAATTAAGGCTCCCACAAACAGGTGCGACGGGACAGTGCGACTCAAAGGCACCGCTCGTCGTGCGAAATGCAGCGCTCTTACTGTCGCGTCGTGCCTGTGTGTACGAGCCTTTAAGGTTGAGCTTATTTCGCCGAGCAGCTTTTTTGAGCATAACGCTGGCACTATTGAGCTTATTTCGCCATTTTGTATTGAAATTAAAATATAGTAGTTTCGCCTACTTTATTTGCCTCTATCATATTCAAAACTATATTATATAGCAGGGTTGGCATCCCTGGCACAACATGTATTTTCGTCCATACCTCTCTTTCTATGAGTCGTCATATCGGCTGTTATTCCCTTTCTAGCTATACTTATCATTCTTCACACGGTCAATCTATCGTTTCTATCTCCATTTATATTTTATTTTAAAACATCGCACAAGAAATAAAACAACTACGTACTCGCATATTGAGGCAGCCTCAGTAAGTTATAAATGAACTTCTGTCGGGGCTGTCTCACTCTTCTATTAAGGTCTTAACACTGTTTTTTCTTTAATTGCTCATTGTAGTGGTCATTATAAGTTGTTTATTATTTTAATATTTTTGTCATTGTATTCTGTTCTATAGTGTAGTTCGCATGGGAGCAGCAGGTCACTGGGTCTTAATGTTAAGTACTTCTTTGATACTTTCAACGTCATTCACTATGAGATGACGATTGTTTTAGATTCTTCTAGAGACCGCACTCTGTCAAAGGCCATTCCTTCCACAGCATTAATTATTATCCTAGCACTTTCAGATTGTCATTTGGCATCGTCAAACATTTTGTAATTGTCGTAAAAGTTAAGTGTAAGTACAATATTGTGGTTTCTTTCAACAGGGTGTGTTCGGCCCAGTACCATTTGAGCTTGGCTGCTTTTAGGGTGACGTCTGAGATTTGGGTTTTAGAGCGCAGTGTCTTGTTCCGTATCCGGTCGGTAAGTCGGACTCCCAGGAAACTGCGCTCCATCGCTCGATGGCGTAATAGCAATAAAACTTCTATTGTGTCTCGTTTAGTGTCAACTTCAACCGATAGGCTTTGAAATATTCCTAGACTTGTTTGTGTTTTGTTATTCGCAAAAGCGACATAATTAAAGCTTTTTACGAACCGTGTTTTAAAATATTCGGAAAGAAAAATCGTTGATGAAAACTTAATCTTCTTTCAATAATAGACGCCATTTTGAACCTCAACATTGAAAACCGACAGTGATATTTGATTAATGTTCAATCAATAAAAGTTCACTAACATCACCTTCAAATTTAAATCCATACTATTCTTGAAGACCTTAATCCCCATAATGCCTAATACACATTTTTTAATCCTCACTTCCACACTTGATTCCTCCAACAATTTAAATTCTCTAATTCGATCTAACCCTCGTCTCGCCCACGCTATCCTTGCCGACGGCTCATTATTGTAACGTTGATTGATAACGCGAGCCTCGGACCGGTATCGATAGTAATCGATTTAATGAATAATTGATTTGTGGAGACAAAAGTTGACATGTTTGAACTTGTTTTTGGTGGGAAGTTTGGTTTTTGCGAATGGTGTTTGATGTGTGTTGAATTTGAATTAGGACGATGGGGCTGGCTAATTTTCAAGACGATATGGATATTTTCTGACGTCGCCAAAATATCCTTTATGTTTACTAAAAGAAGTAGTTGCTGAAAACAGGCACTGTTGACGATAGATTCGTCCGAAGTTACGTTTTACTGAGCAACGACACAGGTGTTGCTCAGATGCGACGGACGGCCTAATTATTGTTGTTGTTGTTACAAAAGTAGCAATTTTTCCACTCTGGAGTAGGCATTTTGTTGACCATGACCTGGGTACGGACATAGGCTACTTATCATCCTGGATCGCAGACGAAGTCGCGGCCCGACTTCTCACCGTGAAAACTTAGGTGAAGTGAGCTCGAAGTGAGTTGCCCTAGCACCAGGCGAAACGACCGCTCACTTCACCTGAGTTGTGCCAGTGAGATTTTTATAGAACAGATCGGCAGGTTCCTGATATTACCAACAAATTAATTCACAAACACCGATTAGATAACACCACATAACACACAGTATGCACATCACAAATGATGTCGTAAGATCAAAAGATCTTCTGCGCATGCCTACCACCCACCAGCTCATTACGATCTTCACTTATTCTAATAGCATTACCAACCGCCATCATGGTTGTAAATTAACCATCAACCGTGATGGTTGACCTTGACAACCACCTACACGGGAACCAACCGTTGAAACATTAGCTTTAACTTCAATTAAGTTTTTGTGGCTATTTGGGCGAAAAAAGGGTTAGTTATTGTAATTGATTGTATTTCGGATGATTTAAATACGATTGGATAATGATTAATTAATTTTCGTTACTGAATGTTTCTGGTCAAAACCAGAAAGAAAAAGCTCAGAACGTTCCTCTCAAAGCGTAGAACTCGTCATAGTCTTTATTACCTTTAAAGCTATAACAGGCCGAAATCGCATCCCAAAGTAGAGTCAGAGAAATGAATTGTTGCATGGTCCGTATATTCAAATCAAAACTGTAATTCTTTGACAGACTAAAAGTGATTAAACTTGTCACGAGTTTAAAATTAACGACCAACCATTAGATTTGTCGACCTCTAGAGGTCCTTAGCAATGACTAATTCAATATTATAAAACCTAGTAATATACTCATTATTAAAACATAGTGCATTCTGTATATTTCTTTGGTTCTGAGATAGAAATATTCCATGGAAGATTACGAGGTATTAATTATTTCAAGAAATCCTTGAGGCATTCGAAACAAGATACTGTTTCTTCCTAACGATGGTCCTGTCTTAACGTTAGCCTTTTTGGGATTTTGATGTTAATCTGAAGTTATTTTAAGATGTCCTTTTTAGTATTTTTTGGGAGTTTACCTAATGTGTTTTTAAGTAGGTAGTAACAATCTTTTAAGGGTTTATTATTATGAGGACTACTTTACAGCAGACAAATTTATGGTCAAGTTAAGTTCAATGGTAGCCATTTGATGCAAGTCATTAATTCATGATTGCCCGTTGGATTTTAAATGGTCAAAACCGTCCGTCAATTTTATAAAGACAGGCTTGTGTCAATCATGAATGGCAGGAAGCCCATGGTCTTTAACAATAATAATGTCAGTATGTATATTATCTTTATTTATGTATATGAGGCTTGATAATAACAGCCGCACGGAGCGACCAAAGGTTAAGCGACGCTTGCCGCGGCCAGTTATTGGATGGGTCCTCCGTGCCCAGAAAGCACGTAAAGCCGGATTGTAGATCTTGTCCAGCTGTTATGGGTAGTCAGAAACTCAAAAGTCTGACAGTCTGAGAATCAGACTTCAGTTTAAATCTAAATGACCTAAGTGTTATGATTCTTATGCTAAGCTACTACTAAACTACCATTATATGAACTTTTGTAACCTGCAAATAAATCTTTGACTTTGACTTGACCAGTCTTAAGTAGTGGTAATAATATTCAAAGTCAAAGTCAAATTATTTATTTCTAAATAAATGGCACTTTTGAACGACAAAAATTACAATAAAAAACAATTGAATTGATTCTAGTTGCCCCTTCCAAAAGGTAGTTTGGTTTGGAGAAGAATGGGCCAGAAATCCATTATGCAGTAACTTGGGTTGTGGGTGGAGATCTAATAGGCAGTCATTGAATGTAAAATACCGGTTTTCAGCTGCAACCACTTAAGACTAGAAGCTGACCACAGCATAATTGGGATGGCATGGCAGATTGGTTAAATGAGAATGACTCAACCACCAACAAAATCGTTACTTACATCCGATTTCTGGCCACATTTCCCATTTTTACGTTTCATAAAAACTCGCCACTTAACAACCAAAAATAGCTCCTCTGATTCACCAAGCACCATCAGGCATCATTTCAGTTATTTACGGATATATTTACAAGCCTAAAACTCTTGGAATATTTCCGTCCGACCTCCGATCCGACGACCTTGCCTGATTTGGTCGGCGACGGGTTCAGGCGTGCCCTTATGGCGAGTAGCATTGACATGTGTATGCAGGCCTGTAGATAGGCTGATGAATGGAAGATTTCATGTAGGTCCTTAGTTTTGGAGTGGAATTTTTGAAGATTTGCTTTTGAGATTCGGCTTCGTTAGAAACAAACAAAATGATTCGTACATATTACTTTATTACGATGGTTTCAAATGTTAGATTGTAATTGTTTATATTTTGTATCGGAGAGTATAATCTTGTGAGTATAAATATTCGTAGATTATTAAAAAAAATGCTGCTCAATATATTTTGACCGCGTAGGTGTTGCACAAATATTTTATGAGCGACTCCGAGATGTTTTAACAATCGAAAGAATCGGAGCCGTTAAAATAAACCACCGAGTCAACCATCGACTCACCGTTCTACAAAACAATCTAGATGTTTTTCGATTGTTTCGAGTCAACGGAATTGACCGGTTGTTTTCTATTGTTCGAAGAATTAATTTGGATTCGCAATCACAGCGCAAGTCAAGAACTCGCGAAAGTCTAAACCATCGAGGAACAACTTGCGAATGAACGCGCGATTCGCCGATCGCAATCACAGACTGAGTCAGACTCGAGTCCAAGTCGAAACAATCGAGAACTGTCAAGATGTTCGAACTATCGAATAAAACCTCTCGCTATCGCGCTTCGCTACCCTAGGGTCTAGAATTATGTGATGCGAATGTTAATGGCACCATGTATAGAAGACTTCTGTGTTCTTAATTACGTTCAGCCCATAATTGACAACACGTAAAAGAGTGTGTTATTATTTAAGTTCAACTGAGTGAGACCATTTATCATTTCCTTTTTATAATCTATATGCTCAAAGTAACGCGTGCTCTCAGTCAAAATCAAATGATAATCAACATAGAAAGAAATAAAACAAACCAATTAGAGGCGTAAAATGTTATCTAAATTAGCTTCTCAAAAAAGTACCACAAAAACATTTACATAATGGACGTTAAAAAATACATGTTGGTTCTACCGCGATGTTTACAGCTCAGTAATTGTATTAATTATATGCCTCCCGAATAACATAGCTGATGAGACCTTTGAGGCTATAATCTTTTTCGAGTGATGATTATTCTTTAACTATGCAAACTAAGCAACATCACGCCTGCATTATAGGAAGGTTTAGGCAGAGGTGTACCTAGAGTACGCCACACTTTGCCAGATACGTTTAGTTCCCATGTGATAAGGGGCGAGTTTATTGCCATCATCCGGGCACAAAACCAGACTCCAGTCTGCTACTGAGAAAATTCGGAAATAAAAAAACCCTATAACACTTTGCTCGGTGCATGAATCAAACCCAGGACCTCATGCTTAGCAGTAACGCTTGTGACTACTAAGATTTATTGAGCCATAAATGTAAGAAATGTTTAAATTGTGTGAACTGCGAATAGCCTCCTTTCATACCAAAAAAACTCGACCACTCAAAATCTCGTAACTTCAAGAATGGCGCAAATGCAGTTCATGTAGTGAATGACAGCCCCGTTAATAATTATGTCTCACAACGGAAAATACACAATTATCTCAATTAACCTTTCGCCAGTTAAGTACATACTTTATCAACAACAACAACAACACGTTTAACCAGACCCAAAAACGACAAAAACAGAGCCCTTTCCCATCTAGAAAGATTATAAACCTTGAATATAGATCAGTATTGCGCAAGCAGCCCTTTACACTGCATTACCAAAGGTCAAAGCCGCGGGTCACTTTCACCCACGGCGCATGCGCGAGCGCGGAGCTTAAATCCAATATGGCGGAATTGAATCCTCGGGAACAATGGATTTTGAGTTATGTAACGGTTTGCATATTTTTTGGTTTATGGTTGGTTGTTGTTTTGTTAACGATTTTGCTGAAGAATAGATAAAAACTAAGAAAGTTGACATGGCTGAGCAAGAAATGGAGCGAATTGACTATCAAAAATATGAAACTTTTGCTTAAGTTTGGAATAAGATACGTTTTCTGTAAACAACAATTGTTATTGACATGAACTGAAGTGGCAAGCATAAGTACGTAAAAGCAAAGCAGTCCAAACTTTCATTGTGACACTTAGATGATAGAAAATAGACCAAGTCTAACGTATGAAGGAGTCGGAGACTATTACTAGAGCTCTCTTTTCAAATTAATCCCACATTAACCCTGTCTACAATAATAATACATATAAATATTATATTCTATCTACATCACATAGTTAGGCACAGGAAAAGCCAGTTAGCAACAATATCAGTATCACAAACTGTCTCAGTTACTCTTAACTGTTGTTTTTGACGTTAGTACCAATGTTGGACTACCCACATATTATTCCACTTGTGAAGATATCGGGTAACTAATGGTTCGGTCAATGATCCGGGTACAAGCAGACGGTGTGGCTTTGTTTTGGATTAATTGAGCTCTAGTCAAGCGTCCTGGCTTGGCTTGGTACTTCTTGATTTATATACTTGGACGATCTACTTTAAATCATTATTCTCGATACTCTAACTTGCGCAAAAACTGTTGACCATGTAAAATTAAAAAACCCACTTTTAGAGTCGAGACTAGCTTTTCAATGCAAAGCTTCTTAATGATAGATTCGTAATGAAAACACTTTTCTGAGAAAGCCTCTTTACATTAAAATCCCGAAATTTAAATGCTTTACTTAACAATATCGAAAGGGGATGACCCCTTTTGATATTGATAAGTAAAGAACGATACTCAGACTATAGAGACAAACAAAACACCAGCTTTTCTGTTAAGAATTATAAGTATGATCATGATGATGAAGAGTCTAGTTTTTTTATATCCTCAAGTAGTATGTTTTTATAAAACGTAGCGAAGCGTAGACGATTGATCCCAGAGATCTGTTTCCATTGAAGGTTTAAAATATTGAGTTACTGTCAGTTAAGACTTTGTGAATGAGTTGAAAGGAAGCGGCTTAATCTGAGGAGTGATTCAGAGATTCAGAGCATTTAAAAAGATGGGTTCATCTGAGGTCTTTGAGTGAAGCTATAAATAGACTGAGTGCTTGAGATGTCTGGATCCTGGTTGTGAAAAATAAAACTTGACGATAACTTGACTTGTTTTTTTTTTGCTGTAAGAAATAATAATAATTCCATTTAGGATTGTATAAGGGGCCACTGCGAGTTGGCTTCGGTCCCTCGTACGCCTAACAAAGGACCGGGACTCCAGGATCCCGGGATATGTCAAAGACACATACAATAATAATAAATCGACTGGTGGTGGTACTCATTAGGTTCCGGCTGATCAAAGAGAGACTGAATGTTGATGGATGGAGAGTGAAAGGAAGGTCAAAGAAAAGAAGGATGAAATTTGTGGGGAATATGAAAGACAAGGGGGAGTGAATGACGGTTGACTGGGGAGAATAGGTTTACATGATGTAAAGATGATTGAAGTGTTGCACATTGACAACCACAACACCTTAGAAGAGCTACCGGCTTATAGAACAAAGTTTAAAAACAAATAACATGACCAGTGAACGATTTATTGGTCATGTTATTTGTGCGTCGATGTCCCTTCCACCCTGTATATATATATATAATAGCCGTGATTTAGTGAATGTTTAAACCAATCAGTCATGAACCTTATTTAGAAAAAAAAACAGCTTTTTAACTTCGTCATTGTAGATTCTAAGTAATACCTATCTATACTATTGGTAGGGAAGTGGCTTATCTCCGGGTTTTTACTAACAATGACTATTAGCTTTTTTCTGTTTTTGCCTTTTTGTCCGAACTTAGGTTTTTCAAATTCGAACATTCATTAGGTACCTACTGCGTTTTGAATTTAATGATATTTTCAGGTGTGTCAAAGTTTAAAATGTATCTGAATATCCTCTATTGTATGTAAAAACTTTAAGAAACTGTTTAAGTTTTATGTGATATACTTGTATTTATTAGGTGACAAAATATGATTTCCTAAACACAAAAACAACAGAAAACATGTGTTTTGTGCAGCTAAAAAACCGTCACTTCATTCTCTCTCTTTCTATCAAAGTCAAAAGACACACTTAACGAAACAAAAATCTGGACAGTTAATAATTAATAGCATCACAACCTAAACAAAAACGTCCATTAAAGTTACCAGCTGCGCGTGCTCATCCGACAGTGACCTTCAAACCGGTACGCTGTACATTATGCAACGGATATTAAATTGGCAGCCTCCGGGGACAAAGATGTTGAGTGTGATAATTTTTTTATTGTTTTATTGGTGGTCTTAGAATTGTAAGGATTTTTAAATGGGAGATGTTGGTGTGAAGTTGACCTATTTAGAAGAAGAAGAACAGATGCAGAAGCTGCTGCAAGTACGTAATGGGAATCGACGAAGAGAGAATAAATTTGGGGTAGGATGTAACTGGTGAAAGAAGTCAGGCTTCAGACATATTTTTCGGATGCAAAGAGAAAGCTATTAAAGCTTAAATTGAAGAAGGTGATGACCTTATGGAATACACAATAATATACGTAATTGTAGGTATATAGTATGTAAATTTTTCAAAGGATAACCCATTGAGTTTTGGAATTAATAACTGACTAGTTTCGATCACCATGCAATCTTACCGTGTGACCAGCTCATGAATAAGAGTTCCGTTCTAGTCCGAAGTTAATAAGGGCCTTCACTCCATAAAAAAATACATTTCAAAGGAAAGGATTACCGATTTCTGCATGCCTTATGAACAATATACATTCTAGGCTATTTAACAAATACTTCAAATACTAGTTCTGCTCAATACAATTGCTTCACCCACTGACAGTAGACTAGACCTTGAAATGGACCGGTGTGTTATGCAATGGATTATAATATTGACAGCTCTGCCTCCGGCGCGGGCGCACGACGGTCAGTAACCAATAAATCAGAGGACTGGTACAATATTTATTAAAGTCATCGTACTATAATTATAGTGTTTGAGGAGCTAGAAGCATCGACGTGGTCAATGTTTGGATTTTAGGTGCATATAGAGGCTAAGCAAACACGGGCCAAACGTTCAGTGTTTGTCTAAGATAAAGCATAAGGAGTTTAGTTTTGACCGTAACCTGATTGTTTTACATAATTATAGTCTGGTTTATTCTAGCCTGTTTGGCCATTTTATTGATAATATATTTCAATTTCATTTGAATGTGCTTGATGAAACACGCTTGGTGAATTTGATTAATTCACCAAGAATTCTAGTTCTATTTCCAACGGTTGGCTGCCATAGTATGTTCAAAATCACATCCATTTTGAAAAGCCTCACCCTGCCCTGTCAGGTGATACAAATTACCATGAAAAATTACATTTGTATTCTTATCGATAAAATATATTTACTCAGATAAAGCCAAGATCTTACGCATAATAATTCTTATGACAGGTCTACCGCACTTCTGACAGCATAATTCAAGGACACGTCCACTAACATGCCTCTAGAACCAGTCCGTTCATAACTGACGTATTTAAGAAGACATGGACCTTGAATATGGCCAGTATGTTGTCTCATGTATGTTATTCAGTGGATTAACACGTTGACAGGTAAGCCTGAGGCTTCACGATGCTGTCCACCTCAATCATGTTAATAATGATGTGGAACTTGACCGTATTTTTATTGGGTGTAGCGTGTAGCATTATAACTCTACTGAAGAATCTTTATTAATTTTCATTTTGTTCTTGAGCATAAAAGTGTTAACTTAGAAACTTATGATAATAACTTAAAAGCTTAGCATTGTTTTTGTCTTCGAACTACTATTGTTAGATGTTAGATTCTTCAACCAGCCTTTATTTATCGAAGGACTCCTTAGATAAAGGCTTGTTAGGTGCTGTTACTGGTTTCGACTTATCTATTTGCATTTAGTCGTAAGTATCCAAGTCGGTGAACGGAAAAATAATCCCTAATTGTATTTTGAAAATAGGTATGCTGATCTTTTATAAGCCTTGGAACAGGTATAGGAGAGGATAAGGTACGAAATAGAACACTGTTGCTAATGCAGTTCCGTGTTGCTATTGTAACTCATGTAGATGTACTTACCATCGAAACGATAAGAAGAAGTTCTCTGTCTAGATTATTATTTCTTAATGACTATAAAAATCTTCGCTAAATCTACAAAAGTTGAAACAATAAACAGGCTTATATCAGTCGGCATTCTCAAATGATTTGAAGCAATAAAGCTGTCACAGTGCATATTAACGCAGTAGTGTAGGTCGTTGATGTGTCCGGTTCGTAAGCGTTGTCTCACTGCACAAGTAGACGCTTCCTGCCATAAGGTAGGGGTGAGAGTTAGAGGTGATTTGTTTGTAGAGATAATGGAGCAGTTATGTCAACTTTTTGATTATCTGAATTACGCAAATAAAAGTAGTAACGTTACCGTGACATATGGCGTAGTTAATAGATAATTGTGTCACGTTCTTAACAAGCTGGAGAGTTCTTCTTTCCAGCTACAGGTCAGTCACGGAAACATCGAGTCGCCAATCAGGCACGTCAATTTCAGGGGCGTGTTTGAACAGATAGTCAGTTAGTCAGTCTTAGCAAAGCCTCAATAATTTTTTCTAGATCCATGTTTCGTTTATAGCAACACAAGTTTTGACTTGCCGGTGACGCGACGTCGGCGTCGGCTGATTTGCGTAGCCAAAGTTCTACAACTTCTACGTCACTATTTTTGACGTGACGGATTGGCGCTTTGACGTAGATGTGGCTGACGTGTGAACTTTAAAGCACTATTAGGACCTAAACACAACAAGGAGGTGGTGAAAGATGGGAGTTTTGGGCGACTGCCTTTTGAAATTTTGACATTCAATAAGTGTTGATTCTCAGCCTACTTAATTGGAATAAATTACTTTTGATTTTGAAAAAATCTGATGGGACGAATAAGAACTCGATTTAATTTAAGTTCGGTTGGTGTAACTTTTCAAGAAACTGAAGTGCTACTACATATACTACTTAGCCCATTAAAACGTTTCGCTTTGCTCTTCTGGGAAGCAAAGTTTTTTGACCATCACCATTTGGCATCAAAAAGAGGTAAGATATTGAAAGTTAATAATATGAACTCCATTCATCATAAGAAAACTTTTATATTCAAACGAGAATTACTTTCCTACTCTCCATGCCATCCCTAAATCAACTGTCACTTCAAACAATAAGCCTTTATGTCCATCTATGGCCAGCATCGCCCATTAACAGCCATCCATCGATGAGCCGCGCCGTGACACCGGACGTCCAGACGATTCTATCGGTAGTGAAGTGTCATGGCGGCGATTAGTAGATTAGGCTTTTATTGGTAAATAAGTGTTGGGTACTTCCGGTTTATGAATTTTTGTGCTTTGGCGATCAACCAGTTGAGTTTTTGTGTTCTAGTGAAGGGTATTACCATAACAACACGCCTGTTTTCCCGAAAGGTTAGGCACAGATATCCTGTACCCTTATTGCGTAACACACGATCAATCACAATCTAAATCATTTTGAAGGATATTGCTAATCCATTGCTTCATATGTTCGAAAAATTGGTCTGCTCAACAATGTGAATAGCGCAATGAATGTTGTTGAACTGTTAAAATGAAAGCGATTGCTACAAATAGTATGTTTCGTAATGGTAATAACCTAATTACTATTGTATAGATTCAAGTTTTTCTAACTGAAGAGACAGCTGTGCTGCTGGTGAGTTTGTTGCGCCACTTCTTCTTCCCAGCTAAAGCACTAGGAAGTGGTGAAGAGTGGACGTTTTGGGGGTTGATTCTCAACCTAGTTTTAATAAATTACTTTTAATTTAACTTTATTTGATAGACTCCGGACTGCTCCTGAGAAATACCTGATGGACAAACCTAATAACACTTTTCCTGACCTGGGAGTCGAACCATTTGCATTAGATCAACGAGGCAGAAGTTAGGGATGTGTATTACAATTTGGAAGAGGAATCTTCCAAACTAAACTAGGACTAGTTGGTGCCACAGCACCGTTTTCTTTGGTCTTTATTTGGTTTTTGGTTTGATTGGAATCCTATCTCTATTTTTTAAACAGCCATAACAGTATTTTAATTTGGAGACAGTGTTTGAAATACAACTTAAATAAATTATAAATATAATAGTAAATTATATTAAATTACTTCGTCTGGAACGCAACGTCTTAACGGTGCACCGGTCATCTTTATTGAGATCATACTGAGATCGTTGTTATGTATAGTGAATCAATTTAATAATAATAATTAGGAAAGGAAAAATTCAAGATTGAGTTATCTTCTAATAACTACCTACATTAATGAATATCACGAAGTAAGGTCAGAATATTTTGCTGTTGAACTTATAAAAATACATTATTATTTAGTTTTAAATAAAATAATGGGACTTATTACTACTATTGTCTTGAAACTTGTCGCCATATGCAAAATATTGACGTAGTTACAATGTTAGTGAGTCATGTTCTCGTTGTTCTTGATACAAGGCACAGTGCTGGAAGTATTTCAAGTATTTTTCCTTGCAAAGGAAAATTGAGAACGCAGTATCTTGGGGCATTGAGGCAAAAGTGGTTTCAATCAGATTCAAAATATTTATAATTTATAACATAAATTCCTAACGGACCAGATGACTCCTTATCTTATTTTTTCTTTTTGGAATATTTACACGGTGTAATGTTTGCATGAACAAGCAGTGTTTTTTTTTTTAAACGGACGAATAATTTCTACGCTGTGCTGAATTGATGATAACCAACTTATTGGCGCGTGTTCGCTGACTTAAGTTAAATAATTTAATTAATGCTTTGTGTTTTGCAGTGTCAATTAGGTACTTGGCATACTTTTTTATAGAATCAAGTTCTTCTTACTGAACAGACAGCTGTGTTGATAAAGAGTTAGTTGCACTTCTTCTTCTTCCAGATAAAGAACTAGGAATGGGCTTTTTGGGGGACTGTTTTATGTAATTTTGACGCCCAAAAAGTGCTGATGCACAGCTTAGTTTAAATAAATGACTTTTTATTTTTTCCGTTTTTATTTCTATTCTTTTTATTTTTAACGTCTGCCTATAGCAGCGCTGGTCCACCAGGAAGGCAGGAACCATAAACAACCAACCTTATAAACAACAAAATAAAAATCTATTACACATTTACCACTTAAGGTAAAGCGACGTTTTTGCGCGGTACACCAAGGTTTATACAAACAGTACTTACGCACCATATTTGGAACCTGCGCGCGCGCTTCCTAGGCCCGATCTAGATAGGAACAAAAGGCGCATATCGTCGTATCTCAGAGATTAATTACCGGTTTTTATAACGCCATATGTTGTGCTAATATCGTCGTAAAAGTTTTGTTTTGGTAAATTGAGATAAAAATGTGGCGTTTAAGGCATTTATGCCCCAAATTATTTAGAAGAGGTTAAATAGTCGCAAGTCAAATTTGTAAGACTGATGTTAGTATATGATGAAATGACAGCGTTTTGCTCTACTAATGAGACGGCCACCAGCCGCTTTGTATAAATAAAACTGTTGTTTACCGCAAAAAATAACAATATTTTCTGGTTTAACAAGTCAGTCTCCAAGAAAGCTAGAAAAATCACTCTAAAGAGGCACAAAAGAAACTCTTAGCTTCTGAATTATAAACCCTGCCTGAGCTGAGGAGCTCTAGAACCAAAACTTCGACAAAATACGCATGCAAGATATTTATTTAAAATAATGTAGGTACTGTAAGCCATCTGTTCTTTTATGTTTTATTTATGTACTTAATAGACGCATGTGTTACAAAGCACTTACAATAATTATCTTATACAGGATACCATGAGGAAACCTGTAACAAGAAAACGTTGTTATTTTACATGTGTCACGCTTAATGGCGATAATAGATCATATTAACAACATAATAGTGTTAATGGAATTTATAAACTAGTTATTGACATAAAGATTAAAGTGTTTTTATAATAAATCTGAAAGGATACAGTTTCTTGAAGAAATAGTTAAATGTATAGTCTGAATACCGGACCGGATGAGCTTAAAGTTATTTATCAGGGGCAGTAAGAAAACTTAATATGAAGATCTGTGTCTCGATATTTTCATTTCTTTGCATACCTACCTATTATTGTATAAATATTCATGTTTTTTCTAACAGAACAGACAGCTGTGCTGCCGGGGAGATTGTTGCGCCACTTCTTCTTCCCAGCTAAAGCACTAGGATGTGGTGAAGGGCGGGCGTTTTGGGGGACTGTCTTATGTAATATGACGTTCGAAAAGTGCTGATTCTTAGCCTAATTTGAATGAATGACTTTTGGTTTTGATTTTGTTTTTGAGTACCAAACTCCGGCCTGAAACTGAGGTTTGCCAAAAAAATAAACCTGTTTAGTTTTGCCTGAATCACGACCAGAACCCCGGCCTTATATTTGGGAGACCAGTTTACGCACTAATCCACGTGAAAAAAGAAAAAAAGAAAGTCGCCAGATAGTTCACTCAACATGGCTAACAACAGGGCTACCAAATCTAGATTTGCTGCCGAAGCACATAGAAAGATCAGCAGCAAATACAGCGAGGAGCTTGCGCAGGAGTGTCTAGAATGGATCAACGCGATCATTGGCGAGCCTACCAACACCTCCGGGGACATGGACAATTTCTACGAAGTACTTAAGGACGGGACTATTTTCTGCAAGCTTGTCAATGACATTCAGCCAAACATGGTGAAGAAGGTGAACGTATCCAAGATGGCATTTAAGTGCATGGATAACATCAACGCATTCCTCGAGGCGGCCAAGGCACTGGGCGTGCCCGCACAAGAGACGTTCCTGACGTTCCCTCTGTTGTTATCTGCCTTCAGCCTCTTGGACCAAAGGAATCAGAGAAAAATATGCAAAACTTCTCAGAAGAACAGTTTAGGGCCGGTCGGTCAGGGAGTCATCTCACTGCAGAATGGCTCCAACAAGTGAGCTACCCAGAGCGGCATCAACTTCGGAAACACTAGGCACATGTAAACTCCAGTCTGACTAAGAAGACAGAACCACACGGTACGCCACCCCATGTGTGCTTTTGAGTCACTTTCTGAATGTCTAATTTCGAAGCTTTTTTTGTCGGTGTTCAGCGATTCGTGTCGTGGGGTTTCGTCAATGTGTTTCTGCCTTCAAACTGAATGTACACCCGATATTTATTGGATAGGGATGATGCGCATCAGGAATTCGTAAAGCAAACTTTGAATAATATTAAAGTTTATTAAAACTTCTATTTATTAATGTGTAAGAGTTTGTCGTCTATTTCTTTAGTGTCTATTAAACGTTTATAGAAAAATATTATGGGAAAATACTACAAAGTTGATAGCTTAAATAATGACAGTCAGATACCGAAGTGGTTTGCCGATTTGAGTACGGCATACAAAAAAAAACTCGAATCACTTAATCATAACCTCCTATGGAATCTTGTATATTGACAGGAATATTTATATTCAAGCCTGTATTACCATATAGGGTGGAAAGAATTGAATAACATTGGAAGCTGGCAACATTTTTTGCACCATATAGATCAAGAATTTAATAGAGTACAGCATTATATCATGTATTTATTAAGACGATATGTAATCGATCCAATCCTTTCCTTATGCTTATTCTGTAGTATCTAACATTAAAAGAAACCGTTCTGTCTTGTATTCCGTTCGTGCGCTTTAAACTCTTGGTCTAGTGGTCGCAATCGCTACTGCTGAGCATGAGGTCCTGGGTTCGATTCCTAGGTCGGGCAACGTGTTATTGGGTTTTTCTATCTGGAATTTCTCAGTAGCAGCCCGAAGTCTGGATTTGTGCCCGGTAGATGGCAATAGGCTCGCCCCCTATTACATGGGACTTAAACATAACTGGCGAAATGTGGGTGTACTATAGGTACACTTCTGCCCAACCCTTCGGGGAAACAATGCGTGATGTTATGTTGTGTTCTCTTGTCCTATATTTATTTCAAAAGCATTTATTTCAAATACACTTTGAATTGTCAAGCAGTCGATCAATTAGTCAGAAAGTTGAAGCTAGTTGCCCGTTCCAAAGCGTAGATGTATGTGGAGAAGAACGGGCAAGAAACTCCAAGGACACAAGGATTAGATCTGTAACACATGAACAACTCGGGATTTGAAAGATTACTGATTGTGTTATGTTTCTCTTTTTTTTAATTTTTTTCTTAAAAAAACTGGTTCTCCGTTATGAGTTTGTCATCTGAATTTCTTTAAGTAACACACATTTCACAAACACTATTTTACAACAATTGGTTGTTACACAGTCACCGAACACATTGTTTTGTTTTGAAATTCCATGTTAAAATTCATTACGTAATACGCCATCTAATTATTACGTAATTATTACCAGGTAGAACAAATAGAACAATAACAATCACAGTATGTCAAAACGTCAAACCTATTTTAAATGACAGCTGCGCGCACAGATTATCAAAGGCTAACGGCGCGTGAGCTTTCAATGCCCGGAATGTTACCATTTTTATAATTATTGTTTATTTTATTTTGTTGAACACTTATCTAGTTATTATGTGTACGTATTTTTATTTTTTATTTTCATCTTAGCGTTTGCTACACTGGTCGACGTCATTCAACGCCGGCTGTCGCTGAAAACCAGCGCTGGGGCTCTGTCTCGCATAGGGTCGTAGCATTAAGCTGAGCGATGGCCGTTTTGCGTGGATGTGACGCATATTTTCCCCCGATTTAAAAAAACTCTAAAACACATAAAGGACGTTACTTTAATTTATTTAACGATGCGTAAGGTACCGTCGTCGGCGACTTCAAAGCTGGCGGCATGCGGTATGTAACCACAAGAACGGTAGCTGCTCGGTGGTCACCGGTAGAGACGTATGTGTGAACGCACCGGAAACTTACTGGTTGGAAGTTATGTGAAATGTGCGTCTGTGCTTAGATGTGATAAACTTTAATAGGTAGGTGCATGATTAATAAAACAAAATTCTCTACAGTGATGCAAAATTCTGGGATGTCTGAATTGATTGAGTAGTCAATTCCATCATCCTGCCGCGTCAGTCCGTCTGAACGCGATAAACTGCAGAACGGAATTTCATATTGTTTTCACCAACGGATGGATTGATTCATGTGGAAGTTTAAGGTGTATAATTTATTAAGGTTGTAAATGGCTGAAATTATGACGATGGTTGTTGAAGAAGTACGAAAAAGTCATGATCATTGGGCGCTTTGCTGGCGTGCGCCGCGTTAACTAATTGCAGTTGGATGAAACGCACACAAATATACTTTATATTTTGGTTGTACGTTCCGGATATTATTTCCGTACAGTATTTCCTTTATTTGCATAAAATAAAATAAAACTTTAATTTAATCAACAACAAACAACGTTATTTTTGGAAACAGCTACATTACTCTACATACTCGCACGAACATAACCGATAAGTGGTTTATATCTCAACTCCTGCGCATGGCGGCGACTTCAAAGGCACACGCCGCAGTAGGCGACACTGCTGTAGGGATCGTGATTGCATACGAAGTTGATAAAGACTTAGGTACACTACAAGCTAGAATATAGCAGGAGGATATAAAAAGAACATAAGGAAGAATAAATCGTCAATTTTCCATCGTACAAAGGCCTCTCCAATTCTGCTCGACTCTTGGCAATTTTCCATAAATGGGCTTTAATATCAAGAGAATATGAAATAGCAGCATCCCTCTCTTAATTATGATCTATTGTGATCAGCAAAAGCGGTCATTGCGAGCCCTTCGATCGGTACTAATCAGCATTGGATATTTACGATTGGTTGAAAATTACATTCTTTATTACAAGTAATCATGTATTATTATATTCATTTATCATTGATGAATGACCGGATGCCACCGATTATTTAACAATATCAATAAGAAACCAATTCATTGACTATACTGCTGTCAATTTCATAGCAAGAAGCGAATACAATATCACTTTTTTTTTACTATACTATAAATTGATAAACAGCATTAAATTGATATTTATAAATTCAAATATTTTTAATTCAGATAAAAATCCATATAATGTTAGTAGTAGTATAACTTAGCTTAATGTTAGTATTACATAAAATTAATAACAATAAACAACTAATGAACCATTGAACTCTTCGTTCATTGGTTCACTAGTTAATTCGGGCAAGTGAGTCTGAACTCTAACCCACTTTCGCAACAGGGGAGAGTCCCATCGGTCTGAAAACACATTCACGATGCCATTGGAGGCAGAGCGCAAGCGCGCTATGACGGAGGCGCATCGCTTCCCCATGATCTCGGCGAACCCGTCGACGCACGCTTCCGCGAAGATCCCTGATGCGCTACATCGCCACGGCAACCCCAAAAGCATCCTGAATGCGTTATTGTACTGTACGCGCTGGTCGCTGTATGCCCGCTGGGTAAACTTGGTCCAACGGCTGCACGTGTAAAACGACTGGCAGTAGGCCTTAAAAAGCGTTTTCATAACAGAATCACTACAGCTTTGTGTAATCAGTACCGTACATGCTGGTCCACAGGTTTGCTTAAACCTATGGACCAGTGTGTACGGTGTATAGGTACGGTCTACTTAGTTATCAATAAAATTTTACCACTATGTATGGGATTTAGAATTCTAGCTTTGTGTGAAACAAGTTTAACTAGTGGTTGTGTTACCTTTCATGGCGCATTGCATTAACTCAACTCAACTTCAACCACTTCGTCAACTTTAAAGAGTTCGTGGTGCGAGTACCGAATTGTTTTCTTTCTCGTCCTGGAAGAAGACTTTTGGCCGCAGGACGTGGTGTTCCGTAGTTCTACTAACGTCTTATTTATTAAAGCAAGTTTTTTTTAGATATAGATATGTATGTTTAGGTTAAGGTCTTAATCTATGGGACTGTGTCGCTTGAAAATAAATGGATTTTAATTATGTTAATTTGGACGGCTCATTTGTGTTACATTTCACGTTACTTTAAATCCCTGCATCGTGTTGTTAACGAACCAAAGAAAACAAAATAAAGACGACACTGTCTATAATTTAATAAACGTATTGGTATATGTCAGGTTTCTAAAAAAGCAATGCCACCCACATTCTTCTTCACAATGTTGAGGAAAATCTGGTAGCTTAGAGTGGCCTACTAGCATTATCAATAGCTGATAATTCATTCTCAATTACACTATCTTAGAAAAAGTTATGTGCAAGTAGGTTATATTTACACTATACGATTAACAAACAAAAATAATGCAACACGATGAGTGAAATAAAAATCGTTATTTCGTGTATTTCAATTTAATTTTATAATTATGACTCTACGGAACGGCATGACGTCCTCGGTAAGTTCGCGGGTCGGGCAAAGTGTCATTGGGTTTTTCCACCCGGAATTTCAGCCCGGATTTGTGCCCGGTTGATGGTATAGAGGCATGAGGAACAGGGTGTAATGTTCACTCATCCTCTATTTAAAAGGGAGGATCCTCCGACCAGACGTGTGTCGTGTCCTGGTAAGCGACTATCCTATTGTAGGGACGTTGTAAATATGCTAGTTGCGCGGTAAACTATGCTTGCGCGATGCAGGATTTTGCGTGAAGTCAGAGTGATGCGTGGTATGCATGTGGCGGTGTAGATGCCGTCACGATGAAACGCCCCCTATTATATGGATTTAAACATGCCAGGCAAAATGTGGGTGTACACAATATATGGCCACGTCTGCCGAAACCTTCGAGGAGAACAAGCATGACTATGCTATGAGTCTACGGAACTTATAAAAAAATCTGAATTATTTATCCTGATACCTATGTAGTACATTGAAACCGGTAATACGACAAATGCCCATGTATAGCTGTAAAACAAGATTATCAAAGAACAAAGAAATAGTTCTTACTGGTTTCAAATAATATTTTATCAATGAAATTTACAAATAAATAGTTCTTATTGGTTTCAATAGTTATTTGTTTTACGTATGGGTAAAAGTGTTTTTGCCGTGAGTGCTTGGATTAAAACCGGAGCCTTCGCTAGCTCAGGTTCTAGAATTAGACCACGAGCGAAGCGAGTGGTTTAAAAGAAGAACCCTGAGATTTTCACCACACTACCTATTATTTCCAATTTTACTGGTTTTCTTTCTTTTTTGCAAGTTCCTCGTAGTGTGGTGAAAATTTATTATTATATTATGAAAATAGAAGTCTGACTAATTTTCTGGGTAACGTTACCAGTATGAGGTAAGTAGGTATAACCTTTTTTGTTGTCCTCATAACTATTCAGATTTTCAAACCAATAACTCGGCAGGATAACACAAGTATAAAAGTACAGGAAGGAAATTATCAATTTAGTATTGATTAGTAAAACGGCTACTATTCTTTTGTTTTTGTAACTCAAGGAAAACAAAAGAAATAATCCTGAGGGTGAAGACAAGTGACAATCGCTTTCAAAGCCTTACGTATTTCTACAACGACGTTCAACAGGATTGGCATAAGCTTTTCGTTGGCTTATAATTATGTCAATCCAATACATTATTGACCTTTTTACCATCGGCTATGACTGATAGAATGTCCCTTTGTAGGCCATCTGAATTAAATTCCACAAATCGCTAGGTTTTTTACCATAGTTAATACTTACATGTACGATATATCGCATAGTGTAACCAAGTCTCGTAGTATACGACATAGGAACACTTTCCACTGGTTACTTGCCGTGACTTATCTGAGATTTCTTTTAACAGCTGCCACTTGATACATTAGTCTAAACCTGTTGAGTAACATCACTCTTTTCAACGTCTCTTGGTAAACAGCGTTTTTACGAACATTAAAATTGTCTTTACGAGTTAATGACAGATCTATTAATCGATTTCAGAATAAATCTTCTATTGTTGTCTCTCCCTAAACTAAATGTTTTTAAGGAAAAAAGAGTTTTATGGTTCATTCTCCCACAGTTATTTTTCTCCTCATATCGCGACTGTCCATACGAAAACCACCACGACAGGTAAAAAAGGGGTGTTGGCTGTGTCGTGGACACGGCCGTGTGTTTTACGTGAATACGTGAACGTAACGAGTAGTATTTTCTGGTGTAATTATATTTTGGATGTAGATGATAGATATGTAGCTGCAACACCAAACTGTATCCCTGATTTTGCTGTGACATGTTTTTTGAATGGCATCCTACTATGACAGCGAATCTATAGACGTATTCACGTTTTTTTTTTTGACAACCAGCGTAATTGGTAGTGTGCCCTTTGGGAACGTTCATATGTATAATTGGCAGTAAATTAATGTTTAACCCAGTAACAGGGTTATGGAGATTATAGAGGCATTCGCTCCATGTAAAATAATGGTATTATACATTCAGTTAGATTGAAAGCCGTTGAGCTCGGCTTTCAGTTCGGAAAAGGATAGGCAGATAAATATTACAACATAACAACATCACGCCTTGTTTCCCCGAAGGGTTGGGCAGAGGCGTACCTATAGTACACCCACATTTCGCCAGTTATGTTTAAGTCCCATGTAATAGGGGGCGAGCCTATTGCCATCTACCGGGCACAAATCCAGACTTCGGGCTGCTACTGAGAAATTCCAGATAGAAAAACCCAATAACACGTTACCCGACCTGGGAAACGAACCCAGGACCTCATGCTCAGCAGAAGCGATTGCGACCACTAGACCAGAGAGAAATATTAAACATACTGTATTACATGTTATTTGAATATCCTCTTTTACTGAGCATGTTAATTCAACATTAAACAAGTGCCATCCTCGTACCCTTGGCGCCATATATCACTGAGAGCGATTGTCTCCGTGGCCCTGATGCAAGGTTTTGGCCTACTTGCCAACATGTGTTTAGTACTATTGAAATTACTCAGAAGGCTGATTTCTTACAAGTTACGAATGAGACCACAAATTCACTGGGGAAATTTGAATTTGTTTGCAAATCAGTGCTTTAATGTTGTCTAGGAGATCATATTAATATCCTCGATGAAAAGATCTATTCCCTACACACAAGATAAAAGATGTCAATTTTGTGAATTGGTTTGAGCAAAGCCTTTTACACGTCAAAACATATTTTTACAGTAGATGTTTCCTATCAAAGAAGAAGTGCCAAAATAGTGTCTGAGATGTGAGATGGTGACGTTGGCAAACGAACTAAGCAATTTCAAGTTTTCGTCTAGTGAAAGTGAATTTCGCAACATTACAACGATACATATAGGTACTCGACGTTTAGGTACACCAAGGTAGTTTAGAGTGAATCTTTTGTACCATATCTCCTTCGTGGTCGGTCTGGTCATACGCACTTGTTTCAATGATTAATGATATACGGCTATGTTTGAAGTATGTCCTTTTGGGGACGGGGATGGTTTTAGTGATCTTATTCGTATGGCTTTGCGCTCATTAATCAGGCTGTTACAGATGGTCATGGTTGCTGTTTTGGGATAACGATGTTTTTTTTCAATGAGTTGAAGGATAGTCTAGGATCACTCAAATCCAGACTGATGGGGACTTTTTAAATTCTTACAGGTTGCATGTTACATAGAAATAATTCATTTTTGCAAAAAATATATAACAGTTTTTTAACAAATAAAGATCTTAATGTTCTGCCTACCCTGTTATTTAAAGAAAGCGAAATAATGTGTTTCTCTTTCATTCTCCCCTTTCAGGTGTCACGTTATTATTCACTTACTTTATTCCTTGCTTATTTATGAAATTCAAGGACTACTGCTTAACTTAGTCATCAGTTTCGAGTAAAACTATAATTTCAACATGGTTCTTGGCGCCATCATATCTCAACTAAACTCAGGAGTTTAAGACGCTGTTATTAAACAAAATTATCTAAAAGATAAGGTCGCATGAGTTGATAATTAGATGCACATGGTATTTTCATTGTTAAGTTATAGTCGTCGTAATTGCAGCTACCGACAGTAAAAAAGTTCGATTCAATGGGATCTACTCTCTAAGTCCGTCAACGATGACACGGGTTCGTCCGTAAGTAGTGGATCGGTCAAACCAGAGTGAATTTTTTTTTTTTGGGACGGGCTAATACATAAAGGGAGTACAGACAACTTTCAGATCGAATTGTCATTCAATTATAGTTGGATAATCATCATAATATGTCCGTAAGTGATACGGAGTTAGCAACGCGTGTAACTTTGGTATTTGTGCTACGGGAATCGATCCCCAAAGTCGGACAGTGTTCTGTAGTGTTCCCATATAGAACATCCGTTTTTTTAAATAATGTTATGACCAATGTTCCACCCCCGCGGCATAAACAAGCGGGTGATATCTAGAGGTCACGTCTAAAGTGCAGAGGATCGTTGTTTATCAAGAAACCGTGGGTTAATCTTACATAATATTTGTCCCAAAATTACCGGAAGCTTAGTCTGTACGTATTATAAAAACTACAACACTGTATATTTGACAAATATATCAATATATTTAACACAATTTGAGGTTAGAACGCGGAACATCAGTCCGACCTTAGTCTGACGCCTTGAAGGCTGCATCACTTTAAATTTTGCATATCGTGTGCAAATATGTTCAGAATTATCGTATTTGAAGTTAAATAATGGGTTTTGAAGTATTGAAGTATTTTGAGTTGTTTTAAATTTCAGGTACATTTGCGTTCTTCCTTTCGTAATGGCACTGAAAGCGCACAGACAGTCTAAAATTATGTATCCTTTATTATTATTTTTGTAAAAACAGAAAGCATAAAATGTACGATTGCAAATTTTAAACCAGTTATTCGAGCAGTGTTAATAAGGGATTAAACGTAAAGATTAATTAGCCTTGTATTTGGATCACTTTGGGGTGCTGTTTCCATTTTGGTTTTAGAGCATCACACTGGCACCATTTAGGGCATATAGATTGCATTATGATATTATTAAGCAACTGTACCTTCACAAAAATGTAAGTCCCCTTCTGACTTGCTAATATCTATCCCACTAGGGGCAAATACTAGGTTGCTGACCCAAAAGTTTAGCCTTTAAGAACGAAAACCAAAAACTTCAATTCATCAAACCTCTGCTGTGCGCAATTCAATACACTTAACTCGGTTATCTGCATTTAAGTGCAGACAGTTAAGATTTCCGTTGCTATGACAAAATTTTATTATCGCCGTTGAAGTGGCTCTTTGCAGCCTGTGCAGAAGTAATGTGTTTTAGAATACAAATAGAGCTCTGAATTATTTAATTCAGAGCTCTATACTAGCTATTCGTGCCCGGCATAGCCCGAGGTGAATTTCATACCAAAATATCATACAAATATCCGACTTTCACGGTGGATTTTCCTTAGTACCTTAGGTAGTGTATTGCTTGCTTAAAAGTTTGATTAGAATAATTTTTCAGGGAAGAACTCAGATGCTTTTGGGGCATGGGGCTTGAGTCCTTTAGACCCCCCCCCTGGATCCCCCCTGCGTATCTATTATATTATAACCTACCGACAAGCCACAGTTCACATTCTTACATGTCCCTTGCACCTTATTAGATAACGCAATAAAACCATGACACAAGTTCATCGACCTCCCATGGCGTAACACGGGAGGAATCCCATAACGTTATGGGGACATTTCGGCCTTTAATGAGGACGATGTAAGTGAGGAATTTATATGGGGTAATAGAGGTAGATAGTAGACTCCTATGGTTGTATGGGATACTTTGTTTTATGTAGTTAGGTGTTGACTCATATCTACACTTTCTACTACACTACAAGTTAAGTAGGTACCTACTTGATAAGGTTATAAGTTAAAATTATGAGAGCTTTAACAGCTACTCATTAAATTTGAGTAATAAAGAAAACATTATACATGACTCATATTCAGGAGTACTCGAACCTCGACTGCATTACCTGTAAGCCCGGAGGTCAGAGGTGATACTTTTTCTTCGAGCTGGTTTAGCGGAATAAGGAGTTTCAATAGAATAAGAGGCCAGCTCATACTGGTTTTGCAACCACTCCGATTGCCCACCGGCATCGTCAGCGGGTTGTCATCGAGAACCCGTTGACGGCGCCGAAGTAGCGAGACATACATTTACCATGGCCGCGATTCCACCGCACACCTTCGGGACGTCACGTCGTTTGGTGCCGTTGACGTTGGCGGTTGACAAACAGTGTTAGGGTACTGTCTAGTTACGTTGGTATAACGCGTTACGTTAAGCGTATGCATTTTGGCAGAATGATTCCTTTAACGCTAAAGTTTGTCCACGGTAGATTGGTACATGTAGTTCAAAACTTCATAACTATTCAAAAATCTCCATAAAATCATTTCTATGCAAATTCAACCGTTTCCACAAACCGCCCTTTACATGTTGGTCCAAGTCGCGTCAAACTTTTATTCGTGAACCAGTAGGTCAACAACTGATTTCTCTCGTAGGCGGCAACTTTGTGTTCATCTCATTTGCATAGATTTGATGATCTCGGACTTCTTATGACATAGATATCGCCACTGTGCGTAGTGTCAAGGTTGAGTAGGTAATTAATATGCAATTTTGGGGTTGATTTATTAGATGTAAATAGCTTTTAGAATGGGTCAGTATTTTTGAAGTCCGTAGACATGAAGCAGTTAACTTTAAAACGCTAAACAAAAAGATTTTGTCGGGCATAGCTAAAGTTTTCGAAACAAGCGTTAAAAAGTAAACTTGGACCTAAGAAACCTTGGACTAGATTATACTAAACTAAACTACCTTATTCTAAATCTAAGTACTACTGTTTTCTTACTCAGATTTAACACTGTGTAGGGAAACAGCCATAAATATTTGTCATCATCATCATTTCATCCTAGCAACAACCTTCTATTAATTTCGTAAGTTCATGGCAAAAGAACAAGCCACCCCAGCCAGATAGGTCATAAGTGACGTAAGAAAATTGATTTCATCCGGAAGATGGCCAATGCAGCGGTGAACTGTAATCATCAAATCATCAAACGTGGCCATAATTGCGATATCCCCCTGAGATTTCTGTTGTAGCAGAGTGAGGGAGCATGCTATATTTAGCATTGGAACCAAGTATTTTCTTTAGTTGAACAAGGGAAAAGAGCTGAGGGGCAATTCCCGTAATTTCAAGAACGTTCACAGTGTGATCTCGGTCACAATCTGCCGCAAAATACCTATAATTTCCCCCAGTATTGACAAGTTTTTGACATTCGATTGCGACTACATTTGGAACGTTTTAATTACGAGAACTGGAGTTCTGGTATTAGACCACTCAATGCTATTGGTAGATTATAGTCGTTATTATGATCAACTAATTGGAGCACATAGAATTTTCCCAATAGATTTTCTTGGCACCAGACTTTCATCAGGGTCAGAGAGAGGTACGAAAACCAGAATACGAGCCTTTTTCAAAACTATCGCTACTTGTTATTAAAATCACCCACATCTTATAAACCACAAGCACACATATATCTTGGTACAAAGCGTAATTATGCATAACTTTCTGTCGACACAGTGAGTTACATCAAACATGGTTAACTTGAGTCAACTTACTGTTTGGAGACTTTGTTGGGTAAGCAGAAGTCTTAGTTATGAGTATCACTTAGTTTCAAGTACTTTTGAATGTAACCTAACGTTTTTTGTTACGTTACGTACTTAAAAAATAGTAAAAGTAAAAAAAATACTTGAAAAGTAATTTGCACATGGTTAGTAGCCGAGCTACTTGAGAGAATTAAGACTTCGTCTGTGCAAAACATCACGACTGTATTTCCCGAGAGGTTAGGCAGAGATAAATCTATAGCAAAATACCGCGAAGGGAACAATAAGTGGTTTAAAGCTAAAACGGAATGCAAATTAGAGATCGATCTTCCACATCGATCTTAAAATGCCTACCATAAACCAGTTCATGAAACGCTTATCGAAGCGCTTCTTTGACTGTGGCATTAAACACTCCAACCCCTTGATCTCAGCGGCCGCCCGCTACACTCCCTCCCGCATTAGCAGTATTCGCCGACCAAGGCATACTTTAATCGCCCCCGACGACGCCACTAGGGTAGTGGCGTCGTCGGGGGCGATTAAAGTACCTCCAGGAGAGTAGTAAGGCCACCAGCACACTACATAAGCCCAAAACCCGATCGCCGTCCTACCGTCCTCGCCGCCGAGGCCCGCCGCGACGCCCAAATACACGCCCCTCCCGACCCTTGCTCGAGCCAGCCCGCGCCGCTGAGCCTGTAGCTTTAAATTCGTCCCTAAATAATATCAATCCTGATCCAGCTAGTCACTTGCTGCCCTTTTCCAGCGACGCCCTAAGCCGAGGTTCGTACTCCACAGGGGGTGCCCTTAGCGTTGTCGCTTAGTTTTAGTTAGTATTTAAGTTTAAGTCCTGGCTGGAGGCCTTAATTTATTAGGGCAACCACAGGCAAGTCCGTTTAAGCAGACGACAACCTCATAGGTTGACCTGCGAGATGCCATACACAAAAAAAATAAAAAAACCAGTTTCATTGAATGCATTTCAATGAAACTGGATGTTGCTGCAGTAACGGTTTTTTTTTCAGGTCATATAATGCACCTATTTAGCTTATTGTTCTGTATGTTTCTAGTTCTGACTAATCTTAGAATTATGAAAAGTAGAATAGAATTTCACGATAAAGCAGCACATTTCCCAGAAAATACAATTAATTTTGGATGATGCTTTTTTTTAACCAAGCTCTAAGTCTACGTTGCCATTATCACCATGATCATGTCCGCGTTGCAGTATCCACACATTTTTATGAATTGGTCTGATAAATGGAAAGTTCCGATAAGAGCAAGAGCCTGCGAGATGCCATTCAAAAAAGAAAAAGAAAAAAAGAGATCGATCTTAAAGAAGTATAGGAAGACAACGTAAACGCGGGGAAGACGACGAAGTTGAGACAGCTGGTGCCCTGTGGGCTAGAGACGCAAATGGAGGAACCTGGGGAGGCCTAAGCGTCAAAGGACGCGCTGATTGACGGAGACTCCGAAGTGCAATAGTTATGTTTTGCTCAATTTATTTATATTGTAATTAGTTAATCAGTAAATAAAGGCTACTACATTACTACATTATTATTACGTTCCCATTATAGTAGTCCTACATTTCGGCAGTTATGTTAAAATTCTATGTTATAGGGGGCGAGCCTATTGCCGTACTCCGGGCTGCTACTGCGCAAGTACTATCACCGTTTTTATTTCTGCCACTTTTAAGCATTGCTGTGTAAAGTTTATGGTGTACTGATGACATCACAGGCATTAAACAAACTTTGAACTAAATTGTAGACTGTCTCTAGATGTCAGGCAAATTGCTATGCTGCTCCAAGCTGATGTGAAAAATCCGATGACAAGTCAGTCTATTTCATAGTGTGTATCTCTGATTGCCGAGATACGATAAAAGGAGCGTAGGCAGACCAGGTGGGTGGACGACCTACAGAAGATCACGAGCAAGACCTGGATGGGATTCACACATACCAGGAAAGCATGGCACAAAAGAGAGGACGAAAATACTCAGTAGTGGGTTAAACTAGGTCAATGATAATGATGATCTCTGATCTAGATTGTGAAATCATCAGATAATGTCTATCATAGGACCTCCTGTATGAAAGATAGTGCCAATTCGAACTAGTCCAAGTGCAAATAACTTTCATTCTCACCTAACAATCGCAACAAATAATTAATACAACCCGACCTCCGTCACCTCCCCCGCAACGATCCGTAAAACAAATGTTATTAGCACACAATTAACGGCAGCCCAAACACAGACAGACAGACAGACGCAATAACATACATTATACATGTGTAGTGCTCATGTGCCTACATCACATTTATTATTGTGTAATTACGGCAGGTGTTTATATCTGTTGGTTTGAGATGTCGAATTTCATGAAGTAGAAGTGAATCCTTCAACTTCCTCTTTCAGGAATCCTTGAGGTCGAGAGTTACTTAAAAGGACTTGCTCCATAAGCAACAGCGTTTAGAAAATTAGTTACATGGAGTATTTTAATGATTAAAGTTACTAAGTATTAAGTGTCAGTTTGTTTTCAAAAACTGTTAGACAACAGCACTCGAGTGAAGACTATGTACTAACTTTAACTTTATACTAACGCCATACATTGTCCTTACCGCGTGACAAGGACGGGAATAATCCCCTCCAAAAACTCTAAAGCGTGTAGCTGCTTCATCGATTTTATAGATTTTTTCGATTATCTCATTTTAATATGCCTTCTTTGGAATTATGTACTTACATTATTAATTGTTCGAACATTTCTTGTTATAGTCAACATCCCTATTACAGTCCTCAATAAATAAGTCATAAACCGTAACTAGCACCTTAACAAGCAAAGTCACAACCAAATCATAGTCCTTAATAACAATGCCACCATTAATTTATGTAGCTCGCAAAACTGCTCGCGCGCACACGCGTCGCTTTTGGCAGCCAATGAATGGGCTCGTTCAGCTTCCTTGATAGAAGATAATAATAGCAGCATATATGGAAAAGTATTATGTATAAACACATATGTGAACTTTTATGTATTGTTTGTCATCTGTCACTTGAGTTTTAGGTGAAGGATGAGTGTGTAGTTTGGTGTTGTTTTGGCAATCATTTTCTATTGCAATGTTTAATTTCATCGTTGTTAGTTAGAAATCTTATACAGCGTGTATCAGAAATGTGGGGCGGTGGAACAGTATACCGCCACATGCAAACTACGCACCCCAATGACGTCACGGAAAATCCTGCATCGCGCAAGCATAGTTTACCGCGCAAGTAGCATAGACATATACATCGTTGCTAACAAGACATCAATCGCCGTGCAGTTGCTCACCAGAGGCACCCTTCTGGACGGAGGATCCCCCTTTTCTATAGAGGATGAATGAACTTTACACCTTGTTACTCATGCTTCTATAGTGATGACCACGACGTGATGAACATCAGCGCAGCCTTCGTGCACCTACAAACGTTAGAGCGGCGAGTCCCACGGTAGCCAGCATCCACGGTTTCTATGGGATCCTGACCACCGCATGCAGCGTCAGCGCATATCTGGTCATCACCCTAAGCCTCTTCAGCAACCTTGGCACAGCACACTGCACTTACGGCCGTTCCACAAGCAGAGCCCTTAACCCACTTCTGGTCGACGCCAGCAGTCAGCCACAACCCGGCGCCGTACCACATCCGTCGCACTGAATGACTTTCTACATGGAACCAACATCGTATCGCGAAAACATAGCCGTCTCATACACTTGGGTCGTGTCAGTTTTGAAGTTTTGTATGGGGCAATTGTTTTTTTTTGTTATTACGATGATCACATAGAGAAAGTTGTTCAGTTTGATCGTCTCTACCACACCCTTCAATATTACCACACATTTCTGATACACACTGTATAGTTACCAATAAAGGGGACTACAGGGCCTAAGCGCAAGTTTTATAATGTCTTAAAGTATATGATCCACTGCAGTTCACAAAATCAGAAAAGTATATGATATTCTTCACGATATGTTCTAGTTAGATAGTGTGTTGAAAACATAATACAACTAATTTGATACGATAGAGAAAAACCACGAAGATTCCTCTTAAAATTTCTTTTAACGATTGAAAACGTAAAAGTGCTTTTTTTTGTGTCCAATTTGTGAATAGATGAGTGCTTAATTTTTTTGCAATAAGTCATTTATTGCAAAAAATTAAGCATTTGTCTACAGCGTTACCATCGCGCTTCTCTTTATTTTCTATGCCAAATAGGTTTACAGATGTAACTTCCTTGGCTGAATGCACAAACTGTGCGAAACCGGAAAAAAAAACAAAAAAAAACATTTACTTCCGTTTCACCAACCATAAAGCCCATGGTCTATTTATGGTCGTTGTTCCATGAACATAAATTGTAACATTATTGATTCAAATTAGTTGGCGTAGCATACTTTGTAAGTTAACTTATGTACTATTTATTCGACTTCTGAAAACATGTGTATCACAGGATGGCGATTTATAAACATAGATAATGATTCTATGAAACACTATGCTTACATGAGTAAAACTGTAATTGAACCTTCAGGTATCAAATTATAAATATGATGTTAACGCAAAATTGCTGTGAAAACATTGATTATTTATAAGAAATAGTGTAAATAGTTTTCCGTTCTCTTATCAATAATTGCTAAAAATAGCTAATATTATCATTTATCAATATGATTAATGAGACAATCACACATACCTACAAAAAATACACAAACAACAGTTTTATGTTATGCCACATCAGTTAGTTATGTTTATTTTTTTGGTTTTCATAAAAAAGGATATATCTATCTACAAAGTGACGTATCACACGGTCGGTAAACACAGTAGCAAAGGACAATCTCGCATTATTTACGATTCTACTTAAATTACTGCTTAAATCACTTACAAAAACGTATTCCATTTTAAAGTAGCATTCAGTAGCAAGCCTTGCCACTTATCTATGACTAAATAGCATAGAATAGAAAGCGAGACAATGCAAGGGCGCGTCACTTTTCTATTATACCATACTGAACGCATCGTGCGTCCAAACGTACCTAATGCGTTTTTAAATCGCTCCTGTGGACACGCCTTTATATAACCTAGGGTTGGTGAAAGTTGGTTTTATAATTGACTTAATAGGATTACTTAGGGTTTCAGTGTTTGTGTCTTGAATTTAGATTAAAGTAAAGTTATGGCTGTCATTGACAGTTGTGAATGTGTCATCAGATTTTATTACGGTGAAGCCCGAAACCTTCCCTGGGTTATCATTTTGAACGGAATGTACGTAAGTTCATCTTTTCCCTCTTAACTTCTAAACTACTTATCATAATTTGACAAATGAGGTATTATTGGAAGCGTCTTGATCGTCCGCTAGTTATATGCTTTAAGACGTCACATTAAATATAAAATGGCGCCCTCTAGAGATCGTAAAGTCATGAACTAAAAAAACTGTCTTGATATCTCCTGAAACATTTTCTTGTTTCGTACTTTTTAGAGCTTGATTTTTCAGTTTGAATTTGATGCCAAATGGTTATCAAAGAAAACCAGATATGATCTCGAATAGTAGGAACTAGAGAAGATCTATCAAACTTCAAAATATTGATACCTACAGATACAATAGACCAGTCTCCTAACGATATCTCATTACCACTTTCTCAGCTTCCTGCATATCCATGTAATCAATCAACCTACACACTCACGGACAGCCCTGCAGCTGAGGCGTGACACACACGACAATACTTCCTGCGACAATCCACAGTCGATGGTAATTCAATACGTTTGTGCCGACACTTCCTTTTATCACGGCGCTGATTGTGGTCGGTGATAATCCAAAAAAGAGCTGGTGACGTCATTCATAGGCATTCTTTTGTGTATCTGTCAGTTTTGTTTATTTTTTTAAGGTTATGGTTGGATAGATTTCATAAAAGAAGTGTTGGCGTTTTTTTGTTTGTGACTTGTGAGGCGGTTCGATTGTATTTGTGTCTTGGGCTGTCCTGATGGAATGATATAGGTAACGATTTATTTAAAAAAGACACGTGACTAGGCTATTAATTTAAAGAGGGCTAAATTGAACAGAGAATATAGGGAGTTTTTAACATCAAGAAGCTTTATGATTTAAATCTTCTTGATGTTAAAAACGCTCTCTGACCTATCATTGGGCACTATTGGGAACTATTTTCAGATGAGAATGCTTTATCAATATCGTCGTCATCGTTCTGCCGAAAAAATGTGTTCACTGCTGGCCTTCCCCTAGCCGCATAGACCGGTCGGGTACCATATGGTCAAATGGTCTCATAATCAGCCTATAACATCCCCACTGCTGGGACAAAGGCCTCGTCTTTGTGAGTGGGCCGTTATTCACTACGCGGGCCGTCACATGTTTTCGAAGTTTTATTTCTGGGACAGTTTTCTCCCGATGTTTTCCTTAACTGTTATGAGAGCAGTGTGGTGCAAGTAAAGCGCCTGTCTGGTTTCGAACTCGAATTCGTAAGTCGCCGCCGTTACCACTGAGCCACCATTGCTCTAAATAATCTACAGGTCTCTTATCCAGCAAATTTCCCAGACCTTCATCAGGTTTTCGCTCCACCGATTTTTTATATAAATACTCGTAAGCAGAAAACCAGACTCCGGGCTGCTACTGAGAATATCATAAGACATTCACACTGTCTAACCCAAACACCAACCTGGCGACCTCATGCGCAGCACCCACACTTGCGACGACAAAACCAATGAAACAGTCAATCATACAGTATGATGTCTGTTTATACAGGGGGTTTGTGAAAGTGAGCTGTGTTGTCTTACGACCCGCTGGCCTAAGACCTTAGTGTTTGTTCACGTGCCTAGAGAAACTAGCTTCGTTGACATGTGATGGCCTCCGGAAACCTAGGTTTGAGAGGTCTTCATAATAGTATCCTGTTGATATTGTTTGTTTCTATGATCTGAGTTTACTCATTTATAGAAATATTCTTGGCTTCTTTGGTTTAAAGGCCGCTTTCGTAATACCAGAAGTCATACTTAGCGTGAAGTTCCGGGACCACTACTCCAACGAGGTATACCTATTGGAGATAAGTTATGAAACAAGAAGACTTCAAAATATAATTACAAGTAGCTACCTACCAACATAATGAGGAGTCATACTAATTAAAAGATCCCGATTTGGAATATAATATATACACTCAAATAAACTGCTGTTTTCACTCTCCAATATTATCTATCCTTTTGAATAAATTCAACTAACTTTACAATACACCCACAGCATAATCTTGAAGTACCATGTCATACCAATCATCAAATTAAAAACCGAAAAATTACAACAAAAAAACTCCTTGAAACTCACTTAACGTCATGTAAATCGTCAGTTATCCATCTCAAACGTCAATCGATATTATTCTAAACATACTTTCACTGACCAATAGTTTAGTGACATTAGGCCCGCTACTACGTCGGCCAAATATCTACTCCCGCGCACCGCACCGTGAGAATTGGCAGGTGTTTAGGTTGAGCACAGAGTAGAGAGCAAGTGGAGTTATAATGCTCGGGAAAGTCATAGCTATTGGCAGTGAATAGGTGGAATAACGGCGGGACGAGCGTGACGTATACAGACAGGATTGGTCCACACTAGCTCAAGACAGAGAAGAGTGGAAAGAAGAAAGGGAGGCCTTTGCCCTGCAGTGGGACGAAATTAGCTAAACATAATAAATAAATATAAGCCAAATCAAGGAATTAATACGAGTTCCACCAAAAAACAACGATTTACACAAAGCCAAATTATAATATTTTGAGCTCACAGGTGCAAAGGACCTATGGGGGCTGTCTTGTCATTGGTGAAATAAAATATTCTCGCTCCTATTCCATGGTACTTAAATGTTTATGTGTGTAATAGGATTGGATATTAGCATAAGGCTGAAATCACGTAAGAATAGTGACCGTTTTTTCAACATTATCTAGTGGAATCTGGCGGAAAATTTTGATGCCAGATCTAGCACTATTTTCATATATATAGCACTGAAATCTAACTATTCGAGCTAAAGAATTGGGATTTAACGATGAAAATATTGACACGGTGGCATGGAATTCAATTCTTCAGGGGGATGATGATGGTAATGATACAGTGAAGCTTTGGACTCAAGTCTCCAGGTACAAAAATGTGGCTGGGATGAATGCCTTTCAAGAATTAGTGGACTTGGCTATCACCGTGCTGTCGCTTCCACACTCAAATGCCGAAGTAGAGAGAATCTTTAGCGTTATGAACAAAGTCAAAAGTAAGCTACGTAACCGGATGTCAGCTGAAGCAGTGAACTCAATTTTAATTATACGTCATCAATTCTTAAGCGAAGCTGCCACACGTATGTTACCTGAAAATATCCTAGACAAAATTACCAAAACTGTGAAAAAAGGAACAGCAGCTGGTGTAGGCTCATCATCGGAATCTGGGAGTGATGATGACCATGAAGAAGTAGTGGAATTGTTTAATTTATTTGATTTTTAATACTTATTGTTAGTTGAATAAACGAAAAACTCTATATTTTTTCTAATTTCCAGTGAAATTGAGAACAAAACTTAGCGGAATTTAGTGGATTTTAGAAATGGGATTATCTCCAAATATAGCGCAATTTTGATAAGGATTTAGTGCATATTTTTTTCTTTATACGGCAACACTGATTGGCCGTTGTCGTCTTAAGGTCGTCGTCCCACCTTCGCATCGGACGTCCTCTCTTCCTTTTACCTTCTCTTGGGTACCATTCAACATTATAAAGAGACAAAATACACGTATGAGCACTCCATGCGTTACTTTTCCTTACTCTTAAGCAACGTTAAGTAATATTAACGTAATTACGTAAACGGTATTGCGAGTAAGACGAATTGTTTGAGAAAATTTGTCGATTTGGTACGCCTTAACCCGCGCCTCAGTTTTGTATGTGTTTTGTTGTTTTGCGGTGTCTCTACGTGCTACTTTACTTCTAATGTAATTTTTGTGTTACAGCGGTCGGTTCTTTAGTTGTTTTGGTCATTGGTTGGTTTAACGGAAACGCACAGTAGGGCTTCTGAGTATATCTTAGACATTACTGACATCGGTAAAATAAAAACATCATGAGGACCTGGACTTATTTATAGTTAATGATAAATGACTTTATTTCTGTTAGTAGTTTTGTACAAAACGCGTTTTTACAAGTCAATTATATTTAAAACTAGATAAGGTCGGCGTTTCCTAACTACTCTGAGAAGAAAGGCCGAAATAAACTCAGAGGTCAGTCTCTTTTAAAGTCCAGACATAATCTTGGTCAGTTCATAAATAAGAAGACCATGTGTCTTTTGAGGAAAGAACCACACAGATTAAGTAGACCTATCCACTATTTCCAGGATATAATTGAATGCATAACTGGTATTGCATATTAATCGTAGTCAATATTAATGATCTGACTGATCTTTTATTAAGATCTTAATAAAAGCGATGTACGGGATAATGAATGAATGGAGTATATCAGACATGATGATGTCTGATATACTGCCTCGTTGGTCTAGTGGTCGCATTCGCTACTGCTTAGCATGAGGTCCTGGGTTCGATTCCCAGGTCGGGCAACGTGTTATTGGGTTTTTCTAACTGGAATATCTCAGTAGCAGCCCGGAGTCTGGATATGTGCCCGATAGATGGCAATAGGATCGCCCCCTATTACATGGGACTTAAACATAACTGGCGAAATGTGGGTGTACTATTGGTACACCTCTGCCCAACCCTTCGGGGAAACAAGACGTGATGTTATGTTTTATATTACAGGTTTTCCCGTAAGTCGATGTCAAGCCGGAATCGGGTGATAGGTCAAGTTATAATAGTTAACAGAAAAATATAAAACAGCAGCAATGCAGCTGAATGTAGAGAAATCAATTGATAGTTTAAAACCACTTGCACGTTTCAACTATTTCCTTTTAGCTCATCACTCCATTGTCAGGTCAAGTGTCCATTTTGGTCCGGACCCGGCGAGTGCTCTTTTTATTTTATTCTTAACCTTCACTTTCAACCATAACCAACACCAAATACCACCATTACATGGCCTTGACAAAAACCTCAACTTTCCATTGCGCAAGAGCACCCTTATACGTCCACTATAAAGGCACTCACACACCGACGGTGATTGTTCGCGCCTTATACAGTATCGAAAGCTATACTTGTTACTTTAGATACGACGCTGCGATAAAAAATAATGGTTTATGAATATGGTGTTCAAATTGTAGGGTTAAGAAGATCGGTTATTATTATGTACATACGAGTACCACCTGTCATTATTATACAGTGATGATGAACAGCGTCGGAATGTGTTTAGTAAAAGTTTCATGCGTACATAGTTTGAGCAACAAGCAAGGCTGTTGGTCGGGAGTTTTTTATGGCTATTAAGATATGTCCAAATTAATTTGACAACGTGATTAAAATATTTTTTATTAATTTGTGGTCTACGCGTAGCCATGAGCTTTTCTAATACCAATTTTGTTTTTCAGCGTTCCATTGTATTGATAAAGAGCACAATATTTTTTCAAGGTTTCTCGCATAGGATTTAAATTTATGATCGAAGTCATAATAATAGTGCTCCGGACCGAATTTCGGCCATTGCGACCAATCTCAGCGGAGACTAGACTTCGGCGTGGGAGATGTTATAGTGCACAAGTGTGTGCAGGCACAGTTGCACCTACTCTTCCCTCACTCTCATAGTCCGATAAAACGGCAATCGCGACACGACCGGAAGAAGATTGCCCGACCTGGGAATCGAACCTGGAACCCCACACTCAGCAGGCGCGCTTGCGACCACGAGACCAATGGCAACGGGGCAGTACCAAGATATACGATGTATATTAAAGGATACTGTTTATTAAGAGTCACTAATTAGTATTTAAATAGAAGAAGTTAGTCAAATACAGTTCACATTTGTGCAATATGATACCTAATACATTAAATAAATCTTAGCCTCTCTTAATCCAACTCACCACAAACCAACACTCCTCATTCTAATTTGTTTTAATTAATTAAAACAAAAAAAAGAATTATAAAAAGAAAAATACAGAATGATGCTTTTTTTGTTTTGTTTTGTATTCAATAAAAAACATGAGGATATAAGACGGCATTATTAAGACCTTTATTTCCCTCATAAGGAAAGGCCTAGACAAATTACCCAGGTACAAATATTGTACCTTTTTCCAACGACTTTCAGTTAAAAGCTTATTATTCGCATCATATCGCCTCGCCATTCATTGTATCGACAGCCTGACAAACTATTGTTATTATTAAGTATGCACATAATTTAAAAGACTTTAACTGTGCAACCATTAAATCAGACCCATGTATTGTAATAATTTTCAAACATACTCATTCGTAGGACGGGTCAAGTTATGCTGGAGACAAACCAATATAAGAAGACCTCTCGTAGTCAACTATTTGGTGATGATGAGGGAAAAATATGCTGGTTTTGTTTTTCATTATGTAATGATGTTTCTAAGTTGTTTATATACAAGTCACGATCCTCATGCCTTGAAACCTTCCTGGCTTCACATTATTGATATTGTTAAAGGGAATAACGATTCTTAACAATTTCTGTGTAGAAACTCCGACTTGACTGAGTTCCGGAAACAGTAGATACAGCTGGTCTATTTAATTGTTGATTGCCACGTGTAATTCGATTGTTTCAGCTAAATAAACAGTATTAAGTCTTCCATTTAACCGATAATTAAGTTTAAGGAAGCAAACAGTGTCTATGGAGTTTCCTGTGTTGCTGCTGAACCCAACTTTAAAATAAATATTACTTACCGTTATGCTTATCTTTGGCCATCAAGTTCAGCCTAAAACGACATTGATTTGCTTCCAAAGCCACCTCATAACACCATTTATTATTTGCGTTTTCTTTCTTTCATCATCATCATCCACAGCCCTTCATTGTTTCAGCTGACAGACTTCCACTGCTGAACATAGAAATCCTCCAAGCGTCGTCACAAAGACCAGCACCCTAATTGCGTAACACATTTTCGTAAACGATTACGACTAATCTGTTTGATCTTGACGGTTCAAGAACATTCATTGCGTTCTTTATATTGTTGAGCAGAATTTTTATCGAACTTAAGAAGCAATGGATTAGCAATCTGTTTCAAAAGGATTCAGATTCCGATTGATTGTGCATCTGCCACACGAGATTGTATCTTTATTCAGATACTGGTACCATAAGCAGCTGAATAGTGTCAGATGGGCGGGTGCGCAGTCGGACGTGTACGGGTTGGATTGCGGAGTGAGGCAGGGGGGGTTATCCTCGCCTCGCCTCTTCAACCTGTATATGAACCGGCTGATCGGTGAGCTCAGCAGCACTAATATTGGGTGTTCTATAGATGGGGTCTGTATAAACAACATCAGCTACGCGGATGATATGGTGCTGCTGAGCCCATCGGTCGGTGTGTGTTACGTAAACTTCTGCGCTTATGTGAGTCATATGCGGAGGCCCATGGGCTCAGGTACAACGCTAAAAAGAGTGAGTTTATGATTTTTAAAGCTGGTACCAAAAGCTACTCATCTGTACCTCCTGTCACTCTCTGCGGCATTGCTTTAACCAGGGTCAATCAATTCAAGTATTTGGGCCACTGGGTCTCCGATGACCTGTGTGACAATCAGGATATTGAGAGGGAGCGCAGGGCGTTGTCTGTTCGGTGTAATATGTTGGCTCGCAGGTTCGCACGATGTACTAGACCAGTAAAGGTGACTTTATTTAAGGCATATTGTCAGTCGTTTTACACGTGCAGCCTGTGGATCAACTTTACGCAGCGGGCGTACAGCGCACTGCGCGTGCAGTACAACAATGCGTTCAGGATGCTGTTAGGGTTCCCGCGGTGTTGTAGTGCCTCGACTATGTTTGCTGAGGCGCGGACTGATGATTTTTTCGCGATAATAAGAAAACGGAGCGCTTCGCTACTAAGTCGCCTACAAAACAGCTCGAACGGCGTCCTGAAGGTATTGTCCGAGCGGTGGGATATGCCCCTGTTGCAGAGGTGGATGCAGCTTCATAGTAGCGCCTCACCTCGTATTACGTAAATATTGTTGTGTTGTGTGTTTTATTTTATTAGTTTTGAATGACATGTGTGTATGTATTTTAATTTAATTTGTTTTTGACATTCGCATTTATTATAAATTTGATGTGATTTTAATGACATGTTTGTGTAAATTCATTTTATTTGATTCGAATGTTTGAGTATAATTTTATTGTGTGTGTGATTTCTATTTATTTTTATTATGTTTTAATGTACCCCAAATGGACTTTGTCTGAAAATAAATGAATATTATTACGCAATTAGGGTGCAGTTCCGCATCCAGCGGATTTCCGCGACCCATTTTTCGACAGGTCTCTTTTGTTTTTTTCCAATCAACATTATCCTTAATATAGGTAAAAGCTCTACCCATTCAATTCTACAAAACAAAAAAATAAAAAAATAGAAAAAAACAACACTGTCTTAATATTATGTTACCGTGATCGCTGCTTCAGAGTCATAATTCCTCTGCCTCCTTCAATATTACACACTTTTTTGCAACACATTGATAACCGATTTTATTTTGACACTTAAATATTAGCCATATCACTATCACTAGATCATTAGCACAAAAAAACACTTTCCTTAAGTTGAACTTTAAATAAATAAATAATATATCACAAAGTACCGCAAAACTTTAGAGCTGCAAGAATTAATTGGATGTCCTGCACTTTTGCAGTTCACGTAAGTACGTTTCCAGATGCGGCAAAATACTGAACATTTTCAGTTTCAAGATAATGAAAAGGTAATCTACAGGACTAAATTAATTCCTATCTTGATGACGCGTGTGACTGATAGCAGATTAGTGATAATGTGATAACAGACGACCTTCCCAGGCATTTTTTGTGAAATTGATATGATTTCGAAAGTGATACTTATTTTGTTTTTGGCTAATTATATATTTTATCATCCGTACTGCAGACTTATCACATGATTTGTCGCATTTTTCGACTTATGTATCATGCAAAACACCTAGGGTATTTTTAATGATCAAACTACAGCTATGGCACGAGGTGATTTTATTCATCTGTAGATTGATTAATGTATCTTTCAATTGAATGGTTTTCGTTTGACCTTTGTGGGCATCAATATTGAGTTCGTTGTTCAGAAAAACTAATACTTAAAATAACACTAGCTGTTGTTCGCGACTCCGTCTGCGATCCAGGATGAAAAGCAGTGAATGTCTTTACCCAGGTCATTGTATACCTGTGTGTCAAATTTCATCCAAATCCGTTCAGCCGTTTTGGCGTAAAAGTGTAACAAACAAACAAACTTACTTTCACATTTATAATATTAGTTAGGTGATCTAATTTAAAGTACTATTTTAAAAATAACAATACTGTAGGTTCAGTGGGTACTTATGTATGACGTATAAGGAAAACGAAATATAATCTAGCCTTTTAGCTTTAATATTGTTTTATCAATGTTGTTACAGTTTTCTATCGGTCATAGGCAATAAGAAGTGTTAAGATAACTGCTCATATATTAACCTCAACAAATTCACGTACCTATAAATATAACGACATTATCAATCAAAGGGATTACAAATGATAAATGATAAATGATAAATGATAAATGATTTTATTTCTGTAAATAGGTTTGTACAAACACTTTTACACGTCAATCATATTTTAAAAACTAGGTGAGATCGGCATTTCCTATCTGACTACTCTGAGAAGAAACGCCGAAACAAACTCAGAGGTCACAGTCTCTTTTAAAGTCCAGACATAATCTTGGTCAGGTCATGTGAAGACCATGTGGATTGATATCTGAAATGGTCTTTCGAGGAAAGAACCACACAGAATGAGTGGACCTGTCCAGTCAGTGTACGCATTTGTCAGTTGTCATGCAGCTCAACACAGAACTAAAGGAGCTAAACGATTCGACGAACATTACCAAAGAAAGGACATTTGGGTAGGCCGCATAAATTACTCAAACTGCCAGACCATGATTAAAACTAATAATTAAAAAAAAAATGCATTAAAAAAACAACAAATCCACAATGTCTTCACATTCACAATAATTAAAATAGTATAATCCTTTACAAAGTAAATGGCATTGCATATATAAAGTGCATCAATGTCAAAGTGTAAATAAAATATTAAAATAATCTTGGTCATATCATATGAGGACTATGTAGACTGGTGTCTGAAATGGTCTTTTGAGGAAAGAACCACACGGATTTGAGTGGACCTGTCCAGTCAGTGCACGCATTTGTCAATCATCGTGCAGCTCAACTCAGAACTAAGGAGCTCAACGACTCGACGAACAATACAAAAGAAAGGACACTTGGGGAGGCCGCGTAAAGTACTCAAACAGCCAGACCATCATCACTAAAAGAAGAGGAAAAAAAAAAACGGAAAGACCCACACAGTCCGCACATTCACAAAAATCAAAACAATATTATACTTTATACAGTAAATATATACATGTCATTGTTTAGATAAAAGGTAAAAGAAAAAGAAAAAAAGTAAAAATAGCAAATTACACATCAATTATGTCTGTGTAAACTTATTGGAGCAGCTCAATCCCAAGCCTTCTTGTCCTCAATATACTCCTTGACAGTATAATAGGCTTTCTGGCATAATTTCCGCTTTATAAAAGTTTTAAATTTATTAAGGCTTAGTTCTTGAATGTGGCTAGGAAGTTTATTATAAAAACGTATACATTGACATTTAAACGAGCCACCTATTTTCTTGAGCCTGGTAGTGGGAACAACAAATTTGTGTTTATTCCTAGTATTTTTGTCATGGAAATCACTGTATTTTTTAAACAGATTAATATTTTTATGTGCATATAAAAGATTTTCATAAATGTACTGAGAAGGCACAGTCATTATATTAATCTCTTTAAATTTGTCTCTGAGGGAGTGTCTGTCTGTCAAAAGAATGTGTTTTCGCCGATAGTGTATATTGCAACTATCATTGGCAAAACAGGTATTTTAAATTATACTTGCTTACATAAATAACGTAGATAATAAAAAAAATAAGGACCTACACAAGTCCTGTGCTATTCAAAGATGATTTTAGTGCCACAACACATCAACTCAAGACGCTTTTAAGCCCTGCGGGGAAGTTGCGTAAGACATCAAATTGCTTTCATTTTGACAGTTCATCAACACTCATTGCGTTATTTACGTTCTTGAGCAGATAATTATTTTTAGTACTGATTAGTTGTGGTATTCAGACACATATGAAAAATATTACGAATATTCAAAAAAACAAAAGTCTGAAACGTTACGCATGTTTGTCGATTCTAATTCTTCTTCTTTCATTTCAAACGAACGAAAACGGGTGTAACAAAAATACGATTAAAAGTTCCCACAAACAGGTGCGACGGAAAGACACCGATCGTCGCGGGACACGCGGTGCGTATGTGTCGCGCGCGTCAGTTTGTATGAGCCTTATGAGCCTTAACGAAGCCAAGAGTCTCTTATTCTCGCCTTTAGTGATTATTATTGAGATGGTTGCAGAGATACTAAACGTCAATGTCCAACTTTTTCTGGCGTTTTTTTACGACATCAAGTTGTTGTTGCTGTAACTTAACATGAATACTCCCTGTTCCGAATTTTCACACCAAAAGTCGTTTCCTAGCATTTTTTTTAAATTACTGATATAGTTACCCACAATAATCAAATCAAATCAAAATATTTTATTTCACGTAAACCTACATGGGCACTTATGAAACGTCAGAATCTAGGTGCACGGTTCCAATTGGTAGTTTCCTATGGAGAAGAGCCGGCAAGAAACTTTATGGTTACTCTTTTAAAAATATTTGTGTTTTACAATGCTTTCAAATTACAGTGTTAATAGGTATGGGAGGACAGTGTAGGCCTGTCAACAAGTACCATATGTTTAACAAATAGACTATGGTCTATAAATGTACAATCTACAAGGCCTGCAACGTTCTCACATTTACAAAATATAAAATAATGTAATAAAGTAAAATAAAAAACTAATTTAAACCAAAAGCCAATAATGGAGAGTCTGCTCTGTCTCGCATAGGGTCGTAGCATTAAGCTGAGCGATGGCCGTTTTGCGTGGATGTGACGCATATTGTTCCCTTTGGTGTTTGTGTTCGATCACTGCGTCATGTTTACCGCAAATAAACGTTTTTTTTTTCTTTCTTTCTTTCTTAAATTAGAGTAGGTAAGGACTAAAGTCCGATTCAAAGTTCCGTGTAGATTAGTGCTCCATAGCTTGGCGTACGTGAGAGACGGACCATGAGCAATCCATGAATCAATCTTATCGATATCGATAAGGCATAACAGAAATGTCATGTTAGTGTGAGTCAGGCTTTCAGCTGGTGGCTTTCGTTTCTTTTCTTTTCAGTAGATTGAATAACTAACAGTGTTAATGAATAATGAGTGTTAATGATAAATAAGTGATTGAATTAAGCAATTCGATTTAGTTATTGCGTAAGCTTTTCATTTAAGAAGCTCTTATCACACGCGGAAATAACAAAACAATTTTTTTTCTGTTAGTGAAGTGGATTTACGTGAGGGAAACTGAGTGAGAATTTATATTTCCTGTATTTTAGGTAAGTTTTAATGCCTGTCAGTTTTGTTGCGTGGCTACAGTTCAATGAATCTGTATGAAGATGTTCCCATTACCCTTCTTATCCAATCAATGCCTTAGCTTACGATAATCAGCCTATAATGTTCCCAGTGCTGGGATACAGGCCCTCTTCGAGATGTAGTGGGCTATAATCAACCACGCGGGCACAGTGCGGATTGGTAGATGTCACACATGTCTTCGAATTTTGGTTCTAGGACATGTCGATTTCCTCACGATGTTTTCCTTCACAGTTTCGAGAGCAGTGGTGATGAAATAATTTACCAAAGCTGATGAACTATTAACAATGACTGTATACCTAACATTAAATGACATTGACCCCACAGTACCAGGTAACCCTTCTATCCTCTGCCATTTCATAACAAAACAAGTCATACCTTCTTCAGATCGAAGCTTACCGGTTAAAAGTTTAATCAGGAGCACTTAATCGTACCTTGCCCATAATAGTGCCACTATGGACCAAATACAAATATAGTTAGTCGGTCAACTCGCGCGCATCACGGGTTCAATGCCCGCCGCATGTATTGACTTGGTTATGCGAAGATGAGACAGCTGCGTGTGCGCTGTTCGCACAAATTCGTCCTTTTGACGAACCTTGGCCTAGTATGTTTTAGTTTTTGTGACTGTTGAGCAAATTTACGTGATTGCGCATAAATTGTTGCTTCGTAAAATTGTTGTTTTAAAGTTAGTTAAACTTTAATTATTGTACCTATTTAGTCAGTAGGTACTTCCAATACATAATATTATAAATTGAAGTCGCTTTTCGTCTGTTTCTGTGACCGCGTTGTCCTTCTCATCATCATTTAGAAAATATATTCTGGAAGGCTGGACACGCTACGCGAATCGCGCGCGACACTAAGGCACCGCTCGCCGCATGATGTGTCGCGCCTGTTTCAAGGAGCCTTTATGTGTTAATTACATTAAAACAACTTTAAAATCTGGATTTTTTGCGCAGTCGTAAAAACGTGCGAAGCAGAGACGAGTCGCTAGTTATGTTTAAACAAACATAATATCGTCAGTATTAAAATACGAGTTACAGCTTATCAAAGGATAACGGCGCGTGAGCATTCGATCCCCGGAATGTTACGATTTCATAAATATTGTTAATTGTATTTATTTTGTTGAACACCTAGTTTTATGTGTATGTATTTTATTTTACGTTTTGCGTTTGCTACATCGGTCGACGCCATTCAACGCCGGCTGTCGCTGAAAACCAGCGCTGGGGCTCTGTTTCGCATAGAGTCGTAGCATTAAGCTGAGCGATGGCCGTTTTGCGTGGATAAGACGCATATTTTCCCCAAATGTGTTCTTTTTGGTGTATGTGTTCGACACTGCGTCATGTTTACCGCAAATAAACGTTGATTTTTTTCTTTAGTTATTAAGTGCCATACAAAACATAATAAATAATATTTCCTGACACTAATGCATAAACCAGCCACGGTGACTAATCTATAGTCTGGCATCCAGATCTGATCGCATGATGTGAACATCATTTCAGCAACGATTATAACGTAAATGCACCATAACTTACGTACATTTCTAAATGACTACATGCTGTATATTTATAACATGTTAAAGGGATATACAGGGTGTACTTTTGTCCCAATTTCCATTTAAATGGTGCTACCATTTACCCACGCAGAGACTTCTAATTACCGGACTGCTATAAACATTTCGACACATCACGCCTGTAATCCCAGAAGGGTTAGGCAGAGGTGAATAGTACACCCACATTTCTCAATTTTGCTATAAACAAACGCACAACAAAGAATCCTATTAACATTATTTTACCGAACTGGGAATCACAACTACATATTACTATGCGAATAAAAACATGTAATGTCTTTTTATCCCACTACCAAACATAATTTTAAAACAATAAAAGTAGTTTAACTTAACCGCTTTTAGTATTTCATACACGTTTAGTGAACCCATCGTATTCCCATAAATTCATGACAAGATTATTAACCGAACACTTAGCTACTCGACTAGTCCAAAATAACGTCCACTTACATTACGAGTCTCGAAACAATTCGTCATACCGAATGATAGCATTTACTCATACGTATTAACTCGACTAAAATTAGAGTCTGGATGAGGCATATAACAGATTGGATACTTGGTTCAATTAATCTTGAATTATATTTAGGGTAAATCAGTACCTACCTGTTGAGACATTTTTTTGACTGAAAACAATTATTCACGGATCGTTTACACCTAGTCTCCAAATTCCATTCTCGCAATGTCCATTATCCAACTCCGTAGAATTGCATAAGGATTGTTCTTGAAGAAGGATCGTTATATCAATACCTTATTTTGTGATGTGTCAAACGTCTTGTAATTTTATTCCTAAAAGCTTGGGCGAATAGTAAGTTACTAGCAAGCTGGCTCAAAAAGAAATACATAAGTTATCATAATTATTGTTATGCTTTCCTAATATCCTGCAGTTGTATGTTTAGGAAATTAATAAATGGTTCAATTTTGGTGCAGGTACCTTAAAACATATTCTATCCGTCTGTATATTAATAAAATGATGCATTACGATAGCGACATTGCATCATAAACAACACCAGTCTAAACAACAGTTACAAAAAACAAACATGTCACACGAAATTTCACGCTGATCGCGATTGCTCACAATTAGACACATTTCCGAGACATTTGACATCTACTGCGTACTTTTGACACATTTTTATGCAATCCTCCTAGACCTAGCCTCTGTCCTGTCTGTCATGCGAACTTCGGCAATAATATCTCAGTAGGAGATCATACAAGTTCCAAGGAGGATTATTTTGTAAAAATGTTTGCCTTCTGAGTTCTGATTTAACTTTCGGATACATTGGGCACTATTTTATATTTTATCACAACCACCGGGAGTTAGGGCTAAACATGTTGAGTGAATGATATTTGATTTGAGCAACCAAGATCGTTTTTTTAACGTCCTTTCTAAAGCACGGAAACTACCTACAGCTTTAAAAAAAACAAAACAGAACACCCCAAACTTTGTATACTTGATAGCATTTGACAAATTATTTTCCCGAATCTTTGAGGTAGTTGACAATGTAGAGAAGTATCCATGGAAGAAAACACAAATTTGGAAAACTGATGATGATGTAGTTGACAATGGTGCACGCCAGTCTAGAAGAAGCGAATTCATTCTCGAATTAACAACTTCTATCACGACGGAAGTATAGACAAAATGACAGATACCTACAGAAAAAAAAATCTATGGTGGTCATGCTCAAGGCAGATCGGTTATTTTCGCTTGCCTATTTCCTCTAAATCACTTTAAAAAATGTCTCTTCTGCAAAATAGTCTATACAACAATAGAGGTTTAACTAAAAGCCAGTACACCGCGGTACCAAGCGAGTGGAATGCATGAGTCAAATTGATTAAGCATGCGTTCAAATTGGCCTTAATTTTGGATCGGGCACTTTTGCCACTATTTTTTTTAAGTTTGTTTTTACTTAAGATTGCCTTTTTAAAGATTTTAATTGTTGCTGATCAAGATTATTGGTTCTGATAAGACGTGGGAATTTTATTTTAAAAGGAAAATGATATCAAGATTACACATTTCGATGGAAGGGATGGTGATTGTAATTAATGTGTGAACCGGGATGTGGCCCACATTACTATTTAACTTACTTATGTTTTTTTTTGTTTATAACTTGTGTAATGTAGCTGTTTGTTGTTCCTATTTAATCAAATGAAATAAAACGAAGTGTGAGAAAATAAATAACACAAATTGAGAGATTTAGCTACGTAAATACAAACATTGTACAATACGTTTTGAGTAAAAACAAAGTGTGAGTTTTAGCAACGTGATAAATTATTGAGTAAATGCTACGTAACACGTACTTCAATAAACACAGCTAAAGACCAGTCTTATCAAAGCAATATCTCATGTTCTAACTTATAATATGATATGGCTGATTGTGTATAATTTCAAGACCTGTCAACCAGGTTTTTAAAGAAGCAAATTTCTAGCGAAGTTCTAAAATAACAAAAACAAGAAACAGAAAAAAAACGACTCGCAAAAAAACAATACAAAGTGAAAAATATTTTTTTATAGCCAAAGTCGCGGTGTCGTTGGTATTGGATTTTCGTTTTTTGCCACCGACATCCGAAATTAAAGTTATTTTAAGTCTGTTGTTGTTTTTTCGTATTTCATATTTAATTTTTCATCTTTTAGTTGTGGTTCCTACCCCACACATATTCATAAACCACTATTTGCTATGATATCTATTAGATCAGTCACAGGAAGATATTATAAAATCATCAGTATTATTCAATACGTAATATTGAAGCTAACTGAAAAACGACCAAAGCAAAGATAATGAAATAAATATGGAACCACCCTTAACTATGCATTAAAAACATTTTTTGGAATCGATCCACAATTGCCGGAGACATCGCGTAACAGAAGTCGGTTAAACAATGCACCGTATTGTGTTTACCACATCAAACATGCACATAATCATATTACCTTACCTTAACTTGCCTACCTAATTACCTTCACTCATTTCACTCGATAAGCCACAACTCGATAAGTCAGACGGCAATCAAAGATGCAAGAAATAAGTCCTACTGTTAATCAATCTGATAGCTGATGCATCGCCGCGATAAACGTTTTTATAATTATGTAAATAAACGTTACTGTAATAGTCAGTATGGTTTATCACGACTTTGTTAAGTTGTTTTGGGATAGGGCTTCTGAGACCGACCTAAGATCACTTGGTCTTCGTTCCGTTTCATCGGATTTATCTCAAAAGATTACGGCGCCTGAAGATCTTTCAATACTTTTAAAGCAACTGTCACAAATACAGTAAAAAGGATATTTGTTTTTCCTATTCTACTCAATGAAGTTATTACGGTAGAAGAAATAATTGGAATCATGTTGTTAATTTTGTAGATTTCAATTCGTATAAGTATTAAGTTATTTTTATCCTGTTAAACCACAGTGTTGGTCCTGTTGGTAAAGCTATGGTATATTTTGCTTGGTTTATGATTCAAGCAGACTATAATCTGCCAGGCATGTAGGCCTAATAGTGCAAATATTAAGGTAAAAAAATTTTCACAGAAAGTTTCACATACGTGGTTCGTAATAGTTAATTAGAACAGTTGTTGAATTTGTGGGTGGCGCCATATTGGTCAATTGTATGTGCTGCTGTCCCTCATTAAGCCAGTTTTGACAAATAATAACATGGTTTATCTACAAAAATATAGGCACACCTTTTATAACGTAAAGAGGTAATGAAGCTTGACTTTCACTGATGACAAGTAAAGGATGACTATCCTTGTCGATAATAAGATTCTAAAAGGTAAAATTTTTGAGTTTTTATGTCATGCAAAATCACAAATTTGACTTGTAATTTAAACAAATGCTCTGATTACAATAATTATTTTACTGATAGAAGCTACATTGTTGCTGAGTGACATAGGAATATTTTTTTTTGTTAAAACGAAAAACTTCAGGCGGGCGGAAATTTGTCAAAAATAAAAAGGAGAAGATCATTGACATGTATTAGGCACAATTTCAAACGAAGAACTTAAGTATCATTATTGCAGTTTGGTTTCACCGACAAAATATTCGATGACTGAACGTTGGAACTAGTTTTTACGTATGAAAATCATCAAACAATCCAAAGGCTGTTAAATGGAATTCCTAATCAATTGCTTTGTATGTATGAAAATTTCGTCTGCTCAACAACGTAAATAACGCAATTAATGTTGTTGAACTGTCAAAATAAAAGGCATGGCCATTGTAGGTAAGTGTGATGCTCACCCCGCAGGCCTGAGTTCTACCGCAAAATCTACCAAAATGTGTTTTTTTTTAAACCGCTACCACATCGCAATAGACCGGCTATCTGTCCTAGTTACGTCGCCTATATGTTTTATATTTTTCAGGCACAGGATGCGGGTACTTGATACAAATAGCACATACAGTGACTCGTCCAGTGTCATTCACCTTGTAATAACATCTGGGTCAGTTTTCGCGATCGGCGCTAAGGTTGGGCACACAGTAGGGCACTCAAAAATGAAGTAAGGACTTAGTATTTTTATAAGATTATATTGTTGTTTTTTTAATTATTTTTTAGCTATAACTAATATTGATTTAAAGGTTCTTCGAGGTATTCCCTATTCAGAAAACAAAGTAGTAATAAAATTAAAAGAAAAAAAATAACTTTCATTGCGCATATTTTACAGTAGGTTATTAGGATAGTCAGAATAAAACCAAAAGTGTCTAACAGACTGCGAAAAGGTCAAAAGTTTATTGGAGCAAATAAATTTAAGAACTAAATTGGTTTTAGGGAAGGATTGCCTATGATAGCTTACATACATATACATGTTATTAATTAGGTTACCTACCTTGGTTAAATAATCATCAGAGTAACACTATCTATTTTTTTTTAGAGCGAAGTATAAACATGTTTTACCTTTACCTTTCTCCCGCACAAAGCACTTGAGCAACAAAAAAGAAAAACATTGAGAAAAAAAAGTCCTTAAATTGTTAAAGGACCAAATTAAAAATAATTACAATTTTAATATCACTGCACACCCACACTGCACTTCTTCTCTTGTCAACTTATCTTAACCAACTGCCAAGAATTAGGTTATGTTAGCTTAGACACATTACGAAATGTTTGCCTGTCTCGCAAACGGAGAAAGAGTAATAAATGCCAATGTCAAATAAATAAGCACTAAGTTCGAACTAAGTTACGTTAAGTAGCGAGTATACGCGAAAATGTAGAAGGTCGGTTGTAGATTTTGACAAAAGTTATGTTCTGATAATTAAAATTAAGGTGTGTCCTACTCCCGTTTTTTTTTCTAAACATTCACAGACATTTTTATTTTACAATAGTTTAAACCCCATTTTTTTATTAATTACATTTTCTGTGTGTAATTCAAAATCCAAGAAAACTCCCTGTTTGAGAGTTTTATATTTCGGAGAATAATTACATTCCGTAATGAATTTGTGTTTTTAAAAATAAGTCAATGTTATCACAAAAGTGCAATGTTTTCTACTTAAGTTTTCTTGCTGATAAACAAACACAAATTAAACGTCAAACATAGAGCTCGACGTTACCTGTCCGACTCTGAGACGAAACACCGAAACAAATTCAGAGGTCACGGTTCTTCAAAATCCAATCTAACTCAGATCATACCTATATGAAACAATGCAGATTAATAATGTTTGTCGAATTATTTACTAGACCGTAAATCAAACAATATTAAAACAATAATGAGATTGATGTAGGCCTATCGAGAGCAACCTTCAGCAGCAAGTAACTTTATAATATAACAGAGATAGATTGAGCTATAAAATTATCGAAAATGATCGATGATGATTGAACAATTGATAATGGTCAGTTGGAATTACATTGACAGTACACTGTGTAGTATTTAAACATTGAAGTCAGAATTAATCACAAAACGATTTAGGTTTGTTATTTTGTTTAACATTTAGGTATCATTTATTTATCATTTATTTGATATTTATTTTAATTGTATTTAATATTTATTTAACATTTGTTTAATATTGTTAACATGATCAGTCAAATTTCTCAGTTAATTCTCTAGTCATATCATATCATCTTTCACACAGTTCATCCATCGTTTCTTGGTCTCCACATTCATACTGAAAGCGTTTCTCATCATGTCTAATAAATTAAAAAATATGCCTTAATAAAAACTACACGGATTTTAAGCACAATTTATAAAAATCTTAAAAAATAAAATAAAAAAGAATAATCAACTCTCACTGTGCGTCAATCCTTATTTACTGGTTAATCCCATCCCATAACCGGCCACCACCTAGCCTGTTCAGTGCCATAATATAACATGTTCCACGGACCATATTAACATGTTCACATGTTCCGCTTGATCTTATCAGTTAATTCGTGATCTTTGCTTATGTTTTCACCAAAACTAGTTCTTACTACAACTGTTATTTTTCTGTGCTTGTATGGCCCGGATTTCAAGGATCCGAGATAAGAAGTACTTAATGTAGGTAGTATGAAGGCTCCCGCAGACAGGTGCGAAGTGACTCCGGTCGAACAATTTCCATGAAGTTTTCATGGAAATTGCTCCTCCAGAGTCGCGTCATGTCTGCCTGTGGGAGCCTTAATGTATGTGTCATATTGTCTTAATTGTTAATCCTATTTATTTAATGTGGTGTAAGTACAACAAAGTTTTATATAATAGTACATTATGGTACTAGTGTGTAACATTGGTGATTACGGTAATTATCAATACACACGTGTATCATATGACGTTTTTCAACACTCTTGTGAATAAAATATCAATAAAACTCAGTTTATTGAAAAAAAGATCGTGTTCAAAAGAACAAATAAATTAATGTTCCTATTGCTTGCTCATTTCATGCAACTTCTTATTTAAATAGATAATTTTAACTCGTACGTGTTTAATAAATAAAACTTTCACTCAAATATAACTTTTGTTTTGTCTGTAATTGAAGAAAACTTTTAATTCCCCATTTTGTACGTGGCAGAATAGGCGCAAACCCCATGCGCGGAAAATAAAAAAAAAACCTCATCCCTTTAGTCTGTGGCCGATCGCAATGCGCGCGCATAGGAAAACTGATTAATTTTTCCCGCCATAGCGAAACATTTTTCACAACTCGTTTTCACTATTGAATTTATAGTTATTTATTAATTAAAATGTCTACAATTACTAGTTAATAAGAAAATGATATAAGAACAACGCCACGTTTGATTATGTGAGCCACTTTATGAGCAAATGTGTTGAAAATATATATTACTTACTATAATATATTTACTTTACGTACATAGATCAATTCTGTCAATGAAACTTTGAATAGAACTAAAAAATGTTATGACAATCAGTACATTTAAAGTTAAATTCCTTGGTTTTTCAAACCGATACCTATGAAAATAATAGATATATATCATAGAACATTTAGACCTCCTAAATGTTCATCAGTTACCTGGGTAAATACTTTGTCAGCCTGTCACCAACAGATATGCACTGAAGCGAAAATAAACTTGAGTCTTCGACAGGCATGCGACTGGCATTGGTCAGAAACAGACATTTTTGAATGCCACAATATAGTAGAAACTTTCATGAAATGTTTTAACAATTCACAGCTTTATTCTGAAGGTTCATTCTAGAGAGTATACACACATTACTTAAAACTCTCTCTCTGATAGCTTTTTGAACTTTTCAACATTAAAAACAGAATTGTCTTTGCGATGCAACGATAAATAAACAAAAAATTGCAATATCTAATCGTAACTAATTGGTTACTGCTCAGCAGCAACCATGTCCGCTGTTTAAAGTATTATCCAATTGAACAGTACTAAATGTCACATAAATCTCAATGACACTGATGGGCATTGGTGGCCCTTTCTCATGGGCCCGTTACCATGGGAACCAGACAAATAGGATAAATACTTACCTATCAAAACATTGTTGGGCCATTTGCTATGAAGCTGAAAATAACTAGCTACCTATGTTTTTTTTGGAGGGTAGTGTTGAAAAAGTGAAAAGATGTTTTGTAATGTTACTTTCTTAACTATTGTTTTCTAAGATAGTTATGTGCATAAAATTAAGTGTTTCATACTAGTAATGATTATTCAAAAAGGAAATACTAACTTAAAATAAGAAGCTTCAGAATCTTACAAAAAAGTTATTTGATAATACGTAAGTATTATCAAATAACTATAAGCACCACCACTTATAACAATTATGTATAAGCCAGCAATGTAAACAAAATTCAAACCGAGAACAAAAAAGTTAATAAATACCGGCGCACGCGGCAGGTGCGCCAGCCCGCCCGAGCTCACCCGACCACCGCCGAAGGTGCACGAAGGTGGCCGAATGCGTTTGTTTTTATTTTTTACCTTCCCGATATAACGCGCGCCGCTCATTCAGGGATCGTGACACTTGCACTCACGCGCACTTTTTTTGTGTTTTTTCGAATGTTTCCGCTAATACGTTTGTCGGCAAATAGGCGGGGAATTTATGAGAGGTAGTGGTTTTATTGCTGACGCCAGTTTGAAGCATCTACTTAGGTGAGTACAGCACACAGCTTGACACCCAGTCTACTGGAAGGCTACCAGTAATTTGATACGCTAAATTATGATTTGTGTAATTAGGTATAGGGTATTTATTAGTAAGAGTTTACTACGGTACCGACTCACAGATTTTAGTTATATTTATCTTAATTAAACAATTGATTGAATTAGTCCAACATCATCCAAAACTTTCTCTCAATCGGCTTAACGTTTAAACACATTTTTTTTGATTTTTCAGTATCTGAAAAATTAAATTCCTTCATTGACTGACTCATCCGAAATTATTGGTGTTTCTAAATAAAGATTGTTTTAAAAACTTCAGCAGAAAAGGAAATTCCAGTGACGCATACGAAGTTACAACAGACTTTATTAACAGAACTATTTAATTTTCAGCTGTTTTACAGTTAAATAAACGTTGCAATACGTGAGTCTGGAGAAACAGCTATTTTAAATTGTAGGAAAATAGGTGACCTGTAAAACTGCGAGTAGGCAATGTCTGATTTTAACAAGAATGCCTAGACTGCTCTGCAATCACATCCGGTGATTTTATAACTGCCGTAAGCTGATAATCATACTATGGAGTTCTTCTACTTCTTCGTGACGCTGGCAACACACTAATTCGACTTTTGTTAGCCAAAACTTCGCCGCTTCCACAATGCTATTGGTGGCAATGCAGTGGTCATAATGACTGCTTGTTTTGTTACAGTGGTGGAGCATAGTTTGTGACACATGCACAACCAGCCCCAATTCTGCCCGCGGTTTAATTCGCATCCTAGAACAATTCCTGCATTTATTATCCGGATAAAAAGTTTCCTATATTATCTTACAGGTCCTGACGGCCTAGGCGTAGAAAAATGTGACATAAGCTAACGGAAACTTGTGTCAATCCGGTTAAAAGTCGTTGTAGAAACACGAAGGACTTTGCCACTTGTTTAAGCTATCCAAAAGAATGTAACTGCGAGTCGATAACGTTTAAGCATGAATATGCGGGGTGTAAAAGGACCCATCACACAGCCGTCAACTACGCATTCTGAACGTCACCCGCAAAACATTGTGCATACAACTTTACGGAGGCCCCCAGTATTTAAGGTTGTGTAATAGGTGAGGTCTTGGGTTCGATTCCCAGGTCGGGCAAAGTGTTATTGGGTTTTTCTATCTAGAATAACTCAGTAGCAGCCCGGAGTTTGGATTCGTGCCCGGTTGATGGCAATAGGCTCGCCCCCTATTACATGGGACTTAAGCATAACTGGCGAAATGTGGGTGTACTATAGATACACCTCTGCCTAACCCTTCTGGGATTACTGGCGTGGGATTACTGGCGCATGGTATGTGTGTGTGTATAACATTTAAACTTGTTTTCGTGAAAAAAACGTCCCTATATAAGAGTTGGAATCTTGACCTTTAATATATCGGCCACCAGAAGGTTCAGGATTCAGTACAAACATTATTACAATGACGGAGAGTGCAAGTGACTTTTGGCTTCGCTAAGTGTCTTTACACCCGTAGCAGCCCGCAGTCTGGTTTTGTGCCCGGTTAATGGCAATAGGCTTGCCCCCTATTACATGGGATTTAAGCATAACTGGCGAAATGTGGGCGAACTTTAGGAACACCTCTACCTAACCCTTCTGAAATTACAGGCGTGATGTTATTTTATGTTAAGTATATAAATAAAACTGTCAGTAATAAGGTGTATGACAAGCCTTATCGAGATTTATAAGTATGGTATAGGTACACATCATCACACAATCTAGATGCTGCCACGATTATTATCATTCAAAATAACTATCAGTCCAGCGTCATTCTTTTAAATTACACTTAATAATGCATTATTAAATGACTATTTGCTTTACCTACATTGAAAATCATGTGATTTAGATTGAAAAATATAGCTGTTTACAACAATAACAATGCGGTAAAATGAAGGAAGCGTAAATTTGTTGTTTTTGTAGAAATATCTGACACTGGTGCTGATTCTCTTGTACGAGTACACCGAGCTAAAATAACTAAACTATCACTAATATTCGTCGCTTACAATTTAACATCTCGGTAGAACTCGAAAGAACGCTGAGCGAAAACGAAGTAGTTCGAATAGCGCGGGCAGGTAATGGGTGCGACTTCAATTATTGTATTTCTGTAAGTATTTTTGCGGTGCGGGGGAGGGCACAAGAGATTTCGACGAAGTGGCGGCAGAAGCTAAAATTAAAATAAATTTGAAAATAATTAGTTTCATGTTGATGCTACCATTAGCGCTGATGAAAGTGACATGATTCTATTTACAAGTTACAAGGCACAATGCAATAGAACGTAGTTGGTTTAACTTCGGAACTCCGTAATCATAGCATATATAGCAAGCTAACTAATTTAGCCCAAAAGATAGTATCTCATTACTGACGAGCTAATAACCACAAGAAAGGTGTACCGTTGTGAAGTGAACTTCACCTCAGAGTAGATTTCAGACTGCGGCTTTGCTTGCGATAGCATCACAATACACAAGACAGATACGATGTATCACTATCATTTCAAACTCAAACTATAATTTCAATGAAACCAATTAAGTACAGGTACTTTGAATCGGTCAGTCAGAAAGTTGAAGCTTCTAATGCATAGCAGATTCCTATGAAAAGAACCAGCAAGAAACTCCACTGACATTCTTAAATATATATTGTTGCAAAAGTATTGGTTACATCATTATACATGTGAGAACGATGCAAATTACTTTGTCGATGCGTTCAAATGACTTGCGTGGTCCACCTGATTGAAAGTAGACATTTTAAATATCAGAGTCGTTGCATTTCCAGAGATAAATTACAAAGTACTCTTGGCAAAACCTTATGTTAGTAGTCTTAAGATTAACAGGAAAGTTCTAATATTTACCACTATTCGGGCCACGATTTCCTAGATGAGTGGTGGCCATAATATAATAGCTAGTAAAAATGGGTAATTTTTACCAGCATTAATTAAGGTGTGCCGTTAAGCCTATCCGTTCACTACTTTCATAAGAAACCCAAGCTTGACCAATTTAAAAATAAAAAAAACGGGAAACTTACAGCTAACTTATACAGTGTTCTTAAACAGTTTGAAATTTAAGGCAATTTTCAAGTTTCCAATGTTATAACACTAAAAATAAAAACGAGAAAATAAAGGTCGGTAAAAAATAACTATAACATAAATTAAGAAATAAATAGTACACGATCGACAATTACAAACTAAAAATCATGATGACGCAAACAATTACTTTTCTGTAGAGAAGCTTTTCACCAGAGACACTGGTATTAATAATATCCAAATCTTCTTCATCACACAGTTTATTAAAACTTCTGCTCGCACGCACCAGTAAATAATTCTGCCTGTACGCGGACTTGGAGGGAGGGACAAGGGACATGTGACAAGCTAGGTTTGCGAAACATTTATCATGTAATAAAATGTTTCGCACACCTAGCTTGTCTTCCTTGTTCTTCCTTGTCCTCCTTCACAGTCGCATTGCCTGAAGGTGGATCTCTGTTGCGCATGATACTTCAGGTCGTCTGCCATAACTAATGCCATAACTAAATGTACAGGCCGCAGTTTATTTTTACTGTTTAAATTGAAGTGGTCACGCGGTCTGTAAAGTTACACGGTACGGTGGTCCTGGTTGTGAAGTTATTTAGAGCAGGTGAAGATAACTTCAAGCCTGTATATGCCAACGGGTAAGGCACAGATGTTGGACTGATATGGTGTATTTTTTTTTTTGTATTGGTAAAGCTACATTATGCTCACAGACAGTTTGATTCAAGAGTGAATAGGTATCTTGTGGGTACGCTTGTTTCTCGAACCTTTGAATTACTTTACCGCGTTCGTGTAGAAAGTAGAGGATTTCACATTACTGACCATAAACAATACTAGATTATACATCAAGGAATTTAATTCAAGGTACTAAGTTGGATCCCGAATTCAGGGAAGCGTTCAAAATTACAATCCTGAGCGGAGCAAGAGATACGAGAACCGAGATGTATATTTTATTCACGAGTTGTGTACTCTACTTTTTTACCATTGACTGCGAGAAAATAAAAGAACCTAATTAAAATTGGAGGTTTTTTATATGTATGTATGATTCGTGCTTGTTCCAAATTCAAAATATTTTAATCAACGGCGACAAGAAAGTTTTTCAAGTGGCAATGGTAAAAAAGTCATTTATTCAAATAAGGCTGAGAATCAACCCTTCTAATAACGCCAACATTATATAGACAGTCCCCCGGCACGCCCGCCCTTCACCACTTCCTAATGCTTTAACTGGACAGAAGAAGTGACGCAACGAACTCCCCAGCAGCACAGCTGTCTGTTAAGCCAAAGAACTTGATTCTATACAATAGAAAGAACATCAGCATCATTATTATACTTAGATTAGCATGTATCATTATTTCTCCAGGTTATATTACAAATCAATATTTTGAAAACCGATTAACAAGCACTCTTTACCCAATTCAATATTTTAGAATATTATATACAAGTGTATGTTTTTATACAATGTTGTCAAGTGACTATTAATGTGCACTTACAATAAACTGTTTATAGATGAATCATGTTACCTATAGCTGCTGTGAGGTGTAGGTTATCAACTTATCTTGAGGTATTGTACCTCATCAAAAGTGATGAGGTACAATATCTCAAGATAAGTTGATAACGATAAGTTTTATCATTAAAAGTTGATCAAGAAGATTATAGTTTGAAAATAAAAAGTTTAAGAAGCCATCGTTTTGCAATGTTTTTCACCTACTCGTAATAAGCACACTACGGTACGATTTGAATATTTTTGTAATGAATTAAATAAGTACCTCATCTTTCCTCATACCTCAGATAAAATTGCAAACACACCAACTTCTTTTAGTCCTTTTAATTAAAACAGCCCAACAATACACCACACAATAGCTTCGAATGACTCAGTAATTAATGAGGCTCGTACATCAACACGTCGCGGTGGGTGTCCTTGGTTCGATTCCCGGTAACGATAATAATAGGCTGTCGGTTCACAGCGGTTAGCTGTTTTATAATCACCATCGAATATATTTCCCTTAAAAGGTGAGATTTGATGTGTTGATACTATGGGTTTGACGGAATAACACGTTTTGTTATTTATAGCGTCATGTGTAGAAAATGACGCAAACGAAGATCGAAATATTGTTCTGATGAGCTATGAATACTCTCACATAAAAGTAAGTAGTCAACGTGTGGTAGTAACCTCCACCCCAAGAAAACGGTATCCACGATGATTTCAAAACGATCAAAAGTTAAAAATTATGCAATAAAAACAACCGACTTCCAAAAAATACTACAAAGTGAAAAATTACTATAATTTCGGAAGTCGGTGTCTTTGGTTTTGTATTATCGGTTTTTGTCACAGACTTCCGAAATCAAAGTAATTTTTCACTTTTTAGTGTTTTTTTTTTGGAAGTCGGTGTGTTTTATATAATTCTTAACCCCACACAAATTCGTATACCTTCACTTGCTAAGTAAATAACAGTAACAGGAAGTTATTATATAACATCATCAACATACAGATAAGTGAAAAAAACACGTATTTTTGAAGCTTACTCAAAAACCACTGATCAGAACTAGACCAAATTAATATAGGACCACTCGATGAGAACACTCTTTCAATCAAGAGTAGAACTTTTTAAATCGGTTTTTACATGACGGAGTTCTGAGGTAAATAAAACATAAAAAATACAACCGAATTGAATTGAAAGAAGTGAGTTTATGACAGGTGAGGTTAGACTGAAGATCTCTAGCCAGCCTGCTTCATATAACCAGGAGGCTATTGCTGATTCATTATTATATTGCAGTTGCTTCTAAGAGTTTGTGGAGACTCATGGTTCTAAATCCAGAGACATTTTCGCAAAATACCAGAATGTTACTCAACGCGGCCATTCTCCGTGATTTAGGTCTACAATATTGTATGCGGTGACAAAGTGAGTATACATCTCTTCCTATTTTACTCAGTTTAATCCTATTTCTTGTACCTATGCCATTCTTTCTTTTAACTGTTTACTGTGGTTTGGTTCGGAACCCTTGTGCGAGCCTGACTCATCTTTCACCAGTGTGTAAAGCATAATTAGGGTATGGAAAACTTACATTATTTATTCAATACTTTACGCACGAGGATGTACAGAGGCGGACTTAATGCCATAGGCATTTTCTACCAGTCAACCTTTGGGTGACGCAGAGACAAAACTGGTAGGTGCAGTTTATAAAAAAACATTTGGGAGTAAATATTTTAAATATAAAGATACGCATAAACCTAAACTATAAATATAATACATATATATATCCCCTAATATACAAATTTCTCGTGTCGCAATGTTTGTTACCAAACTCCTCCAAAACGGCTGGACTGATTTGTATGAAATTTTGCGTGCATATCGGGTAGGTCTGAGAATCGGTCGACATCTATTTTCTTTTTCATATATTAATACTAAAAACAAATAAGACAAACAATAAGAAAACTATACCGTTATGATGATACTGCCAACTTCTTGCGAATGTGCTCACGAACTTTAACTTTAAAGGATAATCGGTTGGTTGACGTCCTGATTTCTTGGGGGAGTGCATTCCACAGAGAGATAGACTGAACAAAGAAGGAAGAGTGAATGAATTCTGTGCGGTGAGTGGGACATTGAAGCAGAAGATTGTGTGATGAACGAAGGGTTCTATTGTGGTGGCAACCACTTTAGAAGCGACCGATGCGCCGAGACATCATAGGGTTATATTTACGCAGATTATGACTACGAAATGGGGGTTCGATACAGTTAAGGGCGTCTAATGTATCTACTACTCTAGTAGGTTCTAAAAGATTGCAAAGAGTTTTATAGAGGAATATCTCGGAACTAAATACCCACGTTTTCAAGCCAATACATGATTTTATTTGATTTGATTCAGTAAATAGATCTTTGAAAACACTTTTACTCGTAATTTTTTTGTGAATATTTTAAAACAAGAGGGCGCCGCCATTTCCTAGCTGACTGATCCCCGAGACAAAATGCCGAAACAAACTTTATTAGTTAACAACCTCATACTGAGCTGCAAACTGGAAACATCCGGATTATTAATTAATTTTTCACGGGCTACCCTTCGTCTTAAGCGCATAATTTTCCTTCTCTTCCACCACGAAACCGTCTCCGAAGCTTATAGTTTTAAGCGAAATCATCGCTATACAACAGCCGCAACATAGCTAGGTACACGACAAAGCTTGCATACCTCACACTCACATCTCGCGGTCACTCGACACGTCTCGTTCCTAGAAGCGCCCGCGCATTTAGATCGAGCTCTCCCGTCGCTGTCACCGCGTTCGACGCTAATTAATTTATTAATTGGCTGTTGTGTTAATTGAGAACTGCATTCCTTGAAATTTTATGCATTTGTAAGATGTAAGCATGATATACTACCTAAAAGTATATCACTGCAGTGTATCATACAAATCAATATGGAATTATCTATACTATAAAATTATTAAACTGGGTCAGAGATTTGAGCCATAATCAGTTGATATCTAGCCAAAACAATACCCCAATGGCTATAGTTTCTCAGTGTTTCTAATAAAAAGTTGAATTCAGATGTATACAGCGACTAAGCATGACTATTTTATAAATGACTATACCGTAGGTAATTATCATGACCACGTATCCGAAGCTCAGATTAGATGCAAGACAACATCAAATCAGAATTTAATGTTTTATGTAAATCATCTTAAGAAGGTACCAACCTACGTCAATGAAAGTTTATCAAAATGATGAAAAAGTTGGTTGCTTAAAACTGTAATAGGTACCAATGCAATGCAGACGTCGACAACAAAACCAGAATACACTGTACAAATATTATATAAATAAAACACAATGTCGTTTTATGTTTGAAAATATATTTATTTCGCCTGCTAGGTATATTTAATATTGCAGCTTTGAGTTTTCGTAATACTTAAGAAAAATAACTAAGAGAACAATAAACTGATGTGCACTAAGATATGCTTCTTCTCAACAACAAAAAAAAACGGCATGTTAATAATTTTTTTGAATTACCTAGAACTGTTTCTATGAAAACTTTATTTTATTAACATGGTTGATCACAGTAGAAACGGTAGCGTTATCAAACATTAAAATACAATAAATGAAATCTGTAATTAATACAATGAAGCTGAAGAGATTTTTTGTTTGTTTGAATGCGCTCATTTCTGGAACGACCAATGAAACATTTTTTTTTGTAACAGAAAGCCCTATTCTTGAGAAGGTTATGAGCTATTAAATATCACGCTACGGCTCATAGGGGGAGCCGAGAAAAAGGAAGAAAGTCAGAAAGAACGCCAAGCGAAAACAAAGTAACAGCGGGCGATACGACGCGGTGGGAGGAGGGCCGAGGAAGTTCTTAAAAATGTGGCTGTTATTTTAGTACAGACCTATATATACATCTTAAGACTTCTATGCGAACGGAGTCGCGGGAAAAAAAACTAGTAATAAAATAAACCCTCCAGTCAACATCGGCCAAAAACTTCACCTTCACGCGAAAGCGTTAAAATAAAACATTCTAAAAGTGTTTTAATTAGTCACATTGTTCTCAGAATATTAAGTGTAGAGTAACAGAACTAAGCACATATTTTATAAACTTGATCCTAGATCAAAATTGTTATAAATAACTATATAAATTAGCATAAAGGTGAGTGAACTTTTTTGACCGCAAAAAGAAATATCGGTGTACGTAATATTTTTTAGGTCAATAAATGTTTTTTTTTTATTGAGAGAACTGTAATGGAATCTTGCCAATAAAGTCTATACTTATATTTGATGAAGCTGAAGAGTTTGTTTGCTTGTTGAACGCTTTAAACACAGAATTAAAAAGTTGTTTTGCATTTGTTTCTTGAGGCTAATTAACTTCACGCTGCGATCCTTAGGAGCCAAACAAGAGAAAAAAACGTTAGAAAGAACACTAAGCGAAAACGAAAGATGAAGCGCGGGCGACGCGATGCGATGTGGTGGGTCGGGTGCCGGGGGAGTTTTATGAAAATGTAGCTGATATGATAGATGTTGTGTATCTTACGACTTCCACGCGATCGATGTCGCGTGCAGATGCTAGTAAAACCAATAAAAAAATATTACGTAATAAAAAACTATGGAATGTATGCACATATTGATGGCACGTTTTTTATTGATTCTTCAGTAATTAAAACGTGTGTGTTTATGCAAATTGATAACGCCTGGCGATGTTTTTGATTATTTAATCTGTTAAAACACTTTCGTAATCAACAAGAAGTCTTGAGAATCGTTCCAAATAATGGTTATAAGCTTAGCTTGCCGGTAATTATTTATTTTCCTGTTATTTTTTATGGCTCTGGGAAATACTTTATGAATATTTGGAAGTAATGGGACAAGTTTAATGTGCGCAGAAATCATCATCATCACATAAGTCGTCATACAAACATGTTTACTAATTTAGAAAAAAACTTCATTTAACTTGAATCTGAATTATTCAGATAATTATGTTTAAACGAGCCTCAAAAGGTCAACATCAATTCGAAAATACCAGAAAGGATCTCCGAAGTATGTTAATCTTATAATTAACAAAATGTGCTTAATTTTTGGTAAAAATTCAATTAACCGTATTACAAATATTAAAACCTCGCAAAGTAAAACATTGTATATGTAAGTAATAAGCCGCACCTTTGTGCTCATCTATCTTCTTAACTGTCTATTAACGGTTCTAAACTAAATAAAGTAGAAAACTCTTGCAAACGTAATCCACGTCCCTTTATAATTATTTCAATACCTATAATAAATACGACATAAGTCAACGTCTCAAAACACTGTGAACCTATGACTTATCGCCATAAATCATAGGTTTATGTAGATGACCACTTATCATCGCCATGGATTCAATCTCTCTAATAAAGATAAAAATATAGTTTTAATCCTTCAAAAAGGAAGCAGGACGTTTGGGTAGGTCAGGATTAAAATCAATTCTGTTTTTCAAGCAGGTATTAAGTAAGATATTGTGTCTTTGGTTGCTCTTTGATGTTTATTAAAAGTTTGTAGAATTTCACAATCAACATTTTTTTATAGGCTGGTTTTAAAATATCCATAGCACCTAGTTCTATAAATATATTTTCCTGGCCATACGATTGCCTCTAAAAATAACGCACAAAGTGACAGACGTCGGAATCACTGGTGATAAATCAATGCTTAAGTGGTCATGACCAGTTTTCCCCTGGTTATAGAAAATGTATGCCCAAATACGATGACTATTTTAACATCATTAGGTTTAACACCCATACGACAGTTGAGAGAAAAAAAATCTGTTTTATTGTCTTAGTAGTAAAGTTAGACAGTGTTTTTTATTTTATTATTTGAACCGTTTAAAAAAAAAAAAACATTAGTCACATTGAAGAAATAACTATGACTCAAAATATAAAGCAAACATAGCATAATTTATTTCGACAACAACTCAATCTCAATAGAATTATAAACAGGCACATACTGTAGATATTCGAAGAAAAAGTACTAAGCTAGAGGTTCCTCCACTAGACTTTAAAAGTACGGAGAAAAACTATTCCTGAAGAAAATCGTACTAAGAATACTTACCCAAACAAAGTATGGGAGAAATACCCAATAAACTTTATAAAATCGTTTGGACGTACTCAAAAGTAAACGTCGTATAAAATAATGCAAACAGAATATTCGCAGGACCTCTAAAACCCTTCAGCATAAATGGTCAATGAACACAAAGCTACTGAGTCAGTACCATCGACCCACACTTGAGTACACTTGACTATATCAAGTTATTGTTTCCAAGAAGCCAACTTAGTGAGTGATGGCAAAAAAATGTTTATTTATAACTTAGACGTGACTTGGGGCTTACTGGCGAAGTCTGAATATAGATCGCAGAGTAATACTTGCGGGAACTCTGAGGGTCTGGATTTCATGTTAAATGATGTCATAGGAATCTAATGGCAGTTAGTAAACAGAAAAAAGATCAGCATACAATAGAGACAAACATTTGCACGATAATTAATGGATGAAAGGAAGTGGTAAATTAATTAGACAACATATTTCAAAGTCTGTTTGGGCTTTGTGTAACATTTGCATTGTTGCATTTCATTTTATTTCTATCTCTGAACGTTATAATTAGTTGCAAAAACGAATGACGGCCTCTCGGCAGCTGTATTTGGAAGACATAGTAACCAATAATTATGCAAAAATACATACAAACACTTAAAAAAAAGGTGGTTACAGGATGGGCACTTATAGATATAAAACAGACCTATTAAAATGAATATTTGAATGATGCACTACTTGATGTTGCAGTATCCAAACTCAACTATTTTAAGCAACTCACAAACTTTATAAACGAAAATCAACTAACCAGCCTTGCCTCCAATCAAGAAACAACAAAACATCAATTACAACGGCTACACAACTAAAACAAGCCATCGACCCAAATAACGCTTCGTCCTACACCACAAAACAGCATGATAATATGAATACGTCATCAGCCGGCGCCAACTTTACGTCAAACTTAATAAATTCGTATTCAGGGTTTTCCTTAATAACCCGCGATTGGTTTACGGCACTGTTATTACTCGTTTTAGGTCAAGGTCATCTGAAAATAAGGTAAAAGGTCACCAGTTGACCTAACTCTCTACGACAGTTTACAGGTCACGAAGTAATTATAACAGCCACAGCCATTTTTTATACATTAACGGCTTAACGGTTTTGATAACGGCGATGGATTTTTTTCTTTGCGCGTCGCGCCTGTTTGCCTTTATCTTTAATTATAAGTATGACATAAAATTGGTGTTTAAATACCGTTATTGTGGTGTAGAACTCTTCTTAAATGGCTATTGAAAAGCATCACACAATCTTGCATTCTTGTCAAGCAGTGTCATAACACCCACAGCCATAAATATGACGCCTTATTGACGAGGAATGACTCCTCATCAACTTGGCGCCAAAGTTATGATCTAACTTCCGAAACCGACATTCACTATAAACCCCATCTATCTTCTACATCAACATCAATTAATTATTACTCAGTTACTGACCTGACAAAAATTTCCCTGATCATTTCAAATTTTTATTTCCATTAAAACCAAAAAACGGACTATTATCAACATTTTAAAACAAAAAACAGCCAAATCGGTTCCTGCCGTTTTCAAGTGTCGCGCTTACCAACGAACAGCATTTAATTTCTCATCCATTATTATTATAACTCATTTTAGGTCAAGGTCACTAGTGCACCCTTCATTGAATTTCACTACACAATCATTTTGAACTTATTATCTTACTTTTGTCTTTGATGCCTCTTTCATACACAATTATGCAGACACTACACTCCTCCCATACCTATTAACACTGTAATTAGAAAACATTGTAAAATCCAATTATTTTTAAAAGAATAACCGTGATTTTTCTTACTGGCTCTTCTACATAGGCAACGACCAATTGGAACCATGCACCTAGATTCTGACGTTTCATAAATGCCCAAGTGACATAAAATATTTTAATTTTGAATAAATATCCCATTTTTAACCTGTGCTCAAGTAAATATCCACTTAATGGCTTTTCGAGCTTATTTAAGAACCTAATCACCTACAACGCCTATTCTATTAGAGATACCCTCAAAATATACGTCACCAAAGGCGCCAGATAAACGACGTAGCATCCGATAAATTCGCCTTAAACCACTATTTTCCTCAACTTACGCCCGCGTAGTGTTCTCATCAATTATTATTACTCACTTTGTTTTATTACTCATGTTATTATAGCTCGTTTCAGGTCAAGGTCATCAGTGTAAGCAATGCTTACGACTCTGGTTTTCGTGGTCACCGTTTTAATGTTATTATTCAGTTCCGTATTGTGCAGGTTTTTGGTAAATATTGACGGCAGTTTTAACAATTAAAGTGAGAAATACTGAAAAAAATAGCAGTTCATAGGCTTGTGCTGAATAAAGTGTTGCTTCAGTTTGTATTAGGACAAATTAGTAAGTATTTCAAGAGAACGAGATGTTGAAGGAAACGAGAAAATATAGGCAACGAGAAGGTTTTCGTATTAAGTTTATTTTTGTTTGTACCTATGTGCGAACTTTGATTTGAAGTCGTGACCTTTTCAATAACAGTACGGATGTTTTATGCAATAAATATATTATAAATTTTTCGAATTTCCATTCAAACGTCACACAAAACAATTATCAATAATATTATTATTATATCAAATCAAAGTAAAATAACCACGAGATGACTGCGTGCGCTTAAGGTCGAGTTCCAATAGCAATGACCCGTTTCTCCATATAAAGGACTGGTTGCGAAACGACACCTTAACATTCCCGTCAACAGATGTTCGTTGGTGAAGGTTGCTGCCTACTGGTTGGCTTCACACCTTGCTGTTCTGAAGGTAGGCAGCGGAGTGCGGAAGTAATACAATCTGTCATGAACTTGCGAGAAGATAGTTTTCGATTGGAGTAGATTTTTAGAGTGAGAAAACCAAAAACTTTTTATGTTGTTCAGCGCGCTTAGCTAGCCTAACCCATAATTATAGATTGTAGAAGTTGATGAAGAGGTTTTGTACTAACCCTACACAAGTTAAATAATATCCCTGCTTTGCTCGGTTTTTATGACTTGAAAAAACATCGAGTTTTCAATTATATAACCTTCCGGAATCAATTCTCTAAATGTTATGAAAACTACATCAAAACCATTTGGGAAGGTTAGAAGAACAACGCGGTCACATAGCCAGACACGAATAGCGACTTTTATCGTCTCAAACTCAACTCAACTCAAAGCATTTATTTCAAATAAACCAATTACAGGCACTTTTGAATTGTCAAGGTCGGTCGGTCAGAAAAATGAAGATAGTTGCCCATTCCAAAGCGTAGGAGGTACCTATGGAGAAGAACGGGCAAGAAACTCCATGGACACTCTTTTAAATCAAATTATGTTTCCAATAGATTGGTTACATCATTCATGTTGAAATTATGCATGTGAGATCGATGCAGAACGTTAAAAGCGTCCGTTATATAAATCTGAAAACAATTCAAAAATAATATTTAAGTGGCAGCTAAGAGATGACCAGTCTCAACTAACGGCGCCCGTTCACGAACATGACGCATGGATTTGTACCATTCAACTCAACCATTTTGAAGGGAGCTAAATGATCCAACACACGCGCCACCATCAGCAAAACATTAGAGTGAGCATGACATACTCTCAGCCGCCAGGGCACATTCAAGTCAATGAAAGACGTACCCAGTAAATGGTAGCTTTAAACCATGTACATAGTACTCACATATGGCTTGTAGCAATTATACATCATCATCATAATCAGCCTGTAATGTTCCCACTGCTGATCTATCTTTAGTGTTGGTATTTCCTAATGACGTTTAATATTCGCTACTCAATCATGATTACTGGAGAGGCGCCAATATCACTGTCTCTAGATACGACTAGCACAAAATAAAAACAAAACAGCAGAAGACATGATCAAACTAACAAATAAAGACAGTGAAAGAAACGAAACTGTTGCCTCAGAGCATGCTATCATATAGAAAGGTAATTCGAAAAGATAGATATCCCAATGTAAAACAAACGACGCATTTTTGTAAGAGAAATAGATATGCAGTTGTTTCATATAAAATACTGAAATTCACCTGCGTCGGGATAGACTGATCCCAACGTAGGTATTTGCGGAAAGGCTAGGCAGATGGTGTTGACCAAACATTCGTCAATGCAAGCTGAAGTGTTGAAATTTTCCCAAAGACGTAAAGGGTCATAAGCACTACGCTTTGCGAAGGAAGTGGGAAGAAGGTAGCTGCTACCGTAGGTGGGGAAGCCTTATTTGTCTAAGAAGAAGTAGATGAAGATCCAAAAGGGGTCAACGGTGTGTTAAAAGATACCAATTATCATATTATTCCGGTAAGTAAGACGTATGTGTGTGGATGTAATGTGTGATTCCGTGAAGATTGCGCGTGCATATTGAATAAAGTAGGAATTCTGTATTAATTTACATACAGTATGCAGCCAGTCAGAAAACAATAAGTCAATTAGTTTAATACTGAGCGTTACTTCACTCGGTGCTAATTTATTTAACACTAACTTGAATTATGATGTGGTACAAAGTTTAAAAGAAAGCGATTCAGAAGCTCTTATAAAATTATCAGCGGTATGCGCCACAAAACTACAATACAAATTGTTTTTGAAAGAAATCACAGTAGCAAGGACAGGATTTGTTTTACATATTTGGATACACGCAACTATTCCAAGTGTCACATCTGATATCCTTATTCACTGTTAAAACTTTCACAAGCAAGAAACACACACTGGAGGTACTGAGCGTTCTAAGGTTCAAGCTCTACTTGCGACAAAATGTTTAAAGATTCTGCGATATTCCAAAAACCGCGAGCTTCAAAACTTGATACGTGCTTTCTAGACTTTTGTAAGGAAATTAATATCTGTAACTCGTTGTCGCTTATGGTTTCCACCACCCAAATCGATGAGCGTGCTAACCGGCTTCAATTGTACAATGCCAATCAATCGGAGCGACGTGTAATTGCTTGTGAAGAGGCGACACTCACTATTATGTGTTATTATTATAATAATAACACATAATAGTGAGTGGGCATACATGCTTAATGGTTAAAAGGTATGGTGAACACTCGGTAGTGGTATTTTTAAAATGGTCCATCTAATTGTAGATTCTATAATTACAATATAATGAATAGTAAGTTTTCAGTTGGTTTGGTGATGTGCTGATGGTATTTTGTTCCATTGCCATTATAATGAAGATTTGAAAAAAAATAAAAGGATTCCTTTTTTCCTTTTTTTTAAACAGTCCCGAAGTTTAAAGTTCAGAATGGAGAAACAGTAAACATAGGTCCATAATTGAATGGTAGAAAAAGGGAAAAGTCATTTCTAACATCGTGTTAACACAAAACTGAAGCAAGTCTATAGGTTTAACGCTTCGATCATAAATTACCACCTTCGTAATTTTCACTACAACTAAGTCCTCATCTTTATCTACATTTCAAATAACATTTGACAACATAACATTAAAGTTGTCAAAAAAATAAGAATGAACAACAAATCTCCCAATAAAATCGTCACTAGCTTCCATAAATATGGAATATGACAGAAACTGATATCGCCCACGATGCAGCCGTATGCCTGTATGTCATAAGCATTAAGATGACCTACATGTTACTCAGTTTCTATTGACATACTTACAGCCACTTCGAAGGGCTAGTCACTCTGCCAGGTCAAAGTTATTGTTATTAGGTTTGAAGATGTTATTACGTTTAGAAACGACATAAATATTAAGCAGTAAGAGCATCTTGTAACTGCCTACATGTGTCCTAATTTCACAATCGAACTATTACGTGTGAAATTAGTTTTATTAATCGATTTTCCGATTTTTAAACTAGCTATCTGAACTTGTGTATTCATTTTGCGTCGCCATGCAAGTCTGCTACTTTTCTCACAACACCAAGTTACAAATAATATTACGCAGTTTTCCGTTGATATCTGATTATTTCATTAGTTTTCTATGAAAACAGTAATATATCGGCAACCATTACATTTTAAGGAGAAGAAAAGGACCCGGAAGTGAGCCCTTTGGTACGCCTATTTTCACTTGCGATCTTAAACTATTATACAGTTATTCATGGTTTCTTTTTTCTTATCGTCCTAACTGAGGCTCTATAATTTGGGAGCTCACCAGAATCTCCCAAACCTGTTATCTTTATCTTTCAGGTTTGATAGCGATTTACTCAATCAAAAGCCTTGGACAATTCACAACAGAAGCTTAAGACGTTCCCTTTTAGGATTTACAGAAACAATGTTCTGTTTCAAATTGCGTATTGCACAGAACACTTTTATTAAAACTTCGAAATCAAAAGCTGTACTCACCAATGCAGTAAAATCCGATACACATGGACACTTGTCACAGCACTCACACAATCACGCACTTATTATTAATAATTAGTAATCAATTCGTTATAGTTTGTTAATAGTCACGGCATTTTCACAACCGCGCCGGTCGGTAAAACTGGAACACGTCACTGGGCATAAGTTTTTGTAAACCTGAAACAAAATAAAAGAAAATACTGAATATGCTATAATTAAATAAATAACTCTAAAATAAATGACTGCCTCGTTGGTCTAGCGGTCGCAAGCGCTACTGCTGAACATGAGGTCCTGGGTTCGATTCCCAGGATGTACTATAGGCACACCTCTCGGTATGTGTTATGTATGTGTTAAATAAATAATTATGCACGCGGCGTGGAGTTTTGATACCTTGATGTCAAACGGAGCAAATTATGTAATAAAAAAATTATAAAAATAAATCTTTTATTTACAGACTACACAGGCCCACATTGTGTTAGTGTCTAAATTATTTATAAACTGTGTTATTATATACTTAAAACAAAAAGAAAAAAAAATAACGACCACAGATAGTTTCGTCAAGCCCCATGTAATACATGAACCTTGATAAACCTACCAATCGTAAGCCCATCCAGACTTTCAGCAAAAACTGAAGAGATAATGAGGAACAGGGTGTAAAGTTCACTCATACTCTTGGAAAAGGGAGGATCCTCCGACCAGATGGATGTCGTATCTGGTGGGCAACTGCCCAACGCTTGATGTCAGGAAATTGTACATATGCTATCTGCGCGGTAAACTCTGCTTGCGCGATGCAGCTTTGTCTGGCGTCAGTGTGATGCGTTTGTTCGCAAGTGGCGGTGTAGATGCCGCCACAAAAACCATCAAGATACTGTTGGTGCTTCCTCCCACTCTGCGTATCATCGACGCCACCTTTTTACGCATTATTGCAAAATAGTCGTCAGCACCCTGAAGGTATTATTATATTGTATTCGCAGAGCATTGATTCGCTTTTTGGGTATGATTAGCCCAAAGGCTGCTGGTGTAAAATGTTTGGCAAGTAAGGTAAGCCTTGAATAAAGTAATTTTTACTGGTACTGAGCAACCAGCAAACCTTCGAGCCACCATATTACCCCTCACAGCCAATGCCCTGCGCTCCCTTTCTTGTCGTCTTTCAGGTCTTCGATCACACTATGGCCCAGATATTTAAACTGGGTTACTCTCTGTAAAAGTGAACCGCACAGCGTCACCGGAGGGAAATATGATTTACATTTATTTCTACCTCTAAACACTAACAGCTCACGTGTTCTTAGGGTTGTATTTTAGCCCATACTGCTCGGCGGAGGGGTATCCCTCACAAATAGAAAGCAACTTTCTCAGTCCACATATAGATGGGCTCAGCAACACCATGTCATCTGCGTAGCTCAAGTTGTTTCAACTAACTCCATGTATGTGGCATCCGACATGTGTATTTATGCTTCATAATGTCAGTAAGTTGCCTGTCATTTTGTCACGGATAATAGCTGCCAAATTAGTTTGAACACACGTTAAGATTCTAATAGCTTTACTTCCGCACTCAAATATCAAACTAAATAATTACTAGAAGTTAATACTGACGTGACGTTTAAAACTGACGGACCCAGATTACGACGCATGGTGTCGTGTTTTAACACTACAAGTGAGCAAGCAACATTCATCGTATCCCATGGGTTACTCATGAAATAACCAGCATTTTGCATCGAATCTCTTACAACCACAGCACAATCCATACTTAAAGCTGCTACACCGGTAAACCTCTTTCCAAGTACTCAACTGACCCAGAGATTAAAGACGATTAGCAATGTTTGAACTGCCTCGTTAGACTTAAACCTAGGGCTAATGTTACTAGTGAGTAGGTTACTAAACTTTTTGTTTTGATACATTGCTGCATTGTAGTGTGTACGATGTTAGTAAACTGTTTGTCAGATACTTGTGAAATGACAGCATTGATTTGATGAGGCAGATGTCTGTGAGTACGGATGATAGTATAGCAGATGTTTTGCGTAAAATTGCAAACGTGGTAAATACAGTTCTTAATATTACACTACAAATCCAGAGAATTTTATTCGCACAGATTTTTTCATCTATGAAATGCACACGTTTAACCAATATCTCATCAGAAGGTAAGTGAAGATGGAAAGATTCAAGAAGATTTTCACAGTTCCAGCTGTTTTATTATTGTTTGGTGCTACTTATTTTATTTCGCCAAAAAATACATGTTAGTTTCAAAAGATATACTCCCTGTCTTTACATCGAATTCATACGACAGTTAAACTCGACGATTTTTTATAACGTCACGTAACATTACTCCTGTTATCCCCGACGGGTTGAGCAGACGTGTACCTGTAGTACATCTACATTTCGCCAGCTATGTTTAAGTCCCATGAACCGGGCACAAATCTCCAGTCTCCGGGCTGCTACTAAGAAATTCCTGATGCAAAAACCCAAACCCATATTTTTATGGTTTCTGTTATTCTACTGTCTGTGTCAAAAACAAAGTCCACCCACGCATCTTTGTATTAATCTCCAGACATATGCGAATCCTTTGTTCCATCGAACCCTCTTCCCTTCCAGTCGAGTTCATAAGGAATGACTAAGTCGATTCTTATCAAATCCTCGCTATTAATAGCAACAGTTCTCAGAGCGGCCTGAACAAAGAGTCTGCTAGTTAGCCCTTATATTGATTACTTATCTCTGGTTAATGCATGCTAAGATAATGTGTGCTTCGTTAAAATTATTTTGAGATGGTTTGGTGTCTATGATTTGTGGGTGGAATACATTTTCAGCCTATAGTGTTTCCACTGCTGGAACACAAGCCTCCTCTCCTTTTTTGAGAGGGAGTGGGACGTACCACGCGGATGTAGTGCGGGCTAGTAGAAGTCACACGTCTTCGAAATTTTGGTTGTAGGACATGCCGGTGTCCCCACGATGATCCGTTTTCAGAGAGTTAGAAATTAGTTACAGAAAGTAACGCGCCTGACTGGGTTTGAACCCACGACGTACAACTCGTAAGTCGGGGCACTTACTACTGGGCCACCACTGCTGCCAGCTCTTGTAACCCACAAGAGCGTGCAGCAGTTTTATTTTTTTAATAATAAAATATTGCGATTGGTCATTTAAGTGATCACCACTTTTGGAAAAGAATCATAGAACGTAGTTTCTAGGTTTAATAATATTAAAAAAAAACAAAAAGTTTTCAATCAACGATTATCTTGCTTGTTTTCTTTTTATTTTAAAAGATATCGTTGTTAATTTATTCTATGTCCATAAATTAATCCCCTCAAAACAATGAAATTATAATAAGCTACACTCTAATCTACTACATTACCTAATCTTTTTATATTATCGAAAGTTGTTCAAAATCTATTTGATTGTGACCATAAATGCATGTGGTTTTTTTTAACAGATATTCTTTTAGATTAACAATGACATATTTGTAATTTATTATCTTAATATATTTAACCATTTATAATTTACACTATTGTTTGTGTAACGGAAAAAATTACATAAATGCAATTTATTTACTAATGTTCCTAAAGATTAACGGGGTATAAATTGTTAGATTATAAATTAAATCTCTTTCTATCTTCGGTATTTTTATTCCCAAAATGGAAACTATAGTATTAACCTATGGCATTTTAAAGGAAACTTTTTTTGTGACAATGTTATCTGTGACTGTAAGATACCAAACGCTATGATCAATTAGAAGCAAAACAATCGATTTGAAAACAGACATCTGTAGAAACAGACCTCGAAACAGCTAAAAGTGTACAGAGTTTGCAGGAGCTTATTAAATAACATTTTCATAACAAAATCCTTACCTAAATAATGTTCGGCGTAAGCATGGCATGTAAGAATAATCCATTTTCAGCCCAAGTACTATCGTTGGATGCAAGAAGTTCTAGCTGAGTGGTTAATTTTTTTCAGAACGACTCTAGTTTTTGAACTCCTATAGCTCATGCCAACACGAAGAAGGGAAAAGGAGCCCCCCCCCCTCGACGTGAGCAATGTGAGCATCTCACCAACTTGAGCCACTACTAACCTAAATCAAAGCTAGGCCAACAACAAGACGAATCAATAAAAGAAACGTTTCCATCAAAATATAAGCCGTGAACCGGAAAGTATGTGGATATAGTCGCTCGTAGGTACAGGTAGTGGTAGGTGCGGCTTGCCCACGCGTCACCTTGGGCCAGCGAGTGTCGCCACGAGCGGCGCTGCAGGTTCCGAGATCGGCGCCGCGGATGGCCCGACTTATTCGAAATTGTAGTGTTTTATTTAGGTATGAGAAATATTGGGTATTGGACAAAAATTATCTGTTTTGTATGGATAATTAATCAGCTGATGGAAATGATTAAAGACACAAGAAAAACATGTTAATTGGCACCAACATTATTACATGTGTCAGTTCTTTGTCAAGGTCATACAGAGCAAATGGTTACCAACCTACGTACCGGCTGCAGTAAGCGGCAACTCAAGCCCGCATATATATCAAATCGCGTATTACCACCTAGCCTCAAGCGTCTTTTCAATAAGAGTTTGATTGATACAAAGCGAGCAATCCTTCTAATGTACAAAGCTATATATACATATAGCTTTGTAAATTAGATCAGTCTCGCTACCATAAAAAATAGATGTATCTCTTACTTTTCTAGCTCTTTGTTACGTTAGGCGTAAAAGATTACCCAGTTACACTATGAGAAAACGAAAATATAGCTCAAGCTTCCAACTCAAACAAGCCGGTATTTGGCGCCCTCCTTATAACAGAAACAGTCATGACAAACATCTAAATTCAACTAAATTCGTTAGCGTGACCTCTCGTTAACTAAAACCATAAACGTGGCGTGTTTACTACAAAAATTACCACGCAAATGAACACCTTTTCTAAGACAAATAAAATAGTGGAAAGTGTTGTTTTTTTTTTTGCGGTCGTATTTTATTTTGACGCAGTTCGTTACGTGTGCCTCGCGCGCCTTTGAGAAGATTTATGTGATAACTTCTTACTAGAAAAAATACAGCAGTTAAGTAACTTTATTTAATTGATGGCAGAAATTCAGTAGGTACTTCCTCGGACACAATTACCTCAACTATACTAGTAAAGATTTGTAATAAAAAGTTCATAATCCTGATTCCTGCATTCCTATATACGCTTTAGAAACTCAAGTTCTAAGCATTTGTTCAATTAAACCATTTATAGGCACTTTTGAATTGTCAAGGAGTCAGTCATTCAGAAAGATGAAGCTAACTGCCCATTCCAAAGCGAGTTGGTTCCTATGGAGAAGAACGGGTAAGAAACCCCATGAACGCTCTTATAAATTATATACTTATAAAATATACGTTACATCTACCATCTATTTGTATCATAAAATATAGGTGCACTATATTATAAATATCTAGTTTATAATGTCAAGCTAATTTTCAAAACACCAGGCAATAATAGTCGCCCGCTATATGCCAATGACAACCGTGATAACGTATCAATCGATGATGGGGTATTGGTTATAGACTCAAGGCCCCTTGGTGTAGTAAGGGAATTAGGTTATAATGATGTTATGTAATTGATGGTGGAACTTTATATTTAGGCGAGCTGTTAAGTGGGACTTAGGTACTAGACACGATTACCGGGTTTAGTTAGGTTAGGTTCAAAAACACTTTTAAACGTCAAAAAATACTTATGTTTTAAAACTAGATGATTTCGGTGTTCCCTATCCGGACAAGAAAGACCGACACGAACTCATCAGGTCACTGTCTCCTAAATAGTCCAGACATAATCTTGGTCAGGCCACGCAGATTAATGTCTGAGAAGGTATTTTGAGGAAAAAACCACGATACGATAACGATAGCTAATCTCCTTCAGTTTTAGAGAATTGTCCCGTTTTTGTTGCATTTGCATGTAACATGAATGAAGCTGAATAAGAAAGAAGACTTGGCCTTTGTGGTACTCCCTCTCACAAAGGTGAGGCCTGTGTCCCCAGCGGTGGTACTCCCTCTCACAAAGGGGAGGCCTGTGTCCCCAGCGGTGGTACTCCCTCTCACAAAGGGGAGGCCTGTGTCCCCAGCGGTGGTACTCGCTCTCACAAAGGGGAGGCCTGTGTCCCCAGCGGTGGGAACATTATAGGCTGACTATGCTATATACTAAGAATGGTCGAAGTCAAAGCATTTATTTCAAATAGGCCCATAAAAAGGCACTTTTGAACGTCAAAATTTACATTAAAAATAGAACTGATTCTAGGCGCCACTTCCAAAAAGTAGTTTCGTATGGAGAAGAAGTGGCAAGAAACTCCACCGTTACTCTTTTAAAATGCTTTACAATATTTTGTATACATTAATTATATTTCTATACGTGAAGACGATGCACCAAGAATAAAAATACTATACCACAATTGGTACAATAAAATTAAAAATAAAGCAAAGGCATATAAATTAATCACGTGATAGGTACATTGTGCTCACATATTTACAAACAATTGTAAAAATATATGATTTTCCTAAGAATGGGCATCTATCCTTTCACAGGAGGAGTTTCTCTGATGGCGCTTCTGGGGAAAAAACGAAAATGTTATGAGAAAGAGTAGAGCAGTCAAAACAGACAGTAGCTTGATTGTAAAGAAAACCTCTGACAAAGTCAGAGTTCGATCCTATTATTTTGTAAAAATCCAGCAGCCTGTATTTTTTTAATGCGATGTGTTTAGAGTAAAAGATGAGATTGGACTCTTGTCTATGATGATAATATGGCTTGAAAGGGGGTGACTACCGTTATGACGCTTTTAGAGAAGTATTATATTTTATAAGAATAAGATCATTATGTTGTGCCACCTCAAATAAATACGGGCAAGAGAATAATGAATGATGATGCTGATCCCTGGTCCCTCATAACCGGCAACACTATTTAAATTTCTATTAACTGCTCCCAAATTACGGTGTTTTATTTTTATATTTATTATATTAATTATATTCCTTTATTATTAGTACCTTTGTACTCAAATTGTAATTATGTCGTGCTCCTTTTTTATTTTACTGTATGTACATAAATAATAAAATTAATTAATTAATTACTTCTTATTTTTACATACCTCTTTGAGATAATCTTTACATTTATTGGCTTTTGTGAACAAGATAGTAATTTAAACAGGTTTTTTTTTTTAAATTAGATTCTTTTATATTTTGTGAATGTGAGAACGTTGTAGGCTAGACTGTTGATTTGTAGACCATTGTATATTTGATAAGCATATGGTACTTGTTGACAGGCCTACACTGTCCTCCTTAACACTGTAATTTGAAAACAATGTAAGAGTTTCTTGCCTGCTCTTCTCCAAAGGAAACGACCAATTGGAACCGTGCACGACGTGCTTCTGACGTGCTTCTGACGTTTCATAAGTGCCCATGTAGGTATAAGTGAAATAAAATAGTTAAGTTTTAACAATGACAGCCTACACTTTGTGAACATGAAACTAGTAAGTCATCATCAAAACATTTAATGTATGAACATAATGTATAATCAATTGATAACAATACAATAGAAATATTTCGATAATGTATGTATTATTCAACACGCGCCAGGTATTGTGAGTCTTATACATTGTGATGACGAGCATGTACCGTCTGACGTCACCATTTTTGTTAACTAGTACACCTTGCCAACTATGTGCTGAAGGATCCTGAAGAATAGGTGATTGATTGCAGCAGCGTTTTCCAAACCTTCATAAAACCACGATATTGAAAGCATTAGACTCGATTGCGTGCGAATATGAAAAGTATCCTGTCTTGTGCCAAATTTCCATTCAGCCGCTTTGGCGTAAAAGCGTTACAAACAAACATAAAAGTTAAATATTTTACTTTTATATTATTACTAACTTCCGCCCGCGGCTTCACCCGCATGGTATGTCGTTAAAAAGTCCATGTCCATGTCCTTCCATATTATGCCATCTATCTTCTTGAAATTTTAAACGAAAAGCGTGCAGTGGTATAGGCGTGAAAAGGTCACATACAGACAGAGTTATTTTCGAATTTATAATATCATACACAGTATAACATAATGGTATGGGTAATTTATAATTTAGAACATTAAACTTGACTTTTGCCACAAGCGGCTGAATGCCACAACACCTGCATTAGGGAAGATCTTTGCGCAGCCAACGGTATCGCTGTCGAAGTGGCTGAACTCTGGTCGAAGATAATTTAAAACAGATAAATGGAATTATCGATACGACGTTGAAGAAGAAGCGGCTGAATATCCAAAATATAATACAAAGAGGGAGAAGGAATTGGAAAACGTTGGTCCTAAATTACGTATAGAAGCTGGGTACTTATTTCCTATGGTAAGTTGGTATAGATGAATTAATTAATGAATTGCACCGACCCCAGCATGATTTGACCAGGCTCGATTAAAAGAATGAACAAGCCCCTAAAGCCTCATGTTTCATGGTGCTACAGAGACCATTGCACATCATGAAGTAGACCAGGGGGCGCTGTAATCGTAGGGAAGGACAGATTTTCTCTCACCCAGAAAATAGGGTCTCCTTTTTTTATTTCCGGGATTGATTCTCAAGCTGTATCTTACATGTTCACAACATTAACGGGAAGGCCACATCAAGTATTGAATCCCAAGCATGTCAACTAATGTCCATGTGTCCTGAGTAAGTAGGTAAACTATTCTTGATAAGCTCATTGTGACAGAGCGAGGAATATTATTAGCAAAGCAACTTAGAGCTGACAAAAATCTATCTGTTCAAGTTTGTGGGTGTTGGCTTCCACTCCAACCAGATGCAGCTAAATACCAGTATTTTACGTGGAGCGTTGGCATTTCTGACCTCCACAACCCTGTTAGGTACTTCGTAACATGACCCCCTTGCTATGGCTGGCTGTCTGACTCTGGGCTTCTGACTACCCGTGACGACTGTCAAACATTTACGAATGACAGCCGGGATCAACGGCTTAACGTGCTTTTCGATGCACGGCAGGTTCTCGGTATTAATGGATGGTGACCCATCCACAAACCGACCGCGGCATCGAGCGGCGCATATACTCGTAACGACCCCCTTGAGCGTTATGTTTTACATACTAATTCAATATAAACGCGTCTTCGCACGGGGTTTCTGTCTCCGTTTCCCGCGCCCCTTCGTGTGTAGAGTAGTTCTTTGTAATCAGCGATCCGCTTAACAAAAATATTATAAGTAATCGTATTAATCACAATGTCATACAAATCGTTTCATTATTTCTTTCTCTTGACTGACAAGCAACACAATACCCTCCATATCGACATACAAAAGGACTCCATACTCACTCAAAACAATAAAAACTCAACATTTACTTCACATCGAGCACAAAATTATTTAATAGTTGCCCAGCTGAGCAAGTAAGGTCGGCTCTGAACCTCGTCCGATTAGTCACAGGCAGACTCATGGTCGAAATCCATATACAGACCTGAGAAACTTCACATGCGATTCTATACCGTATGCCAAACGCAGGAGAGGTGTTACTGATGTGACTATGTAGCAGTTCCATGGAAGAATACGGTTTTAGCTTGCAATATGTTTTAAAAGGGACGAATTGGTATATAGTCGGGGTTATGTTCTAGGTTTCTGTATGTGAGAAAATTGTCAAGGAAATCATATTTGTGAAGGAGTTATGTTAACAGAAAAGATCAGCGGACAACATTGATCGGAGAAGAATAAGAATCAAAAATAAATATGAAGAGTTTACAAAACTAGGATGAGCTTGAAAACGGGCGAAAAGAAACAAGCGACAATACAAAATATGTAGCAATTGACAGTACAAAAACTGGTGCGAAGAAATAATCAAGGCGTGCGTGACTAAGGAAAGGCAGCGGCAAATCTTCAGAGTATAACAGCGAAATAACTTCCATAAACTGAACTAATTGTTTGTGATTGAAAAAGTAAATAATCATACTCCCAGGTTGTAAAAGCCGATTGCTAATTGTTTTCTTGATTGAACTATTTTTCTCATGAAAGAACCATGACAGTGCTAACGGTAGGTAGTGTTTAATTAAACACGTTAACTCGCAACGGATGTCACAGATTAAGGAAATGGTCATTAAAGTGTTAATTTGTACGCCATCGGATTGATTAATCAATCAATGCGGACACTAGAAGAAAATACCTAGGTCAGAAAGGTTCTAGTGAAGTATCAACTCTTTAGAATTATATACAGCTTATAGATTTTATGGTACGATTGGCAGTAGAACCTAGTATTTCTGATGCAATCGACAATTGTACGCTGGGGAAAGATGATGAGAGGTGAGATGATTCAGGTGATAAGATGATGTAAGTCATAGCCCATGAGCCAAAAGTTAAGGACAAGACACCATTAATCTATAGAGGCGTGAGGAACAGGGTGTAAAAGTTCATTCATACTCTATGGAAAGGCAGGTCCTCCTACTAGACGGGCCTCCCACTAGACGGGTGTTGTGTCTGGTGGGCAACTGCCCTACGGTTGATGTCGGGACGTTGTATTTATGCTTACTGCGCGGTAAACTCTGATTGCGCGATGCAGGATTTTGCGTGACGTCAGCGTGATGCGTAGTGTGCATGTAGCAGTGTAGATTTCGCCACAAATCCACCATGTAGGACACCATTTCTTATCTATTCAAATAAGTGATGGCGTTGGATATCTGCCCATCTGATGTAAAGAGGTAACCTTTGCCTATTGTAATGACTGCAATAGCTTGTCAGGTCTTTCTAGGACGTGGCTTACGTGTCAATTGATTGCAATGGACGTCCAGAGGTCATTTTGAAATGTCTCATGTGCCTGTAGCCTGTAATTGTACTAGGATGTGTCGATAGATACTCGTAGATAGAATACTCGTAGTCGTATAAATGTAGAAATTTTGAAAAGGGGGACACAATGGGGATGGGAATTCTTCCCCAGACCAACTATTTTACGAATAGTTTTATTACTCATTACCCTCTTTATAGCCTCCAGGAAACTGGAGGGCTGACTGGATAATATTTTTGCACTTACACGAGCTATCACATAGTTCGCGCCAATACGCAGAGAGAGCGAAATGTTTAAATCAACAACATTATTGGAACTCTTTAACAAATCAACATCTATTTCCAAAACAGCCTTTTGCTCTGATCCGGCTCGAAGACAACCTCATTAAGTAGTTAATTTGGAATCTATTGTAAAGCAAAGAAAGTGATTCATTTGAAGTAGCGTCAGTAAGTCACGCTTCACTTTCACTGATGCTGTTAGCTGTGTGTGACGAATGTTGACAGTAAGGTGTTAGACACACTCGATAACGAGAGTATGTGGTCCAGGGTCCAGCAAATAATATTCACCACTGTAATTGGTGCTAGAAGAGACAACCAACCTGAATACTCGCTAGCACCTAGGAGTCCTAGGACATAAGCGTTTAGGCTCTGGAGAGGGTTCTACAGAATTCATTATTGTTGCGTGTGCTTCATTGTAAACAATATTATTACTTAACATCACAGTCAAAGTGGTCAAAAGCAAGCCGATACGGAATTAAACAACCAGAATAAAAATCAATGTGAAAATAAGCATAGGTACTGAATCTTATAATACATTTCGCATAAACCCTTGGCGAGCAATAAGTACATACATAATTTAGTAGCCTCATGTAAGAAGACACAGCTACCTACTACTAGATAGCTATTTGTATTGTGTATTTATTTGTTGTGCTTTTTGTATCTCATTATAATTATGCTGCACCGGTTGACGTCATCAAGTAAACGCCGACTGGTGTCGCTGAAAACCAGCGCTATGGCTCTGTCTCGCATAGTGCCACAGCATTATGCTGAACGATGCCCATTTTGCATGGATGTGACGCATATTTTCACCCAACTCGTTTTTTTGTGTTTGTGTTTATGTTTTTCTTTGCGTCATGTTTACCGCAAATAAATGTTTTTTTTTTACCTTTTCTATTTTAGAACCAACCTTATATCTACAACAGCCTGGTTAACACTCAGCTTGACATAACCAAAATCATCGGCGTCTGTGATGTTAGTTGACACGTTTATCACCATCACATCGAACATAAATTATATCACCGATTTCTAACGGTGATTAGTTAACTCAACGAATGGCGTGAAGAACGACTTAATCATAAAATTGAATTAATGTAGGATTATCATTATGGTTGATATCTCTATTAGCAGTTCGAAAGCCGGACGTGTGATAACTGTCTCATAACTGTCAAAGACGTTCTTGCTAAAATATAAATCTTAAATGGATGTGTGAAGGCGAAATTACCATTATAATCACGGTTGGCAGTTTTTGGGGACCCCTTCCAGGCTTTGTCGGTTATCATGAATGTAAAAGTGGTTGCAAATGCTTTGGAGCAGCGCTGACTGAGTGGTGAAGTCAGAAATGGAACTCAGAAGGTTAAGCACTTTTTTGTGCAATTTGTTCCATTATTACTGTTTTGAAAACGGTCAAGGAAAGCACGAGAAGAATCCGACATATCAAAGAACCAAACATATTCTTAGATGTCCAGCAACCCTCACAAGGCCCGCGTCATGAATAACGACCCTCTCACAGAGACGAGCTCCGAGTCCCAGCAATGGAAGCTTATAGGCTAATTATGTACTATCATGACTAACCAGTAACTGCAAGAAATATTATTAAAGCTTCTTTGATAACATAAAAGCAAATCAACTAACTCTGATCTAAGCCCGAAAGAATTCGATCTCAAGTCTTCAGACCAGGAAAGATCAAAATATAACCAAACCTGTCTGTCTGTCGGTGCTACAACATCAATCAAAGAGACGCTGACATTGTCTGGCAAAGCATTGTTAAGTTACTTCTACTAGTCGAGGAGACCGCGGCCTTAACATTTGCATCATGTTTTTATATTTTATATTATCAAGATTGAAAATGTTACCTAATTCCTATAATTTACTGGACGTTATTGATTTGATTATTACTTATAATTAGCAGTCGTCCTAATGACTTATGGATTAATTGAAGTTAGGCTAGGAGTATGATGTATTAATTAGTTTTGACCAACATTCTGTTATTTTTAGGAAATGCCTGACTACAAGGACTCCAAATAACAATTTGGTTTTTGAAATGGAAACAGAAATAAAAGTTCTCGATAATCTGTAAGTTATGATGATATAATAAAAATAAAGTGTTGAATTAGCTTGCATGTGATAAATTGCTTACAAAATATGAGTCAGTTTCCATTGAATTCAGCAATATGTTATGAATAACGATACTTTTTCCATCCGGCCATTCATTTAAACTGAAAGGGAAACGTCATTAGGTAAGTTCATTGTTAATGGATGAAATACCAATTTCACAATCACAAAATTTTGAGTCAAATCCAGACATTGGGCTCGCTTGAATGATAATTACTATGAAATAATTGCTTTATTTTTCTATATTTTATAAAATAAATATTTAAAAATAGCTACCTAAACTTAAGACTTGAAAAAATAATATTGATTGATTAACATGAAGCAAACATTATCAAAGCCGATCTCCTGGACTTCACAGAACAATGCCTCCATTTTATTACATCAATACGTCGAACCATCACTCAAAAACCGCATTATTTATTCACATCAGGTGTCAACCGCTGCTGTCCATTCCAATGACATAAGGACCCTTATTGTAAATGACATTCAACCTTATGCCAAAGAAAACAGAGTTTGTTAAAGAATTGTTAGAGTTGTATGTAACTTTCAGGGGTTTTCAATTGAAAACATCAGAAATGATTTGTCTACAATGACTGTGCTGTTCGGATCAGCTGTTTATGTGAAGTGGTAATGAATGAATAGTCCATCCGTCAGTATACATATAACATCAAGGCTTGGTTCCCTATCGTACACCCATATTTCACCAGTAATGTTCAAGTCTCATGTAATAAGGGGCGGAGAGGGCGATCCTATTGCCATCAACCATCCACAAAGCTAGACTCCAGGCAGCTATTCAGAAAATCCAGATAGAAAACCTAATAACTCTTTACCCGACCTGAGAATCGAACCCAGAACCTCATGGACCTCCATCACTATAGTAGGTAGGTTATACTAAAGTAGGCATTGTTTATTTATAATAAATCTTATAAGCGAAAACTCGCTATCTATGACAACATCGACAGCAATTGATAGAACAATCAGCTACTGTGTAAAACAATTTTTAATTACTTTGAAAACTTTTAAAATTATTTTTGTGTACTCACGGAGGGACGCAAAATGTTTTTCAATACGTTTTAGGTCTACAGACAAAAAACACAAGTTATCCAACAAATACAATAACACCATCAAAAATGTGTGTGCTTCTGCACATAAAACACTTAATTATAAAAACCCAAACTGCAAATGCATTCCGTCATAGCAATGCCTAACGACCACGATTCCTTCATAATTTATTTTTAACTCCTCCAGACAGTTAAATTATACTTAAATTTTCATTTCGAAGCATTTTTATTCGAACAGCGTCCTACGATAACGGACTAGAGATTAAAATCGGTTGATAATTGTGTGTGACAGTTAAATGTCCGCCATTTTGGATCCAGGAAGTGTGTGTCACGCCGCCATGTCAAAATAGAAACAGTTATGCCGCGAAATTGGGTGAACCCGTGACGGGGACAGAATTAGGGGGATTAATTAGTCCCTTTAAACTGTTATATTTTTAAGTATTTCAAATACCAATCAGCATTTAACGTTTTTGTGGTGGTAAAGCCGTTGCTAACTTTTTTCTTCGCAAATTAAACATGTTTTTATTTTGAACAAAGCATTGTTCGAAATACAAAAAAAAACTTGAATGACTGGCAGTTGAAGTTAAATTAATCCTTTATTTCTCATCACAATGTTAAACCTTATTAATCAATGCCATGTTTTATAGAATTGAACACGTGAACAGCTATCATATTCGTAGAAGCGGCGCCATAAATCAAATCAGCTTGTTTCAAATCACTTGACAAAGGCAAGTAAAAAAACCAAAAATAAAATCTAAAAGGAATGCTACCGAAATCCATAAAAACTGAGCTACATCAAAGGCACTAAAACGTAAAACCACGAAATAAAGTACCATCAGATGGCGCCACAATGTTACGAAACGGAACGTAAATAGGTGCAATTATTAAAAGTTATTAAGCATAATTATGGTGAAAATTAATATCTTGCTGAATATGTGTTATCTTTGATCTATTTCCCGACGAGGAAGTGGCCAAGACTTCGCGACCGAAATGTCTTATTTTTATTTAGTTTCGGGCATTTTCCGGCTTTCCATGTATTCTAAATCAGTTTGGAATTTTAACTAGGCGTACGTTGAAAACAACAATCTGTTTGTCGCTTTGGATATTCTAGTTTAAATGCAGTTTTAGAATGTTAACGGTTCAATGCACTTCATTTGATATTCCATTTATATTTTACATTGTGTACTTGTCATTATTAATATTAAGATAATTAAGCTGAAAAATCCATGGCTGAATATGTTTGCTATCGCATTTTTTATGCTACTCCAGCATAAAAAATGCGATTGCTTAAAAGCGGTCATAAAGACCAAACGAGAGCAAAAGCTTACACCGTGAGAAAAAGCCCATTCTGCAGATAACTATGAACCAACATAGGCGTAGAGTTATAAAAATTATAAAGTAACGAACCATTACAAAATTAAAACTTAACCCAACGCAACATTACAAAGTGGGCCGGTCCGGTACATATCAGATAATAAGTAAATAATGGATTATTAAGATGTAGAAAACTAGATAAAACTTGAGATACGGGGCGAAATATTAACATATCTAAGATAAAACATTATCATGTAGGCGTAATTATGTAATTGTTACAATCTCATGTTGTATTTACTGGCGCTCTGTGTTTAAACTATATCTTTATTCATGTATGCAATGTGTTTCATATTCTTGACAAGAAAACTAGCGATGTTATGAATGAAGAAACTTGTTTTGCATTGGCTATTAAAATATCAAGAAGCACTGTTGATGTTGAGTATGTAATCGAACTTGCAAATAATACTAACAACGATAAGCTTGAAGATGAAGCTATAGAGAATGGAATTGTGAAACTTAAAGACATAACAAAATAAAAATAAAATGGGAAATAACATTCTTAATTATACTACAGGTGCAAGACAGTGAAGTTAACATGTATGTATTGTAGCTGTATGACAAAAAAACAATCGCGTCTACATAGATAAACTTCGGGGAACCAATATTTGTAAATTATAACTTATTTTCGCCTAGATACTAGATAAGTTGTAGGAAGTCGTTGGGTTACACCAAAAGATATCTATGTCTGGAACTTTGGTCAGTGCAGACATAACACGGATTTAAATAATTTGCAATAGCGCAGAAATAGTATCAGACTGGCATATCCGCCACCCACTGAACTTATTGAGTTACCCGTCTTACTGAATTGAGTGTTACTTGTTTAGACGAAGCGTTTTACTGGCGAAAGTATTGCCATTTAGCAAGTTTTAAAGTCCTTCGACTATCAGCTTATGAATTAATAATCTCCCGTTTAGTGTTAATTTCCTAAGATTCTTATGGCAAGCGTATAAATTCTTGATAGTAAAGTCTTCTTGCGTCAAATTCACGCGAATCTTAACCTTGAAGGTAGAATTCATGGTGAATACTAATCTTCCCACCCCAAATTCTTGGAAATGTATCGCTCCTTGGACGCCACTTACATTTCTGGCCGCATGGTTCATTTCCTGTGTATCAACTCCATCTAGACTAGGTAGAACATGGACTGTATGATAAACATCATTTAAATTATTTCGTGCTAGACCACTTTGGGAATACGTAATGACATTTATGATTGTATTATCTTGATTATCATATTTTATCACGAATATACTAACACCCACACTTATTATTGTAAGGTAGAGCGTTGATCTATAAAATCATTATTTTAATATGATCCTGCCGATAGGTTGCAAGCAGTCGTTAAGTTTATTGTTTCTTCAAAAAAAATAACGCTTTTGATTATACGCAATCGAATCGATTTCGTCATTTCATTTGATTTAAATCATACTGTTAAATTGGACTATGTGTACTTGCAAAATAAACTTGAGAACTTTTTGGTGCTGTTACTTTTGCACGCGATCTGACTAATAGGACCAAAACGGGAAGAAAAAAAAATTGTAGTTATAGCCAAATCTTATAGAGACGAATTTTTATATAGCTTATCTGTAGGATCATCATTTCTGTTCAGGTTTTCATAACATAAGTATGTTGCGAGTAGTGCCTGTTTTCTTATTGCTTTTAAAGTTGAATTCCACCTTTTTAATCGGGTACAGCTCGTTCCACTATTCTTAAATGGGAAAAGAGCAAGTCGATAAATAAATACAATCAACCCAAATCAAACACGAACAGTACGTCGACTAGATGACCCTAAGCTGTGACATCTCGGAACACGGTTACAAAACTTGTTCAGAGCAACCTAACTATTTGGATAGGCAATCAAACGCTGGTCACTGATCCAGAGAAAGAGTCATTTCAATTTAGTCGAGTTCTCGTCTACCCATCGGATGCTCCCGATAACTCGAAGGGCCCATGAATAATTCATTAATAGTCTGTTTTTTACACAAATCGGATATAGTTTTAGGGTTAACAGGTCTCTAAATGTGTTATCAGATATTGTTATGTAAAAGAAAGTTGACATCTTTAATTTTACTTTCTCACTTTGTAATGTTATAAATCAATTACTGGTATTTAGAGAGTTTTAATGTTTGTATATTAATGGTTTTTGTGACAAAATATTCTTGGTTTTATTTTCCAAATGTTTGTGTCAAGGTTAATTTCAAAACCATATGTTGTTGTGAACCTCATTTAGATCTATTAGTTACAAAGTTTCTTTTTCACCTTTTCTGATACTTAGATAATTTCAAGTGTTTATGTTTTTATGAATTTGTTTTAATTCATCAAAAACATCTGTGCTTACTAAATTACTGTTTTAACAACAATGACAGTTACAATAGGAATAGAGCTTAATATAGGACCCTGAGGAATTCCGATTTTACTAAACCGAATTTACTAATGAATTTTGCGATTTAGGGTTAGAATTAAATATGAGCTATGCAATATACTTACTAAAACAGACATGATTTATAATAACCAAAACTCTTCTTAACCAGAATACCAAATTAGACTACATCAAAGGGCAATGAGCATTGCTGATCACTGACATTCCATTCGCTCAAACCTAAGGATGACGTAAATAATAACAGGCTGCTATAAATAATTATAACAAAACCAGTTCTGGAACAAAAACGAAATAAGCAACAAACAAGTTAATGAAACAGGGAACGTGGGAGGTCTAACAAAGAAAATTGCAAATTGTATTTACGGATGTGGATGAGATTAGCATAGGACCGAGAGAAATTATTTCAGAAAAGATAGGGTTATTAATTGACACATTGAAGGAAATAAAGAAGATTGATTGAAGCTATTATAAATGACAATGAAGATAATGGAATGAGGAATAAAGGATACCAGATGCTGTTTGCACTAACTCAATGTTTACAACTTTAGATGAAGGATTCGATTGATTCAAAAGCCAATAATGGCACTGTCATTCCAAATATTATATTGATTTTGAACACTTGTTTAATAGTACATTATGGTACTAGTGTGTAACATTGTTGATCGGCGGTAATTATCAATACACACGTGTATCATACGACGTTTTTCAACACTCTTGTGAATAAAATATCAATAAAACCTCATTTTATTCAAAAAAAGATCGTGTTCAATAGAACAAATAAATTAATGTTCCTATTGCTTGCCCATTTCATGCAACTTCTTATTTAAATAGATAATTTTAACTCGTACGTGTTTAATAAATAAAACTTTTACTCATATATAACTTTTGGTTTCTCTGTAATAGAAGAAAACTTTTAATTCCCATTTTGTACGTGGCAGAATAGGCGCAAACCCTATGCGCGGTAAATAAAAAAAAAACCTCATCCCTTTAGTCTGTGGCCGATCGCAATGCGCGCGCATAGGAAAACTGATTAATTTTTCCCGCCATAGCGAAACATTTTTCACAACTCGTTTTCACTATTGAATTTATAGTTATTTATTAATTAAAATGTCTACAAGTACTAGTTACGAATAAAATAATTTAAGAACTACGCCACTCCACCAATAATTTAAAAAAAATCTATAACTCACTAGTGAGTTACAGAGTAGTGAGTTAGAGAGAAAAAGTCACAGTTTGATAATGGGTGTCATTCTGTGCCTAATTGCGGTGACCATAGAGCCACTTTATGAGCAAGTGTGTTGTAAAGTCTGTTATTTCTCATAAGGTTTAAATTCACCCAGAACCTGAATGTTTGCAAATATCAATAATATAAAAATTGATTGGAGAAAATGTCTAATAATATGAATTAATTCATCCATCCAGTTTTACCATAATCCTAATTTATTGACAAAGAATTCTTTACTTCAAAAACCTGTCCTAGTTTGACAAAGGTCAATATACTGGTCCTTCGATACGAACATTAATAATTTAATACGTCTTTAACGTATTTATTTAACATTTTATCAACTTACTTGTGTAATAAATAAGCGCCATTGTCTTTTCAGGTAGTAAGCATTTAGTACAACGTCCTCAGAACCAGAAATAAATTATAAATACAGGTAGTGTTGGTTTCAGTGTCGTTGGTAATCCGTCACTGAATTATCTTGGTGATTTATTACTGCCACTACAAATATCGTTTATATTAGGCTTATATTCTGGTAGCAGATCATTAGAATGATGGTCTTCGCCCTTATTGTACCCACTGGCCTCAATGTCTGCCCTTGACCAAAATCCCACGTCGTTTTGATCTCTTGCTTGCTAAATGTTGCTTAGACAATGTAAAGTCTAGTTATAGAGCTCTTTGCTGTGTAATGGCTGTAATAATAGCTCATTTTTGTTAAGTACCTTTGTAAATGGTGGAGCTGTTACTGGGAGTGCATTTGTTATTGAATTTAAATCTAAGATTTAAATCGGTAGTAACTGCTTGATATCTAAGATTTTTATAATTAAGTGAACAATGAAATCTTTTGATAAGTCCATTGTATGATTTGTTTAGATTTTTGGTTTTCTCATTTTTAATTTCCCCCTTTATGAAGATGGTTTAATTATGATAGCCAACTGTGAGTAATCTTGTTATTATTAACATGCATCTATTAAGGAACTACGTTAATTATTGAACAACTTCAGTTAATGGCAAATGGCAGAGGTCTTTATTACTATTTAGCCATATTTGTATTTTATTAGTTCCTCAATCGAAGACCAACATTTATTAGGTAATTGAGTTGTTTTAGAACAAAAACTAAGGAAGGGCTTTTAATTATTATTTATTTAATAACTGAAGTTTAAAAACATAATAATTATTGTGTAGTTACCAACGAATGAAAAAGTAAAGAAGTATAAAATATGTATATAAAGGTAAGTAAAAAACCAAAGATTTTGTGAAGTAGGAAATCTATCAATCAAAATCAATCGTGTTTAGATTAAATATGGAAATAATTGTTATCGGTTGATAAACCAAAATGTGATTTATTAAATTTCGATCTTCCGATCTTTTTAGTTACTATACTCTATGCTTCCGATAGCCTATGAAAACGTCGCAATTCGCGCGTTTTTCGTGACTATTGGCAATTGAGGTGTTCCTAAAAATTATTTCTTTCAAGATTATGCATAATTAGTTCCTAGAAATCATTTACCAAAACTAGGCCTCCAAGGTAAACATTAACTTGCCGAAAGCCTAATGTATGCACGCCTTGAAGCCGTATTACCAGCGAGAGCAGATTCGCGACGGTGACCGTTAAATTCAAAACACAACACACGGAGACAACTTCCGGAACAACACTAACATAAAAATGACAACAAAATAAGACTGACATACTTAAATCAGTTGACTTTTGTCGTATTCCATTCAGTATCGTAAATCGTAGCACAACACACGCGTGACGGGTTCGTTTGTATGACGAGACGCGTGCTCGCGGCTCGAGCGTCGGCAACGCACTGCTTGGCGCCGCGAAGCGCGTCCTTCGACCGCCGACTTTCACTGCAAATGATAATACTAAAACACTACCAATTTTAACTGCATCTAATAGTTGGTTCTTAACTCCCAAGCCTAGAATTCTCAAACTAGTCGGTTAACCCGTAGCGCTAGTCCTTTTGTCGAGGGTGCGGAGCTTGCATAATGTGAAGTTTGTTTGTAATTGTTTTGTTTAGAATTTTCCTCGGGCATGAAGATTTTATCTTGAATTTATGGCTGCCTTGGCTTAATTGTTTATTTACTTTGGATGGGCTAATCTAAATTTCAATGCTCCAGTGTGTGTCGGGAAAATTTTGAGCTTTCTGAAAACTAAGTCACATTTTTCATTTTAATTTTTTGTAGGCTATGTAAACAAACCTGAAAATGAATTTGATTTTTAGACCAAAATTTAACTTTCCAATTGATTGTAATTAACAGTTTCCCCGTACCAACAACTTCCAGAAACAGAAATAATATGTACTTAAGCTTTTTCGGGATGAATAACAAAATCTAAAAAAGTGAAAACCCCACAACCCGATTTCCTGTAGCCGACTCTTAAAACACAATGACATTTACTGAAATAGACATTTTAATATATTTATGTAGAATAATAACACAAATTCTCATAGTAATGCATCACAAATTGTATTAAAACCACTAAAGTGTAGTGTAACCGCAAAACAATATTTATTCTATAGACAGCCTTGTAGTTGGCATTGCACACAATTTACTTAAGTGTACTAGCACGTGACCATTGTCAGGAAACTTCTGTTTTACTGTTGGATGAACTGTATCATTATTTTTATGTTAAAATGTACGTTTTGTAGGTCTGCAATATGAAATAGAAAATCCAAGGTTCCCCAAATTAAACTCACAGAGTGCACAGAATTTTATTTTACATTTTTCTTGTATTTCGTAGAGATCAATCAACCTTCAGTTATCTAGTACTAACTTCTGCCTGCGATTGCGACGACGTGAAGTTTCAATCAATCAATCAATCAAATTTTTATTTGTAAACATAGGTACACATAAAAGGTCTTAAATATACATATTATTGTAGTCGAGCACTATGTTATACCAATGAAATTGGTGTACAAATAGTAGTTTTAATATAGTAAATTAAACAGTTGAAAAAAAAACAAAAGTCCAAATGATTATTAGTTTTATAACAAGAATAAATGTCAATTAAATTAAGAACTGTCAATTTAATTAAATTTTACATGCATGTCAAGGGAAGTTAATTTATAGGAAATTTATCACAATTTGTCATTAAAAAAATCTTCAATAGAGTAATACGTCTTGTCTAACAAAAACAAAAGCAAATTACTTTTAAATTTGTAGTTTATTGTTTTAACATAATATATTCACCAATATATACACTCTAGTAGTAGAGTCGTTCCAAAGATTAGAGGTAAAATAAGTATAATTATGTAGATTGAATATACATATATAGAAGGCAGAGTTGATAAAAATATGGGAAAATCAAAAATAAATTACTAACTAAATCAATATATCAGAAGTGGCCAGCTTGGGTGGTAGGGTGACGAGCTTGACAACCACAAGCGGGCTTGGTCCATTGTCATCATCATCAGTCTGCTCTTGTCCCATATTGATTGGGGTCGGCGCAACACGTTTTCTTCCTCCTGACAACCATCACGCTATCATGCGGCCTACCCAAATGTCCTTTCTTTTGTATTTTTTATTTTTATTATTATTTATTGATTTCAGACAACAATATGGTCCATTTTGTTAGTAAAACTCCTTAAAACTAGTGTTAGAAAATAAGATAACATAAAACAAAAAACACAGTCACAATTTTTGAGTCCGAAGCAGGTTGCGCAGAGAACGATCACTTCACGGTGGTAAACCCTGATTGACCATCATCCCCACAAAATGCCTCAGAATGGGGGAGTAAGGACTCTCCGCCACTGTTTTCAGGATGCTATTGTTACTGACCCGTGTTCGAAACATCAGTGATGCAACTTTTTTGCGCATGACTGCGTTAAATCCGTCGGTTCGGTTCTGCGAGAACATCTCTGATGCACTACAGAACCGGGGCAGTCTCAACAGCATCCTAAAAACATTATTATATTGGACTCGCAAGGCATCTAGCGATCTTTTGGCATAGCAGACCCATAGACCCCCCGCATACAAACCTTGACAATACGCCTTGAATAGGGTGATTTTGACTTGGTCGGTACAACGGGTGAATCTACGGGCCAACATATTACCTCGGACCGCTAGTACCCTACGTTCCCTCTCGATGTCTACATTATCCTTAAGGTCGTCGGTAAGTATGTGCCCCAAATATTTAAATTGGTTGACTTTAGTTATGTTCATGCCATTTAGGGTGAAATAAGGTGTATGATCAGAGCACTTACCGGCGGCCCTAAAGACCATGTACTCACATTTCTTGACATTGTAGACAAGTCCATGCGCTTCAGCGTATCTTTCACACACCTTCAGCATATCTCTGATAGATCCCTCAGTCGGGCCCAGCAGTACCATGTCGTCCGCGTAGCTGATGTTGTTAATATTAACACCACCAACTCGGCAGCCGACACGCATACCGCTGAGCTCCTCTAGGAGATCATTGACATATAGGTTGAAGAGTCCGGGAGACGTCAACCCCCCTGCCTCACACCACACTCCAACCCATATGGCTCAGAGAAAGCTCCAGACCACTTGACACTATTTGTCTGATTCGCATACCAATACCGCATGATTTTCAGAACTTCCTCTGGTACATTTCTGTCCCCAAGCTTTCTCCAAAGCATATCATATGACACCAGGTCGAAGGCTCTGGAAAGATCCAGGAAACAGGCGTACACTGGCGTTTTGCGTTCTGTGTAATACTGGACAGTATTCTTTAGACTCAGCATGGCACTTTCGGTCGACAGTTCAGGTTGAAACCCAAACTGTCCGTCGTGCAAACTTAAATATTTTTTCAAATATGAGTTAAGCATACTGTCCAGTATTTTAGCCAAGGTAGTCGCCAGGGAAATTGGACGGTAGTTTCCTCTGTCCGAGATGTCCCCTGTCCTATTTTTAACAATAGGTACAACTATAGTTCGCATTAGTTCGGCTGGCAAGAACGAATGACTAATGCACATTGCATAAGTATTGTTCGTCGATAAATGATAAATGATTTATTTTAGTTAATTAATTAATTATTAATTTACTATCACAAAATGACTTTAAAAATTTTAGAAGAGCTACACATAAACCGTTCGTAGAAAAATACAATTTAATATGTCAGAAAAAATGATCATGTCAAATTATTAAGACTTTCAATTTGACATCAAATAAATCACAGCATAATAACATCAACGAAAGGAACCACTTTAATTGCTTTGACATTTGACTTCCCAATGACGAAGTCATTATCATTGATTAGAAATTATTTTGACATTTATGTTCCTATTACTTACCTCAGTTATGCAACTAATGATGGAGCAGCTCTATTTGACAAATGCGGGTTATTTATTTCTTGTTTGAATTACCAAATTGATTATTGACCTTAAATTAACATGATGATCGTATAATAATCAGATCAGTATCCTGGTCAACCGTACCTACATACAAGCAAAGAACTCAGAGTACAAAAGAAAAGGACCAAACTACTTATTTAAAAATCGAAAGCAATGAGCATACAGAGTCAAAAGACCCATCATATAACCGTCACGGCGTCTGCGCATTCTGTACATCAAACTATGTAATATTGTACAAAATTAATTGCTGGGAAAGTACTTTTATTTATGGTGTGATTTTCTGTTTGCTGTAGTGCGCAACTATCTAACACACGTGAAACATTGTCCATAAGGGTGCATGCAACGGTACAAGGGTCGTGGGAGGGGGGGGGGGGGATGTTGAAGTTGTGTTATAACATTAAAAACTTGTTTTCGTCAAAAAAACGTCGGTGAAACTTGGAATTTTAACCTTCAATATCTCCGTAACCAGAAGGTTCCCAGGTCTGGTCCAGTACAAACAATATACTATTACAATGACTGGGAGTACAAGTTACTTCAGGCTTCTAGGTGTCTTTTTACACCCGTTATTAAGACTTTCAATTTGACACCAACCCGCACTGGGCCTGCGGGGTGGAATACCAGCAGTTTTTTAATTGTTTATTGTTTGTTTAAGAAATTACATTCGAATGCCTTGATTCAGCAGTGGAAAAGTTATAGGCTGATTATGCTTATGCTTATTAAGACTAACTTTCTGTTAACGAACTTAAAAGCTATGAATACATACGAGTAACACGATTGAAATAGCAGAATACTTCAGTGCAGTTCACGGCTAAATATAAACCTTTGCATCTGTATTGATTGATTTATCGTTCCTATGTCATTCTTCCCTCCTCTTATGTTCAAGTACATCGATTTTGTGAATAATTTCTGATGCTATCATATTATCATGGACAACAACTCGTAATAATAATAACTGCCTATTACTGTTCTACTGAAAGGCAAAGGCCTGGCTCAAGAAGGGTTCACGATTTGGACTTCTAACACCTATCCTACTACTATTATAAACAACCTTCTGTTGCCTTCGTTCGCATGAACATTTCTTGTTCGCCCATTTAACTTTGTTTGCGCTTAGCGTTCTTTCAGACTTTTTTAACATGTTGCTCACAAGGGCTCACAAGGGTCGTAACGTCATTTTATTACCTACAAAAAAACTCCAGCGGACACTCTTTTGAATCAAATGTGGTTCGAAATATTGGTTACATCATTCATGTTGAAATGATGTATGTTAGAAAGATGCAGAACGTAATAAAAATATAAAATCAATTCAAATAAATAATTAAATTAAAAAAGCCGTGGCTGCTAAGAGATGACCAGTCCCTACTGACGGCGCCCGTTCACGAACATGATGCATGGAATAGCACCAACGATTGGATTAACGCCTTTAAAACAATAAGGACCAATCTAGGAAAACCGAACAGCAATATTTATAAGGACTGTCAAAAGACCAGAGGGGCTCGTGGCTACATAATGCTTGTTGCAATCGGTTTGTCGATGGGTGACCATCTATTACATATCGAGATCCTCCGTGTCTTGGAAAGCAGTAAAATCCGTTGGTGTACGGCTGTCATTCGTAGATCTTTGACAGTTCTTACGGGAAGTCACAAGCTCAAAAGTCTGACAACCAGTCTTACCAAAGGGCATCGTGTTACCCAGTAACAAAGTTGTGGTGAGGTCAACAATAAGCCTTAACTGTTCCCACTACTGGGACACAGATTTCTTCTCTGTGACCCCGGCCTTAATCCCAGTGCGGGTTGGTGAATTTTCGGTTTTAGAACTAGGTTTTCCTACACCGTTTTGAGAGCAGTGGTGATGAAATAAATTAACACAAATTAATTAAAGCGTCTGTGTGGGTTCAACCTACAGCTCGTAAGTCGCGGCCGGTACCACTGGGCCACCACTGTTCCAGATAGGCACTGGCTCCAAGAGTAAAATATTCAAAATCTAAATCAAAAGTCATTTATTCAAATTAGGCTGAGAATCAGCACTACTCGAACGTCAAAATTACATATAAGACAGCCCCCAAAAAACACGCCCTTCACCACTTCCTAGTGCTTTACCTGGGAAGAAGAAGTGGCGCAACAAACTCCCCAGCAGCACAGCTGTCTGTTCAGTTAGAACAAACTTGAATCTATACAATATGGTACGCAAAGTCATAAAATTTCTAGACACAGAACATCATATTAATTTATATCTGCCATATGTTAGCTAGCCACACCAATATACCCAAAAATAAAAACAATAAAAAAAAATAACAACATAACTTAATACACAAATAAAAGCCTCCAGGCATAAAGGCGTGACATCTTACATATGCAATATTGGATTAATTGTACACACAAATGATAAACTAGGACCATCGAAGTAAAATAAATTAACAGAACAATTACTTTAACAATAACAAAACCATAGACAGCAAGACGACCAGTCACCACAAGCAGCACCCGTTCACGAGCATAACACAAAGATTAAGCCATTACCCCCCTCACCATATTTGAGGGAAGGAGGCAACCCGACCCCCGACGCTACCGCATTGGTATTCAGCTGCATCCGGGTAGGCTGGAAGCCAACCTCGACATAGTTTGGAAAAGATAAGGCATTATATCAAAAGACCAAAGAAACGTTTATTAATAATTAACTACGGAAACTTTTACAAAACTATCAGGCGTACACTAAAAATATTAAGTTCAAGGCGTATACATATTTTGCCGGAGTCGAGAAAATTCTTGCTTTTCCCAAAAATGGCATAATGTCATGAACATAACAGGAGCGAGGTTTTTTATAATGCCCGACATAATGTCGTCTTCAAGTCGTAGACGTGATCTGCTTGAAGTTATAAACCAACTTGGTTTGATACGGTTTCTTATTAAATCAGCATCACTATTGAACATTAACTTTTGTGACCCTTTGTTTGGTTTGCACATCATCAACATAATCATCATCTACAGACCGACTTTACCCATTTTTAAAACAAAATCCTGTTGCTATTTTTCTCTTAGCTAGTAACTAATCCTACTCAGAATACGGGCCACAGATTCATCACACTTTTACTTTGCAATAAAAGTCGGTCCGTTCGGTAGGGGTCAAGTTCGCTCCACCGTCCTCGCTTTACCTATACAGCCGTGAGAGGTGTTTTTAAATAAAGAAGACAATGACAATTGACAATCAAGTCTCTCGAGTGACTATATACTCGTAATAATTTATCTGCCTCGCCTCTTCACAACCAAGTTACTGAGTACAAGATACCCTTTGTTTAGACTGGTTATCAGCCATTTGTGCTTCTGACTACCCGTGACGACTGTCAAAGTTCTATGAATGACAGCCCGGACTGCTTGCTAAGGGTGCTTTCTGACGCACGGACGGGTCTCGATATGTACCTACCTTATGGATGGTCACCTATCCAGGAACTAACTAGTAGTAGCTAATAGATTAACCTTCAATCGACCCATGCGGCCGTGATTATTTAGCCTAGAGCCCTGTATGTCCCGTCACGTGTCTAGTAGCTGATTGTCAGCAAGCCAAGTACTGCTCCCCACGATACAAACGCTAGATCCATTCATAATACCTAGACTAGCACTCAACACTCAACAGGATTTGAATTGCACATAATTAGTGATTCAAATATTGACAAGTGATTTATTTATTGCCGGCGACCCATTCATTCTCGTTAATAGGTGGACTAGTAGCACGGAAATGAATGTAATACCTTTGTACATGATTAGATGATTGCTGTTTGAAATGCTATTATCAAGTGAATATTTTGGTCATTAATAGCACTGTCTTAATATAAGACTTAAAAACTACAGTACTCGTTCAGTAAATTCAGAGCTTCAAATTGCGCTCAGCTAGCAGAAGCTGAGCTTCAAATTATGCTGAGCCGCTAATGATGTTTCAGTATATTATGGATCCGAACTGAGAAGGGCCAGATCATGATGGGGGGTTTTTATAAATCTCAACTACTCTTTACTTAGTATACTGGTAGCATCGCAAAGGAAATGCTTTAGTTTTAAAACTTATAGATAGATGTCATGGGGCGTTGTTACTTTAATTTTAAATGGTCCTACAGACCCAATGATCCTTTTCTAAATACAGCAGTTCATTCACCAGCATATTAATATTTGCATGCAATCACAACAGCAACAACAACATGCATGTTCATACCTCAAACATACGTTAGCAGGCTCTATTTACTTCAAATTACTCAAATACCTTTACACAACAATTAAGAATGTACCACCTGACCTAAATACGCAATAATATAGGCATTAGACTAGTTTAATGACGACCTTGCCTGTATCCGTTAATTGCGCATTCATTAAAGTCTTCCGCGTGCTCAACCGTGTTCTCTGCCTAACCGCAGATGGGTTAGTAAACTACTGATAGTTTTGTTGGTTAAGAATAGAATAGATTATTAAATATTTAGTACACCATACAAGTTACATACATCAATGTAGATATAATAGTTGTCTCTCTCTGTCTAACTCGCAAACTTTTTATTAGGTTGCAATGGCAGTCATGTCATTTGGTTTAAATACTTTTTTAAATTTTATTATTTTATTCATATAAATCGAATCTGAGTTTTTATATATATTTTGAATCTGAGAACATTGTAAGCCTTATCTATATGTAGACTTTAGATTTGTAGAACATTTTCTATTTTATTAAGTACCTGGTACTAGTCGACAGGCTTACATATTAAGACTGTAATTTGAAAACAATTATATTTTTAAGAGTAAACGAGGAGTTTCTTGTTGGCTCTTCTGCATAGAAAACGACCAATTGCAACCGTGCATCTAGCTTCTGACGTTTCATAAGTGCCCATGTAGGTTTATGTAACAAATAGTTATTCTGATGTGATTTCATTTGTTAGTTTACATAACAAAAGTTATAAAACAATGTGCATATTAGACACGCCCAACCGCTGATTCGACATAATCTGGAGTAGTAATGGTGGTATTATCGCAACAGCTGATCGGTTGCAGTGCCGCGTACCCTCGCGTTAGAATTTTGACGCGGGGGGTTAGAATTTTGGATTTGGGCGTCATAAATTTACGAAAATTACGAAGTAGTACGTAAAATAAAATAGAGTATGAAACTGCACATAACTAGGTATTCCCTGGTTATTTAACAGTTTCATGAGCTAATATTTCGAGAATCGAATTCGTTTTTATTACCTCGCAGTAGGTGCGAAAAGTAAAGTCGGGGATAAAGGTGTCTTCATCTTGGGCGAACTTGAAGCCCTCGCTGATTCCAGTCTTAACTCATTCGCTTCGCGCAGCTACTTAGCTTATCTAATTCTGCACTCGGAATCCCTAGAATCCTTTTTTACGTACTTACGTTGGGGATTCAAAATAATGCGCGTGACAAAAGACACTACTTAATACCCTAACGGTAGAACCGAATAACGTATACATACATACCTAAACTCACGCCTTCTTCCCATGGTGGTAGGCAGAAACCACAGAACGCCACCAGCAGGTGGCGTTCTGTGGTTCCTTACATACTCCTTTTCCCTCGTATACGTTCATACATCTGGTCATACACGAGCGCCGGTTGAGAGTACTTCGCACACATAACGTATCTATCTCCACTTTCGGAGATAGTAAAAACCTATCAATCTCTGGTTTTGACGTCCCAATAAATCCAATGCGGCCGTACAACGTGTTGACTGCTATTTGTTTGACAGGGTTTGGCCGTAACTCCGTAAGTGAATAATCTACCATTAATTTGCCAAAGAGTCAAGGGTCAATAGTCAGATAGTTGCCTGATATAAGGTACAACAATCCACACGCAAGTACACACACACACAGGTAAGGTTTACTTACAATATTTTTACGCGACCGGTTGCAGAAATATTGGGCGCATAATCATCAGAATACGAAGGCCAAAGAAAAGATGAATGGATTGTGTGAGGAATAATCTGAAAGAGAAGGGAGCAAATTATAGCGTGGCGGTGGACAGGAGAGAATGGCAGGAAGATGATGATGATCCATCAGAATACTTCTGAAAGTTTTACGTTTATAAGCAAAAACTCTCCATCCAATTTAGTCCTAGAAATCTTACCAAGGAGGCGGCCTACGGCCTCGACATTAAATAAAATTGTTTGTTTGCCTGCCATCTAGCACCGACAACCAATTGTAGAAGCAAACTAGATAGGCGGTAACATTAATCAAAAAAATATAAGCAATAGCAAAATTATAGTTATGTGTCACGCACCACCATTTAAGAAAACCATCAAATCATAAAATAATCGTATCGTATCATATAAACGAGTCCACGCCATGCTATAGTTGAACGATCTCACAGTGTAAAAATAAAGTTAAGGCCGACATTACATTAATTGCAGCGCATTGACTTTTATTGTCATGTTATTGTTAATCTGTGGAGGTCGGGAAGAAGGGTATGTGTTAATGGAGTTATGGTGAAGATCCTTGTTTGAACAGTTCATGTTTTATTGGTCAAGTTCATCATAATGATGGCAGTCTTATGTCAAATTAATATGTGCGTTCTGTTCGCACATTACAAAAACGTGATTGCCATTTATACCATAAGTATCATTCTGATTTTGAGTGAACCACTATTTTCAAACAATGAATGACGTGAAAACTGATTCTGAAATCTGGTTACATTTTCAACTCAGCCCATGACTGGTGTGCGCTACAACATAGGATGTAACATCGTTTGTCCACCTTTGTCCGTTCGCTTGCACCCTTGACGATCTCAATCACGCCCTTGACGCTGCAATAAACGTGTCCACCTACGTGGCACAGGCGGTGTAGGCAGCATGGATGTACCATCGAAACGAAAAGAAGAAGACTAAAAGAAAAGGTCGCTTTAGCAACCTCCTTCACATCGTGGGTTCGCATCTTAATTTGAGTGATTCCAACCAACGTCTTTGATATTTGGCTTTGCCAATGCTACATGAGCACGACTCCGCTCTAAAGATAATAAATAAAATAAACACATATGGTTCAATAAATTTTTACAATTTAATAAACTTATTTCGCTTCACTCGAAATAAATATAATTATACTAATAAATATCAATGACATTATAGTTTCATAAATTAACTTAATTCTTTTTTATATAGGTAGTTGTTACAAGATATTTTACACAGTCAAATTGATCAAACTTTGCCAAAAATGTGAAGGCCAATTCTCTCGTGCTTAAAAGGTCAAATTTAAGTCGCAATCAAGTCATCTCAGCGACATTCATTGTCAAAAACTTGCCAAAAATGTATGTAAAATGATTGCATATTTGACAGATTGAGACTGAAATTAGAATGCAAACGTTCTTAATAATACGAGAATCAAAATAATGATTTTACACAGCACCTGGCACTATGACTATTCAGAAACCAGATCAATGGAGAACAGAAATGCCGCAATTAACACAATACTATTCAAAAAGTAGTAAATAAGTTAAGAAGAAAGAAGAATAATAAGGAGAAGTTAAGAAGAATAACTAAAACAAAAGTCAACACAAACCAATGTCAGGTTATTGCTAGTAGGTAATGCTTAGATGACACTTTTTTTGCATAAGACGAAAAGTAATTTTTTGTTGGATCTCCACACACTTTTCATACCTGCCCAATATGTTATGTGCGAGATACTGCATGCATGTTTTGTACTTTCCATTTCTTACTATTTTTGGTTTTCATATACTCTGTCCAGGTTTGACTCTAACAACTTCTGGATGATTTGGGTCACCATTCCCTCTAAGAACATATACCACATCATCTGTTTTCAAAGCTTCAGGTCTTTTTAAATAGAAATTGTGTTTATGATCAAAATAATACTCTTCAGGATTCACAGGAGTCGTAGTTTGATAGTTTGTATTTATTTGATAATAACTTTCTCCTGGAAATAATATATGTTTTTCTTTCCTTGGATAATCTCGAAGCTTTTGAATTTCTCGCCTATCATCTAATCTGTTATCGGGAAATTTTAAGGTTTTACTTCCTCTAGATGGTCTTTCTTGTCTGTCTGCTTGCGGTGGTCTCTTTGGTTGCTTCGTTATTTTTACTTTGTCTCGTTCGTTACCCTTTTTAGTATTTCCTTCTTCTGGAAACGACCATTTGGAATCTTTATCTTGACTTTCACTTGAGCTCGAATCACTTTCAGCTTCTAAAACATTTACTCCTGGTTTATTTTGGATCCGGCCTTCTACTTCACTATCAATATTCTTTGCGTTTCCATAACCAATCTGTTCGTTAAAGTAATTGTGTCCATAGTTGTAGGGATGAGCATGAGGGGCCTGGAGGGGAGAACCGTAACCAGACGGCCTAAGATATCCATAGGTTTGTTGTTGCGGTTGTTGAGGGAGACCGTTCTGGCCAGATAAATAATTGTAAAATTGCTCCAAATTGTGTTGCTGCTGGGGTGTTTCTGGTTGCCCGAAGAACCTGAAGAAGCCTCCGTTGTGGTTGTTGAGGTAGTTGATAAGTTTTTCTGGGTCTTTGGGACATTGTGGGTAAGCACGGTAGCAGGCTGAAGGGTTTCCCTTGGCCGTCACTCCCGTGACAGCGGCGCGACCAAATATGAAGAGTGGAGACGAACTCACTCCATTGTAAGCCTGCAGAAGCCTGAAACGTTTTTTTTTTACGAATGTTAATATTATAGTATTTGTAGATATACACCTCTGTCTCTCTTCGCTATGAATACATCAGATATGTTAATCGTAACGAATAACGCCGTACTTCTAAACTTAGCAAGTTTTGTAAAACTTGCGATATTACGTTTTACATAGGCGACCAACATCAACACATTGTAAGTTAACAACCATATAGTCAAACTAAACATAAGGGTTCATTTGTTTTCACTGATCTGTCTAACACAAACCTAAAATGGAAATTGTGAAAGTTTACCACTTTGTCCAGAAATAATATAAAACCAGGGACTTTCACCGTTAGGTAAGGAAATCTCTGTCCGGAACAGGCAAAATATTGTTTTAAAATAATACTAGGGGCGGACCCTTCCCAGCTTCGCACGGGTGCAATGTACTGACCCTTCCGGAATAAATTCCTTAAATGGTGGTAAAAACTGAATCAAAATCAACCGACAGCGACAGACAGACACCATTAGCGACTTAATTTATTACTATGTGTAAATACGACACTTACGAAAGCAGAGGCTGCAGACTCGCAGAGGCCTTCAGCAGCGTGGGCGATGATGCTGTACTGCCTCCGGCCACCTCACACAGTATCCTTGGAACACACTGCTGATCATCATATAAGGCTATAGAAGTCAGGGCTTCGGCTACTGCTGACACAGCACGGTGGGTTAACGACTTCGGCCGTCGGGAAGGTCCTGAAATGATTTTATAAAGAACAATGATAATCATAATGGGACCAAATGGACTGGAATTGTTGGCTTGATGGTCGCGAGCGCTAATGCTGAGCTTGAGGTCCTGGGATCTATTCCCAGGTCGGGCAAAGTTGTATTGGGTGTTTCCGTTTTTATTGTGACCGGTTGGTCGCGCTTGCGCCCTATTACATAGGACTTAAACATTGTGTGTACTGGAGGTACACCTCTGGATAACCCTTTGGGAAATACAGGCGTGATGATATATGTATTAATGGTATTGTACCCAGGCGTTATTATGACAATCGAATTTTAGAATGAGATTGACACACACTGCTATTAGAAACATTAATAGACGTCGCTTTATATGAAGCTGAGAAAAAAATACTTAAGCTTATGTAAAGTCTACTTCACCGTATCCGGCGACAACAACCCAGACTACTTTTCTTTGCATTCGTGAGCACCCTGGCCATAGGTCATATGAAGGGTTTGGGCCACTTTTGCGTATTAGCGTTTCTTGTCTAGGTCTTCAAAGCATTCAGTTGCTTTGTGAATTTAAGTGCACACCTTTCTCGGTTTCGAGCAAGCTCATGCCACCGATCAAAGGGACGTCTATGTAGCGTAGGTGTTGCCCGCCCTGTGCACGTTTTCCATTAGCGTGCTCTGAGTAGAAACTCTGGGTTTTAGGTAGCCTACTGGTATCCATGTGCTGTATATGACCACACCATCTCAGTTGGATCTTCATCGAAATCGCCTCCATGCCCACCATTCTAGTGCGCCTAAGCACTTCCGTGTTGGGAATACGATTCTGCCATTTTATGCGAAGAATAGACCGAAGGCACCGTAGGTGGAAAGTTTTAAGCCTTTTAATCGATTCGATTATATTTAGATTTGACTAACTCTTGGATCTTAAGCAACACATCAGCATGTAGATGACCATTAACCTTTAACTCTTCTTAAACAACTTAACAGTAATCTATCTTTAATTAGCGATAAAAAATGAAGTTCCTATAACACGATCGCTTTTATAATATTATCAAACCGAGATATCTTTGCTACAAGCTCGCTGGGTAGCTTAGTCACCCGTTGACCGCTTGCACCTCTCTCCTAAGCATTGTTTCATAGAGTGCGCCTGTTGACCGCGACCCCACAAGCGTGAGCAAACTGACACATTGTTATTGTGCGAAAGGTTTTAGTGCGATTCTATCGGCACTTATACAGCTAGATTTGTACAAACAAGATTTGAACTCAAGTGAAGATAAAAAGAGGTTAAAAACACATTTTATTGAACTTTAAAAAATAAGAGGAAGTCTGAAAGGGGCGCCGGTGGCCAATGAACATAAACTCACCTACGGCGAGCGGTGAAAGACAAGTTGTGTGGACATCGGTTGTCATGGTTTGGGCAAGTGATGCGGAGTAATAAGGAAAATTACGTGAGGAAAGTTGTGAGTATAATGTGGATGGCTACAAGAGTAGGGGAAGACCAAAGAAACGTTAGGTGGAGTGTGTGGAAGATGATATGACTAGAAAGGGAGTGACTGTATGGGAGATAAAAACATTTTGCGCCGACCTTAAATAAATTGGGATGAGGGCAGGATACTAATGTCTTTTATAAACTCAAAAAGTTTTACACTCATCGTCGTCATCATTCCTATGAAAGACATTCACTGTTGGACTAACGTCTACCTACAAGCATTCCCACGACCTCACTTAACCAGGTTACCAAATAAACGGTAGCGTACTTACTTTGAGGTCCTAGAGGTTGATATCCTTGCTGGAGAACCCCTGGGTATACTGGAGGTCTGTACTGGGCCTGATTTTGAGGAGGATATTGTGAATTCGCATCGCTTGGATATGGCGGAGGATACCCAGCTACTGGATAACCCTGGTAATATGGGTATTCTGGACCTAGGTATGATGGTCCTGGTTGGCCACTTTGTAGGGCACTTGTAGGAGGGGCAACAGTAGCTGGGGACCCAGCATATTCTTGACTGGGATACCTCGTATCAGTATACCCACTTGGGTCAGCTTGACCAGAACTTGGATACGCCGTAGGACTTGCGGAAGGCCTTTGATCTTCTGAAACTTGATACCCCGAAGTTGGGTATCCGTATCCTGGACTCATTGGGGGGTACATAGAAGAGTAGAGAGAGTTACCAGGATACGGAGGAGTTGGGAATGCCATACTTGCATACGGGCTGGGATAATTAGGATAAGGATATCCTGGGGCTGGGTAACCGGGCATTGGGTAAGCTAGATACCCTGTATTTGGGTCCCCTGGGCCCGGAAAACCGGGACCTGGGTAGCCCACTCCTGGGTACCCAAGGTAGCCTAAGCCAGGATAAGGTGAGTTTGGAGGCATTGTTGCCGGATTTGTTTGTTTTGGTTCAAAGCGGGGCTTCCGTCTTGGCTTTCTTTTCTTCTTTTGGACGGCTTGTTGGTTCTGATTACTATCATCTTTAAAAACCACTCGTTCAGTTAAAGGATTCCTATCTGAATCCCTATTAGGTATAGTATTCGATTCATTATCTTGATTTTCGAATATAATCGGTCTGTCAGTAATTTCTGCTTCGATACGGGATTCTTCTAAATAATCAAACCCATGTTCATCAGCTTTACCGTGGTCTTCAAATACTATTTGGCTTGCATCAGTTTGAGGATCATCTTCTTCATCATTACCTTCCAGGCCATCAGAATTCTCTTGCTCACTAGTGTCGCCTTCAAATTTTATCTTGTTTTTCGAATTATTAGATTCACCTTCATATCCAGGTCCAGTGTTAGAAATACGATCATTTCGTTCAGAGCTTTTATCATCATAGAAAGAGACGTCTGCAAGGTGTGACCCTGGGTCAGCTTTGTCAACGTTAATATATCCATTTTGTTTCGGTTCATCTTCAAATTTGACGGGTCGTTCTAGAGATTGATCTTCAAACCTGATGTGGCCCTGGTTTTCAGGGTGATGATCAGGTTGGTCGTCTGCTGTAATTTCCCCAAAACTGGTAAAACGGGGAACTTTTGTGGATTCTCTGAAAATGTTTGAAAATGAGGTAACAAGAAAAATACCGACATAAGATTTACAATTTATCGCTGTATATTTCTCGAAAATTTAGACAGAGATTTCCCACGTTACAATAGGTTTGACCCTCTTTGTGTATGTTATCGTTAATAAATAATAATTTTGTTTTATCTCATACAAGATCAAATTTATCAAATTTATACTATATATCTATTGTGATTTATGTTAACTAATGAACTGTTGTAGTTTCCTAGTATCGGCCAGATAATAAACTCTGACAAGGTCATTACTGAATGCAAAATAAACATGTACTTACGAAGTTGTCTTCGTCAAAATGTTTTGATGGTTCTGCTCGTCTGCGCGTGCGTCGTTTGTCATCAAAACAATGAAGGCGCACAGTATGCATATTTTCATATTTTCTTACCTGGAAATCATAATTTGAAAATATTTATACCAACATAGCTACATCCCCACCCCGACTTACGTTTCGTACGTCGTGAATTCGAAACCAGGCAGGCACTTTACTTTGTGTTATTATTCCATTACCACTACTCTTAAAACTCAAAACAAAAATTCGAATACTTGTGACGTCCACCAACCCCTGTTAGGCCCGCTGGTGCATTGTGGCCTACTTCACCTCATATAGAGGAGGGCTGTGTCCGAGCTGTGGAAACGTTATAGGCTAATTGCGTATGCATACACCTATTCACACTGATTTTCCTCCAAGAATTCCGCAGATTACCTAAAAATCGATAATAAAGTCTATCCGATCAAATAGTGGCGGTGCACTCACTCAAACGGCACAAGTCATAAGGCGTGAAGGAATTCAATGTTAAATATACGTTTTATTTTGATGCGCCGATATGAAATGACAAATTTTCTTTCGGACTTACGTTCGGTGGCACAAGTCCGCTGGCACGTGGCTCGATTTGCGAAGAGGCGCACTTTTTAACGGGATAGACTTTAACGCCTTCTTCCTCTCTCCTATATACTTCACTGTGCACGACAGGTTCCTCAATGTTCATGTCTTAGTAAAACCTACCACATAAGTTCACATTGTGAAATACCATAAAAATATTGAGTAACTAATTGAGTACCTATAATAGTGTCAAAATAATCAAAACGAAATGAATTGTATACTTAAAGTTACGCAGCATCTTTCATTAGCGCAAAACCACATGATCTACATAATATAATCAACATGTTAAATCATACCATTAATTATACGACGAATGCCGAGAAAATTGTTATGGATATTAGCATGATGCAGACCATTTGCTATCGAATGACGGTCAGGCGTCGATTTTATTTATTTATTTACATAGGCGACAACAAACAGCAGTGTTTTAATAGGTAAATATAGGTTTAAAGTTAATAGAAGTCACAAACACAGTACTCACAACGTTTTTAGATTTAGATTAATAAACAGATCTACTAGTTGTTAGTAAGAACAATATAAAATTAAACAGAATAAAAGTAAACATTACTTAATTATTAGGGTTCTGATCACTTAAAATAGTAACAATATATTTTCTAAAAACAGTCTTGCTGAGAAACATGATATCAGTTGAGCCAAACTGCTCATTGTAGGTGTCAACTAACCGATGCAGCGGTGAACGTACGCCTGAGTTGGTTCTACAGAAAGTAGTTGCAAACAAGTGTCTCTTATTTTACAAGGACCAAGAAAAAAACTCGTCTAAAAAAGTTTATATTCAAAATCACTTTCGCTGAATAAGATTGTCCACTGGTAAGTAATACATATATACCTATCTTTTTGAAGGTTGGAACTGTCTCCTAAAATAATATAATATGGACCAAGAGAACTATTCCTAAAAATAAAAAAGGACATAATATTGTGCCGGACATAAGGTCATATTAATCCTTTGGCCTTTTTGATGATGTTTTTTAAAAAAGGTCAACGTGCGTGCTTGTATGATCAGATATTGTATTCATTGTAAACGAAGCAAGAGGAGTATGTGAGGATCGCAGCCGGTGGCGTTCTATAGTTTCTGCCTACCTCTATGGGAAGAAGGCGTGATTTTAAATATGTGTAGGTAGATATGTAAAAGCCAGACTTTACAAGGTAGGTAATCCAAGTGATGGTAGATTATTGTAAATGTATTGTACATTTACAGCGCATCGATTAGGACCACTACTATGGCAAGGTACCAAACTTTTATCAACTATCCAACAAAATTTTAACAATGCAGAAATCCTTGTATGCATGTGTAATCTAAATCGAAATATATTTGGTGAGATATTACTAACATTGTTTTTTTTTGTAGAAGCCCGGTTATTTTGCCTAAAAAATATTTGCGTATGAGTCGCTGTATCGTCGATGTCACAAAGACGATTAAGTAGGTACGACGGTAGGTAGGGAGGACGGTTTTATGCTGAACGCTTAGCAACCCGCTGGAGACAGCAAGAGACAGGACGTTGTTATAACATCATCAACATACACTAAGTGAAAAAATACGTATTACTGGAGCTAACTTAAAAACCACTCATCAGATCTCAATAAATGACGGGTTTCTGAGATAACAAACATACAAAATACAACCGAATTAAGAAATTCTACTTTAAGTCGATTATAAAACCGGCAAGCGCTTCTATTTCGCGGTAGTCTTTTTCAGAGTAGTCAATCAAAACATGTTTATTAATATCAAAATAAACAACACATTTAATAGATAGGGCTATTAAGGGCTGATTTATTAATCGTCAGATTACATAAAACTAAAAAAATATTGTTGTTTTGCAAAAGCTGACAAACCGCGTTTTATTCGCCAGATAAAAAGTATAAATTTATCCGAAATTTATTATAAAATAATTAAATTACTTACTTTCTAAAATCCTTAGATACAACACAACACGCACAAGCTGTGCAACTTCGCAAAGCTCCTGCGATCAAATGGGAGTAAAATTGAAAAATTTCACTTTGTTGACAGACGAAAGTTGTCCACTACGCATTGCTAATAAGGGCAGCTGACGCGACCGGCTAATATGGTGTATCCTTGTTTAAAATAGTCATAGTTAAATAATAAATGTTACGTTAACTTTATGGTGTAATAAAAACACAATGACGGTTAAAACGAAAGCGGTGTCTTATTTTTTCTTTTGTTGAATACTTTATCTGTGTTTTATGCTCATAAACCTGTCGATTGGTATTGACTAGCATTGACTAGATGAACCGGTGAACTTCTTAATACGTTTCAATTTTCTCTCATCAAATTTCGAGTTTTTCGGTTTTTCAGCGGTTCCATAAGGTTTTTTTATAAACCACCCCAGTAATGACGCAAACAAAAAAAAACTGATCGTTCGAGCCAAGCCGAACAGAAAAGTTTTGTTTTGCAATTTCTAACTTTTCTAGTACTCAAACCTTAGTTGGTACTTTTAAGTTGTTTGATCATTATAAGAAAAAGGAGGTATCGAATGGCATCAAAAAAAGATTTTGTGAAAACCGCCCATTTTCTTGCTGATTATATTATTTTTTCGAAATCTGTGAAATCAAAACTCCCCTCACTGTCTTTTCTCATTTCTCGCATCACAGGCCCATGCCATGATAACCGATGCATGTCCACATAAGTTGTCAGTCACCATTGCCACTTTCAGACTTACTATAAATACCAACCTTAAATCGAAATCAGCAAATACTGTTGTGGCGGCATCTACACCGCATCATGCGAACTACGCATCACAATGACGTCACGCAAAATCCTTTATCGCGCAAGCAGAACTTACCGCGCTACTAGCATATATACAACGTCCGACATCAATCGTCTTACAGTTGCCCACCAGGCACGACGTCCGAGTATCCTCCCGCTTCTACAGAGAATGAGTGAACTTTACACCCTGTTCCTCATAACTCTATTCTGGTGACCTTCGGCAATACCCGGAGGTTACGCGCCCTGCGGGAAAAAAAATCTCACTTCCATACGCAGCTTTTGACAGCGCTAACGCAAAGTCAGCTGTCAAAATCTGTGTGAACGCGAGACTTAGAAGTGGTCAGCTACTCCTTGAGTTCTGAGTTGAGCTGCACGATTACTGACAAATGCTTGCACTGACTGGACAGGTCCACTCAATCAGTGTGGTTCTTTCCTCAAAAGACCATTTTATGCAGTAATGATCCTCAAATCATCTGACCAAGACTAGTCTGGACTTCAAAAGAGACTTTCGCCGAACGGTGGTTTGGAACCCTTCGTGTGCGAGTTCAAGTCACACTTCTCCGGTTTCTGTTTTTCAATGTGTTTAATGGATTCGGTACTGCAATTAACATTTCATTAATTTATTTTGAAAATAGGGTCTAAATTCAGACCCAAAAAAAAAATTACGGGTGCATTTTAAGTTGACGACAAATCAACACTTCTTTATTATACGGTGGTACGGTACCCTTCGTGGACGAGTCCGACTCGAACTTGGCCGGTCTTTTATATGACGTGTAAAGGTCCTTCAAACAGGCGCAACACGCAACGTGAATCGCGCGCGATACCAAGACGACGCAAGTCGCGCAACATACGGTGCCTTTGCGTCGCGTGCGATCCGCGTCCTGTATCGCGCCTGTCCTCGCGAGCCCTTAAAGTGATTACCGTATCCTATTTACAGAATAAACAATTTCATATCATTTAACTACATAGTAATAAGATTTCAACTGACCACTGCTACTGGACCAGGATCTACCCACCAAGCATTTCACAACCCAAACACGACTTCAAATAATTGGAACAAAGCTTCACATTGACCTTGAGTATCGACAGTTTCATCACAAGCTGGCCGAGCCGGTATCGATAGTAATCGGATAACGAGAATCGTTGGCCAACTCTATTGACGGTTGACAGGCGCGTGGACGCGCCACTCTCGTAGTGACAGATAAGTACATAAGTTAAAGGTCTAGACGGAGTATGTTGTTGATGTTGTAGGTATAATGTGAGCACGAAGCATGAATTGGTAAAAAATGCTCTGACCTGATCACGAACATGACGAATGGATCAGCACCATTCAGCTTAACAACTTTGAAGGGAGCTAAATGATCCAACATACGCGCCACCGTCAGCGAGACATTTGAGTTCTGGCATGACATACTATCAACCTCCAGAAGTCAATAAAAGACATTACCCGGTAAATGGTAGCTCCATAGTACAAAGTACTCACCCCTGTGTTATACATTTATATAATATAAAGGAAATTGAGTTTATACAATGCTTATATATTCTTACAATCTTCAGCAGCTCCGACAGTATTTCAAATGTTAATTAATTAGTTGTGGTGTCGAACAGGACCTGGCATTGAGCCAGGCATTTTTATCAGCGTTTGTTTGTTTGTTTGTTTGGCATCTCGCAGGTCAACCTATGCGGTTGTCGTCTGCTTAAGCGGACTTGCCTGTGGATTCCCTAATGAATTAAGGCCTCCAGCCAGGACTTAAACTTATATACTAACTAAAACTAAGCGACAACGCTAAGGGCACCCCCTGTGGAGTACGAACCTCGGCTTAGGGCGTCGCTGGTAGAGGGCAGCAAATGACTAGCTGGATCAGGATTGGTATTATTTATGGACGAATTTAAAGCTACAGGCTCAGCGGCGCGGGCTGGCTCGAGCAAGGGTCGGGAGGGGCGTCGATTTGGGCGTCGCGGCGGGCCTCGGCGGCGAGGGCGGTAGGACGGCGATCGGGTTTTGGGCTTATGTAGCGTGCCTTACTACTCTCCTGCAGGAGGGTAGTGGCGTCGTCGGGGTCGATTAAAGTATGCCTTGGTCGGCGAATACTGCTAATGCGAGAGGGAGTGTAGCGGGCGGCCGCTGTAATCAGGGGGTTAGAATGTTTGATGCCGCAGTCGAAGAAACGCTTTGATAAGCGTTTCATGAACTGTTTTATGGTTGGCATTTTGAGGTCGACGTGAAGATCGATATTACGCACATAGAAGGGGGCACCCGTGACCCTTCTGAGGAAACGGTTTTGGAGGGTCTGCATCTTATGGAGATGACGTGGGTGAGCGTGCGCAAATACAACGCAGGCATAGGTCATGATGGGACGGATGACTGCGGTATAGATGCGGAGCTTGCATTTGAGGGACAGTTTACTACGGGCTGTCAGTACGAATTGCAGCCTGCTAAGAGCGAAGGAGGCGCGCGCCCGAACCGCCTTAATATGAGCCTTAAAGGCTTACCTTTAAGGCTCATATTAAGGCGGTTCGGGCGCCATCCTCGATGATCCTCGATGAGAACCTTAGTTCTCATCGAGGATCACGCCTAGGTATTTGGCTTGCTTCTCCCAAGGGATGGGCTTGCCGTACATAGTGATCGGGCTGGGAAGTGGGGGAGGGAGTCGACGACGTCTCGAGAAGAGAACCGCCTGACTCTTATCGGGGTTGACCTCGATTCTCCATTTCCGGAACCAAGCGCCTAAGACGTTTGCGGAGGTTTGGAGAGTACGAGCTATAGCGTTGGGACAGTGACCGGTATAGTAAACGGCAGTGTCGTCGGCGAAGAGAGCCAACTGAGCCTTTTTACTTTTTGGGATATCGCTAGTGAACAGCGTGAAGGCGAGAGGAGATAGTACGGAACCCTGAGGGACACCGGCGCGAATAGGATGAGGGGACGAGAGTGCTCCCTCGACGCGATAGCGAAAGGTCCGGTTCGACAAAAAGTCTCGTAAGATGAGCACGAGACGATCTGGCACTCCTAGTTGGTAGAGCTTGTATATCAAGCCGTTGTGCCAGACTTTGTCGAAGGCTTTCGCTATGTCGAAGAATAGCACACCCGTCGTCGCGTTACGCTGCAGACCAGCGCATAAGTGCTCTACGATACGGTGGACCTGTTGGGTGCCCGAGTGTTGGCTACGGAATCCAAACTGCTCGTTGGGTATGAGGCTCTTTGCTTCGGCGTAGTCTTTGAGGCGCTTATAAATAAGCCTCTCGTAGATTTACATTTTTTTTATCAGCGATGTAATCCCCTAACTTATATGCCTGCCTGCATAGTGTGCGTTTTACAAAAGATTTGAATTTCGTCTCATTCAGTTGAAGTTCGTGGGGAGGTATTTCATTGTAACATTTTAATTTACATTAGAGTGAGCATGACATACTCTTAGCCGCCAGGGCACATTCAAGTCAATGAAAGACGTACCCAGTAAATGGAAGCTTTATAGTATGTACATAATGTGTTATGCAATTATACACTTATCAAAAAAGGTGTGTTAATTTCAAGTACAATCCCGGACGTACGGTCAAGATCCCTACCAGCACCTTACTGGGATTGTTATTTCATCCGAGCACGTTTGCTCTTGCGAATCTTCAATCAAGCCGGCCAATAAAGACAAGAATGGGATGGGAGCTCAGTTCCTCGTCAGTGTTGACTCCTGCCAGAGAAAAGGAACATGACTTCTTCCGGAAGAAAGGGTATTTGGGGTCACTACTGCCTAACAGCTCGCCACATGCTGCCCTGCGGGTTTCTGGAACTCTCTTGGTCTGGCTCCTCACATTAGACCTGTTTCGGCAAAGTAAACTCTACCAGCACAGGCACCAAATCAGGAGCGTGCAAGCCCCACCACGACGTCAACGTAGGGATACAGCTGTGGTGTTAATTTATTAATCAAATTATGAAAACAAGCAAGAGGAAATTACTCTTGAAGGCTGCGGGTGTAGACCTTCGGCCGAACTGCTTCTCACACGGACTTCACTTGCTGCTGCGACTCCAGTCATGACTCACTTCATATTTGGCTGCTGAGACCAAAACTACAAACATTAACGGAAAATTTTGTAAAAATGTGGTTGTTATTTTAGTACTAGCTGGTGCCCGCGAATATCCTTACCCAGGTCATGTTTACTTACTTTAGCATTTATAATATTAGTAAGGATATTGTTGTGTCTTACGACTTCCACGCGAACGAAATCGCGGGGGGAAGGTAATTTAAATAAATAGATTACCTACAGTTTACGACAGTTCACGGTCAAACTACTTTCACGCTGCTTTTCTCAGCAACCGGTTTATTACCTGTAAAAATATCTATATATGCATCATCATTCGAGAATAAAGTCTGGAAGTGATTTGTTTACGTAAATGACTCATAGTAATTAATTAGTTCATAGTAATTATTTTATCAAATTATCCAAGGTTGCGCTTAAATTATTGGAAATAGAATTGTTCTTAGAAAGTAATAAGTTTGATGTCATTTGTTTAACAGAACATTGGTTAAAAGATCATCAAGTAATGTCAATTAATTATGCAAATGATTGTGTAGTTAGCCATTTCAGCCGAAAACGTATGATAAATGGCGGGTCATTAATATCGGTAAATAAATTCAATTAAATCGAAAGAACGAAAAGACATCATCGGACTGTCTGTTGAGCACGCCATTGAATTGTCCTGTGTTGAGCTTGATCAGCATGTCATAATATGCGCATACAGACCTCCAAGTTACCAAAATCTACCTGAAGATGTGTTAGAGAAACTTAGTGCTAGTAATAAGTCAATAATAATCTCCGGAGACTTTAGTATTCATTTATTAGAAAATAACTCTAGTACAGTCAGATTATTAAGTCTTTTTATGTCAATTTTTTTTTTTAACAATATGTCAAATGTTTTTATTGAACCAACCCGAGTGACAGCTTCTTCTGCTACTTGTATAGATAATATTTTTTGTAATTGTGATTACTTACACAAACAAATAGTAAATAAGTTGCCATCTGATCACAGTGGACAAACAATAACATTTTGCTCATATACGCCTTTACAAAAAACTCAAATAAGGTTTAGGCAAATTACATGTAAAAATTTTGAGAAATTAAATGATTCTTTGGCCAGTCAATTATCTAAACAAAGTTTTAATAATATAGGTGACCCAAATGAGTTCTACGCCGAGTTCTTTTCAGTTAGTTTCACTATTAAACACGCAATTTAATAACACTTTTCCACTAAAGACTAAAAGTATGAATACAAAGTTTTTATTTAGTGATTGGGCCGCTCCTGGCATTCGTAAAAGTAGAGAAAATCTATTTGAACTTTATGGCCTAAAGCAACACGTGACTCATACAAGCTTTCATCAGTATGTTGCAAGATTTTCAAAATTAGGTATTTGAAAGTGTGTGTAAAACAGCTACAGCTATATATAATATTAGCAATAAAATAAAATCAGCTGATGATAAAATAAAAACTACCTGGCAAATAATAAATAATGAAACAGGTAGGAAAAAACAGCGTAATATTGAATTTAATTTAGAGACTGCACATGGCCCCATCAACTCAAATGTGCTCAGGAATTTGAAAACTTTTTTGTTAATATTCCACTTAAAACTACTGAAGCTTTAAATTCCTCAACCGCGCTTTCAGCTGCCTTACATAAAAATAATGTAAAAGCATGCCCTTTGGAGTTTAGGTTTAGGATCACTAATTAGTGATCGATGCTTCCATAGCATTATGTCACGCGGCATTTTACTGTGGGGTCGGGCTGCGGACATTGAATCCATTTTTATTTTGCAAAAGAGAGTTGTCAGAGCCATTTACAATCTACGTCGCCGCGAATCTCTTAGGGAACTATTTAAGAAGATTAATATAATGACGGTACCTTGCCAGTTCATTTATGAAAATATTATGTATGTTAGAAAAAATCTGCATCTATTTAATCAAATAAGTGATAGACATAATATTAACACTGTTTAAAACTCATGTTAAAAAACTCTTTGTAAACAAGCATATTACAAATTAGAGGATTATATCCTAGATAAGAATGCTTGGAAACATGCTGGTCCTGCTCCATAGGACAAGCTCAAGTATTGTATAATTTGTTATTTTTACTTTACTCACACACTGACTTATTCCTAGTTAATATTTTAGGAAAATCATATATTTTCACAATGTTTGTAAATATGTGAGCACAATGTACCTACCACGTGATTAATTTATCTGCCTTTGCTTTATTTTTAATTCTTTTTACCAATTGTGGTATAGTATTTTTATTCTTGGTGCATCGTCTTCACATATAAAAATATAATAGACATTTATTTTTATTTTTTATATCAATAAATTGTTTGTTTCCAAATAGTACAAATGAAATTACAAAAAGTAAAAATCAAAAAAATTGCCAAGTTATAAACGTTTTAAGATAAGTGTTAGACAAGGACATCACTAACGTAGAAGTGACGACACGACTATGTAACTTCATACTAGCGCCGTACATTGTCCGTACCGTGGGACAAGGATCGGAATAATCCCCTCCAAAAACTTTAAAAGCGTGTATCTTCTTCATATTTACACCGATTTAACAGATTTTATCGATTATCTTATTTTAACTATGCCTTCTTTGAAATTACATTATTTTTATGAACACTCTAATAACAGTCATCATCCATATTAATGTATACAAATATTGTAAAACATTTTAAAAGAGTAACGATGGAGTTTCTTGCCCCTTCTTCTCCATACGAAACTACCTTTTGGAAGTGGCGCCTATAATCAGTTCTATTTTTAAAATGTTCAAAAGTGCCTTTTTAGGGGCCTATTTGAAATAAATGCTTTGACTTTGACTTTTAAATGAGTTTGGTAAGTGTATTCTCAATAACACCCTGTCTGACTAGATTTGGAGCATGTTTAAAATGGTTCAAGCAATTTGGAATCTCCCAGGACGGTTGGATGAAGGAGGAAAGACAAAGCATCGCTCGTAAAGTCTGAAAAGAATTATGTTCCTTTATGTGGGCTTTTATTAAATCATTAAAATAAGGAACGAATATGTGAATAATTAATTTTGTCTGGTTATACTCACTGAATCCATGCTATACTAACTATACGTAATACATAATATATTTATATGTACCTATATCCTTACTAATAGTAGAAATGCTAAACTACCTAAGTTGGGTTTGTTACGCTTTCACGTCAAAACGGCTCAACGGATTTGTATGAAATTTGGCGCACAGATAGACCTGGGTAAGGACATGGGCTACTTTTCGTATGGACCCCAGATTAAAGTTGCGGGTAGTTATAAATATGAAAGTAACATTGTCTGTCTATTACCTTTTCCCGCCTTCACGACTGAACGGATTTCTATGAAATTTTTCACACAGTAACAAACAAGACTCGAAAGAGACAACAAATGGGTAGGTCATACCATCCAGCAGCCTAAAACAAACTTTCAATCACATTGTGAATCATTTCGAAGGACCTTGCTAATCAATTTCCATTGATTCATATTTTCAACAACAAAAAAAATACGCTGATTACACTTACCTAGCAGCATAAAACTCATAGCAATCGTATGCACAGAATTGTTTACATACCCAATAATCACACAGGCAAAGCAGTATTGTGCGATGGTAAATTCTGATTTATAAATGGAATAATATTAGGTATGTATCGATAAATGCAGGGATCTAATAACAGAGTTACATGAAAACAAATCGGTTGGCACCCTGGCTGTCAATTGGCGCCTCAAAGCCCGGCTTGATTTTATCAATATCATGCGATGTTCGAACAGCAAAAGTAGTTGCCCCTTCTTTTTCACGAGCATGAATGGATCCGTGCTTAGTGCCAGAGGAACTTATAACTGTGCTTCTTGGCAGCGTCTTGACTTGCTTGTTTCAAGGTTGTTCTTAGGCGCACAGGGATACGAGTTCCAATATTTATGCATGACCACCTTCATGTATAAATATTGGAAGTCTTGTCCCTGAAATGACGAGCTGTTAAGTGGCAAGTCCCTTACATTATGTAAATTTTGATGTACTTTTGATTAGGTTGGACTAAAGGCTTTTTTATTTTTATTTTATTTAAGTACAGCAGTGTCTTCCTGCCAGTAATCTTAAACTGCGTTCACCATTCGAAGTATGTTAAATAGGCGACAAATTTTTATACCATTTCAATTACATAGCCGAGTCTGAATGAAAAATTCACCAAGAGGAACTTCCGGGTCACAATGCTGACGAATAATTCCATACTTGGCCCTTGGCGAAAACAAATGACGTAGAAAGATTCACACATATGCCGGTAGCCCACCGCCCACTGAAACTAAATGACACACTTTCCTTTGTCGAAATACACTCAAACGTTTGTTGTAGACCACGGGTCCTATAAAGTTAGGCTTATGACAAGGCCATAAGTATGAAAATGTAGACAAATACATCAGAAAATGTACCCGTGGATTCCATAAGAAACCTTGAGCCCTAGCGTTGCTTTCGCCATTTATTTGCAGAGGTAATCAGATAGGAAATCTTTACCCAATCTTGCTTGTTTTTTTAATATTTGACGTGTAAAAGTGAAAACGACTGGAACAAATCCGGCAGCACTTTCGTCACGTCGCGTAAAAGGTGAGCTGTACAAATATGATACCGAAGGCATTACAAGTGAGTATGCCCACTGCCAGCGACAGAGAATTTAAGGCGAAAGAAATTGGCGCCTGATACTTTTGTGTACGCATCACGCATTTCATGCAACAGATTGCCAAGCCTAATTCTTTGGCGCACATTACAGCTTTTGCTTCACACCACAAAATCAAATGTGAAATCTTGTACCTCACATTGTTATATTGTCTTGCATTATTTCTCTAAAAGGACAAACACCGGTCCGCATATATAGTATGACGAACTGTTACTGTTATCATAGTTATCAGGATTATAAGCAAATGTTCAGCAGCACATTCTACTTAGGTGTTCGTTTTAATTTGCACCAAACTTCAGTGTCTTAAAGAAAACAAATACGGAGAATCAATTTGGTTTCTACAGTTGTATTAGATCATGTCGGAACATTAATTGATTTTACATATTGGTGTCAACAGTTCCACCATAACCACGCCCGTTGATGTTGGTGAATCTTTTCGAAATTTCCCAAACGTTCGTGAGCCAAACCGTATATGTACCATACTATGTTAGCATTGCTTATTTCAAACATTGTTTACCACTTCTATGGTAACGACTCTCTTCACCTCCTTCTTCTTCTTCCTTTCTTCGTCTCAATCTTCCAGTATATGGACTGGAAGAGTTCCACCACCACTTGCCTTAAACCCTCCTGGCGCCCGTCTTTGTAAAGTCTTTAAGTTAGATATAGTGAGTTTAAGGTATACGGTCACTTACTCATCAAGCTGGTTTGTTATCTAAGTAATTACATAATTGTAATTGTGATAAAGCTAAAAGTATTTTCACTTTCAAACCACCGCCATCGAAGTACCGGTACGTCACATGGAGAATGGAGTACCACATCAAAACCGGGTGATGGAAAGCATTACGTAGCTCATAAAAACTCGATTTGCAAATGGTGCTAAACCAAGTTATTCGACTCGTGGGCAGTAGAAATTGTCAAAAACTAGTAAGTTGAAACCTCCAGTTTGAGAGATTACTTTATTCTCATAAGAATACAATTCACTTACATGTGAATGTTAAAATTATAACTTAAGTCAATACTGTTGGGTGTTTAACAAAAACTAAACATTAGTAAATCGTACAATAATTATCAAATTTTGTGGGTAGCTACAAAAAAAAACAACCCAATGATCGCTTGATACACGGGCTCACTTGAATATCACATAGTAACACGGATAAGCGTAGTGGATGTGGCTTGATTTTATTGTAGGGAATGTGAATATGAGTAGTATTTTAAAAATGCTTATGGTTTTGGATTCTGTGATGTATTTCGGTAATTTATTATAAATTTGGACCCTTCATACGAGATTCTTTTTCTTCCGTAGTTTGTGCGGGGTAGGTGTAGTTGTGGTAAGTCTTGTTCACGTCTTAGTTTTATGTTGTGTATTTTTTTTTCTTTTCGTGAAAGTAATGTTTGTGTGTATTTTTATTAAGTATTTTTCGTTGTGCATGTTTTATAAACGTATGTTTTAATGTTTGTGTAATGTTAATTAATTTAGTATATTTCTAAAGTGTTAGTGTTAGTGTAAATAAAATAATTTAAAACCGTGCAAAAGTGGTATACGTGCGTTCCTGATTCCCAGCCTGCGGTTGAGGAGACTACCTCGAGCTAGCTAACCTGCAGCCTAATTGCGTAACACATTTTCGTAAACGATTACGACTAATCTGTTTGATTTTGACAGTTCAACAACATTCACTGCGTTATTTACATTGTTGAGCAGAATGTTTTATCGAACTTATGAAGCAATGGATTAGCAATCTGTTTCAAAACGATTAAGATTTCGATTGATTGTGTATAACGCAATTAGGGTACTGGTGAGATCGTTCTTTATATTTGAGGCATTTGCCTTCGAAGCTGTATATGTAAACTCTTAGGTAGGGTACGTATAGCCACACCATTGGGGGTCCATAACACAGTGTTCCAGGCCGAATGCATGGGTATTTCTCTGGCTGCTTCGGCCATCATGGCCAGGGAGGTTAAGGACCACTCGATCCGTATACTCTCAGACAGCATGGCTGTTCTGCAATCGCTAAACAGCTACACAGTTGAATCTGGGCTAATATACGAGTGTCACCAGCGCCTTAACCAGGTGGGTAGACTCAATAAAATAACCATTCAATGGATCAAAGGACACAGCGGTTCGCTGGGCAACGATGCAGCCGACGAACTTGCCAGAAGGGGGTCGAGTGAGACAGCAGTGGGACCAGAACCCATCGTGCCACTCCCCTTCGGATATCTACGCACTCTGGTAAGGAAACGCACCAGGGAACAACATCACAAACAATGGTTGGAACAAGGTGAGTGCAGGCAGGCTAGGGAAGCACTCCCTGCAATTGATAGCCGCCTCACGAAACAAGTTCTCCGACTAACTAAGCAACAGCTGCGCATAGCTACGGCAGCCTTGACTGGCCACGGGTCATTTAACAAACACCTCTTTGTCATAGGAGTCACAGACAGTCCGTTGTGCAGGGCCTGCATGGAGGAGGACGAGACAGCAGCTCATTTGCTTCTAAACTGCCCGGTGGTCGCCACATACAGGGCAAAGCACTTCGGTAACCCAGGTACCCTACGCGAGGCTGTCAGTAACATCAAGGCGTTGCTGGCCTTCCTCGAGGAGCTGGGGTGGATCGAATGATCGATTTTCCCACCGTACGCAAAATACGCGCATTGACGTGGAGTTGCGGACACCAGCCCGTATTACCTATTACCTATTACCTAAACTCTTAGGTACGCGCTGCCCCTGAACAGTTCTCTAACTGAAATCGCGCTACTTCTATGCCTTCACCATAACTCTTGTTATTTTAGAAATTATGTATTATAGCTCTACAAACCCTATGTCAATGAATCGGAAATTAAAATTAAAGCATTGTTTTAAAATGTTTTAAAAAGTATTTTGTAGCAAAACGCTTACAAAAAATTGCTTCAGGTAGAGTTACCCGAGGGTGACACCAAAAAAAAAGGTTTGTCACAAATGGTCGGTCGCAGTGCTAAGCGTTAAGTGCTGCAAAAACATTTAGTGATCGAATGAGTTTTTTTTTGTTCCGTCTTGGTAGAAAGTGAATGTCGCGCCGCGACGAAGCCGCGCTGTACACTCAGCCTGCGCGTGCAGACCGCTCTCAATGTGTTGTGTTGGGTTCGATTCCCAACATGCTGTCCGGATTGAAACGTAGACTTCTTCAGCTTTTATTTGAGTGTGGCAGGTAGCCATAATAGATGGAAATCATAACTTGCAAGCAATGATAAAATAATAGGAGAATAATGATAAGAAGATAAAAAGAGTATAATGAATTCCGGAAATTATCGAAGAGCGGATAAGTAATCTTTAATAGGTAGCACAGCAATTAGTTGACATATGACAGGCATGCGTTGAATTGCAGACAAAATTGCCAAAATGATTTAATAAAACTGCAATGTCTTTTTCTACTGTCTGCTACCATCACTGGCTCAGCGTAAACAATGCCACAATACAAAAGTTTATGAACTGGATTAACACATAGAGTACTTTTTGTCCCGATGCTCCGACGGGATCGGGATTTGTGCGGGTGAAACCGCGGGGAACAGCTGGTAAGGTATCATTTTTTAAAACTATGAAATCTTACGCATATTAGTAAGTTACTAAAAACGGTGCGTTAGATGTGCGTTTTTTTTAACAATTTTTTCAACAGGTTCGCTAACCATAGCGATGATGTGTTATGATAATGAATGACTAGGCGCGAATTAAGGAACAGCTGATGCGAAGACAACAGGGAATCACGTCGCCGAGTTATCAGCTGTTATAGTGATGTGAAGGAACTGCGTAAACAGGTGGATTATCTAACCGTTATATTCTAGCGTTATAAGAATAGAAGTGATTTTAGAAAAAATATAAGGCAATTAATAAGAATGATTGCCACTAAAAGACTTGAAGACAAACGAAAACACTTACTTGAATATTGTTAATTAAACATATGAAATAAGACTAAGTAAACGAATAAATAAGGAATAACTTATATATATATATGGAATAAATGTCTAAACCATCCACTGGATAAACGATGGTCTGCAGTTTTCGTCCTTCTTTGCCCGCGAAGACGAGTCGAACATTCGACGGGTCCGAAGCCCGACCCCGGTCGACGTCTGGATGACTTCGTCCTCTGGGCGTGTGCAGTGCTACGCGAAGTTTCTTCAACAATGTATTGATTATTCCTGCTGGAACTGTCCTCGCTGAAGACCGCAACTGAAGAGCCTCGAGTTCATTTTTTTTTTTTTTTGCTTTTTTGAGACCGTTTCGTTTGAAATTAACACGACGAGATCCTTGAAGGACCAATGTTAGCGCGGGGAGCATCTAAAGAGTGGACTCCTGTATTTTAGGCAAGTGTTTAATGCCGTGCTTATAACAATAATAAAACCGTTCCTGACAAACAGCTAATAATAAAACTAAAGTAAGAGGAGTATCGTCCGCCGCGATGAAGACAGAGGAATTAAGTGTCGTTACCGCGCCGCGCCTCAGCCTGCCGATGACGTGCTAAACACTCTGCCTGCGCGTGCAGACCATGCGCAATGTATTGAGTTGGGTTCGATTCCCAACAGTGCCCATTCTACTTTTGGATACTTCGAATAACAGCTGATCAAGACTTGAACGAGAGCTCAAGACACAAAATTTCGACAAGAGCGCTTCAATTATTGGATCGACACGGTGGAAGATCAAGAACGAGATATACAAAAACCGGAAACGGTTACTAGCGAGACCACAGACGAAGACATTGAAAAGTTTGAAAACAGCCACATTTAGCACAGAAGAGCAGTGACATAGAAAACAGCCGAGAAACCAGTTGAACTCCGCTAGAAGATTCACCGATGAAGCTCGACCTGAATCAACCCGGCTGCGACGTCGTTAAAAGATGCACTCCCACAGACAAATATCACCCGCCTCTCCACTATTCCAATGCTAATTTTAGGGTGCACTACTCGATTGGCTCTCACTCTCCTTCCTATCCTAAGGGCACGTCCACCACCCTACCATTAAAGTGCCCCCCTTTCTATTCCTTTATATGCAATGGTCTTTGTAGCACCATGAAGCATGAGGCTTCAAGGGATAGTGCAAATCTTGGGGTTCATTCGATTAATCGAGTCTGGTCAAACCACGTTGGGGTCGGTGCATTTCATTCATTCATTCATTCATATCTTTCTAAAGTGTTAGTGTTGAAGTAAGATAATCATAATTAAGTAACGTTTTAGGTAATTAATTTTGTGCAGTTTGTAGTAGATTTGCTAGGTAGTCAATGTGAGGTTGTCGAGTTAGAAATACGAAATACGAACTCCTGCCAAACGATACTAGACCCAACCCAATTTTTTTAATACTTTATTTATCGTGTTATTGTTTATTTTTAATGGGGTATCATTTCCAATTTTTTTTTAGAAATTTTGATAATATATACAAATATATGATATTTCATATATTTGTTTTTTTCACATTTATGGTAAGAAGATTTTGCTGAAATCACAGGTTAAGTAAATCTAATTCATTTTGTGCTAGCTAATAGAATTATGGCAATGGAGTGACCAAAGTAAAATAAAAATGTGTCATCTGCATAAAGGGTTAGGTTCCCTTTTAGACCAATTTGGTGGAAACTATTTATGCAAAGTATGAAATAAGAGCCTGCCTGCCTCTTTGGTCTAGTGGTCGCAATCGCTACTGCTGAGCATGAGGTCCTGGGTTCGATTCCCAGGTTGGTCAACGTGTTATTAGGTTTTTCTATCTGGAATTTATTTCCCCTTAGGGGAAACAAGGCGTGATGTTATGTTAGGTTATGAATAAGAGCGGAGCCAAAATTGAGCCTTGGGGCACACAATTTGTTATAGTTTTGGGATTACTCTGAGTGTCCCCAATCTTTACTACTTGGTAACGGTTTGACAGGTAGGACCTAAAGATGTCAAGGGCAGGGCCCCTTATGCCGATTTCGCTGAGTTTATTTAAAAGCAATTCGTGACTGACTGTGTTAAACGTAATTTTTAGGTCAATAAAACACCTAAACCAATTTGTTTGTTGTCTATATTGAGCTTTATAGTTGTCACTAGGTCTATTGTCGCTGAAAGCGTATTAGATCTTGGCCGAAAACGTTATTGTTTATCGTTGAGAAAGTTCAGTGAGATTAATAGTGCTATTCTGTAACAATCTCACAGTGAAAACCTAGGTGAAGTGAGCGTGGAGTCATCTGTCAGTGCCACTGATACTAGGGATTGACCAAGACGGGATGACACTGACAGCTCACTCCACGCAAGTCTTCACCGTGCGATTTTTACAGAATCGACATGCAGATATTTTTCAAGGCGATTGTACAAAACCCTATCAAATATGTATTTTTGACAGCACGGGAAGAACTGAGATAGGTCGATAGTTTCCCGGCTCTGAATTTATTCCCGATTTATAAATAGGCGTGACTTTTGCAATTTTAAGACTACTAGCAAAATGTACCTGATTCCATACATTTGTTTATACAGCTTGTTAAATCAAATCAAAATCAAAATATTTTCTTGAATCTTAAATCTATACAATTAAGTTGCCGGGGCTTCCCAGAAAGTAATCCGAAGATACTTGTGATGGTATAAACCTCGCTCTTCCTCGAGTAATTAACAATCGTTTCGTTGTGCTAATTAGGTATAAGTTGCAATTTTTTTCTATAAAACTAATAAACAGAAAAATTAAAAAACTTAAATATTAAAATTAAAATCGTATAAAGAAAATGAAATCGTGTTCATGGCAATGTGAAGCTAGAGTGTGTTTTGTATAAATGTATGTTTATACGTGTATTTATGAGTGTGTGGATGTACTCGTATATTTTGTGTGAATTCGTGTGTGTATGGGTGGGTGTGTGTGTGAGTGGGTGTGTGTATGTGTGAATGAGTGTGGAGGTGTGCTGGGGTGTGTGTATGAATGAGGGTGTGTTTTCGGAGTGTGTGTGTGTATGTGTATGTGTGTCTATATGCATGACGTTCAACCCAGAGTCGCCAAAATGTCTTCCACGGCATCATATTTAAGTGGGAAGAGCCATTCCGTCAATGTCTTCTTACACTCTTACAGCAGCATAGGGTAAATGTTAAGTATGCGATTTACTTTATTATAAACGCGTGGGGCTTGAATTACATTTTGGCGACTAGCAAAGATTGAACGTGCTGGGTATGTAGGGGCTACTATATCACACCGTCATTTTTTAAGTTTAGCATGGCTAAAGGGTAGAATTTTGTGAAATCTAATTACCATGTGTAGTATGTGGAATTTCCTAACGGAGAGCAGCTTAGAGCTTGCGTATAGGGTTTCAGTAGAGAACCTTAAGGGCTTACAGTACATGACCTTAATCAAGGATCTTTGTGCCCTCTCTAGATCCACCCCATACCGAGATGCAATAAATGATTACAGATTGGGCCAGTGCGATGTAGATTTTATTCAGTAGTTCTGCATTCATAAGGTGTCTCAAAGATTTGAAAACCCATATGAGCTTTCTTACCCTCCCTATAGTTAGTTCGAGGTGAGGGTACCAGCTTAACCTTTGATCTACTACAATACCTAGGTACTTGACGGAATTTACCTTAGTTTTTTTGAGTATTTAGCGTAAGTAGATTCTCACTTAGCTAACCACTAACTCTAGCCAGTCCCCTCTCAGCTTCCATCCTAACTTTGTCCCAGGTTTTAGCAGAGAAGATAATAGCGGTGTCATCCTCGCACCGTTGATAATAAGGTTACAGAGTTCATGAATATAAATCAGAAAGAGCGTTGGGCCGAGGACACTGCCTTGAGGGACTCCAAACGTCACGTTATCTTCATCACTAAGATGGTTTTAAATTTTTACCCCATGTTTTCTGTTTTGAAGGTAACTGCTGAGAAGAGAGAGAGCAGAACCTCGAAATCCTAACTTCTCCAGCCTGTGTATAAGTTTAGAGATAGAGACGGTATCAAAGGCCTTCTTGAGGTCAAGAAAGGCCACTAGACATTTGTTCCCCTTATCTACTTCTTTGTTTATCACAGAAGCAAGTTCCTCCGTAGCATCCTGGGCCGATATTCCCCTTCTAAAACCGTATTTAGAGGAAGATAAGATGTTATTCTTAGTTAGGTAGTTAACTATTCTAGAGTTCAAGAGCCTCTCAATGATTTTAGAAATGGAGGTCAACACAGAAATTGGCCGATAGTTGTTAACGTCGTCTTCATCTCCACTCTTATACACAGTGGTAACACGTAGCGCTTAAGAAGTTAGGGGAAGATACATGTGTTAAAGCATAGGTTGGCCAGGTCACAGGTCAGCGGGACTAAGATCTCCTTGGTCTGTTTTAGGAAAAGGGTAGGAATTCCGTCCCACCCTGTTGCACTCCCAGAGTCTAGAGACATCAGTATGTTTTCAGCTTCCTCCTGAGAGGTGTCTAGGAGAACAAAGGAGGACAGATTAGGGCTGTCTGAGTAACAAGATGCAGAGGGTACGTAACTATTTAGAATTTTCTGAGCTAGGGTTTGATTTGAGTTTAAGGAAGATTGAATTTCTTAGTCTAATACACCGTAGGGCACCTATTGTTATCCAGGGTTTAATCGTTCTTTTGCTATTTGTGATAACTAAATTTTTAGAGTTTGAAAGTAAAGATGTCTTGACCATATTTATAAGCGCAAAGGCGTAAGTATCAGCGTCTTTAAAGATGTTAAAAAAGGAGGTATCAAAATTTAGTAGACTATTATGAGCATTTACGTAGTTGACTATTGTTTTGTGTTTTTTAGGTATATTTTCATGTTTTAAGTACATAGTTTTGATTAATAGTTTTAAGTTATTAACTGTCGCATTAGGGTAACCCTGTAAGGATAGTTAAGTTGTTATAAATAAATAAATAAATAATATTATAGCAATATTTATTCTCGAGAGATAACAAAATCAGGCAGAGGTCTGTTACGGTTGTATTTAAAACCGCTGTAAAAGCTTAATTTTTTTGTTTATCAAGACTCAGGAAGACGTGATCTAGGCGTCCATCCCCCCTCGTGGGTAGGTTGTGAGATGGTAAAAGTCCATGCATAGATAGAAGATTTAAGTAGTTTAGTCTATTGTTTCTTTCATAGTTTGTTTCAGTAGGGGAAACAATTAAGTCAATATTAATGTCCCCTAAGATTAGAATGTTTTTAGTAGGAGTAATATTTTCAAGATGATTGTTAAGGGACGTAATGAAGTTACCTGCATGTAGAAATGATGGGGAACGGTAGATACCCAGTATAGTGTAATTTGATATTTTTAACTCGAGACCAGTGGCATTTACAAGGTTTAGTTCTTTGAATTTTACTGACAATTTATTTGTGATGTATACAACCGCCCCGTCACTTTGGTTAATTTGGTGTTTTGTTTGGAAAGATGTGTAATGCACTAATTGTGGTATGTTTTTTTTAGAGTTTAACCAACATTCTGTGAGAATCAAGATATCTACTTCATATTTTAGTTGTGATAAGGTAAGTTGCAAGTCAACAAAATTTTTATATATACATCTAATGTTTTGTGTTAGGATAATTCAATTGTTTGGAGAATTACCCGTGTTTAATTTTAGTTCCTGTATATTACACTTTATCGCAAAGAAATCGTTAAAATAGTCACAGATCTCCTTTGAATCACTAACAATGCCACTTGGTGATTGCAGTTTTCGCGGGACGTCTGCTTCAGTTAATTTATTGCAAGACAGATTGTTTATAAGTCTCCACATTTTCAGTCGTTGTTTCTTGCAGTTAGCGAAGGCTTTCATATAGTATTTAGATTTCGTTCGTTCAATAGATTCAGAAACTTCTTTTTTTTCTCTCTATAATTTATGTCTTCTTTTTGCTTGTCTTTTGGGTATTTCCTGTGTTGAGTTCACAAAGTGTTTCTACTATTTATTTCACCTATGATTGATCTATTTATCCAGCCCTGTCGAGGTGGATATAGCGTTTTAGTTTTAGTAATTTTGCTTATTTATATACATCTTATTGATTTTTCTTCCAGGGAATCATATAAACGCAGTCTCGGATTTGGTCTTGCGATTCTAAGATGGTCTTATAAAGTACTTCATAGTCAATAACGTGATAGTTTATATTTTTCAAAGGTTCTGGTTGGTGACGGTTGGTGACGTTTTTGGTTAGTTCTAGGTATATTTGTTTGTGGTCTGACATACGAGTAGGTGTATCGACAATGGCTACATGAAAATTATTATGTTTAAGATTTGAACAAATATTGTCAATAATGCTCTTCGATGTTGTTGATTCTCTTGTGTAGTAGTCTTAATCTACTTTGTTCAAACATTCATAGCCGTTGTCTTGGATCACTTGTTAAACATAATAGTTGCACGTTCTGTATTCAATAAGTTGAAGTTAGTCACCAAAAACCACTCCACTTTTTTTTTAACGTAACTGTTGAGAGTAAGTATCTAGGAAGGTTTTGACATTTGATTGTTCATGTTTTCTATAGACAGCACCAATGTCTAGAGTATAGTTTTCAATATTAATCCACAAACAGTGGTTGCAGTTTTGACAGATTTCCTCACTCAGAGTATGTTGCAAATTGTTTTTTTTACAAATACCGTAACGCCTCCACCTCTCTTCGTCAGATTTTATCCACGTTTCCGTTAGAACCATAACAGTGTAAAGAAGATGGAAAAGCTTACATCAAGCATTGCATTTCATCATATTTACCAGGATCCACGATACTCCGCATGTTGATAAAAATAAATTAAAAAGATTTACTTGAGGTGGTAATGCTGCCATATTTATCGACGACTTTATAAGTTATTTTTACATCATCAGGATTGAACCTACTACAAACAAACACACTGGTGTTTGTTTGTAGTAGGTTCAATGATATTTAGATTTTTGCAGGTAGCTCCACAATTTTCGCTATACCGTGAATGTCCTTAATTGTAAGACTTTTGCGTTCACTAAGTGATCGGCGATTAAGTCCATATTTCAGGTTTTGCAGGAACTTACGTTGTTTTGGTGTGTGATCGGAGTAAATTTTTATATCATCTCGCTTAGAGTTGTTTCGGTTTCGTAGTATGGATTTTGCGATTTCTTGCGATTTGAAGTATACTTTTATCGGACGTGTTTTATTTATGTCATACTTTCCCAATCGCATGATCCTTTCTGGCTCGGAATGGTCATTATCAATTGATTTTAGCAGATATACGACTTCATTTTTGTCCATACTTATGCTTTGATCCTTGTATGAGGTTCCGAGATTCCACTAATACCTATATTTTTGCTCGGAATTCACATTCGTTAATTTCTGCTATGAGGTTCTATTGCTCTTCATTTGAGGGAGATGTTTGAGCTTGTTCTGATTTAAGTAATTTAACTGCGTGATTTATCTCAATAACCTTTTTCTCAGTTATGCCATTTTCATTGCGTAACTACATAACATCAGATTTGATATTGTTTGATTCAGTGGCGAGATTGTCGGTAGTGGATTTAATACCATCGATTAGCTCCTTGATAGTTGTTATTTTTTTGTAAATTCATTCTGTGTAGTCGTAAGTATCTTTAACATTGTCAACATTTCTGACATTTGCTCACGCATTTCATTTAATTTCGTTATAGTGTGTCCATTATCATCTAGCTGTTTTCGTTTATTATAACGATAGGTTACTGTCACGATATCGGTAAATTCGGGTTGAGAATCGACTGATAGTAAATTTGTTTGCGAATCACTGCGTCAAACGCCAAGGACACTTCTAGTTGGTGAGCGCACTATATTCATGATATCTTTGTCTTGGTTACTCACTCAGTGCATGGTCGACTGTGGTGCTATGTCGTCCTGCGATCGCTTAAGTGCGCGGGGGTTAAAAAAAATGTGCCTGTCTCTTTCTTGCGGGCGCTAAGAGCTGCTCTCGCGCCGGTGCACCGTCGACAATGATAGTATTCTCCGAAGAATAGCGTCGTAAACACTGACACGCGCCACTATTTATTTTGAGACTTTTGTTAGTGTAGTTTAAGCACAGGCTCGACTACCTTTAGTTTTTTTAAATTAAGGGATATTCAGCGACACGTCTACTATGTACAACGTCCCAACAACTAATTCACCTTTCTATCACTATTTCACCCGAAACCTTCTAAATATCCCCTTGTGCGAATCGACTAATAAGCAGAGCAGTGGTGGCCAAGTGGTAACGGCCGCGACTTACGAGTTGCAGGTCGTAGGCGTAGGTTCGAACCCAGACAGGCGCTTTACTTTTTGTACATTATTTCATCACCACTGCTCTCAAAACGGCAAAAAAAAACACATTGCGGACACCGACATGGCCTAGAACCGAAAAATTCTAAGACATGTAACATCTACCACCACACAGACCCGCAGCCCACTCTCTCACACAGAGGAGGCATGTGTCCCAGCAGTCAGAACATTAGAGGCTAAACATCCAACTAATATTATAAACGCGAAAGTTTGTGAGTATGGATGGATGTTTGTTACTCTTTCACGCAAAAACTACTAAACGGATTTTAATGAAATTTGGCACACAGATAGTTTATAACCTGGATTAACACATAGAGTACTTTTTATCCCGATACTCCCACGAGATCAAGATTTTTGCGGTTGAAACCGCGGGGAGCAGATAGTGACCAATAAAACGATAGATCTGCCTAACCTTCGTTATAGTAACGAAGGTTAGGCAGATCTATCGTCGGAGTCGGCTTCCAGTATAAAAAATAGTTATATTCAGCTGCGTTCGGTGCAGCTGAATATAAGTATTTTACATGGAGCCTATCTGACGTACACAAGCGAGTTGCTGGGTAACACGATATTCCTTGCTATTCTTGCTAACACTGATTGTCACACGGTTCGGCTCGGTTCGGTTTCGGTCTTCTGACGACCCGTAACGACTGTCAAAGATCCACGAATGTCAGCCGGGACCAACGGCTTAACGTGCTTTACGAGGCAAGGACTAGAACTTAGGTAACTACCTACTATTGCGTTTATACATAGTACCTATATCAGTAATGATAATGATACAAACGCGATCTGTATCGGCTTAAGGAAAGCCATTCTGATCACGTATTGTGTAGGAAGAACACATCATGTGCGCGGCCTCACTAGCGGCCAGCGGGGCGGCTACGTTCAATGTTACGGTATGTCGCGGGACAAGTGGGGTAATCGGACATTTTAGAAATAACTCTCCCGCTTGTCTAGCGGTCGTAAGCGGTAGGTACTGCTGAACATGACATACATACATAACTGGCGAAGTACACCTCTGCCTAATCCTCCGGGGAATACATACTTGATGTTATAATATTATGTTATGTAGAAATACCTGCATTGGAAAAAAAAGCAATAAAGACATAAGTTGGTTAACTAAAGGTCATACACAAAAGGTAAACCCTGACTCCTAAACTAGGTTTTCCTGTGACTTAGGAATCAGTGTTCTGCGGTCACTGTGGTACCAAAAACCTTTTATGTTGTGTTCTAACATTACAAATTTCACATTGAGATTGCAGGTTACAAAGTATGTAGGTATATTAAAATCAATAACAAAGGAATATTAAGGGATGTTAGAAACGACTTTTACAATTTTTTTAGTGGTGACACCCTCTCTCTAACATACCTACACATATACTGTGTATGTTAGAGTGAGGGTGTGTATGTTAGAAAATAACATATCGTAAAATAAATCGTAACTGCCCTTAATATAATGTAAACATGATTAGTCCAACCTAGACCATCATTCACGTTTGTGGGTTTTGCGACCACAACGAAGCGTTATTTTAATTTAGGAGTCCGACAAAATTTCGATTTCGGTTTTCTGCAATTTTCGGCTGTAGAATCAAACTTTGACTTTATTCGTTTTATTCTGTAAAATAATCATTGCCGGAAAAATACTTACTTTCAGTTCATATATTAGGAGAAAATCGATACTTACAACACAACAACAAAAAGCACAACGAATGTGGAAAAGAATCAGATTGTTTACAATTTCGTTTGATTTACTAAAACAAAGAAAAACCTTACCCACACAAAAAATAAGGCCGATTTTTGTTTTCGGCCGCATAAAAACATTTTCAGTCGGACTCTTAATTTCAATTTGGGATATTCATAAAATCTTTCGTATTAAATCTGTTTTAGTATAGGTACATACGTTACATACTTATATTTTTTAATTGCTATGGCTTATTAATTTTATTACAATGTCTCGTTTACGTAATTTACATAATCATCGACGTTTACACAATTTTTGTTGACAACGAATTAAAACGTAACAAACGTTTTAACAGAGAATGAGAATGAGTGTCGTAATTAGGGACTTAAAAAACATTTAATAATAAATAGTTTGTCTTTAAATTCAAACGCATCAGCTGAAATTCAAATTATAATTACCAATGCATAAAGTTTCGAGATGTTTAAACGTCAAAAAATAAAGGGGTTGATACACAAGTATTACTTAGGTTAGTATTAGTCTATACTCTTTATTAATGACCTGATTCTAACCAAATAATAGAGTATTTCTTCATTCATATCTTCTTTTTTGTGGTAAATTTATATGAATCTTGCTTTAATATTAAAGTCCCCAAGTACCTAATAACATGTTGGCACTATCTATACCTAAGGCTCGCCCCTTATTACATGGAACTTAAACATACTGGTGAAATGTGGGTGTACAGGCGTGATGTGTTATGATGAAATATGTATCGGTTCACGGATTCAAACTTCCCCAGTATTCTATATTATTCTACGTCTTACGAAAAGATCCTAGCAGTTTTACATACAGCCTAATTTCATGGTTGCTCTGTGCTACATTCACTCATTTTCCTCTCAGTATAACTTTGACTGTGACTTCGACAAGACAGTGGCCGTGCTAAAAACTGTTCTAAAAACCTTTTTTGTGGATATCGCTGAAAATAAAATAAGGTAGGTGTTGTTTTATGAATGTACCAGATTTTCTATATTTTTTTTGTTGTATATAAGTGAGGAAAATTGAGAAAAACGTGCATGAATTTTGTTCTAATGAATATTAGCAAAGAGATTTAAGATATATTTAGTTTTAGTAACTTGAGTGCAACAGTGGTCCAATTTAAAATAATAATTAAATTATGCGTTTTTTTGTGTGTGATTCTTTTTATTTGTAACCTTATCGCACGTAGCCAGTCATGTATATACTGATCTAAATAACAATAGGTATATTAATTACCACTTTGTTTAATAACACTTTAATATTTTTATTAAAAAGGTCATTAATATACAATTACCAGAGAAGCTATGTAGACATACCTACCGGTCACATAAAAACAACTGTATATGTAAGTTGACAAGAGATTTACTCGTAACAGTAGAATAAATATATGTATTTCATAGGACAAAGTCAAATCATACAATTCAAGTAGGCCAATAAAAGATACTTTTCAAAGTCAAAATTTACAAGAAAAGTGTATTTTCTACTCGCCCCTTCCAAAAGGCTTCCAAAGGTTTCGTATGGAGAAGAATGGGCAAGAAGCTCCATAGTTACTATTTTGAAATGTTTTACTATATTTTGTATAAATCTTAATTCATAATATGATAAAAAGAAAAGATTGGATTTATTGTATGTTTCTTTTTACGCTTTCACGCTAAAACGGCTGAACGGATTTGGATGAAATTTCGCAAATGGGTTTACCATGACCTGAATTAGGGCATAAGTAAGCATACTTTTAATCCAGATATTTCTACGGGATCCAGACCTATGGGGGTGAAACTGCGGGGCGCAGCTATTTTACTATAATTACGAGTATATGAAGACAATGTACCTTGAATACAATTACTATACTAAAATATAGGCTGCGGGTGTCTAATAACTAAGTATCATGCGTGTGAAGTGATAAACGAGTGTTTGTGTGCGTCTGCGTATATAACTATTTAAATAATCATGCAACAAAATAATTCAAGGTTTCGATAACATGCAATTGGTCAATTTATGGTGAACACAACATCAAGGCGTTCGAGGATCAGCGACCTGAATAAAAACCTGTTTTTTCACGAATTCGGGACGAAACCGAACTAACGGCATGCTACATGACCGCCGGCGTGCCTCGTTGGTCTTGTGGTCACATGCGCTACTGCTGAGAATGAGGTCCCGGGTTCAGTTCCATGGTCGGGCAAAGTGTTATTGGGTTTTTCTATCTAGAATTTCTCAGCACGGAATCTGGATTTGTGCCTGGATTTGTGGCAATATGCTCTTGCGAATAAATTATTCTTATTCGTAAGGTAAATGGGATGAGGATTCCGAGAGTGTTACATTCCGTGCTTTTAATTGAAGTTCGACTGTTTGTTTTCCGTCTTATATAAACAGTTTTTTTGTTGTACAAATTCGCACTTAAGAATCTATTGTGTCCAATATCTAAAATATCTGTTACAAACATGTTATCCTCTTGGACAAGACAATATCTTCTTTTAGCTTGCGGGGTAGATGGTCCCCATGAATTTTTATTATGTTTGCTTTTTTTTTGAGTTAGCTGCAATAATATGTATATAGTCCACTTTGTGTATGTTGATGATGTTATAAAGTTTCCTGACGCTGTTGTTTACATAGCCAGTAGTGGTATGCGAATTTGTGTTGGGTACCACAAAAAAGTTGAACAATAACGTCGGTAGTTTTTTTATTGTATTACTGTTTTTATTTTCCCGTTTCAACCCTTTGGTGCCGGGACCCTAAAAATATATTATTAGAGAGGCTACAAAATCAATGCCAATAAGCCTGTGCAAAAACCCATCGGTAGAGATAATCGACCATGACATTGCATCTCAATAACATAATCACTCGTAGTTTTTACACTCAACGACTTTTTGCTCACGACGACGTCTATCGATTATAAAGATTAGCTGTTTTGAATTGTGTTTAGTATAAAACACAAAATGGGAATATCCCATATATTCCCATTTTGTAGTTTTATACGAAAATATTACAAAACAAACGAATCCTCTAAAAACGTTTTGCGCTTCAAACGCACATTTTTTTTAAATAATTGAGCTCGTTTTTAAATATCTGGCCTTTTCTCACAGTTGGCCGCAGTAAAAAAAAATCGACTAGTGCAACCTTAATGACAGACACCTTTCTCTATTTAAGATTGTATTATCTGTTGTACATTATATTATCTGCAATATGGTGTTGAGATAAATAAAGATTTATGATAATGATTAATAGTGACCCAAAAGTAGAAGTTATTTGAGGTTCACAAAAAGAGTCACAATCTTTTTATAAGAGTGTGTGTTGCATTTTGTAGCTTCGATTAAATCCATGCCATAAAATATTAGCCTTCCATTACCTAATACGTACAGTTTTACCAACAAAAGCATGCGCTTCGACAATCATCGTCTCTCTTTGGAAATACGAACGCGTGAATATGCTGAAACAACCATGAAAGTGGTGGCCCTGTGCTAGGTTCTAGGATCGAACCCAGACAGGCGCTGCTCACAAAACGGTGAAGGAAAATATCGTGAAGAAACTGGCAAGACGAAACCAAAAAACTACCAACCCGGACTGGTCCCACGTGGTAGATTACAGCCCACTCCCTCACACAGAGACGTGTCCCAGCAGTATGAACATTATAGGCTGATTATGCGACCATAGATGACCTATTTTATAAATATTAACATGCTTACAAAATAAGAGTTAAACAGCATCATAATCTATCTCTTGCCGGTATCCTAATTTACTTGGGTTCGGTGCAATGTGTCGTTTTCTTCCATATTTCTCTACTACTCGTCACCTCGGTAGACACCAGGGGGGGGGGGGCTTTATCTTCTTGCCATATCATCTTTCACGCAGTTCATCCATTGTTACTGTGGTCTTCCCCTCATCTATAGCCATTCAGTCATACTCAAAACTTTCCTCACGATATTTTCCTCATTCCTCATTAACAACTCAAAACAAACAGAGTTAAAAGTAATATGTGGTATATTCTTTGACAAGATGCGAATAGAATAAGAGGCCAGCTCATTGTTGCCACTGACATGAGGCCAACTGTACATTTTTCCTCAAGAGTAAATGCATTTCATAGGGCTCGTGAACCCTCCGTGCCTCACATTCTGCACATTCGCCTAAAACACTGAAAACCAGTCTTACTAAGTGTTACCCAGTAACTGGGTTGTGGTCAGATAAACATTCCCTGCATTCAGAATATTGGTATTCAGCTGCATCTGGTTAGTCTGAAAGGGTTTGACGCAGAATGTGCACTTGGCAAAACAGCACTTGTCAAAATGAGCACTTCTCAAAAGTAGCAATTGTCAAAATGTGCTTTTCTAAAAATAGCAATTGTCAAAATGTACACTTCTCAAAATAGCACTTGTCAAAATAGCAATTGTCAAAATGAGGACTTCTTAAAATAGCACTTGTCGAAATGAGCATTTCTCAAAATCAACTTGAATTTTATAACGATGGGTCTTATTAAAAACCGTTTTCTTACAATATTCTTTGTATTATTTTGCACGATTTGTAGAACGATACTACGTTCAGTAGTTTCTTTGTAAAAAGTAATAATGTTCAGGAAATGTTTGATCATATACTTTCAGTACACGTCAGCTATACACATAATATGTATACGTACTCCATTCATTGTAATAAATATGCTGTGCACTGTTTCGCTGTGTATTTTTTAATTAGACATATATTGTTATTATTTCATAATATTTTAAACTTATTTCAACTAATCGTATTGATCACGCTCACAAAGAATACAGTTCTCTCTATACAATTTACTCAAAAATGTGAAAATTAGGAAGTACGTTATATGCTACATTCATGTTTATAATAAAAATGTGAGAATACATTATTTCATTCTTAATAAAATATTCGTTCAAAATTAAAATTACACATCTATATGTATTACAACATTCCCCTGATACGAACAATGCGCACATTAATTTTGGTAGCCGGAAAAATAGATATTTTCTCATGTTCACTGAGCGAGTTCGCAAGGGTAACGTTACACGTGTTTTGTTTTTAATTTGTTAATCTGCTATGATATTGATGGATATTAATATCTTGTAAATGAAACTGTGATGGTAGCGTGTGCATGTATGTAAATAAATAAATGCAAGTATTTAAAAAAATCGTAAATACCTAAATAGATAAGCCAGTATTGATAACCTTGGCAAATCTCGTACGAGTACTCTATATTAGAAAATCAGAAAATAGCGTATACAGGTTGCACAACTGAAAATAAAACAGAACATAACATCACGCCTGTAATTCCAGAAGGGTTAGGCAGAGGTGTACCTATAGTCACCCACATTTCGCCAGTTATGCTTAAGACCCATGTAATAGGGGGCGAGCCTATTGCCATCAACCAGGCACAAATCGCAAAAAAAACGCAATAACACTTTGCCCGGGAATCGAACCCAGGACGTTATGCTCAGCAGTAGCTCTTGCGACCACTAGACCAACGAGGCGTCCTGAAAATATGTACCAATTTAAAAATAAAATGTCACAAAAATATCTAAATATTGCAATTAAGTATTAACTTCGTAAATAGTTGTGTCCTCAAAAATATAAAGGTTGTCCCGGACATCGACGTCAAGCTGGAATCGGGTGATACGTCAAATCATAATAGTTAATAGAAAAATAAAAAAAATCTTAGCCTTGTATAAAATTTAGAAAACTACAGGCATTTTAAGAAAAACGATGGTGGCCTATGATGGTCTTTTAACTCCTATTGCTACAAATTTTAACTATTTTTTAAAATTTTCTTATCTGTTTTTTTTAAGTTGAAAAAAAGATTTTTAAAGACTTTAATTGTTTAATCAATTAAAGCTTATTTAAACAACTAAAGAACTCTCTACTACAAAAAGCTAATGTAATATTTTCGAGTTTTTATTGTGCACATATTTAAATGCGAGAAACTATAAAAAAAACTAATTTTAATACGTGCACACTATGAAGACCCAACCTGTATAATAATGGGTAATACGTGTAGATTTTAAAATTTTACTTGAATTAAAATTATTCATAACATCTCAACTGTATGCCCCAATAGATTAGGCAGAGGTGCACTTATAGTGCATCATCCCATTTCTTTGACGGCCGGTCCCAAACTAGGCACAGCATGTATCTTGGTGACCCGCATTCTACACTCACCTAGCGCAGGATTGTTTTTTTTTAAGTTCATTAAAAATTAACAAAAGCAATAATATAAGTACAAAAAACAAATTGTGAAACAAAATAGACATTCCTTAAGAACTAATGTTAACACAATCGTTTACCAGACTTGATTAAATAAATACACAAAGTTATATACAAACATAACTTCACTAAGTTTTGACAAAATATCGAGATTTCTTAGATATATTCTATAAGTCGGTATGGAAAAACTTAAAAACTTGCTTTTTAAAATTAAGTGTTTTGCAAATTGCACCTCTGTTTTACATCTTAGGTATGTTGATCAAAATGCGACTCGCGACTGTAGGAATGATATATTTATTGAATAATAATCGTCAATTTCATATCAAGGGTCAAACGGCAACCTTAGAATTTGGCGGGCTACGATTGTACACCTTTCGGAAAAATGCTCAAAATTATGATAAAAATCGAATAAAAAAAAAGAAAAAAAAAATTATGATTATAAAATTATGTAAATTAAGGTGGACTTTATAGATGTTGCCAAGATGGGCACATTACCCTTGGACAGGGATGTGAACCGTAATGCTACGGCTACATTGTCGCGATAACGCGAACTACACTTCGCGCACACTCTGTTGTGTAGCGAGACGTCGAGCTGTGTGCAAAACCTAGAGTTCTATAGTCAACACGGACGAACATAGCGAAACTATAAGGGTTCCTTAGCTTAGCCCAGAGACTCTAAGTACTAGAATGCTGTAATTTGGCATGGATATACAATTAGTCATGCCGACAAGAGTAGTATTTTCAAGTTTTCACTTCTGCCGGCACTAACGGAGTGCAACCCGTCGTTTTTTTGTTGTTGTTCGTTTAAGCCAAGGGAAAGGCTCGTTAAACAAATGCGTTTGTGACTTAATGAGGTTTAAAGTGATCATTTGTTTCCCTTCCTCCCCGGCTAGCTAAATGGTTGTTTTTGTATATGTGGAAAATTTCACACCAACATTATATATAACGAAGTTAAAAGGTTAACTATCACAACTAAGTAGCCTTTACAAGTTTACGAGTAATAGTCGACTAACTTACATTTGTAGTTGGAATGTTTGGGAGACCATGTTTTCCAACTACAATTTTAAGTTTCTTTTAGGATCAATTCATCCCAGCTACGAAACGAATGGATCCGTAGTTGGAATGAATTTATTGTGCGTCCGACACGCACTTTTTTATTTTTTTTTGGGTGGGAAATCATCAAATAACTTCTCCCGCTCTGGGTGGAGCGGGAGGGCTTGTCAGACTTTTACTGACTAAAACCCACCCGTGTTCCTTCGAAAGACAGAAAACCGTGGCCCTGGCACAGGCAACTGCCTGTGCCAGGGCCACGGTTTTCTCTGTGGAATAACCCGCGACCCTGAGGCGTCGGCCCTATCGGACCCCGTCATTTTGTGCTGACATCTCTTTGAGGCGCGCGTGGAACACAACGCGCCGTCGACCCGGGCCTGGTCCTTACCGGACGGCGAGCTACCCATGGCTCGCCGTCCGCAAGCCCGCGCCTACGGTGGCCGGGAATCTGCTTGCGATTCCCGACGCCCAGGGCGTCTCCTGCGGCGACTAGGGGCGTGAGGGCGCAAGGCTCTCTCCCTCACGCGCTCCGCCTCCTCCTTTGCGAGCATTACTGCTTCGCAGAAGGAGGTGACGGCTTTCCATTCCCTCTCGCTCCGTACCATGGCCGGACGCGAGAGATCGCCGCCGCCAATCGCCTCCGCGAGGACACTGCGGTGCTCCGCCCAAGCTGGGCATACCTCCACCGTATGCTCCACCGTGTCCTCCGGGCGATCCACACAATGGTGACACCCGGGCGTTTCCTCCCGCCTTATGCGAAACAGGAACCTCCCGAAACAACCGTGTCCGGTGAGGACCTGTGTCAGGCGGAAGGTGAGGACGCCGTGGCGCCTCTCCAACCACTCCTCAAAGAGGGGACTTAGCGCCGCTATTGTGGCGTGCACAGTCTCATTGAGAGGAGGCCTGTGTCCCAGCAGTGGGAACGTTATAGGCTGATTATGCAGTCCGACACGCACTTGGCCGGCTTATTAATATAGCCTATGACACTCAGGAATAATGTGTAGTTTCCCTAACCGTCCGTCACATTTACATTATCCCAGACGCGAGGCGATTCACAGAGATTGCCAGTCTCAGTCAGTGTCGACGCGACCTACTTTATTATCTTCTACTATAGAAGATAATACTTCAGCTTCTCGTCACATTATTTATAATGACAATTCGAGCAATATTTGACTTTAGATTAAGTATATACTAGATACTTTATTTTATATTCTGTCTCGCCTTGGAGATTCGGATAAGGAAACAGTGCAAAACTGACACTTAGGTGACTACTTGGTGAACAACGCTTACTGTGAGTGTTTTTGAGTTCATCGAGGATGGTCATTCACGTGATAGGTCAGCACTGATTCAGCTATGACTAAGTATACCAGTTTAGACCAGTTAATGTAGGTTTTACATTAAAAAAAAATATGTAGATGCGTGTTTGTGTGTGGAGCCACCACGAAATGTCAACTTATTACATCACTATCCCATGTGTTCTAAAATCTCAACTCCAACATGTACCTACTTATATATAGACATCTATCATTCTATTCTTTTCAGAAACTACAAGGCATATAGTCTTGTAGTTTCTGCAAAGACCAAACATAGATGAGTAAACAAATCGAAAACATTTCTAATTGACATCCATCAAAGTCAATATTCAAGGTATTCAACCACAACAGTCCGTGAAGGTCATTTGTCGGCCTGTGACCTTCTTTGGTAGGTACTCAGTAGGTGAAGGACCGTCTTTTGTTTCTCTTAATATTTAGTTACTGTAATTGTAACTTAAAATACTAAAATAAACTTTACGGTGTGTGCGTGTTTGTGTGAATGGTCTTGCTTGAACCTTGCAAAGGGATTGGGTTGTCGATTCAATAATAAATAAGTATTCTTTTGATTTAATGCATGCTTTAAAATAGTTGATGTAATTTTTGTTAATGCATTTAGAGAGGTTTTGTAAGGTCGAGCATTATATAAGCGGATTCCTGCACGGATCAGCGGGCTAATTGCGTAACACGCTAACAGTAGGAATGGTTTTCATATCGACAGTTCAACAACATTCATTGCGTTATGTAGGTACGTGGCTGAGCAGACAACTTTTTGGAACATAATTATGAGGTATGGATTAGCAACATTCTTCAAAATTATTCAGATTGTGATTGATATTCACAACCATTCGTTTTTGTTTAATAATATCGAAGGACACCTCTAAAAGCTGTTCGCAAATCAAATCCAAAACCGGTTTTTTTTTCTAACAATTTACATTAATTAGACGAGCACTATTCTTCCAACAGCTATTTCCTGTCGGGACTAGGCAAATCAAGTACCTAACCGAAAATGTTCGGCTCCGAACATGTCGAATGGTCGTGAGTAGGATGTTGAAGTGGGACTTGCTGTGGCAATCGTCTACTTTCCAATAGATGGACCGTCAGTCAATTAACAAATCATAATTCAATTAAGAAACTTGACATATAAATTACTAGTTTTACATTAGTCTTCATTAATATTTGCGAAAACGACTACAAACCACGAAAAAAGTTAATAATGTTGCCGAATTGGAACAAAACTAAAATCAAAATTATTATCAAATTTACCGTTCTAGGTTACTTTGATTGGTTTGGGATTCAATGACATCACAATCTAAAGCTAAAACACTTCATTCGAAATGTTTTAGCAATTTCGCCACCTTGCATAATTGACATTGAACCTCACACGCCGACTATAAATGGACATATTACGAGTAAATATACACCAATATCGTTTCGTATTTTAAAGGCAAAAATATTGCACATAACACCTTTAAATGAATGTCCTAGTACAACTTATAAGATTTTTTTTTAGAAATGTTAAAAGGATTAGCAAATTATCTAGTCACATTAGTTTACAGATTTACCAAGAAAAGTTTGCGCCTCGGAAATGATCGTCCTACTTCGGAAATGCAAACTCACAACCTGGTACATGGTTCTGAATCCCCTGCGTTAAAATTTTTCGTCGATATATAAACGACGAAAATTTCCTTGTTAGGTCTTGAATCATTTGTGTTGAATTCATGTTATCAGTTTGTGCGTCGATATCCCTTATACCCTATAGCTGCTATAATCACGGAGGTAGTTAGTTACCTGTTATGTTTTACAACAATATAGCTTACCATAAAAAACATTTTTTTTTGAGTGACAGATTAATTTCACTGCCTTTACCTCTGTGGGGGGTTGCTCTGTGGTGCAACGTTCATACATAATACAGAATACGAAGAATACCGAAGCGCATACTTTTTCTAGTGCACAGTATCGAGGTTTTTTTTATTTTTATTTGAAATGGGTTTGCTCTCGTCTGACTCTAGTGTAGGTCAGAAGTGACAGAGACAAAGTCTACGATGGAGTGAGCTTACCCAGAAGAAGCCTGTTCACTCTAACTTTGAAGAGATTCGGGTTGAATGCGTTCGGGAACACAGACGCAAGTAGTGAGTTCCACTCTTTTGCGGAGCGCATTATGAAGGATGTTTGGAACCGCTTAGTGCGAATTGGTGGCATGGCAACTAAGTATGGATGGTAATTAGCAGTACGTCTAGATGTTCGATGGTAGAAGGGGGAACGTGGGATGAGGTCGTGAAGTTCTTGCGCATACTCACCGAAGTACAGTCAATAGAAGACCGACAAGCAGGCAACCTTGCAGCGATGAGCTAAGCTGTGAAGCTTGGCATCCACCAGTTTTACGTCGCATAAGAGCCTCTTAGCTCTGCGTTCCACTGAGTCGAGCGCGGCAAGTTGGTATTTTGCTGAGCCATTCCAAAGGTGGCTGCGATACTCCATGCAGGATCGGACTTGCGCTTTATAAAGAGTTAGAAGCTGTCCAGGCGTAAAGTATCGCTTCACTCTGTTTAGAATGCCCAGTTTTTTGGCCGCAGTTTGAGCTTTGTGCTCAATGGTTGAGCCAAAGTTGAGACTGGACGTCAACTCCATGCCTAGGAGCTCAAGCCGATCAGTTACAGGAACAGGTTTGTAAAATAATATGAGTCAATTGTAAGCAGAGTCAGCAGCCTTAATTTGAGATGACGTAGGGCATGAACCCTGACAGCACTTTATATAACATGCGGCGAGGTCTGATGCATCCTCTTGATTATGTTATTCAGAATGATATCTTATCGTGCCTAAACTATGCAAAAACCAAATGTTGCAAATGTTGCACCAAATGTGTCATGCATACACTACCACCAACTTCACCTTCGACCTCGTCGATGTAACGAGCCTTGAGAAGGGTAGTGTCTTTCTGAAGGCCCGCCTCGCGGATGTTCTAGCGAAATATGATGCATCCCAAAACACCGTCGCCGATATGCGCAAATAATTCAGCGAGTTGCGTAACAGTGTGGCGGTAACTAGGTCATCAGTCGATGCGTCTAACGTAAACATGTGTCGCCGAGCCGGCCTCGATGTATCGTCGTCAAATTCCACGTCAGCAGTTTAGTCGCCAGCACATCCGCCGTTTCCTAAGATTGCAGAGCGCTCTGCCCGCGTGCCCGGCAGCCTCGCGCTCGTCATCGCGGCTGCTCCGCGTAGCGCTGCCCGAGCCCCTCATTCCGTCCCGCTGCCAGCGTCTGCAGCCCTGGCGAAGCCCGTACAAAAGGGTTTCGCTAGCGTTACCGCGAGTGCCCCAGGCGCTCCAAGTATGAAGCCTATGCCAGAAAAGGCGCCGAACAGGGCTGATAATGAAGGTTTCGTGACGGTGCAAAGGAGGAAGCGCCGATCGCGAACGTACAAGAACCGCTGCGGCAAAGCTCCAAAGATGCCCGAAGTCAGCTTGCGCGCCGCAAAGCCGAACACACCGGTGTACATCTCCCGCCTACACTACACTACTAAGGCGGAAGACATCGTAGAGTACGTGCGCCAGAAGACGAGGTACACGCCGAGGGTGCAGTTACTGGAGTCTCACCGCAACGTCAGCTTCAAGACGTTCGTGGTGCGCGTACCGAATTTATATCTGCCCGTCGTCATGGAAGAAGACTTTTGGCGTCAAGACGTGCTGATCCGTAGCTTCCACGGACAAGTACCACAGGACAGCACAAGAACAAGCTAGGGAAGTGCTACTAACATTTTTTTTTCACACGTAATCTGCAATCAGTCGTCTTTATACGGTTAGGGAAGGTTTGAAGAGATCATTGGCCAAGGTATTTGGATGAACCGAGAGCCGATCGGCATATTTCCTTTTGAATTTGTCAATTTCAGTTTGAATAGTGGGAACGCCAAGATAATTATGGATGTCGTCATTTCTGGAGAACCACGGGGCACTCGTGATGGTACGCAGAATGTTGTTTTGACCACGTTGTATGTACATGACGTTGCTCTTACTGGCAGAGCCCCACAGTGGGATTCTTTATGCCTAGATTTACCTAGCGCTTGCGAACACTAGCGTTGCGTTGCGTTGCGTTAAGACCTGGAAATAAATTAATAAACAAATAAAATTATTAACATAATCGTGTTAGTTATTAAAGAACCCGCGTATATTTTATAGCGCAAATTGTGCAAAACTTGTAATGCAATAAACGCAAAATAGTAAAGCGGATTTCACTAATAAAAGTGAACGCGATCATAAGGTAAACTTTTTTTTTTCGTTTCGGGGTGGAAAATCCTCATGGATGTCCTCCGACCTAGGGCGGGCGGACGGGTCTGTCAGACTCTTACTGACTAAAAACCACCCCGGTGTTCCATCTCACGCCTACGTCGGGTTCGCGGGAACATGATTCTTCCGCAACCCCGACTGGTGCTGGCCTGCCTCGGCGGGCCTCCTCGTGTTGGGAGGGGAGTGAGGTGTTAGACTCCCCCCCGCAACGTCTAAGAGGGGCGCGCGTGGAACACTACGTGCCGCCTCTTCGGGTCCTGATGTATGGGGGGTGGTGGACGTCCCAGAGTCCGCCGTCCCTAGACCCATTTAGAGGGGCTGGAAGAGGGCGTTGTCCGCCCTCCGCCTACGACCAACCCCTTGCCCCTTGCGACGGGTCTGATGAATGGCCCTGTCGCCAACCATTTTTCGGCCGCAGAGGATAGGGAGAGCGGCCAACGACATACCGACACGCCTCTTCCCCTGCGGCCCCACCGCGTCCGCCATCATACGGTGGCGACCCCGTTATTGCCGCGGAAGGTAGGGAGAGCGGCGCACTGCAATTCCGGCACTCCTCTCCCGCTGCGGCCCCACCACAGTTGCGATGTCGCCCAACAACACCGCAACCTTGGCCGCTACGTCGTCGGCTTGTCAGCAAAAGCCCTGACGAGCGGCCCCTCCTCGACGGTGAAACTAAGAGGAACCCTCTTAGCTTCACCGTGGGGCCCAAACCACGGTCACTGAGCCCCCCGCCTCGTCAATGCGGGAACCCATTTTTTTTTTTTGGCCCCGGGGTGGAAAATCCTCTTGGATGTCCTCCGCCCTGGGGCGGGCGGAGAGGTCTGTCAGACTCTTACTGACTAAAAACCACCCCGGTGTTCCATCTCACACCTACGCCGGGGTCGCGGGAACACATAATTCTTCCGCATCCCCGGCTGGTGCCGGGGATGCGGCAGGGATGCGCCCAGCGCGGACCGTCCGTTCGCTGGACCGGTGAACTGCGGCCGCCAGTGGTCTGGGCGGAGACGTCGAAACGGATGTAACGATGATCCGACAACGTCTCCACCTCCAGGGCGACACGCCAGTCGCGAACTCGGCCTGCGACAGCAGGGCTAGCGAACGACACGTCCACTATTGAACCACCCCGCTGCCGCACGCACGTGTGAACCGATCCCCGGTTCAAGACGGCCAGGCCAGTCGTGACCAACCACTCCTCCAGTGCCTCACCCCTAGCATCGGTCGCCGGAGATCCCCACGCCGTAGACTTGGCGTTGAGATCTCCGAGCAAAAGCACGGGCCGAGGATGAAGTCGGCCCACGACGGCACCCAACTCGACAAGGAAGCTCTCGAAGTCGGCGAGACTCTTGTTGGGCGAAAAATACGCCCCAACGACGCCAACGCCATCTGCGAGGGCGGCTACCCAGCCGTGCCCCCGTGACGGGCTGACGAGAGCCCCGCCAATGATGGCCACCAAACCGTCCAGGTCTCTCACCCAGTTATCCCTGGGTGGGACCCAGTTATCCCTGGGTGGGACCCAGTACGGCTCGGCGACCACGGCCACGTGAATCGACCACTCTGCCATGCTCTGGAGCAAGAGATCCTGAGCTCTGGCAGAGTGGTTGATGTTGCCCTGGAGGAAATGGTAGACCGCCGTTATGCGCAATCCATTCCCTCGGCACCATTCTTAGGCCGGGAGTCGTCCGGAGGGCAACCAGGCTGAGGGGGGGGTAAAGAGCCCCCGACAGCCTTGGCAGACCCTCTCTTCTTCTTGTTGGCGGGCGCGCCACAGGCCTTACTGCCCGCTCTGTGACCAGCGGGCCTCCCTGCAGCTGTACAGAGGCTGCAGTTTGGCGCCGCGGAGCACTGGGCCGCCTTGTGGCCGGGCTGGCCGCAGCGATAGCACTGCTCGCTGCGGTCAATTGCGGCGGTGCACCGTGCCTTAACATGCCCCACGTCCAGGCATCGGTAGCACCGCAAGGCCCTGGGCTGTAGCAGCTTCACCCTCGCTGCAACCCATCCCACCAACAGACGCCCACCGTCAGCGACCTTATTCGCCGCCGCCACCGGGCACCGCACCCAAATCGTGCCGAGCCCAGAAGCGTCGGCGCGTATGTCGCCCGTCCGCACATCTCCTGGCGGACATCCGCCGACTCGGGCGACGGCCACCACGACTTCAGCCGGGGTCGTCGAGTCGTCCAGGCCATCGACGCGCAGCTCAGCGGTCTTCATCGGCCTAGAGACTCGGACGTCGTCCGGGTTGAGGACCTCCTTCAGCTTGGCGGCCAGGATGTCCGCCTTTTCCCCACTATGAGGCACCCGACACCTCAAGCAGCCGCGCCCCCGTAATCGCCGGCCTCATTCTGAAGCCGGACGGTGTGCCAAGGTCGGGGAACGCGACATTGGCTTTCGCCTGCGTCAGGACCGCCTTATATGTAACGCCCCTTTCGACGGCTCCGGGCTGCAGCGTAATCACTACAGCCGCGGAGCGTGGGGCTCTGACCTTAGGCGGTCCTTGGGCCTTCTTAGGTGCCGGTGCCGGTGCTCCAGCGGGTGGAGGTGGTGCCGTCTTCTTCCCACGGCGGCGGCCCTTTTTAACCACCGTCGCCCAGGTCTCCGTGGGAGGCGCAAGCGAGGCCACCAGTGGTGCGGTCGTCCGGGAAGTGGGCACGGACGTACCCTCCGCGGGCTTTTTAGTCCCCTTCCCGGACCCACTCGTCTGAACCGCCGCGGTTGTTGGCCCCTGCTTTGAGGGCCCCTCCTTGCGCTTGTCCGCAGCGAGCGGTGGGCGGAGATTCACCGCCGGAAGGAGCCTCTCCTCGATGGCCTCCATGCGGGCACCCACCATCTGTCCACACTGCATCATGCAAATGCGCGCGATCTTCTCGATCTCCGCATCCGCAAGTGCAGGTGTCGACGATGGGACCGGCGATGGAGCCGACAACCGGGCCGTGACGGAAGGGGAGTCGGTGGCCGAGGGTGCTGCCCTCTGGGCGGGCAACTGCCGCTTGAGGTCCTCCAACTCGGATCGGAGACGGCTATTCTCCTCCCATAGCTTCGCCGTCTCCACCGTAGTAGTGCGATTAAGGAGGACCTCAACCGCCTCCTTAATTCCCTCAGTCGCCTCCTTCAAGCACGCGTGAATGTGCCCTTCAGGTTGCCAGATTTGGTGGCAACCTTCAGGACGACATCCACGCCGTCCCGTCCGAAACCTGGCGTCTGAGTGCCACCCCCGTTATGCTCCCCCCCGCTGCCATTCGAGCAGAGCGCCGCTCTCGGGCCTGTCGGGCCAACTCGCTGACTTCGTCAGCCGCGACAGTCTTCTGCTGCGCCCGCTTTGCCGCACTCGCCTCGGCCCTGTTGGTTCCCAACTGGGACGGGGACGTAGTGAAGCCTCCGCTAACCTCCACCACGGGCTCGGAGTCAATGTCCTCGCTGTCAACGCTCGCCACAGGAGGTGGCGTGTCGGGGCGCTTGAGAAAGCGTCCCCGAGAGTCGCGCGACGTCGAAGCTGACGATCAGCCTTTCGCTCGCCCTCTTGTGCCCGTTGGCCCCATGGGGGCCGATAGGTTCTCCTCGCTGTAGGAAAAACTTGTCTGCCAAAATTTGCCCCCTGCCATCTCATCTCCAGTCTCTTGGGTCTTGCGCTTTGAGCTTACGCTCGCCACGCTCACCACACTCATCCTCTCGGATGCAGTGTCGGAATCTGACACCGCACCTTCGTCTCTCTGTTCGTCCCCTGAGGGACAGGAGCCTCCTCGGCTCTTGTTGCCATTGGCAAGCGGATGACAATTGATGCCCCCCCCAGAATACGTGGGGCATGATGCTCCTGAAGGTAGCGTGGCGGATTCTCCAGCTGCTGCGCAGCTGGTACCGCCCTCGGGTTATATATTTTCAAATGTCTTTTTCATATTTTTGGTTTTCCTTTGAAGGGTGCGGTCCCTTTGATCCCCCTGGATCCCCCCCAGCGCTAACGACCGGATGCCCTCCGGCCATACAACCCCTCGGCACGCTCGACCTTGGAGTTGGGGTTATTTTTTTAAGAGGTTTTCTTCTTCTCCTCCCAGAAGACCACGCCCACACAACTCACCCTCTGAAAGCAGAGGGGGGTGGGCGTACGACCTACTCCAACGACGGACTAGCCCGGTTCCCTTCCACGACCATCAAAGATGATCGGAGAATGGAACCGTGCCCTTCCCCGTTTGTTGAGATTTGCCGCCAGCGCCAATTGTCCACCAGAACCGGTGGGCGATTGGAGCTGACGTTGCCCAGGATGCGCCACGAGGAGGCTCTTCAAGTGCACCTCAAGGTAACCTTTTTTTTTTTTTTTTGTTCCCGGGGTGGAAAATCCTCATGTATGTCCTCCGCCCTGGGGCGGGCGGAGGGGTCTGTCAGACTCTTGCTGACTAAAAACCACCCCGGTGTTCCATCTCACACCTACGCCGGGGTCGCGGGAACACATAATTCTTTTGCATCCCCGGCTGGTGCCGGCCCGCTTGCGCGGGCCCCGTCTCGGGCGGGGGCAGTGAAGTGTACTCCCCCCGCAACGTCTGTGAGCGGCGCACGCGGAACACTACGCGCGCCGCCTTCTCGGGTCCTAATGTTGGGGGGCGACGGATGTCCCGTCCGGATGTCCCGAATCCGTCGCCCCTGGACCCATTTAGGGGGGCCGGAAGAGGGCGTTGTCCGCCCTCCTCCGACGCCCGGTGCGTCTGCTGCGGGCCGGGTCGAGAGTCGAGATCTCTCTCTCCCTTTCCGCAGCCTCCTTCTGCGATATGACCGTTTCGCAAAAGGAAAACACCGCGTCCCAGGACTCGGCGCTGCCAACCATCGAACTCACTACGGTCGGCAGTGACAAGTCACTGCCTACTTCTGAGATGAGGGCACGGCGCGGCTCCTGCCAAGCGGCACACTCTGCCAGCGTATGCCACGCCGTGTCCTCCCGGCAGTCGACGCAGTGGTGACACCGAGCGTCCGGCTCCCTGTTTATGCGACACAGGTACTTCCCGAAGCAGCCATGCCCCGAGAGCACCTGCGTCGCCCGAAACGACAGGGAGCCGTGCCTCCTCCCGAGCCAGAGGTCGAGCACTGGCCGGACCGCCTCGATGGTGACGAGGCCGGCGGTAGGGCGTGAAAGCCTGTCCCGCCATTCCGCCACCAGGACCTCGCGAAGCTGTGACCGACGCTGCTCCATATGGTGCTGCATCGGCCGCTCGCCCCGCGCCCTCGCTTCCTCGCGCCACCGATAAAGTGACGCGAGCACCTTCGCGTCTAGGTCCCATGGCGGGGATCCGGCCAGTATCGTGCGATACCCCCTATGACTCTGACGGCCATTGCTCTCTGCGGATTTCGCAGCACAGAGATGCTGGCGGCCGTCAGGTCAGCCGCCCAGATCGGGGCCCCGTAAAGGGCCATCGATCGCACGATCCCCACGTAGAGCCGCCTACGAGCGGCGCTCGGCCCCCCCAAATTGGGAAGCAGCGTTGCCAGCGCCCCGGCCGCGCCCAACAACTTGGGCGCTTGGCCGCCGGAAGTGGGGTCCGAAGTCCCACCGGCTGTCGAGCCCCAATCCCAGATATTTCATGGTGGGCTCGACAGCGATCCGGACCCCCCCGACCACAATGTGTAATCCGGCCATGAAACACCATGGCCTCCGACTTGTTGAGGGCCACCTCCAGGCCGAGGCGCCGTATGCTGCTCACCGTCAGTGAGACCGCCGCCGTCGCGAGCAACGCTGCCTCCCTGTGCGAACTCCCCCGGGCCGTGACCAGCGTTTCGTCCGCGTAACACGTCAGGTCCGACCCCAAGGTAACCTAACCTAACCAGGGTCAAAGACTCCACAAAAAAAACATATTTATTTATTTTTTGTTTAATCGTCTTAATTGCATTTGACTTTGTAGTTTGACAGGTGTGTGACGTTGACAGTAGTAACCTAGTCAAACCTAGTCAAATTAAAGTCCATTCACAGTTATTTCAAAACTGATTTTGCATCACTTGTAACGTAACGTTTAGCCGACTGGCCGAACGTGGTTACAAGTTATTATAATTTTAAAAATATGAAATACAAAATTACGTAGAAAAAGATACTAAATTAGTCGAAGCTCGCGTAGGACGAACCTCTGGCCCGCAGTCTGTCGAGTTGAAGCTCGCAGCAGCCTCTCCATGCTCACGGTCGCGCAGCAGCTCGAGGTTGGAGCAGCACGCGTCGGCCGCTCCTCCCGCCCGCAATCTGTCGAGTGGGAGCTCGCAGCAGACTCTCCATCAGCCCGCAGCCCATTGCGAGGGAGCTAGCGTCGGTTGTTATTTCTTCAGGCAGCGTAGTCTCACGCCACGTTTTTAGATCTCTGCAATACGTCTCGAACTCCTCTCGTAGACGCAAGTGGATAATAAATTCTACACACACTGTCAAAATCACAGTAGTCTTTAATCTCGTGACACTAAGGTTGCTCTTGGGTTGCTGCAACTGTCAAGGCTGTCAAAATAACAGTGATCTCTATTGTTGGTGTTATGAGGTTGCGATTGGTTTCAGGGGTAATATAACTGAACGTGCTAAGGTCGGCCTTAGCTTATCTATAAGGCCCTTTTTTTTTTTTGGGTGGGATCATCAAATGACTTCTCCCGCTCTGGGTGGAGCGGGAGGGCGTGTCAGACTTTTACTGACTAAAACCCACCCGTGTTCCTTCAGTTGCCTGTGCCAGGGCCACGGTTTTCTCTGTGGAATAACCCGCGACCCTGAGGCGTCGGGCCTATCGGTCCCCGTCACTTTGTGCTGACATCTCTTAGAGGCGCGCGTGAAACACAACGCGCCGTCGACCCGGGCCTGGTCCTTTCCGGACGGCGAGCTACCCATTGCTCGCCATCCGCAAGCCCGCGCCTACGGTGGCCGGGAATCTGCAGGCGACTCCCGACGCCCAGGGCGTCTCCTGCGGCGGCTAGTGGGGGCGTGAGGGCGCAATGCTCTCTCCCTCACCCGCTCCGCCTCCTCCTTCGCGAGCATTACTGCTTCGCAGAAGGAGGTGACGGCTTTCCATTCCCTCTTGCTCCGTACCATGGCCTGGACCAGGGCCGGACGCGAAAGATCGCCGCCGCCAATCACCTACGCGAGGACACTGCGGTGCTCCGCCCAAGCTGGGCATACCTCCACCGTATGCTCCACCGTGTCCTCCGGGCGATCCACCTTTAGGGATATGAGGAACAGGGTGACACCCGGGCGTTTCCTCCCGCCTTATGCGAAACAGGAACCTCCCGAAACAACCGTGTCCGGTGAGGACCTGTGTCAGGCGGAAGGTGAGGACGCCGTGGCGCCTCTCCAACCACTCCTCAAAGAGGGGACTTATAGCCGCTATTGTGGCGTGCCCAATCTATAAGGCCCTGTGGTCAGATATTTTCTTGCAGTAAGTACCGCTAATAAATTGCTCTCAGAATTAAAAACCTTGCTCAACATCAGACAGGCAAATTAAAGGTTACCCTGGCTTGGCATGTATGACAGTTTTCCTAATGGAGTAGATACCTATGAAGCAATATTCCACAACCTAGACACATATTTGAATACATAATGAGCTGGAGTTTAGATAAGGCTAGTTTTTAAACAAGTCAAGGTTATAGGAAATGTTATCTTTTTATTTCAAACCAGCAGTTGCCCGCCATTTCGTCTGCGATTCAGGATGAATAGTAGCCTGTCTATATGTGCGCCAAATTTGATTTAATCCCGTTTAGTCGTTTCAGCGTCAAAAAGTAACAAACAAGCAAACCTTCTTTCAAATTTACGATATTAATTAGGATAGGCTTTAACAACTCAACAACTCGTGTATCAACTAAGAGTTCTGTGCTAAGTACTGCTCTATAAATGCATTTCAAAACCTTTTCATGACAGAAAACAGGATTCACGCATTATTTATCGTTCTCACATAAAAGATCAACATTAATGATGTAACAAGATTATTTAAAACAGTGACTACGGAGTTTCTTGCCCTTTCTCCTCCATAGATACCTACTATGCTTTGGAGGAGAAAGGTCTCCTGGACAATTCATAAGTGTCTGTAAATGGTTAAATTGAAATAAATGCTTTGAGTTTGAGTTTACGCCATTCCAGCGGGTGAACTATCCGTGCGATGCCTAGAATAAGGGTGAAGATGGTCTACCGAGCTTCCAAAATATCTCTGACTGTAGCAATGGCCAAAAATTCAAAACTATACCAACCAACCTTCTGGTATAATATTCTAGTTTCACAATTAAACTGGAGCTTCTTAAAATAACGTTTCTAATGAGGTAAATATAGGCATCACGGACATCGACGGGCAAACTTTAATCATGAATTCATCATTTGATACTAGAAATCTAGCCCGCACCACGTAGCGTATTTTATTTTAAAAGAAGAAAATTTTCTACGCTGCGGGGTTCCGCATCAATGTATCTCACTCTGTATAATTTGGTCCGCTGTTCATTTGGCCCATAGTTTCGTAGAACACCAGCTTAAGTTACTGCAACGACTTTCAGCGTCATAAAATGATCACCACCAGCGGCATGCTCCAACTAGCAAAAGCGCTATTAAGTGAATGATTTATTGAGGGAATAACTCTTTTAACAGCATTGGTTTTACAACTCTGTGTCGGTGAAAACATGTAGGTGTTTTTTGCCAATATGATATGACGTTCTTATCACCTTATCTTCCATGCGTTTATATAACCAACTTAAATGTCCTGTAATAAGTAATGGACATATAGAAACATACTCGTATAACCATATTATATTATATCCTTTGTCCTTGTACTATTTGTAAAATTAATAGAGCTATTATACAATCTATACCCGTATAATGTTAATCAGAATGCAGCTTAAAAAAGCTAATACAGCTTGTTTAAAAGATTATATAAATACTTCGCTGTTACTAAGTTTTTAGACTTTATTAGTCTAAAAACTTAGTAACAGCGAAGTATTAGTAATCTCTAAAGAAGCCGACTAGTAAGTCGGCTTCTTTAGAGATTACTTATCAGTTAATCGTATTAGTATGAAGTAGAACAATGAACGATAATATTGTACGATTATCATATTATTAAATATCTCATAGCCCACTGCATGTCCTAGAACCGAAAAATTCAAAAGACATACCAACATACCAATCCGCTTTTGGCCCGCATGGTGGATTACGGCGCCCTTTATGTGAGAGGGACTCACATAAAGAAGGCCAGTGTTGCTGGGACACAGGCCTCCTGGGAACGTTATAGGCTGTTTATGCTTCCTTCTCTCTGTATACATATGCATAGTAACCATATAGATGGTGTAGGTATGACGTCGGCCTAGATTGCGATTGGTTTAGACTGGTTTATAAAAATCGGCCTGAGGCTGTGCGTCCCTCCATTGGTGCGATTGGTAATCACTCACATAAATGCACAGCTCAGCTTAGGCCTCGCGGGCTGTTCCTAAGTAGGAGAGAAAGAGATAGATAATGTTGGAGGTGATTTTCGTTCCCACTGCTATCTCCAGACAGAGCAAAAAATAAATCTACACAAATTTCAATTAAATCATTTACAGGCACTTTTGATTTGCCAAGGAGTAAGTCAGTCAGTCAGAAATATGAAGCTAGATGCCCATTCCAAAGCGAAGCAGGTAGGTAAAAAGCTTTGCAGGGATGGACAATTTTAAATAAGACGATCTATTCTTTGGTAAGGTCCGAGAAATCGCCAACAACATTGAAGTATTTTACCTATTATTCTGTTAAGTGAAACTTGAGGATGTTGACTTCCCTCAAATCTGCATGACTTTAGACCTTGATAAAACTTTTGAGCTCAAATTTCTACAGTGAAACCTGTTCGGCGATATACGATCATAACCATAGATTTTCTTTATAGGTATATTTTTCTCAGAGGTACGTGGACAAATAACTATGAAAAAAACCTGTGACGAGTTTGGGTTAGCGTTTTACATAACTAAATGGCTGACTGACCATCAATCAATCATCGACAGAGAGTACTACTACTGCTAAGATCTTAAGCATTAAGGTTATATTTCCTTCGTAAGTAGCTTCCTACCTTTAAAACATTATTAAACCAGTATTTGGACAGACCAATGGCCAGTAGTTAAAGGAGTGATGATTATGTGTTACATAATATCGGCCCATAAACGTAACCAGCCGTATAAGGGGTTTCCCTGTTGTAAGAGATAATAAAATGTATTAAAAAGAAGTTTGATTGGCGAATGGATCAGTCTTGCTTCATTATTGTTGATCACAACACTACATACATCCGATCCCCGATCCGATCCGATTGTCCCTCAAATAAATTAAATAATCATAAAATGCTATAAATGAAAATCATTAAAAGTAAGAGCAATAAATCAATAACGAATAAGAATCCGTTTTAAAATACAGAATTGCAAGACATCTTCCTAAACGAATTTAACACCTCAGAAAGCACTTAGGTAATTATAAACTGTTACTTACTATCCCTATTTACCATGTTAACACCCTAAACAATGCATCTTCAACCCATACAAAGACTAATCCCTAACACAATGATAACCTCTTAACGTATCAATCTGTCTAATCTAAGAGATTGCTTACCGACAGGTAATACGGAGCAGGCATTGACGGAGAACACACGTCTCGACCTCGACCGAGCGACGAAATAAAGAAACGAAGAAGGAAAAAAAGTGCTCATGAAGAAGACATAATAATCTTCTAGAATGGTGATCAAATTAGCGAATCAAGTGACAAACAGTGGAAAAGAGGACAGTTTCGCGAAACTACTAGGGCATTTCGGAAAATGGCAGTTTATAGTTTTCGGTACAGTGTCCTTAGTGAAATTGAGCTCGGGATGGGTTCAAATGGCCATTTTATTCCTCACACCAAGCTTAACATTCCGTTGTAAGGAGTTGGGTAACTCTACAGAGGAGATAAGGAACTCCACGTGTTATGAAGACTGTATAGGGTATGAGTATGACACGAGTCCGTTTGACAACACAATTGTTTCGGAATGGGACCTCATTTGTGAGCGGCGGTGGCTTACCAGTTTCAATCAAATGATGCTTCAACTTGGCATCTTGATTGGCAGCACGATTTTTGGATTTATGTCGGACAGGTGAGACAACTTCTTTTTTATTATTGATATAATTGAGTCGTGCCGAACCCGCCTTCTAAGCGTAAAGTTTCAGAATCTAATCTTCCAAGTTTTACTTTGCATAAGTGCTACAACGTATTATATATAATACAGGGTGGCAGGGACGTTACATCGAAGCATATTTTTTACACACAGCTGTGTTGCTGGGGAGTTTGTTGTACCACTTCTTGTTGCCATCTCTTAACTCCTAGGAATTGGTGAAGGGCGGGCGTTATGGAGGACTGTCTTTTGTGATTTTGACTTTCAAAAAGTGCTGATAGTCAGCATAATTTGAATAAATAACTTTTGATTTTGATACGATTTCTTAAACTTTGTCATTACGTATTTCAAATGATACTGGCATAAAAGGACAGTAAATAAATTCATATTTACAGGCTGTCATAATATCTCTTGTTTTTAATTATACCAGCCTCGGTGGTCCTAGCTAAATAATAACGGCTGCACGGTTTGATCGAAGGTTAAGCAACGCTTGCAGCGGTTGGTGAGTGGATGGGTGTGCACCCATTATATATCAAGACCGCTCCGTGCCTCGAAAAGAACGTTAAGCCGTTGGTCCTGGCTGTCATTCGTTGCTTCGGAAAGTATCTGTGTCGTATAAATAGGGAGCCGGACGCCCGGTGTCACCACTGCGTCGACTGCCGGGAGGACACGGCGTGGCATACGCTGGCAGAGTGTGCCGCTTGGGAGGAGCCGCGCCATGCCCTCATCTCAGAAGTAGGCAGTGACCTGTCGCTGCAGACCGTAGTGAATTCGATGGTTTCCTTCTGCGAAACAGTAATTTCTCAGAAGGAGGCTGCGGAAAGGAAGAGAGAGATTTCGTCCACTCTCCCGATCCGCAGCAGGCGCACTAGACGCAGGCGGAGGGCGGACAACGCCCTCTTCCAGCCCACCTAAATGGGTCCAGGGACGGCGGACTCGGGGACGTCGGCCGCCCCCCACACATCAGGACCCGAGGTGGCGGCGCGATATGTTCCACGCGCGCCCCTCTTAGACGTTGCGGGGAGAGTCAAACACCTCACTCCCCACCCAACCCGAGGCGGGCCGGCACCAGGCGGGGATGCGGAAGAATCGTATGTTGCCGCGACCCCGACGTAGGTGCAAGATAGATCACCGGGGTGGTTTTTAGTCAGTAAGAGACTGACAGCCCGCCCGCCCCAGGCCGGAGGACATCTATGAGGTTTTTCCACCCCCCAACAAAAAAAAAATGCTGTCATTCGTAGACTTTTGATAGGTGTTACTAGTCAGAAGCCGACCACAACACAGTTGGAAAAGATTGATTTCATTATAGCAGCCTACTTCATAATTATAGCAAACTACTTCACAGTTTTAGTAGCCTACTTCATAATTATGGCAACCTGCTTCATAATTATAGCAGCCTACTTCTTAATTATAGCAGCCTACTTCTTTATCATAGCAGCACTTCATATTTCTTATTCGCAAGTAATCAGTCCTATCTAGCAAGCAGAATGCATCCACCAAGCAGAATGCATCCACCAAGCAGAATGCATCCACCAAGCAAAATGCATCTACCAAGCAGAACGCATCAACCAAGCAGAATGCATCCACCAAGCAGAATGCATCCACCAAGCAGGAAGCGTAAGCGTAATCTTTAGATGTGAAAGGCCTTTTCTAGGTTTACTAAGATGAAGATGCATTTCTGAGTTGATTGAAAAACAGAGCATAACGAGTGTTTTTTTTTTCAACATTTACGTTATCAAAAAAAAAACGACCAAAATACCAACATTAAAACCTGTATTTTCTATATTTTCCAGATACGGCCGCAAACACAGCTTCCTTGTCGCCGTAATAACGCTGATCATTTTCGGTCTCGGGATGCCCTTCTCTCCGAACTACCTGGTCTTCACGATACTCCGGTTCCTGGTCGGCGTGGCCACTTCTGGCACCATGGTGGTCTCATTCGTCATAGTGATGGAGTCTGTGGGCCCTCGGTATCGGGAGGTCATTGGCTGCTTGTTCCAGATACCTTTTATTATTGGTAAGATATCTTTATTCCCTACTATTAGATAAGCAGTCTCTAATATCAGCTTACCCGACAGACATTTATAATTTACCGGGAGGCTTTTCCAAGTTTTCTTCACATGAGTATGAATCTAATTCGGACTAATAAAAACATGTTAAAACAAAAAATAGTCAAAACAGAGCAGCTCCTCTTATGTAATGCGATTACCAACGAACAGCAATTCTTTTCTATTTACATGTATACTTGGATATCAGCTTGAAAATATATTAGAATCTATAGATATCCATTTTTTTTATTATTACATTCTACTGAGCTGCAATTCCCATATTTTTAAGAACGTTCACATGCTAATGTCAGTCTCAATTTGTCAAAAATACCTCTAATTTTCATAAATTTTTGAGAAGTTTTTGACAATTGGTTTTCGCCGAGGTGAGAGTACGACTAGATTTTGAACGTCTTTAATAACGGGAATTGGCCTTCAGAAGTGGCGTCAAGTTGTGCTATACCTATATTATTTTTAAAATCTCCTAAATCTCTAAGTATATGAAAATGAAAACCGCACCCAAATGATGTCACACAACATCGAAGAACAACGTGGTCAATTATACAGACAGGTTATGTGACTTTGTTACTTACTATTTATATAACTGGCTCAGACCAAAAAGACGTAAAGACGTGTCACGTCTTTATAAATGTTAGTTCATTTAATTCTATAGATTACATATCTATTTTTGGTACCTATTTCACCAGCATGTCGATACTGTTAAAATCTCACCGTAAAGACTTGCGTAGATTGAGCTGTCAGTGTCATCCCGTCTGCGTCAATCTTTAGCATCAGTGGCACTGACAGCTCACTCCACGCTCACTTCACCTAAGTTTTCACGGTGAGATGGTTACAGAATAGCACGCACTACTGTATATAGATTCGAGAAGTTTGAAAGGTTCCTGCTACCTATAAATTATAACTAATTACATATTATTTGATATAAATAAGAGCCTATTTGCCAAAACCAGTCTTATGAGTTGTTGACATTTATTTGAATTAGTTAATTTACATACATATTTCAATACTGCGACTCATGTTTGTATGCGAAAAATACAGCGCAGATTTTGCTACAATATGGACGGTCAATGGATATTGCTAGCACTACGCTTGCCACGGTTTGGCTCACGGATCACTTTTTTGGTAGGTAGGTATTAATAGCAGATAGGAAGACGCTGCTTTAATTAGGACCTCCCATATCCCCCTTTTACACGTAAAGGCTTATCATAGGAACTGCTGGTACCTTTTACATTATTTTTGTTGTTGTTATTATTTTTGTAGTCTCTACGCTGAAACGATCATAGGGTGAGTGACCGATAAGGGGTCACCTTACTAAAACACTTGTGAGACGATCATCTTTAGAGACCGCCCATTGCATCGCCTTTTACGGCCTTGGAGTGACTGGAAAGGGGCCTCCCCTGATTTTCGTTGTGGATGACTGAACTCACTACTTAATTTTTTTTCACACCATTGAACTTACTTCTTCCAGGTCACATGACAGTCCCTCTCTTCGCGTACTACTTCAGGAGCTGGAACACTTACCTCCTTGCCCTGGGCCTCCCGCCGCTTATCTACCTGAGCTACTTCTTCGTGCTGACGGAGTCGCCCAGGTGGCTCGTCAGTGTGGGCAGGGTTAAGGAAGCCTCGGACATCGTGACGAGGGCTGCCAAGTTGTGAGTATACGTTGTCCTGAACCTATTGTAACATCTTTAGTGCGTGTTAGATCAATTACATTCCATTTATTGAATTCGTTTGGGTTTTCGTAATACACGTTTTAAGTGTAGCCGCGATTATTTTCAGTTAACTACTTGGGTGAATTTCATTAAGTAAAATGAACGCTTTCAGCACATAAAATCCGTTTAAGAGCTGTCAATGTCATTATTTTCTGTGGAATATTGACTCTGACATCTCTTGAACGCGTTTTAGATGTGCTAATCGTTCCAATTTATCAAAGTAAAACGAAAATTAAACTAAAAGCCGTGTGGGTACTTACTCAATTATATCTTTGTTGTATTGGTCACAAAACTGACGCGACTGCTAGCCTGTGCTGCAAGCTATCATCGAATAAAATCAGCCAATTTCCACATCAGACAAAATTTCCGACAATAATCAATCAATAGAGTCTTTATTAAAGAGAGAAATTAAAGAGACTAAATTGCCACGTAGATTGCAGAAGGATTTGTGATCGCAGTTTGTTGAAAATATGCATTGGGGTCGGTGCAACACGTCAATCTCTTCCATTCCTTTCCGTCAGTGTAACTTTATCATTTACTCTCTTTTTAACCCCGCAAAGGAATAAAAGGGGTGTTACCATAAGTTTAACGTGTATATCTGTATATATGTGTTTGTCTGCTGCATCGTAGCTCCAAATGTGACTTGATCGAGTGTTCTTAGCTAAAAAAAGTGGATAAAACAAAGAAAGAAGAAAATCTGTTCAATCGTATTTAGAGGTTTCTGTTTGTGTCGGGGTTTATACCCTTTTTTTTTTTTTTTTTTTTGTTCCCGGGGTGGAAAATCCTCCGCCCTGGGTCGGGCGGAGGGGTCTGTCAGGCTCTTACTGACTAAAAACCACCCCGGTGTTCCATCTCACACCTACGCCGGGGTCGCGGGAACACATTATTCTTCCACAACCCCGGCTGGGGGTTTTTTACCCTCCCTCAACCTATCAATAACCGTTGAATTAAGCCCCTATTTCCGGCACACGGTAAACCAATTACAGGCACTTTTGAATTATCAAGGGGTCGGTAAGTCAGAAATATGAAGCTAGTTGCCCATTCCAAAGCGAAGTACGGAAGAAGAACGGGCAAGAAACTCCACGGACACTCTTCTAAATCAAATGACGATTACAAAATATTGGATACATCATTCATGTTGAAATTATGCATGTGAGAACGATGCAGAACGTTAAAAGCGTCCGTGATATAAATATGAAATCAATTCAAAAATAAAATTTAATTCAAATACGCCGTGGCAGCTAAGATATGACCAGTCCCTACTGACGGCGCCCGTTCACGAACATGACGCATGGATTAACACCATTCAACTCAACCATTTGGAAGGGAACTTAATGATGCAACACACACGCCACCACCAGCGAGACATTTGAGTGAGCGTGACATACTCTCAGCCGCCGAGCACATTCAAGTCAATGACAGACGTGCCCAGTATAGGGTAGCTTTATAGTAGCTACATAGTGCTCACACGTGTGCTTTGCAATTATAAAATATTAAAAGATTGAATTTATACAGTGCAAAGATAGTTTTACAATCTTCAGCAGCTCCAATAATATTTTCGAATGCTAGTCAGTTATTTTATGCGCCCTTGTGAAGCAAAACCAGCGTTGAGCCAAGCATTTTTGTCAGAGATGTAATCCCCCAACTTATAATATGCTAGGCTGCATAGTGTGCGTTTGATACAAGTTTTGAACTTCGTTTCATTCAGTTGGAGCATGTGGGGAGGTATTTTGTTGTAACATTTTAAACAGTATCCCATTGTTATGTATGTGTATTACATATTGTGGGTGGATAACGATCTTGTGCAATTTTGTGCTAAGTGGGTACTTCAGTCAACGAATAGACATGTATGAATTCACACGGAAGTTTTATTGTCTCGCCCTAATACTCCAAATATACCACACCCATGAAGGATGGATCTATTTTAGCCAGCCTGAAACCCGGTTGTACCAATTGGTCCCTATTTCTAGTCCCATAGTTGTGTCTTTCACCTCTGTTACTGAAAAGATTTAAGTTTTTCCTTACGTACATGATGTTTTCTTATATATATTGACAAGGTACGGTCATAATGTTAATATCCTTTAACAGTTCCCTTAAAGAATCGCGCCTTCGGAGGCCATCTATTGCTCTGATGGCTCTTTTTTTGCAGAATAAAAATAGACTCGATGTCTGCAGCGCGTCCCCATAATAAGATACCGTAAGACATGATACTATGAAAGTAACTAAAATAGACTAGCCTCGCGGTATCTACATTAATAAACTGATGGATTTTTCTTACAGCATATGCTGGTGAACTTAGCCATCCTGCAAGAGATGTTAAATGGGGACCCCATTGCAGCCTTGATTCGAGCGTGATCCCCAAGAAAACCGTTTTATCAACGAATTCTAGTTTCTCTTGATTCAATACTATGTCACAATCACTACTTTTTACATTAGGCAAAGCATACCTTATGCATTTTGAACGTGAACGGAGCGAACGGAGTTGAAGCCTGGCATATTTTTTTTTCAATTACAAACAAAGAAATTCATCTAGCAATATACAGCGTGTAACGAAAACCCTGTCCGATCCTGAAGGGTATTATTTGGTATCGTAGTGCGTACACAAATACGTAATCATTTAATGGATACGAGATAATTAATTTTCCCCAATGAAAACAATTAATTTAAAAAATTAAAAATAATCATACCAAAGGCAACACTGATCGCTCGACAGGGTTCACCAGAGTTCACCTACAGTATCGTGTCAAAGAAGCCGCCTGAGCGCGGCGGTGCTTTTGTCGCGTGCCGCCAAAGAAACGTAGGACTAAAGAAATCTACGTTTTGCCTACGCGTAGGTATCAGCTGATATTTTATTGTAGGCTTACGCACAATGACCCCGATTTCTGACCTTCTGTTTATCAAGAAACAATTATTATTGAGTTAATGTGATGTGCTTTTGGCAATGTACCCACTGTAGGTATCAGTTTATTAAAACATTTACTTGTTACATACCTCTATCTATCTAGAACATTAGTACACATTCGACACCTTTTTATTAAATTTGCACGTACTCTTCGCAGCGCACATGTGTACGATTTGAATGACTCGAAAGCTTCCACAATCCGAGCTGTTACTTCGATTTCCGAATCACACATTCACTCACAAATAAAAATTAACATATTAAAATATTCCTGATTGGTATACGACATTGTTCGCGATACGATAGCGGCACGTGATACGTACGGACATCCGATCGCAAGCTATCTCCACGTGAGACTGGCGAAACCGCGAAGTGTCCAAACAAGTAGCGAACAGTCGGCTATATCAAAGGATCGAGGACTCGTTATTAGTACCTACAGCGCGGCTAATGCAGGGCGGTGTCCTTTGAAATAAAATAGGCAAAAAATAAAAGATTTCGCCGGCCGGTGGAGTGTTGTCAACTTATGAAAATTTACCATATTTAGTGTTACATTTCGCATGGTAACTAAAAATAAAAAAAATCAAGAGCTTTTGGTTTTTATGAGTTAGATTTTTTTTCCTATTTTTTCTAGTACGTATGTTAAACCAGGAATACGCCTTTTTTTGATCGGACAGGGTTTTTGTTACATATTGTATACTACACATTTGAAGTACTAGCAACTTAAACAACTGATTGAAAGTACTGAAATTAGAGAGAAAGAGCGCGCGGGACGCAAGCGGGCGAAAAAAAAAACATCTATGTACTAATTACCCATGTTTGCAAACGAATAAATGATTTGATTTTGATGCGCGAGCTGCTCTTATCCATAAATTTCGATATTTTTTAATCGGTTCATTACTTTTTATAAAAAAAATACCGTTTTATTATTCTAATATGAAATATTACTTTGAGTGTGTAGTATTTATTGCTAGACCGGGTCTGAAAAAAAAAAATTTTTTTGCAGTAACAAATTTCATCTGGTATTTAAATAGTAGGTTAGGTAACTTTATAAAATAATTAATGCTTATACATTCGATGAGTGTAACCCACAATTTCAGACACGAACACCATGAACGGCGACAGCACAAGGTGTGTGATCTTCTCCAATTTTTCATTGGCTTTCTATAGGTGCTCCAAAAAGAGACCAAATTTTAAACTTTTTAAAATCTTAACCTCTTTCTTACCTATAAAATACAAAAGAAGCTGAACATCTCATTGACTGACCAACATCTCTCTTCTTTCAGAAACAAGCTGCCAACAGCGAAAATCGAAGACACTTTAACCCAGCTATCAAAGGAAATCTGTGCCAAAGCCGACGAGCCGAAACTGAACTACTCAGCCCTGTTCCAAAAGTCACTGCTGCTGAAGACCAGCTGCTGCTGCGTTATGTGGCTCATCACGGGGGTCTCCTTCTTCGGGTTTAACCAGTACATCAGTCAAACCAGCCCCGATCCCTTTGTTAGTGTGGCATTGGCTGGGGCTATACAGGTAATGTCTTAAATATTTTGTTGGAATTAGAGCTTTTGCAAGATCTTAATATTGAAATTAAGATGGTAAACATGGATTCGCATAGTTTGCGCCTTGTGGTCCGCATCTACAAGTACAACGCTACATGCGAACTACTCACCACACTGACTCCACGCAAAATGCTGCATCGCGCAAGCATAGTTTACTGCGCAACTAGCTTATAAACATCTGACATCAATCGTCGGGCAGTAGCCCACCAAAGCCAACACCCGTCTGGTAGGAGGATCCTCCCGTTTGACTAAAACTACGCTGACATACATCACAATTATATAAAAAAAACACGAGTGTGTATTTAAATATATATTACTAAATATGCACGACACAATACACTACACTGACATAATTATATCACATAAAAGGATTTTTACCAGTGTGTATACGAATATAATTTGTTAAATGTTTAATTAAAACTACGCTGAAATACATCACACTTGTAAGGTTTTTCACCCGTGTATATTGGAATATCTCTACATCTCTCTATAAATGACACATTTTATACAAAAAAATAACGACAAACACAATCATTTATTTTGCACAGTTTTTCTTTTTCTCAAGTAAGGCCACGCGGTAAATAGTTCATACCGTGGGTAAAAATATTAGACCGTCAGTTATACAGGAAGGTAGATAACTGCCCAGGGTAAGGTTGAAGTACCTACTTTAGGTATGAATCTAGTCGCTCGGAGAAGGTATTTCTAATTACAAAATACGTTTATTTGCGGTAAACACACAACATTTGCTACACTAAACTTGTTAAGTGATCTTCATGCCACGGTTTAGAAATTGTATGGTTTCTGCAGAAAATATACTGCGACTAACAAATAATCTATCAAATTTCAGATCCCATCAAACCTGGTCTCCATGTGGCTCATCAAGAAGTTAGGCCGGAGACTCACCACCACCGTGTTTTTCATCCTCGGAGGTGTCTTCGTCATCGCCCTCTACTTCGTGCCCAAGATCTTCGCTTTGACCCTCATCCTCGGCACCATGGGCGTCAGTTGCGCCTCCATCGTTGCGTCTACCATCTACATTTATACCTCAGAGTTGTACCCCACTGTGATCAGAAACATGGGTATGGGCGCCTGTTCTACGGCCATGCGGATTGGGTCGATGGTCGCTCCATTCATTTCGAATACTGCAATAACAATCCCATGGTTACCTACGTTAATCTTTGGATTAGCACCAATTCTAGCTGGGTTGGTGTGTCTGTGGCTACCTGAGACGAAAGGTAGGAGTTTGCCTGACAGTATTGAAGACATTAGGACTGTCGATTGAGTGTACATTTAAAGATATTTGTGAATGATAATGACAATGGCTAGTGTCAATATGATTGGAGAAATTCATAGAGTTGTCTGTTGATGATATTGAAGTCCTGGACTACAATTTGTGATAAAGTAATACATTTTATATAACCTAGCATTCCGATGTGAAGAACGATTTTACGATTTGCTGATTGTGAATTAAGAACGAAAAGAGCACTTTGTTTTTAGGAACAGTGTTAGTCACTGTAAGCAGTTAATAATTTAGTGATAAATTATTATAGATTTGTATCTACTTCATAAGTTATTTATTTTAGTGACGATTAGAAGTTTCAATAATCTAAGACATTTAAAAAAATGTGACAGCTCCATTTTCTTTCGTTGTGAATCGTGTTAGACGGGAGTACCTACCAAATACCTAATTTTTATTTTTATTTGATAAGATATCATTATTTGAATATGAAATATTAAGACACGATCTTCTAGACGACAACAACAAAATTATATTCGTTTGTCACTTTAATAATATTAAGTATCTAACGTTTTTATCAATTTACGATTTTTGTTTACTTTTGTTAATACCGATAACTTTTTTTTGTACTGCCATTATATTGTTTCATAACTAATCTAGGTGCAATGTCTGTGATGATGAATATAAAATATTTGATTAAAAAAAAAGTTAGAAAAGACAATTTTATTTATTTACAATTAATCATTAGGATACAACACTAAAGTGTTTCGTACTAAACATTTTCTTTTTCTAACCTAACGATCTAATGTTGTAGGTAGGTAGGAAACGGTCAATATTATATGAATAACAACTTCAAAAAAAATATCCTACAATTTTATCAAGCAAGGATATACTTACAAACGATGTCTTATAATGGAACCCGCATAGTATTCAAGGATGAATTCGAAAACAACGTGAGTTTCAATCCCCAACAATCCCATAACTTTGTGACCCTAGTTTTTCCGACTTCTCTCAGTTCTCCGGTGAGATCTATGGTTCACGGAGACGCCTCGGCGGGTGCTGCTGGAGGCGGCATCGTCAACACTTGCCATACAAACCAAGCGGTTCACCGTTTACTCGCATTTCGACCCAAATGTCGTATAGAAACTGAGGGCTTTGCAGGCGGTCCGTGGCCGAAGTTATGGTTTATTTAATTAAACTTTTCGAACACGAAAAGGTACAAAGGCGGACTTAATGCCTTAGGCATTGTCTACCAGGCAACCAAAGGTGGTGAAGAGATTTTATGGCAGGTGCTTTGGTTGAAAGAAACAATGATAAATAAAAAATCTGTATAGTACACTATATTATATACATACACGAATTCAAGGGTGAGAGGTTTTGAGATGACTCTACACTATTTGTTTCGAATATAACTCTGCGATTTCTGCTTAAGTGCATACCGACTGGTGGCCGGCTGATATCAAGAGGAAGCGCATTCCAAAGAAGAATGGCCTGAATATGGCAGGAAGAACGAACAAAGTCAAAAGTTTGAGATGGGCAGAGCAGGAGAAGATTGTTAGAAGAACACAGTTTCTTAGCGTGAGATGATCATAAATATTGGAAGTGAGAACAAGATATGAAGGAGTGGGAGAGTTGAGAAGGGAGAAAAGCGTCGTCAAAGCGCGCAATCTTCTTCTTTGGCAAATGGACATCCTGCAATCCGGCAATGGACTTATAGCTCGACACATGGTCATATTTCCTGAGTTGAATAGGAACCGGATACAATTGTGGTTTCAAAGGTTTCAACGCAGGATTTCTCAGTAGCAGCGCGGAGAACGGCAATAGGCTCGCCCCGGGTTTAAACATAACTGGGGAAATGTGGCTGCACATCTGTGCAACCCTTCGGGGATTAGAGATTTGATATTATTTAGGCATTTTATTAGTACTGCCGTATCTAGGCGCTGCCAGCGCAACCATTCCGTGCTCCGTGTTCGGTACGGATAATCCACCCTTTATCTAGCTATTTTACACCTTTTTTAAAAATTTTATATCGTTGTTATTAGCTAGCTCCTCTCACGTTGAGACCGTATGGTGATTTCGCTCCAGTCCGCAGGTAGAAGTTTCCTCGTAAACTGAAAAGTTTAAAAGCTAAGTTATAGGTAGGTACATAGCTATAAAATATTTTTTAAAAGCAGAAATTATGTTAATGCTATTTCTCATAGTCATAGATCAAGAATTTATCCTACAAGGTCATTATGCTGATAAGATCCTGGTATCGTCCCAAAGTACACACCATTTGACCTTCAATAAAATACACCAGTTGGTATTGAAGACACCAAGGATGACATCTATAAACTTCACTCAACACGGGCTTTGGCTTTGACATGTTCCCGTTTCTATCTTGCACTAGTAGTTTGACAGTTTTACGACAGTGACAGAGATAAGACTTAGCCAAACAACATGATAATTAACGGTGATAGATTTTTGCTTTAGGAGTCTAAAGCAATAATCTTTCAAAATTAGGAATTTCAAGTTGAACACTTGTCAAACAAAGTTATGCTCTATTAAAAAAATCGACTGCCCCTGATCAAAACTTCAAAGCAACACAATCTGAACTCACTCCGGTGTAGCTCTAATCCCCATGAACACGATAGGCTCCTCCACGCACTGTCCTCTGAGAAAACTGTCGTAGTCCTGACACCTGCGAGCCAGGAAAGCGTCCCCTGTCAGAGATTCTGACCAGAACGCCCACGAACGCCAGTGGCTGCAGAAGTCTGGGAAAGGAGATTTATTTATTTAGGATCTCTGCTTTAAGCGATCTGTTAAAGATCGCTTTTAGTGATAAGACCGTCCACTGTGTCACCCAATGTAAAATGTCTACATCTTTGTCTGTAATTTATAAGGTGTACATTATAAAGAGTATTCTATATATCTATCACCACCAAACGAAATGCGCAATACAATAATGTGCAACATCAGGTATTAATACTTTACAATCAATTACAATATTGCATAGTCTACAGCTTAGGAGTAAAGCAGCTTATTTAAGTGAATTGTTGCATTTAATTTTATAATTAACTGTAAAACAATTGGACATCTAACAAGTTTTTTTTTTAACTATTAATTAGCTACCCAATAAAATTAAAAAATCAGGCAACATCCATATTACAGAAAGGAAATAAAATTTCACAATACTGAAACAGTATAAAACTGCACCAATACAGTACTTTATCTATTAACTATCAGCTGGACTACATGATTGCAAGTTTGTTTTGTTAAGGGGCTATGTAGGACTCATGTTGTATGTTACCTACATGGAAATAATAAATTAGTAATAGACAGATAAGGAGGAAACCCCATAACTATATAGGACTAACATTCAGTGGAATTTGTCCGCGTGATAATTAAGGTCACAGAAATAAGCTCTTCCAAAATTAGGAAAGATTTATCTCGACTCTATACTACATTCTAAATAGGATATTTCACGTTCACAAAGTTCTTTCCACTAATCCTACCTTCATTAGTAAGTGGTATGGTAGCGGACAGACAGCCCGGCTGCTTGGCCTGCCCCCCGTTGGGCCAGAAGTCTGCGTGCGCCGTGCGCGCCGGCGCGCCGTAGCCGCCGCCGTCCGTGTGGATGGCGTCCACGAACGTCGCGTCCGAGGCTGCCATGGCGGGCGCCGCGAGGGCCGGGTAGAAGCCGGGGTAAGCTGGGTCCAGGCCGGTCAGTCTGCGGGGTAAAGCAAATATATTAACAACAACTCAAATCAACTCAACTCAACTCAAAGCATTTATTTCAATTAAACCATTTACAGGCGCTTTTGAATTATCAAGGAGTCGGTCAGTCAGAAATATGAAGCTATTTGGCCCTTCAAATACAAAGCGTAGTACGGTAGTAGGTAGGTACCTATGGAGAATAACGGGCAAAAAAACTCCATGGATACTCTTTTAAATAATATTGTTACAAAAATATTAGTTTCATCATTGATGTTCATATGTTGTGTGAGAACGATGTACAAAAGACATACACGTAAAGTTCAGAAAAAATAAAATAAAACAATCCCAAAATTAAATTAATACAATAATCCGTGGCAGCTAAAAGATTACCAGTCCCAACTGACGGCACCCGTTCACGAACATGAAGCATGGATCAGCACCTGAATGGTGGCTCAACCATTTTGAAGGGAGCTAAATGATCCAAAACACGCGCCACCGTCAGCGAGACATTTGAGTGAGCATGACATACCATCAGCCGCCAGGGCACATTCAAGTCAACAAAAGACATATTATTAGTAAATGGTAGCTGGATCCATATGATCCTATTCTTCCAATCTTATTATATATATACAACAGTATTTTCAAATTGGTGTGGTTGTGGAGCAGGACCAGCATTGAGCCAGGCATTTTTAATTTATAATATGCCTGCCTGCATAGTGTGCGTTTTATAAAAGATTTCAGTTGAAGTATGTGGAGAAGGTATTTTATTATAAAATTACATTACAACATAACAGCACGCCTCTTTGACCCGTAGGGACAGATTAAAAGCCGTTTAGAAACAACAGATTCATTCAACGCACTCATTCTTCTGTCGATTTCATGAACGATTTGCTCGGATTTATATAATTGATTCGGACTATTGCTAGTTAAATCTGAACAGGCGTATATAACCTTTCTTTTTCTTGCTGGTTAAAACTTTACAAGCGAATAAATAGAATCAAGTAGATCGCAATCTAAGACACGGACTGCGAGTGCGTTTGATTGCGGTCAACTCAATTTGTTTTGGCTAATGTCTGTGTTATATGATAACAATTGCAACCTATTTCCATCAATGATATTCTTTATGATGTCAAGCTAGATTTCGTTCCGAATTAGTTATGCCTAAGCCATCTGAGGTTACAATGTAGTTCAGAGTTTGCTTCTCTTTTGTGTAGATAGGTATAGTCGACTTCGTTAGTGCTTCATCACATTTGACAACGATAAAATTAAAACTTTACTACGGTTGAAACTAACTAACTAACTAACTGTCACATAGGCGAATAGACCTTCATGTCGATTCTGTAAAAATCTCACCGTGAAGACTTGCGTGGAGTGAGCTGTCAGTGTCATCCCGTCTTGGTCAATCCCTAACATCAGTGGCACTGACAGCTCACTCCACGCTCACTTCACCTATGTTTTCACGGTGAGATGTGTGGTGAAGTGTGGTGGGTTGCAAATGTATTATTTTTAAAACCAACCCTGCCATCTTGTTTTATCGACACAATGTTTTGTGACCAAGGTTAGTGATGTTAACAACAATGACCTCCTGGCAATGTCAGCCAGGATCCTAAAGGTCCTTGTAGCACTCTATCTACGAGATCGACTAGACCTACTGGGGTATCATGTGAGTTGCCGGAACCCAATTTTTCCAGTTATCCTTAGTCAGTTGGTGAGCAACAACCAGTCCTTTATTCATGTTTAGTCACTGGATCGCACTCCACGTGTCTATTTGTATTTTTTTTTGTGGTTTACTAACATACTTCATAAGTACTACTAACTAACACAAATAAGGATGATCTGAAATCAAGTTATTATACAGGGTGGCAGGAATATCGACGCACAACCATGGATTCAGAACATGATTCTAAACTCTCCCTGCGTTGAAATTTTTCGTCGGATAATAAACAAAAAAATATTAGCTATACATTTTGACGGCGTAGGGTATTGCACTTTTCTATGAAACATGTTTTTTTTTTATAACCGACTTAACATTTCTACCCTAGTGGTTCTAGAATAATGTGCTGAATTAATGGTTTCAGTTTGCGCGTGAATGTTTCTTCCACCGTGTATACATACCTATAATTATAATTACAAAGGAGAATGTCCTTTTTACTATGGGTGCTGGTCCAAGTGTGCTGCAGATTTGTATTGCACTAAATGTTGCGTTTAAGGTACCTTAAACTAAAGGTCTCAACCAGTGCAATATTTTTCAAATAGTAGACTGTAGAATGGCTAAATGATTTAAAAAAAATAGCATAAAGGAATACCTTGAACATAAGTTGTGTTAATAATTTTACAAGCTTTGGTCATGTATGATCTCATCCTTTACTCATGTAACATATCATATATCATGTTTTATGCAAATAAATAAACATTATGGCAGCAAAAAAAAAAAACAAGAGGAACTGGTATTTTTGGACTTGTGTATTGACAAATAAAATATATTTAAAAAAGGTATCACGCTATGAAAAAGAAAACAGAAACGTCATTCACATTGAACTGAACTTCGTACTGCCTCACAATATTATCTTTTGTTTTGTTAATCGTTCCCATGTTTCAACAGTTATTCTGTTAATCGGAGCGGAAACAAATTCAACAAGTCAAAGTCAAAGCATTTATTTCAAATAGGCACTAAAAGGCACTTTTGAACGTCAACGGACATTGTCAGCTTTGGTCCAAGTGTGTTGTAAGACGCGCTAATCAAAGGATTAGCATGCCACGATCGCCTCCGACACCTGTCTCTTTCATTATCGGATGCATCGCTGATGTCACGGTCGATATCCTAGCATAATGCAGCTAAGTGCGGTATGAATGTAATTAATTAGTCTAATGAGGTAACACATAGATTTCCTAAGATGCATGTGATTTACAGATGTTTATTTACTGTGATTACGGAAGTATACTTAGTGGTGGAGTGATAAATTAATCCCAAGTGTTCCACGCTAGCCCGACGAAAATGAAAAATAGTTTGACGAAACAAGGTTGTCGAACCAAATTGGCATAAAACAGGGAAAAATGGCATCTTTAGGCATGAGTCAAATACAATCAATCCTACATAAACCTTTGAAAAAAAGCTGTGCTCCCGGTGGATCCCACACAATCTGAGGTTTTGTACGGAAGAGTGGCGTATATGTCGAAAAAGGGATGCATTTTTGAGTTCACAGAAAATAGGTGCCGATGGTTTTTTTAAAGGGCTTTCACGCTTTGAGACATGAGACATAGATTTCGCAGGCGTCCTACCCTGGACTGCTAAATCGCTACAGTTGGGTCCCATTGAGCACGCATGGGATATGCTTCAAAGAAGAGCTCTGTCAAATATGGATGCCGTACGCATACCAGAAAATATTTTTTTGCCTGTTATTGTGTAGGCAACTTGCAAATCCTAAAGTTTGATAGGTATTAGATTTCCACTTACTGGAACTAACTTACCATAAATTCTATTTTCCCATCTCTCTTCATTTGGTTGGCCATCTAGCTGAAAGCTTATTTCATCTACTTTTATTAAGTACTTGTTATAGTTACCTCGGCACCGTAAATCCTCTGGACTTGAGATATCTAGCAGCATACGCCGCTAGATGACTGCCCATAGAGTGTCCAACCAGGTGCAGACCCTTGATTGATAGACCTCGCTTCACCAGCTTCAACAGCGCCTTGCCTACCTGCTGGCCTGCCTGGAAGACACATTATACAACATCAGATCAAATGTGAAAATTTTACGGCTTTCAAGCTCTTTGATTTCTTAATAGTTGTAGATTGAAAAATCTTGTTGGTGTACTTCTACTTATATGCCTCTGCATAACGATTTGAGAAAAACAGACGGAATACTGTGTGTCATGTTAGTTTAACACGCGCGTTTTTAGATAACGCTGACATGGAACGGGAGTGGAGGGCGTTGTCTGTTAGAGCGAACATGATCGCCCGGAGATTTGCGCGGTGCTCGAATGAGATTAAGGCTACGCTCTTTAAGGCGTACTGTACATCGCTGTACTCCTGCAGTCTGTGGGCTCACTACTCTAACAGAACTAACGCCCCCATCCGCGTCCAGTACAATAACGCGTTCAGGGCAGTGATGGGGCTACCCCGACACTGTAGCGCCTCGGGTATGTTCCCACACACATGTGCGCGCACCGACTGCTTTCACGTACGGGTTAGTCCCAACATCGTACTGGCGATGATTGCGGGGAGGCTATACTGCCCCTTCATCCGGCATTTTTCAAGCAGACATGTTGCTGTACCAGTGTCGGAGAGAAGAAGATGCGCTGTCAGCGTTCGAGCAGGCTGTAAACGAGGTGTCTACGGCGGACTGTAAAAAGTGTTTCAGACGCATAAAACTATGTATAGTAGAGGCTAGTGAAGAGTACTTTGAAAATATTTAATGAAAAAATATTTACATATAGAACATTTATTTTTATTTTCGCAAAACTTTCTGAGTGCTATCAAAGTAATGCAATCTACATACACCAGGCAGTATCTTGGCGATGATGACGTAGTTCCCGAAGGCGATGTTGGACCAGTCAAGCAGCAGCACGTTGTAGTCTCCTCGTTGAAGATACGCAGAGATTACGGTAATTATGCTCTCGTCCGTTGATAGTTCTACGTACCTGAAAATTTGAAGAAAGTAAGTTTGAAATACTACGTCATTAGAGGTGCTTGGAAAAGTTAAAAGGATATGAGATGAACGAGTAGCATTCTGACGGGCAATTTACAGGATCAGTTAAACAAAACATGTACGCAAAAGCAAAGACCTGCAATAAGGTGTATTGATTGCCACCTGCAGACTCCACCCATAACTTGAAAAACTACTTATGTTTTGCAGATTGATCTTCAGTGTGGGGATGCCTGCTACATTAAGTACTGATCCTCATACTTCTAACAAATGACGCGGTTCACTTACCCATGAGCGTAGATGACTGTAGGTCTTTTGACGTCAAACTCAGGGTCAGTAAACAAAGATTTAACGTTGCCAATACGGTAAGATGTCGGAGATGTGAGATTGGTCCTGGAAAACATACAAAAAAGCTCATTAAGTATTTATTTAGGTATTTAATATAAAGCAAGCTTTTGGCATGTACCTACTGCTTAACATATAGACAGGTCTAAGGGAGTATCAAGTACGACTGCCTTCTTATAACGATCATATTGATACCAATACGTATCCCAATCATGGTGATAACAGCATTCATAATAGCAGTCATTGGATGATCCATTTTATGCTACGATTTCCTAAAAAAGCTGCAGTGATGGTCGTCATGAAAATGATGACAGCGGAAAAGATTTAAGTCGTAAGATACAACTCTACCGAGTCTAAAGATAGTCACGTTTCTATTTCGTCTTGACACCTCTGACACACAATGGTGACTTGACTTGATTGTCATGGAAACGCTATACAGTGTGAGTCTTCATAATGTGCACATATCGAAATGAGGGAAACTAAGCTTAATTTTACCGACGGTTTTTATTTATTTTAAATACGTGTGTAAAGAAATCGGTATAACTTTTCATTTACACGATCTATCACGATGATACAAACTCAGTAATGACTAGAAATAATAGGGTGTCCTCATTAAAATAAAAACTAAAGAAAAAACACGTCGTCAATTGAGAAACAACGTGTTATTTATCAAAATTCTGAATTTTTTTCACACATTTTTACAATAACTGTAAAAAATATAAAAGCCCCGGGGCTAATTTGTGGAAAAATTTAGAGTAATTACTCTAAATTTTTCCACATCGTATCAGCTTTCTGAAAATAAAAATATCATGTTTATAACTCAATCACAATATTTGCTATAAACTGTTAAAGAAAGGCCTTGCACTCGGCTACGTACTATACTTTAGCAGGTAGAGGCACTTATTTTACGTTATTTTCCCTCACTTCAGTATGTGCACATTATACGTAGTACTATATAAATTATCTGTGACATTATGAAGACTTACTGTATAATAACGTGTGAGCTCACGCTTCTCAATATGAACACTTTTTCGCGTGACCACGTCGTACACTGAGGGCAAATCATGCGATTTGAATCTTTGGTCAGCGGGGTTAGACTTTACGGTGTCAAAAAACAAACAACAACATTATAGTGACGTCATTCAGCGTTAAACTGCGGACGCCATGTCACCGTTTTTCTAGGAAACCGTGGCTTTACAGCAGTGGACGTTACAACAGCCTGGTTCAAAAGGGGGTCAAAAATTACATAAGAGTTACACCGAGGAAGAGACGAATTACCCACTCCCATTTGAATGAAACAGATTTTTTAAATTATCTATTTAAGTAGGTACATTATTACGAGACTTGACCCAAGACAATGAAAATAATGAAGTATTAAAGTCATTAAAAGGTCATTTGTAGTTTATTCCGTGTCCTACCTGTAATGTCGGATGATTATGTCGGCCACAATCGGAGACCTGCCAGGGACCGCTGAAAAATATAAGATTGTTTTTATATTTATATATAACAGACAACAAAAGGTCCACAAAGATGTTAGTAACAATTATATCATAAAACCTACGTTAGCACCTAAATACTAGAATGTTAGTAGACCTAACAATGTGGTAACTTATACACTACGACAGACAGTGTTGTTCTGACGAGACGTCCCATTATGGGGCTCTCAAGCCTGTCAGCTATCACCTTCAGGACGCTGTTGCCACTGCCACGCAATCTGGCGAGCAGAAACGCACTTTTCTTACGTAGGATAGCTGAGAAGCTGTCGACTCGGGCTTTTGCGAACATCTCTGACGCACTGCAGTAACATGGCAGCCGCATCAGCGCCCTGAAGGCGTTATTGGACGCGCAGCGCACTGACGGCACGTTTGTTACAACTGATCCATAGGGCGCTCGAGTACAGAGATGTGCAGTATGCTTTAAATAGCGTGTGGTTGACCGCTTCTGTACATCGAGCAAACCTACGGGCCAACATGTTCGCCCGTACCGCCAACGCCCTGCGTTCCCGTTCTACATCAGCATCATCTCTAAGGTTGTCAGCAATTAAATGTCCCAAGTATTCAAACTGATGTTCCCGACAAATCGGAACTTCGTTTATTTTTATTGGTGGCACATTTTCTGGACATTTCTTACTAACAGCCTCATAAACTTAACTTAACTTACACTTAACGAAAAGACTTATTATGGTTCAGGCAAAACAGTTTGGAATTAGAAAACGAAATGTGTCGCATAAAGAATTTAAAGACACCGAACAAGTGCAAGTGGAACTGGCGTGGTGCCGTACAGTGAATATTTGATAACTACGATGTTTTTTTGCCAACAATTGCAACTGTACCGTTTGTAAGTACGCACAATATTGAAAGATTTACTACGTTATTTTAAGACCATATAATACTTATACGCTTTCTTGTAATCCAGATTTAAGGCTCAGGAGTTTCGGAGATAAGGGACAACTTATTCATTTTTTATTGGTATCAAGAGCTATTACTGAGCATGAGGTCCTGGGTTTGATTCCCAGGCGGGCAAAGTGTTATTGGGTTTTTCTATCTAGAATTTCTCAGTATCAGCCCGGAGTCTGGATTTGTGCCCGGTTGATGGCAATAGGTTCGCCCCCTATTACATGGGACTTAAGCATGTGGGCGTACTATAGGGACACCTCTGCCTAACCCTTCTGGGATTACAGGCGTGATGTTATGTTATATTATTTAAATCCCTCACAACAATCTCTTTCATTGTTATGTCACACGGTACAGTTTGCGAAATATTTTTTTATTTTCTAATTTGCCTCGCTAAAGTAACACCCATATTCAAAATTCATGTTTGGGTCACAGAAATTCACATCTGTATTAGATTTCGGTCCTCGGTAGATTCGGATTCGTAGTCGCGAGATTCTGACAGTTGGCGACAAAAATTCGTCGACTCAAACTAACGGCACAAAACCACAGCTCGTCGCGCGACACGCGGTGTCTTTGTGTTGCGCTGTCGCGTCGCGCCAGTGTGCACGAACCTTAAGATAGTAGGTACTTACTTACACTTTGTCTCGTTAGTTTTTTGTGCACTTTAGACATCTTATATGTGACGCATATTTTCCCCCAACTTGTTCTTTTTGGTGTTTGTGTTCGATCACTGCGTCGTGTTTACCGTAAATAAACGTTCATTCTTTCTTTTCTTATTCTTCTTTACAAAAAAATAGCTTATGTTATTTCATTTATTTATTTACTTGTGTTAAGTATGGTTCGCATGTGGTACGTTCGTGTGTGTGTGTGTGTGGGTGTAGATACTCACAGCTGAACCCACGTTCTATCGTTCGGAAGCTGGAAGGACTCAGAGGCAGGGAGGGAGGCCTCTGTCCCTCACACGACAGCGCTACTTGAAACAAAATAATGTTGATCTTAAAAAAATCATTTAGGGCCGATTTTGCAATCTTCCGATAATTAACTTTTATCTGAGGAATAAAAATTGAGATTTGTATAGAAAATATGTCATTGTCAATTTTTTTTAAAGATCGTAAAATCTGCTCTTACGGAATTACCCACACGTTTGTCTTGGACAGAGCCTTTATTTTATATTCGTAGCGGTCAAGCAGTATGAGCAGTTTTAAAAGAAGTTCTAGTTCATATACCTACCTATTACGTTCTTACCGCTCATTGACCAGTTGATCACCCATTTAAAGCTTAGGAAAAGCAAGCTTTTGCCTTGCAATGGATCTTAGTAAGTGAAGTTCCTATTTTTCCCTCGAAAAATGCTAATTAACCATTTTGTACGGAATGCTAATTGATAGGGTTTCTGTCGTCGGTTACCTGATCCTAAGAAACAAGTTTTCTGGGACCATTTGGGACATTAAATTCAATATTTTCCTGGAGGCTCACTGGCTCAATAATTACATACCTGTTATGTAGCGTCGACATGGTGCTTCTACAAAATAATATATTATTACGGGTTTTGCATTGAAATAGTGAGCCAGGACCGACGACTGCCCTAACCACATTTTATATTATAAACATTGGCATTTACCTCGAAGTCCTCAAACCGGCTTGTTTACTCAATTACAACGATGTTTAAAGGAGGATCATGTGTTTTATGTGTGTGGTAGTCATATGATATTACTTGTAGTGTGTGAACTAATAGTAAATTACTCACGAAGAGGATAAAGGGCACTACTTTGAATCCTGAGTACAGCATGGGATTTAAGCTCAGCCAAGACGAAAACACCTTTATCCCCTAGAAGAATGTTCTTCTTTTCGCACGTACTGCGAGGTAATAAAAACCAATTCGAGTATTGAATTATTGGTTTATGAAACTATTAAATAACCGGGGAATACCTAATTATGTGCAGTTTATACACGATTTACTCGACTACGTGCTAGCAAAGACTGGGTTATGTTTTTCCATGACGTATCTAAGTAGGTATGTATTTTTATGTGGAATTCTTAATACCCTCGAAGCATCATAACGGCCGGATGGTTTCAACAAATGAGGTGTCTCGATAGGCACCTCATGTGTTCAAATCCATCCGGCCGTTAACCTTCGCGCAACCCATTCGAGTCGCGCGCGAAGGTTTTGTTTTGGTTAAGTTTTGTTTTTATAAAATCAAAATGACAGATTTGAGACGACAATAAGAAAGGTTTAAAAAATATAGGTAGGTACATAACATAATCCAAAAAAAAACAAAGTATGTTGTAACATACAATAATAGACAAAAAATAATAACAATTTATTAAGGTAAATTATATTTTGTTTTAGCGTTTGATATTTATTTATATTCATAGACTTGAATGAAAATAAATAGTCAAATTAAATTTAAATGCTATATAAACAGTACATAAATAGTAAGATAAATGCATTTCTGAAGTGGTACGACTGACATGATTTTTTGTTGAGTTAGCCGAATAAATAATAACTAGGTATGCGATACGCCACAATAGCGGCGGTAAGTCCCCTCTTTGAGGAGTGGTTGGAGAGGCGCCACGGCGTCCTCACCTTCCGCTTGACAAAGGTCCTCACCGGACCCGGTTGTTTCGGGAGGTTCCTGTTTCGCATAAGGCGGGAGGAAACGCCCAGGTGTCACGATTCTGTGGATCGCCCGTAGGAGACGGTGGAGGTCTGCCCAGCTTGGGCAGAGCGCCCCAGTGTCCTCGCGGAGGCGATCGGCGGCGGCGATCTCTCGCGTCCGGCCCTGGTCCAGGCCATGGTACGGAGCGAGAGAGAATGGAAAGCCGTCACCACCTTCTGCGAAGCAGTAATAAGGAGGAGGCGGAGCGCGTGAGGAAGAGAGCCTTGCGCCCTCAAAAAAAAAAAAGTATGCGATATCAACATTTTTGTCAAAACCACGCAGAATTCTTTGTGAGGTAGTTCTGTTATCCAGATAGTTAATGAGTTATATGTATATAAGTAGCGCCATATACACGCAACTGCGCCTGAATAATTATATCCTAGGTACAGGGATTTTCAATAAATAATGTGTGACTTTCGTTTGTAATTTTTTTATTATATTCAAACTGTTAAGAATGAACAATTCCGTGTGGTAAGTAATTTAATAAATGTATTTAATACCGCCATATTATAATATATTACTTATTTTTTTTTACCTACCTTGTATTTTTCCGGTCTACTGCTTAAAGTCTATTCAAAGGTCGAATATGCTCAAACAGCGTATAAACTGTTATCAAATATACATCTATATTAACAACTACCTAGCAACACTGAGTTTCCGAGTACTTAGGTAGCTTCCGTATTTTTTTAGAGGATTATTATCGTTCTGTTAAAAAATAATGAACTTGAAGAGATTTGTAACGGACTTATGAAGGCAAGCTTAGCCACAGTTTTACAATCCGTTACTGTGTCTCATATGATCCTTTCATTCGTAGATAGCGTCCGCAGCTAAAACTCATAGAATGGAACAGAAATAGCAATAGAACATTTTTATTTGCTTGAAAACATGGTACATAAAGGTCTTATAAATATAATTATGATCTTACATGTTTCGCCATTGTCTGGCGTGCAAATATTTAAAAAAGGCACAAATATTTGTTAAAATTATTATTCTAACATATCTAATAGGGCTGGTAAAATCTTAACAATAATACAATCACAAAGTGATACCTAATGAATACTTAGTAACCATATTAATCTGTTACTTTTTTATCAAAAAAATATTTCACGCTATTAAAACAATTACCAATCAGCCATTTATGCTGTTTGTATTTAAGTTAAGATAAGATAATTGTTTATTCATCACAGTATGTTTTGTAGTACATGGTAGTTTTGTAGGACATGGTAGTTTACAGGGTTGACAATAGGGGGGATGATGACTGATATTACTAATGTTCATTAAAATAATGCAATTTCAAAGTAGGCATAGTAAAAATGAGATAATCGACAAAATCTGTTAAATTGGTGTAAATATGAAGAAGATACATGCGATTACAAGTTTTTGGAGAGGATTATTCCCGTCCTTGTCGCACGGTACGGACAATGTACGGCGCTAGTATGAAGTTACATAGTCGTGACGTCACTTCTACGATATGATACGATGTCCTTGTCTAACACTTATCTTAAATCGTTTAAAACTTGGCGATTTTTTAAGCTTTTTCACTTTTTTGTACTTTTGTTTGCAAATAAACAATTTATTGAGATAAAAATGAAAAAATTGTCATCATCCCTATTAATGTATATTAAACTACGACTAAAATGGTGATGAGGTGCTGCATTCCCAGCTCCCTGCTAACCTGTATACGGGAGTTAAGTGCTAGTCCACATTCGGTATTATAATTAAATCGTACACACTATGTGGCCTGACACTAGTCTTCTACTACAATTATATTATTATTGGTGACATAGTGGGTGGGTGGTTAAAGTGTTTCTAACTGTATACGACCAATACATCGTGATTTACGTTTTATGCAGGAGTTACTTTATTTAAAAAACGCGTGAAAGAGCTGTCAGTGTCAATATTCTATACATTTTTTAAAAATAGCCATACATTTTTTATGTGCTGAACGCGTTCAATTTCATTGATGAAATAGGCTCTAAGTATTTAATAAAGTAACTCCTACAACTGAATTGGGTTTAAAAGTGCTGATCGCGTTCAGTTTCACTGGTGATCGCCAATAAGGACCCACCCCTGCTTCGCACGGTTTTATCGACTTAACAAAATATCTAGATAAAGCCCACGTTCGCACGGACGTAACAATATCGCGCACTGGATTTTCAGCTCTTGGTGTTAATACGAGCGTTGAGAATGTAATAGATTGCATCCCAGCGCGTCGAAAAACACACTGTTGGATTTTCAACTCTCGGCGCTAAACAGAGCGTTCACATAGAACTCGGTCACACAGGCAGACACTAAAAACGACTTTAATTCATAATATGTATGGATGCTGATATATACTTTAGGATTAGGTACAACAAAAAACGTACTCCATTAAAGATTAATAATTAATTAATACACCGCCGATTTATTGCTGACTTTGCATTCAACGAGGAAAAATAATGTCGATGTTTGCGAAACGAATTTACGTACCTAATAACGAAAATTGGGGTTATTATCTTTGATATTAAGTAAATGGGATCCGAAGGTCTGACCTAGTTAAGGTTGCATTATTATAGTATTTCACAAGCCATAAAGTCTTCTTGATGGCAGAATGATCGAAGAATAAGTCTTTGTGAGCAGTCTGTTGACAATATTTAGGTCAGACAAACCTTCATAATAGTACCTAATAGTCTCAAGTAAGCAGAACGATAATAAAAAGCGCACGTCTCTAGGGGTAGGTTGAGGTAGGTAGATATTAGGTACAGAGACGAAGCGTAAACGAATACTTCGATTTTTCCAAATCACGCCAAAAAATTGATTTTAACGGATCAAACTCAAACTCAAAGGTTCAACTATACCAATTATAGGCATTTTTGTACTGTCAAGGACCCTCCGTGCTACGTTTCGTCTCCGAATTTAACGCCCCTGAGTAAAATTATTGCGAAAATGTTCATCCGCGCGTTGACTATATCGTATAATTGACTTGAATGTGCCTTGGCGGCTGATAGTATGTCATGCTCACTCAAATGTCTCGCTGACGGTGGCGCGTGTGTCGGATCGTTTAGCTCCCTTCAAAATGGTTGAGCTGAATGGTGCTGATCCATGCGTCATGTTCGTGAACGGGCGCCGTCAGTTGGGACTGGTGGACTGGTCATCTCTTAGCTGCCACGGCATATCTTAATAATTAATTTGCTGGATTGTTTTTAATTATGTTTTGCTGCACTCTGGACGCTTTTAACGTGTACGGTTTTTGTACATCGTTCTCACTTATAGTGTCAACAATTATCGATGTAACTAATATATTTGTAACAACAATATTATTTAAAAGAGTGTCCTTGGAGTTTCTTGCCCGTTCTTCTCCATAGTGACCTACTGCGCTTTGGAATGGGCACCTAGCTTCATATTTCTGACTGACCGATTCCTTGACAATTCAAAAGTGCCTGTAAATGGTTTAATTGAAATAAATTATTTGAGTTTGAGTTTGAATTATATACCAGGCCACTCAGAAAGTATTGCAAAAAAAAGTTTTTATGTATGAGAGACCTGAGGTCAATTACAGTCTATTTTGAAAATAATGAGTATATGTAAGTTAAAATAGGAACGTTCCAATTTCAAAATTTCCCTCCACATTGTTTGCGAGCTAATTTAAATTATCGTGTCTCATAAAAAAATGGATCTGCGCCGGGAACATTTTCGCGATATGATTTTTTACGATTTCAAATGTCGCCTGAAACCGGACGAATCGTACGATATACTTCAAATGGCATTCATGGATGAAGGCCCTTCTAAGGCAACCGTGTATCGTTGGTATAACGAATTAAAGCGCGGTAACTAACTTTGGGGGATGAAGAAAGAATTGGTCGCCCTTTGACAGCGGTTACGGTGCTAACAGTGTCAATTTTAATCCAAGACAATAGGCGAGTTACGTATCAAGAGATTCAGCACATACTGCAGGTTGGATCGGAAAGCCTTCAAGAAATTCAACACGTGCATCTTCGCGTGAGGAGGATAGATTCACGCTGGGTGCCGCACAACCTCACCGATGCTCAGAAGCAGGCCTCGGTGGAATTGTGCCGTGTTTACGACATCATTACAGGTGATGAGTCTTGGATTTATCAATACGATCCAGAAACGACGCGCCAGTCGATGACAGTTTGGGTGTTTCAAAACGAATCAATATCTACCAAACTGAACCGATCTAGAAGCGGGGGGAAGATTTTGATCGCAAGCTTTTTCAATTTGACTGGCTACTTGGTGTCAATTCCTTTACGGACACTAATAAGCATCAACGCTGAATGGTATACTACCAAATGCCTGGCAGAAGTTTTCTCTATTGTGAGCAACAAGCGACCAAACACACGGCTCCGCGGGCTACTGCTCCACCACGACAACGCGGCTTTCCTTACAGCCCTGACCTAGCACCGTGTGACTTCATTTCATTCCCGAAAATAAAAATCTGCTCAAAGGGATACAATTTTAGTCGCGAGAATGTGTGCTGTGCTGTCAGCGTTCGAGCAGGCTGTAAACGAGGTGTCTACGGTGGACTGGAAAAAGCCTTTCGAAAAGTATGGAATGCCTTGTACGGTAAATACTCAGACGCGATTGAAAAAGTTAAAAGTTAGTTTTTAAAAGCCATGCATTTTCGTTGTTTTCGTACTTATGCATCTTATAGTACCTTCTGAATAAGTATAAGCTACACAATCTTAAAGCCTGACGTATTATTTTAGAGACAATGTTATTATTTCATTTATGTAATAGCAAATGTGATTGTATGGATATTACTATTAAGATCAGCTACGTAGGTAGTTCCTGGAACAACCATAAGCCGTGGGGTGCGCGCACGACCACTATTTGCCGTATCTTCTAGTCGCACGAACGCAGGCTTACGAGCACTCCTATGTCGCACACTGGTCCGGTTTTAAAAAACAGTGACTTACGAACCAAAGTCATTATTTTGATTTCAAAAAATTTCATAATATCTATATATCTGATTTGCAACCATTTTTGTTATGTTAAATTTTTCGTTTTATTGAGTCTATCATGGTTCAAAAAAATAAAGCTGAAAAAAATGTATGGAGTAAGAATGATTTTTTTTTTCTCAACTTCTGCAAAAGTTCAGTGTTTCAAACCTATTGTATATTAACTTCTTTAATTTTCTCTTCACTACAAAAAAAAACAACGATTTCCTTGCAGCCTTCGACGTTAAGGCGCATTTGAACTTTTAATATTTTAATGTTAAATAACTAAGGCGGTAAACGTAATTTTGACGTTATACTTAATAGTAGTAATGTGGTTTTGCAGTACTTTTTATAACAAGAACTAGAATGTGAACTGGTTGGAGTCAAAAATAAGGTGGCCTTCCTGCAATTCTGTAAACCTCAACGAGATTTTTGAAGATTCTGAGAATTTAGAGCGAGGGCATCAAGATATAACGGAAATCACTGATCTCGTCATTCCGTCTACGTCAATGGTTACTAAGGATATGGGCACTTCTACGGAAATCCACGCAAGAAAACCATTTGAAGAATTGGGGAATAAGCAGAAGAAAAGGCGGTCGGGTTCGTTATGCGAGTATTCGGAAGAGGAGTTGTCTTTTGCTTTAGTCACTAGTCTGAAATCTAGTGGAAAAGGTGCCCTTGCTCGCGTTATCGGTCACCTTATGAAGTATCCTGACATAGCCTCAGATATCAAATCTTACTTTTTCGACAAGGAAAAAAAGTAAACTTTTCAAGAAGATCAAGCTTGGCTCTCACTACATCATTAGATCTGTCAAAGTGGAAATACCTGACGTTAAGGGCTGCATTGACAGATTGCAAGACTTCTTTTTTTTCTTTGCAGCTTCCTTCCTACCACGAATTATTAGAAGCTAAGAAGAGGTGCTATCCGGATCCCAGAGCCGTTGAAATATCTGAATACGGAGCAAAAGTGAACCTGCAAGCACTCCTGGATTTGACTGCTCAGAAGATTCTGCAAGTTGCAAGTGACGACCTAGATGTTTCAGGCGGGAACCTGAAGCTAATAAGCAAATGGGGATTCGATGGACCTTCAGCACAAAGTAATTATAAGTAGAGAAGCGAGTTGACAGAATTCGACGAGTCCTCGGTGTTTATGACGAGCCTTGTACCTTTAAGGCTAGAGTCGAACAATGCGGTCATTTGGGAAAATCCGAATCCAACTTCGACGTTTTACTGCAGGCCTATTAAATTCCAGTTTGCAAAAGAAAGTACTGACTTCGTCAAACAAGAAGAAGCTGCAATGAAGGAAGAAATACAAAATTTGGTGGTTTCAAGTTGTCAAATTTTGAAATTACTCATGAGCTACACATGACGATGATCGACGGCAAAGTGGCTACTATTAATACAGACACTCGATATTTGCAAGCATGTTTCGTGCCTTCCCATAGGGATTTTATCAGAAGAAGCAGCTGAAGCAAGAAACAAGGACTTCTGGAATATCCGATATAATATCCGAAAAATAGGAAGAATACAAAACAATGAAGACATTCTTCATAATTTTTTGATATCTTCAGATCCCTATATTTCTAGCATTAGACCTAAATATGATAAATTTAAGAAATTGAATTTATTTCCAGAAGCAATGCAGCTGCTAACATCAGAAGAAGTAGTCGAAGAAGAAGAAGAAGAAGTCGAGGTCGAAGGAGCTCCAGAAAACGTTTCAGATCCTTTGGAATGATGCCTAGAAGAAAAGGCGCAAAAAAATTACTACTAATTACTAATTATAATAACTAGTCTTAAGTGTTAGTATTTAATTTGTAACATAATCTTGACGGAATAAATTAAGATGTTACTTATAGTTTTAATTACTTACCTAGTAATATTTTTCTAAGAATGTATGGATACAATTGTTAGTATGAATTTAATAATAATTAAATAATAAATATTTATTTACTTGCTATGTAAAAAACTCATATAAATAAATTTATGCATATTAATTTTAAAAAGATCCATTAAACATGTAGTTAAATCCATTATCCATAAACATATTTTGACTTTGACTTTAATAAACCTACGGCAAATAGAACACGTCATTTGTAGGTATAGATTTAAGGTTATAAAAAGTACTGCAAAACCACATTATTTCAGTCAAATATAACGTCAACATTACGTTTACCGCCTTAGTTATTTAACATTAAAATATTAAAAGTTCAAATGCGCCTTAACGTTGAAGGCTGCAAGGAAATCGTTGTTTTTTTTGTAGTGAAGAGAAAATTAAAGACGTTAATAAACTATAGGTTTGAAACCTTAAACTTTTGCAGAAGTCGAGAAAAAAAAACAATTCATTCTTACTCCATACATTTTTGTTCAGTATTATTTTTTTGAGCCATGTTAGACTCAATAAAACGAAAAATTTAACATAACAAATATGGTAGCAAATCAGATTTTCTATATTATGAAATTTTTTGAAATCAAAATAATGACTTTGGTTCGTAAGTCCACTGTTTTTTAAAACCGGACCAGTGTGCCTCGCCTTACTGATCAATATAACAATCTATTCCAAAATATTGACATCTTCGCTTTTCCGACTAGTAAATTTAGAGGTCTTGTTCGGGAAACTATTTTGGACACAGCCCCGTAACATTTAACTCTTAAAACTCGATTCTCTTAGAGTGTATTTTTATAATTTCTTATTTTTCTGTTTATTTGCATTCCTTTTAGTTTTATCATTAACACATTGTTGTATAATTTTTATGTTACCTATCATATTGTAAGCGCATATCGCATTAATTTTCTAACTTGTTTTTATAATATGTGGAAAATGTCGTAGGTCATTAACTCACTCTGTAATTCAAATTTTGTGTAATACTGTAATGTGTTACTGTTTATTATCCCAAATAAATAAAATAAAATACTAAAAAACTGGTTCAGACGCATGAAACATTTTATAGAGGCTAGTGGAGAGTAGTTTGAAAAGTTTTATTAAAATACTTACCTATAGAACATTTGTTTTTATTTTCGCAAAACTGTCCCACGTTTAAGTAGTGTATATCTAAATTGTGTATAAAGACGCGTTATTGGTGATTACCCCTTATTACCTAGGTACCTACTCCATAATCTAAATATTCTGCTTTACAAAACCTATCCATATTTGGGGTAGGTGGTAAAGAGGCTCGCCAACCACAAAGAAAAACTACTCTCCTTTTAATTAACTTTTAGGGGCATCCTTAACTTAGAAATAAAATAAAAACTTGCTATGAGGTACACAAAATCTATACATACCAATTAAAATAACCACAATCCACTTCATTATTAAACATACAATACTTCACGTTAGCATAAACGAGAAGCCTTTTACACTTTTGTTAATAAGTTTTTTTTTTTCACAATCCCTTCACGCTCGCTGCAGTGGACCGGTGTAGAACGACTGGTAAGGTCTCGGTCACTACGAGACGCAACTGGCAATATAGTAGAAGGTATATATAGAAGCAAGTATTTGTAGAAGGTTTTTACATAATCCTTGGTTTCGGATTACCTACTTCTGGATTTTTTTTGATTAACTAGTAGATACTCAAAAATTGAGCTTGGTTCCGAGTTGGTACATTAAATGCCCGTTTTCACCATCGTTCCCTCAAACACTTCCTAACTAAGGGTCTCTTAACCAAAGAGACTCCTTAAATCAGCCTCTTACCTAATTTTGTTTTCACCATGTTAAGGGATACTTAAGTAAGGGCCACTTACCTAAGTGACAGTTTTTTTTCAAATCCGAGAGTCCGAAAATCGTACTTTTACGATGAAATTACCAATTTTGCATTCCATTGATAAATCATGAAGATTAATGTAAAATAATACGAAAAAATACAAAGAAAACATAAAATAAACATGATAGCATTTAAACTAAATAAAATATCATCAAATTTTCATAATAAATTGCTTGCTGTTGCCATTGAAAAAAAGTTGTGAGAATTTGTGACAACTTGACAGATGAGACCTCTGAGCATTTTTATGTTAAATTATCTGTTCCTGTGAGATTGTCGTGTTGTTTGTTGTCTATTTTATTAATAAAAATGGCAGAAAAAAGGAAAAGGGGGCAAAACTTTAACAGGGACGAAACAGATAGGTTAATACATTTGCTCATAGACCATAAAGCCACAATCCTGAACAAAAAAACAGATGGAGCAACAAACGAGGCAAAATCCCACGCCTGGGTTACCCTGACCGATTCTTTCAATACAACAGGAACAATATACAGGTTTGTTATTTAATTCATTTACATACTTGTTAATTATTTTCATTTGTATTCAAACTAAACATGCTTATTTATTTTACAACTTCCAGATCAAAAGATTCTCTTATGAAGATGTGGGACAAGCTTAAAAGTGAAAGCAAGGTGTACTATACTGCATCACGAAGGGATACAACACAAACAGGTGGAGGACCATCTGTAACAAAAATTTATCCTATTTTGGAGCAGGTGTGCGCTATACTTGGCCGGGGCTGTACAGGCATTATAGGCGTTCAGGACAGTGACTGTGTGGAAGAAGTGGCAGTAAATTCAGATTTACTGGCCAAAGTCTGCATGGACACTGAAACTCTGCCTACAGATTTTATTACCATTCCATTTCAAGAGGCAGAGTCAAATAAAAATGTATGTATGATAAAAAAATTGAATTTGCATTAACTATTGGCCTACAAAACTACATGAAGAAGTATTAATGTTTCTTATTGCTGAACAAACCATTGACTCCCTTTGCTTTGGTTGGTCAATTAGGCTCATGTTAATTTGTATTTCTGTTTTTTTTTTTTTTGAAGATTGAAAGTATTGAAGGGGAAGAAGATATAAGGAAAACACCTTTGTGGTCCAGAAGACGACCTCGTCTGTACCAGCCTAATGAAAGGTCAGAAAGTGTGTCTTTACTTTGCAAAAGCTTCAAAGAAGTCAATAAAAAGAAAGAAGACATTGAAGATTTAAAAAAACAACTATTGAACGAGGAAATAGAATTTAAGAGGAAATTGTTTGATTTTCAACTGCAATCAGCTGCTAAAGAAGTGGAAATTAAAACTGAAATACTTCGTCAAGTAAAAGGTAACATATTTTATTAAAATTAAGTAAGAAATATATCATTTAGATACTATACATATCTTCAAAATATTGTGTTACTCGATCTCTTACAGATCCATAAGTGATGTCATTGTTACCCGGTATTCTGGGTATTTGTCCGCTGGTAATTAATTCTTCCAAATTGGGAATAGACCCATCATTAACAGGTTCCCTTTCCTTCCTGAGAATACAAATATTATGTAAAACACAGCAGGCCACAATAACATCTACTGCAGTCTGGAGTTTCAAGCGTATTCCAAGAGCTAGCACGGGAAATCTTCTTTTAAGAACTCCATACTGGCGTTCCACCACATTTCTTGTTTTTATGTGGGATTCATTGTATTTTCGTTGTCCAAATGTAGCTGGATTTAAATACGGTGTAAGAAGATGGCTCTGAAATAATAAAAAAAATGTCTTTTGCAGGTGGTGTTTTACCCTTACAAAACCTTGGATTTGGACAACAGAAGGCAGAATAATATTTTATATTGCAAAAAATAATTGTCTTCTTTTAATTTGATTTAATTTAGTAATATTAAAATTTTGTGTAAACAAAGTGTTTTTGTTCTTACCTTTAAGGGGTATCCACTATCACCTAATAAATATGCACCAGCATAGTCACCTCTCTCGAATCTGGCATATCTCATACTATTTTGGTAAATAGCAGAGTCGTGTGTTGATCCAGGCCAACGTGCAACAACATCAGTTTGGACGTTGATTGACATGTAGGACTTTCGGTTACGAAAGATTTCAGCATCATCTCCACCTGTAAAATAAATCTATTTCAGTAAGAACTTATAAAACAGTAAAATAAAATAATTCAATTAGGAAGAGTGACCCACCTGGTGATTGTATTTTAATATGTGTACAATCTATACAACCTATAACATTTGGAAAGCGAGCAATTTTGTAAAAATCTTCTTTCACTGTAGACTTTCGCTCTTCGGTGTCTGGAAACTTTATAAATTCACTTCGTAGTGTAACAATAGCTTGAGAAACCCTTTTAACTATTCTACTACAAGTAGCTACGCTAATTCCTCCCATATCAGCCACTGCGAGTAGGTGATTTCCAGTTGCGAAAAACCTCAGCGTACATAACAACTGATTAATTGGAGGTACTGACTTATTCCTGCAAATATTATTATAAAAATTAGGTATTGCGAGTCGTAATATTAATAAGTAGGACTAATGATATTCTTTGAAAGTCCCCGGATAACTATTTATTGGTACGTACTTAATCACCAGTGTATTAGATAAGTAGGTAGTACTTTTGTATATAACACAAAACATGAAAAACAAATAGAAATAAACAAAGAATGTAAAGGTAAATATGGTGGTAAGGTAGGTGTAATAGTTTAAAAAATCATACCTGTTATCTGTATATTCTAAATAGTGTTCTATTTTCTCTAACAAAAATAAAACACTGTCCTTGGATAACCTAAATCTTTTGAAAAAGTCTTGATCGTCATATTTCGTAAAAAAATCCGGTCTGTCGCGATAAATATGTGGCCGTATGAATAAACTTTGATTCGTCACTAAATCCACAGCTTCGATAGCTTCTAAACTGTTAATAAAATCTTCCATTTCGCAGCAAATATGCACGTTCAACAATAAAGTAAACTGTCACTTAGCGCTAAGATGCCGAATATCGGGCCCCTATATTTAAGGGAACCCTTAGGACCATAGGTGTCCCTTATGTGATGGTGAAAACGAAACTAGCACTTAAAACTTTTTAAGTGGCTCCCTAAATTTAGGGAACGATGGTGAAAACGGGCATAAAAGACTTGCATGTATTATATACGATTTTAACGTGAAAAAAATATATTATATAAAAGTTGCAGTGTCAAAAAACTATCATACCCGTTTTAAGTAGGTACCTACCAGAGTGTAGGAAGGTAGTAGATTTTTGAAGAAAGGAGCCCGGCCGGAGAAGGATCACCTATCACTATACGTAGGCCATATCAGCGTAGCTGTGTACCGGTTTGAAGTGTATGGGCGCCGATGGTAGGTGGCTTCTATTATCAGGGGCCAACCAAAACAACAGGCGACAAGTTTTTTTTTGGTTGAAGACTTATCTAGTTATTATGTATGTGTATGCATTTTATTTTTATCCAAACGTTTGCTGCAACGGTTGACGTCATTTATCGCCGGCTGTCGCTGAAAACCAGCGCTTTGGCTCTGTCTCGCATAGGGTCGTAGCATTAAGCTGAGCGATGGCCGTTTTGCGTGGATGTGACGCATATTTTCCCCCAACCTATTTTTTTGGTGTTTGTATTCGATCACTGCGTCATGTTTACCGCAAATTACTTTTTTCTTCATTCTTCTTCTGTCCGGGGTTCAATTCCCAGGTCGGGCAGTGTTACTGGGTTTTTCCTTTTATTTGTGCCCGATTCATGACAATAGGCTCGCCCCCTATTATAAAACATGCGTCTTAAACTGGCCAAATGTGCGTGTAGGTACTATAGGTACACCTCTACCTTAACCCTTCGTTGAATACATGCGTGATGTTATATATGGTTTTGTTGTTTTCGGTTTTATGAAAAAGCGTCGAGACAATGTGACAATTAGTAATTTTTCGCCTACTAACCTATGATGGTAGATACCTATTTACCTACGTCGCATTGTCAGGTATATTAAGTAAGGTCCAGGTGCAAAGCCTGGGTATGTCTAAAGCCTGAAGGTTATACATCAAAAGAAATAAGGGGACTCCTTCCTAAACACTTTAAATACAAACTTCTTAGATGGCTTACTGGTAATTGGGATGATGACGACTATGAAAATGTTCGTAAAAATAATGTATTTTCAAAGAAGGCATAGTAAAAATGAGATAATCGATAAAATATGTTAAATCGATATAAATATGAAGAAACTACACGCTTTAAGTATGAAGTTACGTAGTCGTGACGTCACTTCTACGATAGTGCTGTCCTAGTCTAACGCTGATTTTAAAAGGTTTATAACTTGGCAAGTTTTTTAAGCTTTTACACTTTTCGTAATACTATTTGCACATTTGGAAATAAACATTTCTTTAAGATAAAAATAAAGAAATTGTCATCATCCCATATTTAAACTGTGAAAGAATTTATTTAAAAAAAGTAACAGATAAATGTAGTTACTGAGTTCTTTTTAGGTAGGTACCTATATTACTTCATCATATTATTATTGTTAAGATTTCACCAGCATTATTTATACGTTGGAATTAAAAATAAAAATAAACGTTTTTTACTTTTACATTTATCATTTTTAAATATTTGTCCATGGCGAAACATACAACAATGGTGAAACAAACAAGACCTTAATGTACAATGTTTCAAAGCAAATAAATATATTATATTCTAATCTACTATGTGGGATATAAGTGGGTTTCCTTTTCAGTTAGTTTTTAACCATTGTCCGGCAGTTTCAGTGCTTTAAGCGGCCTTACCGAAATGTCCTTTCTTTGGTTTTATTCGTCTAGTCGTTGAGGTACGCGATTACTAACGAATGTTTGCCCTGACTTGACAGGTCCACTCAAATCTGAGTGGTAATTTTATCAAAAGACCATTTCAGACACTAATATATGCATGGTCCTCATGTGGCTTGACCAAGTTTATGTCTGGACTTTAAAAAAGACTGCGAGGGAATTGCGTAACACACTATCAGTAGCCATCGCTTTCATTTTGACAGTTCAATATCATTAGGTGAGTTTTGATGTTGAGCAGAAAAAATTCTGAATTTAAGAAGCAATGGATTTTAGCAATATCCTTCGAATTGATTCAGATTTTGATTAATAGTGTGTTACGCAATTAAGGTGTAAGGCAGGGGCTGGCCTCTGACTTTGTTTCGGGTTCGGTTTCGGGTTTCGGGGTTGTCAGGGTTCGGGGTAGTTCAGGATAGTAAACACCCAATTCATCTAGTTTTAAAACTTAATTTATTTTTGACATGTAATAGTATTTTTTTGAACAAATTTACAGAAATATGTATTACTATATAATTTTCTCTCATCTTATTGAAATCACTGTTCTGTGAGTTCTTCTATCGTCGCCAAAATAATCATTTATTAAAGAAACTAATAAAACCATATTTTACCATCACACAAAAGTGGAACGAATAAATTTGAACAATCTATTGATGTTTGGCGAGCAATGTGACTTGTCGGGTCCAACAATATTGAATCATTACAACGTGTAAACATATATTATGTGGCCTCCGTGAGAATTTAACTATGTAGCAATAAAAATACCTACCTAGACCTACCTTAACACAGATTTCGAAAACTAGGTACAATTGCATACCTACAGGAAGCAAACTTGATCGGTCTGGGGAGATTATTCAAATTTTTTGTTCCCATTTGCTTTTACTCTGGACGCTTTTAATGTGCACGTCTTTCCCGAAAAGAACCGTGTTATTGCAGATAATTACCAAAGTTGAAAGATATAAGTGTAGGTTATTTCAGAATTTGTATCGTTTTCACAATATAGTTATAATGACTACTTTTATTTTTGGTCTATGTTGTCATACTGCAAGGCAAATGCCTTTTCTCCTTTCCACTCCGCTCTGACTTGAGCTGGTGTTGGTTGGAGCTCGTCCCTGTATCTTCTCCTGGGTCTGTCTGGATGTCGCCGGACGTTTTCGGGCACCCACATGGTGGTAGATTTGGCCTCGCATTGTATAAGCTTTTCGCACAATGAGAAGTCAGATTATACTGGATATGTATAGCTTTGTTGATGTGTTGCCGTGAGTACCTATATAGATAATACAAGCGTTATGATAAGGAATCTTTTTTTTCTTATCCTATCTCTATTGATAGGAGTACCATAAACATGTTATTGAATTATTATTGAGGAAACACGTGTATATAATGCATATCATTGATATTACGTCAAAGACAGATAACAATGTAAAATACTGGTAATCGCCGCCGCCGCCGCGCCGCCCCTGTGGGCTGTAGGTACTCATATACACTGTCAAACACAGATGTGCAACAGTGCAAGGGTTGTTTTCGTTGTTGTCCTGCGTGTCCTGACAGCTGCACGTTACAAGATCTAATGGACGCAAGCGATGACGCCCAACACGTAGCCGAATTCTGGGCAGCGTCCATTTAGATTGCCATCGACTCGCTAAGAAGAAGTGCAAGGTTTGTAACAAAATAGAAAAAAAAGTGATTAATAGTAATGATTTATTTACAAGTACGAGGGCTGCACTGAAAATTTCGGGAATGAAGGAAGTGACACAACATTACTATTTAAAAATGTATTTATTGCTTTTAGAAGTATTCTCCGCGAAATTTGACACATTTTTCCATACGATGGAACCAATCATTGAAGCAACCATTCCATTCGGAAGTTGGGGTCTCCAAAATGGCCGTTTTGTAGGCGTGCACATCTTCTTCAGGTGATGAAAATCTCTGTCCACGCAATTTATTCTTTATTTTAGGGAAAGTTTAGAAATCATTAGGGCTTAGGTCGGGGCTGTACGACGGATGGTCTAATAATTCTATGTTTTCTTGCTCTAAAAACTCTTTTGCTCTGTGTGCGGTTTGAGAACTCGCATTGTCGTGATGGAGAATGATGCGGCGGTTGCAGTTCTCTTTACGGAGTTCAGAAGCGACCTGTGGCAAACAAATGCTAGCATACCATTCTGCATTAACCGTTCTTTGTCCCTCAAGAGGAATAGTCGTAACATGGTTTTGGAGACAAACATGGCCACCATTTTTTTTGCAACACTACGTGAACGAACAATTTTTGTTGGCTTTAACTCATTTTCGAACACCCAAACTCGTGACTGGTTTTTTGTTTCGGGTTCGTACGCGTATATCCAGGATTCGTCACCTGATACGATGTTGTATACAGAATTTGAGGATCCTGCGTGGAATCTTTCGAGTGTTCTGATGCACCAAGTAACGCGAGCCACTTTTTGCTCTTCACAGAGCGAATGCGGTATCCATCGGGAAAACAACTTTTTTACACCCAATTGTTCATGCAAGATTATTTGTATTTGACTCATGCCAATGTCTAAAGTTGCCTGAATTTCGCGGTATGTCACATGTCATCTTCCTCAATCAGCTTACGCACAGCATCAACGTTTTCTTGGGTGACTGCAGTTTTTGGACGACCTTGACGGGGATCATCACTGAGCTTGACACTTCCACGTTGAAATTCAGCAAACCAGCGATAAATTGTGGTTTTGGATGGGGCTTCATCACCAAATGCAGAAATCATCCGGTCAACACACTGCTTTTGTGTTAAACCACTTCGAAAGTCATAATAAATTATCGCTCTTGAATTTTCTCGAGTCAATTCCATTTTCTCAACGACTAAATAAGTTTCACAAACCCTTGTGACAAGACCGAGAATCTTTTTTAAAATAAATAAATGATATTCGATTTTTAAAACCAAGGAGTTTTCAATTAAAAAGATTTTAATAAGACAGGAACAGTGGAAATATTCCATTCCCAATACATTTAGTGCAGCGCTCGTAGGTACCGATACATTTACAAGTGTTACAATTCCAGATATGTGACACATTTTTGACGTTTTCAGTTTTCTTTCATTAAATTTAACTATGCTGTAGATAGGTTATGTATTTTTTATTCGCATTCGGAAGAACGCTCTTAACAAATAAGTTTGTGTTTCCCACAAACTTATATGATAACAGCGTTCTTCCTGAGCATGGTCGTGCTTTAATTTCTCTAAAGCTGGCAGGGTAATTGCGTAACATACTACCAATAGTAATCGCTTTCATTTTGACAGTTCCACAACATTTATTGCGTTACTTACGTTGTTGAGCAGACAAATTTTTCAAACATTATTAAACAATGGATTAGCAATTTCCTTCAAAATTATTCAGATTGTGATTAATTATCTGTTACGCAATTTTGATGCTGGAGTCAGGTTTTTTTTCCGCTTGGCAATATACACCATAATACATGTGAGACCTAGACATAACTGGAGAAATGTGGGTGTACTATAGATAGGTAGTAGGTACACCTCTGCCTAGCCCATGTGTTATTTCACAAGTATAACCCGAACCTACACTTTATATCTCAATACTTCAATAGGACAAGTCTTCGTCTTTATTTTTTGGACGACAAGCTTCAATGGGGCGCCCCCATCTACTCGTATAATCCTACTAATATTATAAACGCGAAAGTTTGTGAGTATGGATGGATGTTTGTTACTCTTTCATGCAAAAACTACGCAACGGATTTGGATGAAATTTGGCACACAGATAGTTTATAACCTGGATTAACACATAGAGTACTTTTTATCCCGATACTCCCACGGGATCAAGATATGCGGGTGAAACCGCGGAGAGCAGCTAGTAAAATATAAGAGTAAAGATTTGATGGTTTGTTTGTATTGAATAGGCTCCGATTCTACTGGACCGATTTGAAAAATTGTTTTAGGTACCCTTAGAAGCCGAAATTATGTCTGATGAATATAGGCAACTTATTTTATTATTTTTATCGAAACCCACACGGACGAAGTCGCGGGCGAGGCTTAGTCTTAGACAAATTGTCATAACCGCTTAGCTCTGCAGCGTACGCCGCGCGCCGTTAGAAAAATTCGCAATTCAACTGATTTAGTGCCGTTTTCACCAATGTTACTAAACGCGTTCAGGACATGTAAAACGCGTTCAAGAGCTGTCAGTGTCATTGTTCAAATTCGTTGGTGAAATCGAAACAACCCGTTTAGTATACTTTCGTTATTTTCATAGTGTGATGTCGTAAGGTACGACATCACACTATGAAGGTCTGTTGTGGGGAAATGCCGCCGATATTCGGTCAATTTTTGTTTAAAAAAAAAAGGCAATTCGTTCAATTTATAAATGAAGTCCCAGACACTTCCTCAGAGACTAATTTAAATAACTTAATATAATGATCGTTCCCTTTCAGTATATTTGTGAAAATCTTTTGTACGCACATAAAATATTAATCTGTTTTAAAAAACAGTGATATCCATATTTGAAATACTAGGAACAAATACCTTTGTTTGTTCCTACTACCAGGCTCAAGAAAATAGGTGACTCGCTTAATAAATATGTTTTTTATAAAGCGGAAACTATGCCAGAAACAGAATGCCAACAAACAACTATGCCAGAATTATACTGTCAAAGAATATATTGAGGACAAAAAGGCTTTTTGAGCTTTGAGCTGCTTCAATAAATTTACACAGATAATGGTGCCGATTCTCTTGTCACAAATGCCTCTAAACTATATTATTCGCAGAATAGCTTCAAGATTTTCATAGTAAAAAGTAAGGAATTTTAGTGATAGTTTACTTAGTTTAGTTCGGTGTACAAGAGAATCGGCACCAATGTTAATGTTTAATATTATTTTGCAAACTTTTTTTATATTTTTGTACATTGTTACATAGACAGTGACATGTGTATTTACTTTATAAAGTTTAACATTATTTTAATTTTTGTGAATGTGGACAATGTGGGTCATTGTATTTTTCTTTTTTTCTTTCAGTTAGTTTTAGTGATGGTCTGGCAGTTTGAGTAATTTATGCGGCCTACCCAAATGTCCTTTCTTTAATAATGTTCGTTGAATCGTTAAGCTCCATAAGTTCTGTGTTGAGCTGCGTGATAACATTGATAACTGACAAATGCCGTCACTGACTGGACCGGTCCACTCATTCTGTGTGGTTCTTTCCTCAAAAGACCATTTTAGAAACCAATCTACAAGATCTGACCAAGATTATGTCTGGACTTTAAAAGAGACTGTGACCTCTGAGTTGGTTTCGGCCGTTCTTCTCAGAGTGTCAGATAGGAAACGCCGATCTCATCTAGGTTTTAAAATATGATTGACGTGTAAAAGCGTTTGTACAAACCTAGGTACTTACACAAATAAAATAATTTATCATTTATCTGAGATATTTCATTGTTTACAGCCATATCGGCATATCATAGGTAGGTATGGTATCAATTCAATTCAATTCAATTCAAATCTTTATTGCTTATCACATGTGTTTACAAGGTCTTATTATAGTTATATAGTTCACATGGACCCTGTCGGGCACAACAATTTAATACAATATGAGTAGTAGCATTCATAATATATAAAGTAGGGGAGGGTTGGATATTACCGAGCCCTTGAGAGTATATAGCTATAATGTACTACTATTGCGGATATTTTCGACTCAAGCCAGCTTTTTATTAATACGGGTTACCTAGCAATCAAATTTAAATACAAAATTTACTTTTTACAGCACATGTAAAAATATAGAAAGAATAAGAAAATTCATGAAAGCGCGGCATTATCAAACTGGTTTGAGAATAGCGTGCCCCAGTTAGATAATCACGTGCGTTATGAATAATAGGCGAAATATTGGTCAATCAACATTTATTTAGGCATACAAACTATGTTAAAATCACAGCCATTTTACATTAGGTACATTTTTCATTATTATTATTTATACATCTTAACAAAAGTCGCAAATATAGTTTTCTGCCGTTTCTTTTACACTACACTCTTTGTGGACCTAGGTTGAACAAGCGCAGCAACGAAACCAGACTTCCTTGTCACGGGCGAATTCACCACATATCGCACATTTATCATTATTATCGTAATTTTCTTTGTCTGTGCCCATCTCATCTTCCTCGTCGTCATTACATAATAATGATAGGGGAATGTCATCACTGCTTTCTTCACTGCTAGAAATTAACACTCTTCTCTTCACACATTTTCCCTTTGCTTAAGCTTTTCCTTTTACATGTTTGTCTTTACCTTGTTTTTCTTTCTCTTTTAATCGCCTCTTTCTCTCCTTATCTTCTAGCTGTTGTTTAAGGGGTGTGGCGGTCAAAATTTGGGAGTGTTGTTTCTTCGAACGTCTTTTGATTTTCTGAATTTTTTGAGGCACTGGACTTAATACCTCCAAAATATTACTACGCGAAGTGCTAGCAACAGGTTCGGTTTCATTTGTAATATGTGTAGAGAGTGCTTCCGTTGCTATGTCGTTGTTGAATGAATTTTCGTTTCGAGTGATTAAGTCTTCAACAATTGGGTCTGTTATAAAGTCATCATCACCAAACACGTTGGGGTTTATATGATGAATGCCAGTCACTTCGAAACCTTTTACTGCTTTGTCCATCGAAGCTACCCTCAAATAGGCTTTGTTGAAAATGGAAGCCAACACATCATGAGTAATTTTTTCATATGGATGGTTTTTCATATATAAGTCACACTCTCTATGATAAACTGCCTTCAGTGGACCGTAGAAAGTGACATCTAGCGGCTGCATCCTATGAGAAGTGTGCGGAGGCAAAGATAGCATATGGATCCCATTTTCCCGGCAGTATTGATAAGTATTCAGTGACAAGTGACTAGCATGATTGTCGAGAATTAGAAGAGTGGGGTTTTCAGTTGTTGCACTAATATGTTTGGCAAAGTGACGAAGCCATTTCTCAAAAAGTTCTTCGGTGATCCACCCTGATTTTTAGCACTCATATTCTGCTCCAATGGGCCCTCCAATCTTAAGACTTGGCTTGATTCTTTGGCGTGGATATATAAACATGGGTGGGATAAAGGAAGTTCCTGATGTATTCATGGCACAGACAACTGTGACATTTTGATCACGTTCGCCGCTTGTAATTTTGCCAACTTGCTTAACTCCTTTAAGTGCATAAATTTTTCCAGGCCTTTGAACAGTCGTTATGCCTGTTTCATCAACATTAAATATTCGTTTTGCTGGATAAGCATTTTTCTCTGTAATTTCTTCTAAATTGCGAAAAAACAATGAAGTTTCAGTTTTATTAAAACCCAACACTCTATTCATGCTTGTTGGCTCCGGGAGTCGTAAAGAGATCCCAGGATTTCTTTTTAAGAACGCATACACCCAGCATTTACCCACAATGCCTTTCTCTGTGGAAAAAATGTGTTATATATTCTTTGCAACCGCGAACTCATAAGCCAATTTGCGTAGCTGTTGTTGTGTGATACCAAAAAATGTTTTAGCCAATAAAATAATATGGTCAGCCAACTCCTTTTCATCTTCTTTTGAAAATGTTGTCTTCCGGCCAAGTCGGGGGTCATAGTACTCTCCTTTTTTTAATCTATCTCTTATTGAAGATTCTGGAAGCATAAATGATCTTGCGACTTCCTTTATTTTCCTCCCATTACTTACAGCTTCTAAAGCAGCTTGCATTTGAAGGGGGTCCAAAGACCCTTTTTTTCTTTTTAGTGCACTTTCAGCCATCTGTAAAAGATTTTTTCTGTACAATATGCAATTGATAATACCGTGCCCCGTTTGACAATACCGCGCCCTGAGCGCGGTATTATCAGCCTTCGCCATTTTGTTTTGTAGCCACAACAGTAATTTACAAACAACATTTTGGTCATAAAACTCATAACCACTTTAAGTAACACTAAATTACGCTACAAAATACATTACTACAATTTAATTTAGCCTACAAAAAGTAGTACATACCTGGATGCGTCAGTCACCGAAAAATTATAACAAATGCGCGCGAAAGTTTTTAGCACACGTACCGCTCGAATCACCGATTAGTATTATCAACCGCGCGGTATTATCCAACCCTCCCCTAATAAGAATTAAGTATTGTTGCCATAAAAAAATCGAATTAAACACACAATAAATAACATCACATTTAAATTTGATATACGTCTTTACAAATTATAACTATAAATCATTAGAAATAATCAATTCATTTAAAATAAATAATGTCACAAATTAAAAATAATATCAGTAAAAAATTAACAAAATTTTAAAAGCCTTATACATAAAATTTTAACAAAAATATTACTCAGGATTCAGTCAAAATTAATGTCGTATGAAAATATAATATGATATAGGTAAATGTCTAAAACTGAATAAATGATGGAAGTCATCTAATTTAGATGTCATCATTTAAGAATTCATTCAGTGAATAATAGCATCTATCCACCAGTAGTTTCCTGAGCTGTTTAATAAATATTTTATCATTTTGTTCCATTTTCAAATCGTTAGGTATTTTATTAAAGGTAAGTAAAATTTAAGGTAAGCTTAATTTTCATACATTATTCCGAATATACATATCATATCATATTACATTCGTCCGAATAGTTTTAATGCTGATTTTACCTACGATTAAAGTAGGTATTTGTTAATCTAGTAAGTTATAAAAAATTAATCAACTTTTAAAACATTAAATTCTTTTTGCAGCAAAATACACCAGACTGATAACGTGTTTTTTTTGCAATAATTTTACCTGTATTTACAACTAGGTAATATAAAACGGAGTGGTATAAGTCTTCTTAATATAAACTGTGTTTTACTGCTATGCTAGGTACCTACCTATCACGGGTCTTAAAACAATCAAGCAATAGTTGAACCATATTGTTGCTGCCATCTTGTTATGGATTTACTGAGTGCTAGTTTTCTCCGTCTTTATCATTTTTACATTAAATTATAAAAAGTTTTTAAAATAACGTTTTATGATTTAGTGAGTTTTTCGTCTGGGTAAATTTCTGTAATTCAAAATCAAGTCATTTATTGAAATTAGGGTGAGAATCAACACTTTTGAACCGTCAAAATTAACTAAAAGACATTATATTTACTAATTACATAAGTCTGACAACCAGTGTTACCAAATGGTATCGTACTACCCAGTAACAGGGTTGTGGAAGTCACGGCAGTCGCTCCATGTGAAATACTGGTATTCATCTGCAGCCTGTTAGTCTGGAAGCTGACCCCGACATAAACGCGCGCGGGTAAACGCTAGATAATGATGACATTTACTTGTTACCTTAGTAACTACTGATTCGGTCAGAATATGTTTCTACTGGTATCTTCTTCTTTTCACGTCAATGGTTCTTTGTTTTTAAGTATATTGTCTGAGATCAGTAGGTGGCCACGTTGATTGCGGCATTAGTCGCGTTCTTTAGGTCTTGTTAGTGCAAGTGAACGGGCATTTAGGACACTCCAGTTGTCAATACTTTAAGGATTACTAATATAATCTTTTTTTGTTCCGATCAAAGTTACCACCCAACCCAACTTTGAAATTTAAATTAGGTATGGTTAAAATAAAACACCAAATTTGGAACAATCATTTTATTTTCAGTTAAATAGGAATGTTTACAATTTAAAGAACACATAACTCTTCATCGACATTAGATTTAGTGACACTGTGACGCTATGGCACGTTGGTACATATCAACGTGGTTTCTAATCGAGTGACACTTTTCTTACATTTGGACAGGCTAGCAATGTTGTGACAAGATAATTAGTTTAAGTCACATGTTTTGTAATTTTAACAGAATGTGTAATAATTATTAACTATGACGTAAGTTTGTATGTAAAGTTTAATTATTACAATCGCAATGGTTTTAATAACGTTTTCAAATAATTAAATTATTAATGAATTGCCCGGCTGTCATTCGTAGATCTTTGACAGTCGCTACTGGTAGTCAGATGACCCAAAAGATTGGCTACCAGACTTACAAAGGTCGTGTGAGGATAGGCATATCAAAATGAAAGCTTTTGCAATTGTCATTATGATACGCAATAATAAAGTAATAAAGTTTAATGTAGCAACCAATTTGTCTAGTACCTTTACCTTTATGATCAATGTGATCATGTCATTGTTAAAGTGAGAGTCAGAATTATAGTGTGAATGTTAGGAAACCGGCGTAGATTAACAAATGTTGCTATTCATTTATTTTCTTGCTTTTTTATCTACAGTTCATGTTTCTTTTTTTTTTTCTTTTCTTTTTTTTTTAACGTTGCCCCACACTAGGAATTACTCCTGTATCGTGGGTGCGTTCACAAACATGAAAACTCACATACACAAGACACCCAGACCCGGAACAACTATTTGTAGGTCATACAAATATTTGTTCCGTGCGGGAATCGAACCTGCGACACGGAGCGCAGCAGCCGATCGCTCAACCACTTATTTATTTCTTTAGACAAGACAAGTAGGACACAGGTACTGTTTTTTGTACAAAACTATAATTATTCATAATTCTTTAAATTACCTAAATTATGTAAACGAATATCATCTCTGTCAATAATCGCTTGGCTCTTGAGGAAATGTCGCCGTCAATTAGACATCTATATTTTACCCCAGATGTTATAAATTGCATGAACAATAAATAAGTATTATTCCTTAAGAAACAACTCGAGACTTTATATTTAAAAATCGCTGACGATAAAAAAAAAACACACACATTTTGAATAAATCACTTAGGTAAATATTTACCGCCTTTTTCATAAAAACAATCGGCTTTATGTTTTCTCCCTTTCTGTCAAACTTCATTTTAAAACAAACAAGAGGGGACAAAACAGTTCGATATAAAATTTGGGTTGGGATATGGTTTGGGTAGGATTGTAGGTTCCGTATTCTTTTCCTCATCGGTGGTAGGACAGCTGCATAAAAATTTAAACCAAAATGACACAAGATAGTTGCATTTTCTATTAAAAAAACAGACTCTCCGTTACGTTTACTTCGTGTTCGTGTATTGCGTTTCAATGGTTTAACTGTTAATTTCTTATTGACATTAGGAATTTAGTTTGTCTTTTACCGTTTATATGAAAACACTTGCCGAATTGTCTTAATAATATAATATTTGAAAGAATGAAATGCTTTCAGAATCGTACTTTATTTCGCTTTAATTACAAGGTGATCGACTTTATGATATCCTTTATTTACGAATTCGAGTTTTGAAAGTTCATGTTAAGTCAGCGTGTGTGTGTAGAAATAATTTTGCATCATAACTACGTTATTAACTTTTTGTACTTACAGTGCGTAAGAGTGGATTTTCTAGAATACCAGTCAAACAAGGAAGGAAGGAATTTTGTTGTTCGCAGAACAGTTATTTTTATATCACAATTATAATTATTAATGCAGACATTGTAGTAAATATTATTCTACTTTGTTTGACATATACACACGAACTATTTTAAAATTAATTTGAGTAAAAATAAGTAAAACTCGTAAAAATGTAATACAATCATTCCTCGCATTTGCAACAAAATTATTGTTTGTGTATTTATATTTTAATACAATAACATTAAAGAATAAACTAATAAAACAAAATCTGGCAAATAATAACAAAGTTTAAAGTCGACAATATTTCAACAGCTAGAATGTCAGAGTAGCGGCTGAATAATTTTAAATTGAATCCTACCTGCACACAAAAAAAAAGTGAAATAGGTAATGAAATAAATAATACAATTCGTTTATCATAACATAATGTAAAATGAATACACGACTACTCCCGGACATAGCTATGAAAATAACGATTACTTAACTAGCATATAATATTTGTAAGTAAGTAGAATACAGACATTGAAATAACGCAAGCATAAAATAACAAAAAACGGCAGTAGGTATTATGGAAGTTTCCAATAACTAATGGCGCTTACTATGCGACATGCGACTTTTACCTGTACAATAGTGAATCGAAGAAGATTAGCGCTGAGGCCCCGGTGTGAGTTTCTTTTAACCATTTCGACTTTACGAATAGATCGCTTTCGGCGTTCCGATTGGCCCTTCACCATTCGATCGTTGCGCTCCGATTGCCAAGGGCCAATCGGAGCGCCGAACGCGGTCGATGCGTAAAATCGGGGCGTTTAAAATAAACTCACACTAGGCCCACTGATTCTGTTACGAACGGGCTTAATAATACAGCCTCTGTCAGAAATGTGTGGTTATATTTGAAGGCAATCAAACTGACCTGATAGGGGGTCGAGTAGTTTTTTTTTTCTCGCGATTACAATGGTAGTCCCATGACTAAAGTTGTTCAAACGTGCGATCGGCAATTCCCGTATTTGTTAGAACGTTCGCATTCGTATCTCAGGTCTCAATCTATCAAAGCTACAATCAATTTGCATACATTTTGACAAGTTTTTGACATTAATTGTCGCTGAAATTAGACTGCGACTTGAATTTGAACGTTTTTTTTTAAGTACGAGAATTGACCTTCTGATACACAATGCATTAAAGTATTTCTATATTTTTCTATCAAAGAGCGAGAAAGAGCAAGACAGTTCAGAGTTGTCAAACTTGCTCACATTCTGAGTCTATCTGAAAGTAAATGACAAAAAAAAAACACTTTAGTTGTTGTCAATAATTTTGAAAATTTTTAGTGTGCCCCCAAAAAAATGCTATAGAATACGTTTAAACATATTCTGGTATTTTTCTTGTAAAAATTGGTTTCTCTTATAAGGGTGCACTATAGGTCTCACACTTCAGAGAATAAATTAGTGGTTTTTATGTTGTTTTTTTTTGTGTGTCAAATCCTTCCTTTTATTTTACTGAACAAAGTATTAAGCAAGCAAACAAACACAAAAGAAGAACTTGATAACGCAAACCTATTTTTACTAAATAAGACTAACATATTTTTGGATAACTTTATCTTTGAACTACAAATTATTATTATTTATTTGATAAAATCTTACAACACGAATTATAGAATAAGCATTTATTATAGTTGTAAGCTGAATAAACCTTATCCTAAAGGCCCGCTTGGATGACACGTCACTAAACGGTATAAACGCTAAACAATATTTTTAATTTCTAAGACTACGTTTGTCAAGGTCCGTCCGTGGATGAGTAATCATCCATTACATTCTGAGACTTTGGGAAAAGGCTAGACTGATTCAGAATAATGTTATTATTATGTTTAGTGCTTACTTTATTTAGTGGGGCGTCATGCAACCAGCCTTTGTTTTAACATTATTTTATATATAAGTGACAACATTTTTGTAACATAAGCTGTAGGCCTAAACTCCTGTACTGAAAGGGCCACGCAACTTACACTATCAAACATTTTCTATAATTCACTAAAATTTACACACTCTTTAGTGCGGCAAATCGATAACAAACAGGTGTTACAGATAAAAATTCAGCAGCCTTAATACCATACTCGCAACCGCAATAGATTTAATTTTGACGAAACAACGCAATCAAAATTTTGAGCTGTCAAAGTAACTCACTCATCACTACGGCAGTTGTGTGTGAACCCAACCTTAAGTTCCTACAATGCCAATGTCGGAAATTGTAGCCGACAAAAATGTTAATCCCTCGCTTGGTTTCGGCTTTGTTACCGACATTTTCTCCAGCCCCATTTTTCCTTCCAGTTTTGTTCTAACGTAAGACAATAATATACTTACATTATTATTATTACTTTCACAACAATCACTACATAACCATCCAATATAATCAGCCTCCAAGGCATATCTAATCTCCTTTTATCGACCTATCTCTACGAAATGCCTACCACAACCATGGCCCTTCGTGTACAAGAGTGTCTCACAAGCATACACAAAAGCGTTGCGCAGTGAGGTCAATGCACTTAGCAAACTTAATATATCTTCATAAGAATTTAATTGAGCTCCGTTGCCAATATGGATCGAGACCGGCTCCTTTATATGTAATTATTGTTCTTGTAGGTACTTACAAAGATTTATATTATGATAAGTTTAACAATAAGCGGCATTGAAAACCAATTAAAATTATGGAAAAAATAGTGATTCTTTTTATGACGCTTTACAAAAATTCCTAAAAACAAATCAAAAACTTAATTTAAAAATAATATCAATTAAAAACCTTGAAGGGGCCAGTCTTTATCAGTTGCGCAGCTTCATAAGTCCTTGGTCTACTTCGGTCTTCTGTCAGTGTACCGCGGTCTACTTGAGGTCCATATCATCACCCAGTAGATCTTCACACTCCTTTTCCCATTGTTTGTCATCACCAGCTTTGTCTGCTACTACTTCGTATTCTTTTAGTTCAGCTTCTAGTTCTTTCTCCCATTGTTCTAAAAACGGGTTGATTATTAGTATTAGTTTGTGTTATTCAGTTAAACGTCAACCTCAAAGCCAATTTCCGTAATGTATCCCGCAAAAAGTTGTTAAATATTTAGTTTATTCTGTAAACAAAATGAGAATAGAATGCGAACGTTCAAAAATACAGGAATATCCCCTCAGATTATAATCAGGCTAGTAAATTTTCAGAACACGAAGAATATTTTTTATTTTACAAATACTCCCAAATATATCTAAATCCATCGCTTAATGGTCGTACAAGTAAATCATTATTCATGCAATCCATCTTGCTGCACATTTCCGAAAGAATTTTCGAGACAGCGTAAACCCTAATGAGAAAAGGCTACTTTTATATTTTTTCATGATATTGTATCACGTTGTTGTCATTATCTCATTTTTTTTTTGACGTAGAACAATATTATTATCTCTTACGATACGTTTTGTTGTTAACGATGAAACACTCGAAATTGACAATAGGTCTGTGTTTATAAGATAGCGGAACGTGCCTTTTATCTACAAGGTGGGCCAAAAGAAGTCATCCGATGTTGTTTTGCTCTGTTTTATTTTTCTAAATGAAAAACTTCGATTTTGTGTTTTGATTATGTTTATTTGAACCTTTAGAATTTTATTGGTCAAGTCGAAAAGATTATATCGGCCAAATGGGCGCCGTCACAATTGATTACCATACGGGCTCGTTTTATGGCATTTTTCATAACTTCGGCGAGAACTTCGGGAGATAGATTCTCGCACTCGTGTCGAATGTTGTCCTTGAGGGCTTCCAGACTCTCGGGCTTGTTCAAGTAAACACGGGACTTCAAAAAACCCTACAAAAAATTGTCTGGAACGCTTAAATCGGGCGATCTTGCGGGCCAGTGCAAATCGCCAAAACGAGAGATGAGGCGGCCCGGGAACGCTGCCTTCAGAATAACGGTTCTGGCTCGCGCAGTGTGTGCCGTTGCTCCGTCCTGTTGGAACCACATGTCCCTCAGTCCTAATTCGTCCAATTGCGGCAAAAAAAACTCGTTTCCGGCGACAGCTCGACATCCTCGGCAACAGCGGCGATATTCTCGGCAGAACGGGTGCTCCGGGGCCGGCCACTCTTGGCAACGTCTCGTGTGGTCCCGTACTCTTCAAGGTTGGTGGCCAAACGGCGCAGTGTTTGCGCAGTGGGTGTCGGACGGCCGGGAAATCAGCGACGGAATTCGCGCTGCGCCAACACCACAGACGAATTGTTACGCAAAAAAATAGACACGATTATTCCGCGTTCTCGGGGAGTGTATCTCTCTATGGCTTGTTCACTTGTATTCTGCATCTGTCTAGTCCACAAATGTCAAAACAGATTTGAAATTGGCGGCCATTTACAAAAATGAGAGCATCTTCCAATAGGGTGATTACTTTTGGCCCACCTGTTATATATGGGTGCTTATAATTTTATTTGAACTGAGCAAGTTTACCTCTAAGAAGAATAACATCTTGCTAAAGAAGTTATTCTTCTTAGAGGTTCTATCACGTAAACTCAGCCTTATTGCTAGTATACTTACGTATTCCGATCCGTACGTCTTAAGATCAGATACTTACTCATCTGAGGTATAATATTTACAATATATATTTTATTATGCTTCTATTTCGTTTTTAACAGAATACTGTATTTTTCTAAAATACAACAAACTGACGGTTATAATACTATTGGGATAGTTTTATTGTGATCAAATTACTAGGCACTATATACATTAAAATATAAAATAACAACACCAATATTATTTTAGAATAATATAATTATTTCAATTCATAATAACTAACTATAAATGCAAATTTTTCATTTTTAACTTTACGCCGTTATTTCACTAAACAATGTTTGAGTGTCGAAGAGTATTTTATATACTGTCGCTAGATACATGTGTTACATGTGTGGGGAACCTACTGGAAGAAGCAGACCATACCAGACCTTAAATCTCGAGGCAGAAAATAAAATGTTCGAGGAAAGTCACGAAGACACACAGATAGCCAAATTATTTAGTTTTATTTCGGGACCTATGATTAAATGGACACCGATTTACGATTATAATCACGACTAATTTATTGCTAAAATTTTGGTTGGAGTTTCAAGAAGCTTGAAGTTGAGAGTCAAAGACCTTGTTTGTGGAATGTATAGAGTAGAATGATCGAATTCATTTATTGGGACATTTTTATATATCTACATATTATATAAATGCATAATACACAGTACTCAGCAATAAACATTAAATATTGTTATTTATATGTTTATAGATAAATACATACCAGATAAAATGGTGATAGATAACATTAGTTAATACATAGATATTATTGAAAGTGTCAATACTGACGTACATACATACATTTGAAGAAGACCATAATCTCAATATAAATACAGATAAAAATGGTGCTATTCTTGACCAACATCAAGCCTCCAGCAACAAAGCAAGTACAATAGTCTCGGTAACGAAAGTAAAAGAGACCCGGGCAACAGCATACTAGGCCTGTAGTCACAATCGATTCAACCATCAAACTCTATCATAAATGAGTCCAACTAGTACTACACAACTTTAATAACATTGGATTATTCTCCTGATTAATATATAGACCTAATACTAATTGTAAATAATTACAAAACAAACGGGGAAGATAATATGTTGTCAGTAAATGCTCCAAAGAGTATTGAAGATGGCAGTTTGTATGGATTCATAATTGACTGTCACCCATAAGTGATATGTCGCGGCTATGAAGGGTTTTTTTTCTCGCAAACAACATTTCTATCTTTGATAAATAGTTGATCAAACTTCAATCATTCCATATACATATCCTTCTTTTTTTAAAGACCTTGTTTTGTGGTTTCCTTTTAGATCTGCATCATTTACGAATAAACGTTCATAATCATTTGCACATTCAATTTGTTGTTAAACTCATTATAGATAGATAGGCTGACAACATACGTTTATGTACAACAAGATTTGAAGTTTCAACATTGCTACGCGAAAACAATTCAAAGACATTGAAAAAGAAACGCGAAGAGGTAACGACCAACTTTGAGAAATATGTAAGCAGATAGATAAATACCAACACAAGACAAACACGCAACTATAGACCAAAAAGCTCAAGGCAGAGGGTTGATATAGAAGTAGCAATGTCAAAACCTGAACAATTTATACTTACATTTAACGCTACTGAGCCGAATTTTAATGAACGGTGTGATATTATCAGCTATATACCCTAAATCGTTACTTAGACATATATAACATTTAGTAGACATTAAATTAGGTTCCATTGAGATTTTTTTTTAAAATTTTTATTATTATATAGATAAGTATACAATTTAACCATAGTGGTCTTTACGTCAATAGCGAAATCAAAAACAGGAGACCGTTCCAATCTGTTAAGGTAATACTGCTAGCTATTGAAATACAGACCAATGCGCTACCAGTGACATACAACAGATTAAAAGTAAATACATGGTTATATATACAGTTATTATAGTCCTTATAGTAAGGACAGAAAAGCTATATTGTCATATAACATTCACTGTGTATATATATACGACACACGAGATAACAACAAGGATGAAGATATGGCACAGTGATATATCTTTAAAAGTTCAAATTAAAATGCAAACAGAGATAAAGTCTATTTAAGTAATAACTCTTGAAATTATATTTATGTGTGATAGGATTAACAGTGATGTGGGTTTGACACAATAATGCCATGACTTTACTGTCAAGCTTATGGCATCAGACCGGAATCAATAAAATCATCGAGGTAAACCAAACCTTTAGAAAAAATATGTTCAATATAGGGTAGGTTAGGTTTAGGTGATACATTCGGCTATTTTGCAACCCATTTTAAATATCTCACAGCGAAACAACAGCTATAGTGTTCAATATTAACACTTAAACAGATCATTAGATTTCTATCGTTACATGTGCGTACCCGCTAGCTAGATCGTGATGGCATTATTTTATCAAGATTGTAACAATTTTCATGAAGATAATAGCATAATACATTCTTTGATGCAAGCATCGTATCGACTAGATATTTACTGTTCTATACATTACCCACCCCTAGTACATAAGAGGTTCTCTCAAACGGTCTACAACGCTAGAACCTTCAGAAACCTATTTCCAATACATACAGTGATTTTTCATTCTAAGATAGTTATGTGTTCAAAGAGGCAGTATGAATGATGGGTACAATGCAATTTAATATTTAACTTGAATTATAGTAACAAGAATCACGGAAAATACACTAGATTCCTTAGTAAGAATATTATCTACCTAGACCATATAATTAAGGAATAATATATAGAACAGTGGTGTTAAAATATTGTGTGGTGTGGATGTAAAGACGTCCTTTAAGCTGCATTCCGGGGGAAAAGAAAATATGCGTTTAGCAACAACATCCATTTAGTCAATAGAATCTAATGCTACATATTTTGATGGTGCTAAGGGATTCATTTTCGATATCGACGGATCCACAACAAAGATTTATTCAATAAAAATATTGAATACTTTGCTGTGGAGATAATATTTGGACGAAAAACGATACTTTTATTTTAATCAGATTAAAATTATTGAACAGTCAGTATGTTTCAGTCAAGTAGAAATAGTGGAAGATTCTTCAATGCGATTTTAGTAAAAAGTGGGTAGCCGAAAGTGTAGTAGCCAGACAAATATTTACATATACCTACTGAGAGCATGCAACGCAATAATATTCCTCAAAGTTGGTTCTTTGATTATAATGTAAATGATTCCGCGCAACTTGTATTTTAATGTCAGTCCTAATGAAATAAATTTCATGAAAATAAAATAAAATTAAAACTAAATAATATGGCCCTGTGTGTGAAAACTTAAATAAAAGAAGAAATTAAACCAATATACTCTAAACGGTAGTTAACATGAGTTATTTCAATGATAGAAAAAAATTCAATGATATAAAATTAGATTGGTATTAAGATAGACCAGTTTTTTTTAGAAACCTTTGCATCTGGTATTTCTGATAACTTAAATAACAATACTTCTCGGTAATAAATTATACATTTCGGCTGATTATAAAAATAAATCAAGTCTTACCATCGTCGTTCTCTCTATCGACTTTCAAAGATTTTATTCGTTTCTTGGCGTCGTCAATTGACTCTTGCGACGATTTCTCATTGGCTATCAGATTCTCGCTTGCCGATTTATCATCGTCTAATACAGGAAGAAAACAAATAAAATAAAACAAAACAAAACAGTGTTGAAAATAAGGAAAAAAAACATAATGTAGGGTGGAAACCTATATTTTTTTTAAGTTCGGTGGATGGCTTAGTAAAGTTTATGGAGATAACTGTAATGTCACCCCATGTCATGTACTCTACACCTATTCAAAATCATTTTGTAATTAAATTACACTTTGTAGGTCAGTTACACGAGGACGGTTTCTCGTCTTTGAATTTTCAAAAGAAGGTAAAAAAGTTGACTGGTGCAAACAGTCCGTACAGTCGTATGCCAAAAAGTGAGACCTTCCAAATATGGAAGCTTTCGGGTATTAGTAACAAAAAATCTATATTTTGAGTAGTACTCGTCAAATTATAGTTGATAAAATCGTAAGACGAGTCGCGTATGACATAGGCTGTATTCTCTTGATTACGACTATCGAGTGGCGATTCTAGCAAGCCCAGAAACGTGTGTCGACGTTCTAGAAACTACCCTCATGCCAACGAGCCTTTAAACTCATGAACAATTACAGTCTGTACATAAGTATGTTTCATTAAAAGTGTTTGTCATGAAGATGTAAGAATCAATGTGTTCTAGAATGCATGTTATTCATACCCTGGGAGTCATCGACGCTGCTCTGACGGCCGGCAGCCGCGTCTGCTTCGTTAGCCTGGCAGATGAGCGACATGCGGTAGAAGTAGTTCCGCCAAAAGTTCTCCTCCGTGATACTGGAAAAGAATTAACGGAATATAAGCATCATCATCATCATTAAGCCAAGAGTCATCCATCGCTGAACAATAGAACATGAGCTTCCCCAAATATCGCCGCAATGATTGTTTTATATGGGTATTTAAAAAGATAAGTACAGATTATTGTAGAACATTTTAAAATAGTAACGGAGGAGCTTCTTGCCCATTCTTCTAAATACAAAACTACCTTTTGGAAAGGGCAACTAGAATCAATTCTATTTTTTTGCAAATGTTGACTTTCAAAAGTGCCTTGTATGTGCCTAATTGAAATATATAATAATAATAATAAAATCGTTTATTTATATACAAGGGACACATTTACAATCGTTACCATAACAATTAAAAAGAACACAGTTGCTAATATGCCTGAACTAGGTTGAACCTGTGTTTCAGGCTAGAAAGTGTAAAATTACTTAATATAATAAATTAACAATGAGTACAAACTAAAAAATAAATTAAATCTTAGGTAAATAACAGTATAATAGCATGTTGGAAGATCTATTTGCAGACAACAAGTAGATCTTCTGTGTGTGCATAATCAATGGTTAGTAAATATTTATGTATAATTTGTTTACTGCTATAATTATTTAATTTATAGATACTTAGTTTTCTATTTAATTTGTACAGAAATGATTTGACTTTGATAAAAAAAAGTAGTAGGTGTTACTGGGGCTGTTGTCACGGACCCAATATACATACACACATATTTTTTACGCCCTATGATCACATTTTTTGTCCAATGCTCACAATGTTTAGATTTCGGCCCAAAATCACTAAAACTTCTTCACTAGAATACAACAATACGACATTAAATGAAATAAGAGTATTTTGGAACAATCAAATATTTATTTTCCAGGCACGGAAATTTAAAAAAAAACATTTTTTCAAACAATCTAAATAGTCTGAATCTTTGACTAGCTAAAGTGACTAAACTATTGGAAATATTTGATTGAATTTTTGTATGCAGACTGGGAACATAATTATATATAAATATTGTATTGTATTGTACAGACGGTGCAGAGAGACATAAACATAACTGGCGAAATGTGGGTACACTATAGCTACACCTCTGCCCAACCCTTCGGGGAAACAAGGCATGATGTTATGTGTGTGGTACCGAGAGCTCCAGCGCTTACACACACATTCACAGCATGTTTGTACACTTGATGATCACAAGAAAAGCGCCCGTCGCTACTTGAGATTAAAGTACTACGAGTATAGTCACAGACACGGCGCTCTACGAATCATATCTTTTTCAAAATTTGTGCAATATATTTGCGACCACGTATCACTTTTCTAACATATAGATCTTTGTAATTATCATATCCTTGTTAGAAGGAAACAATAAGATGTCCAATGTGAAACTGTCAAGATCATTCAAAATTTTAACACGTGATATTATCCCGAGCTGGTCTATGACTACTTGGGACTGGTCAGTTCTGCGAGTATGTAGACATTAATGATTGAATTGAGTTTAAATAATTTACGAATACTGATAAACAGTTAGCGAATGATACCTCAACTAAATTAACTTTCGCTGATTACAGGCGCGCCGTAAAATTTATGAATTTACAAACACAATCTTCTCACAAACTATATTCACAAATCGCCAATGCCAAGGTAAATAAGCGTCCTATCAGGGTCGCGGGTTGTTAGAAAGAGATACAGTGACCCTGGCACAGGCAACTGATGGAAGGGGCGAGCGCCTGGTGCCTCGACAGGTTGAGGCACGCAGGGCAGAGCTCCGCCAGGTCCTAGTGGCGGAGTGGCGGACGCGCTTAGCGCAACCCACGGCGGGGCACGCCGCTGTAGCGGCGGTAAGGCCCGTTCTAGAGGAGTGGCTCAATAGGAGCCACGGCGCCCTCGGCTTCCGGCTGACGCAGGTGCTTACCGGACACGGGTGCTTTGGGAAGTACCTGTGTCGCATAGGCCGGGAGCCGACGTCCCAGTGCCACCATTGTGGTGATTGCCGCGACGATACGGCGCTGCATACGTTGGCGGAGTGCCCAGCTTGGGCCGAGCAGCGCCGTGACTTGGTCGCGGCCGTAGGTGTTGCGGGAAACCTCTCGCTTCCGGCTGTTGTGTCTACCATGGTCGGGAGCGAGTCGGGGTGGAGTTCCGTCGCCACCTTTTGCGAGGCCGTGATGCTCGCAAAGGAGGCGGCGGAGAGGGAGAGAGAGGCTGCCTCCTCTCTACCCTGCCGCAGCAGACGCACTGGGCGTCGTAGGGTGGCCGACTTCCGGCCACCGTAGGGCGCGGCCTGCGGACGGCAGACTCGGGGCGTCTTGTCATCCGATCAGCAGCAGGCCTCGAGGCGGCGGCGTGTTGTTCCGCGCGCGCCTCATAGTGGAGTCCTGCGGCCGGGGTGACGGCCGCAGTGGGTGACGGGGCCCGTCGGGGGGTAGCGACGAATGCTTCGGCGATACCCGCCCCTCCGACACACGGGTACATGAGGAACACGGGTTGGTTATTAGTCAGTAAGAGTCTGACAGTCCCCTTCGCCCTTCCCCCAGGCCGGAGGGACTCCATGAGGATTTTCCAACCCGTCACCAAAAAAAAAAAAAAAAAGGCAACTGATGGAACACGGGTGGGTTTTAGTCAGTAAAAGTCTGAGTCCCGTTCCACCCAGAACGGGGGAGTTCATTTGATGATTTCCCACCCAAATAAAAAAAGGTAAATAAGCGTAAAATTTCGGCTTATGTCGATCAAACGACTCAATGGTATGTAGATGCTGATAATGGTACTACTGCATGTCTACCAGAATAACCATTTACCAAATTCCTTTCAAAATTTACCATTGACAAAATAAAATAATATACGATTAATGAACATTTAGATGATAAGACAGACGATATAGCCTATACCTAATGTAAATAGGTAATAATCATATCATGATGAGTTTGTCACTGACATGAAATGTATTTGCACGCCTATTCAAGGCTGCTGCTGAAACTCAATCGACTATTTGAGATAACTAATGATGTTTTTTTTTTATTTGATTTGATTTGAATATATTGTTTTGTCAAATCGTTTCCTAATAATATCAGTAAGTTATCAATGAAAATAGTGTCATTAAACACGCTAACCGCCGCATTCAGAGACGTCACTAAAATATTAGTAATAAAAAACATATTTACTTAAACATTAACATAGTGTTAAGTGCCGATTTCACCAATTAAACTGAACGCGATCAGCCCATCTAAAACGCATGCAAGAGCTGTCACTGTCAACGTTCCATAGAAAATAGTAACACTGACAGCCCTTAAATCTAGTTTATGTGTTGATCGCGTCCAGTTTCATTGGTGAAATCCACCCTAAAACGAACACCTATAGGAGACCGAAATAGTTGCTGTCTTATAAATAAATATAAAAATTTACTTTAATTGACCAGCATCAACAAAATTCAAAATGTTCTCAATCTGCCATAATTTTGACCGACAGTGTTTAAATTTTACTTGTTAGTTAACATTAATAATAGATAAAAAAAATTAAGTGACGTCTCAAAGTGCGACAGTAAATATTATCGGTGTTAAGATAAGTTATTTAATAGAAGCCCTCTTTTATGAAAGATATCTTATTCCTTCCATTAGTCTTGACGATACTGGTGCAGTGACTTTACCTGGGGACCGAGCAGGTAGGTAAATCAGAAATTGTTTTTTTAAAATTATTAAATCATGTTTGATTTTTTTTTATTTAATAGAAGCCCTCTTTTATGAAAGATATCTTATTCCTTCCATTAGTCTTGACGATACTGGTGCAGTGACTTTACCTGGGGACCGAGCAGGTAGGTAAATCAGAAATTGTTTTTTTTAAATTATTAAATCATGTTTGATTTTTTTTATTGAAAAATCATAATATTCTAAAATATGTAATCTAGACGTAGTAAAGGTATGCAGGGCTCTCAAGCATAAACCACTTGTATAATAGTAATAAACATCATAAAATATTGAAAATTTAATATACGCGGGACACTAACTTAGAAAATAAAAATAAAAGTTCTTTAGGTACTTAAATATTTTTTATTAAATCTTTTCAAAGAACTCTCCACGACCTTTGAATGAAAGAAAATTTCATGCGTCTGAACCCGTTTTCGAATCACTTTTTTCCAATCCGCCGTAGACAGCTTGTTTACAGCCTGCTCGAACTCTGACAGCGCATCTTCCGGCGACGAAAATTGTATCCCTTTGAGCAGATTTATTATTTTCGGGAATATAAAGAAATCACACGGTGCTAGGTCAGGGCTGTAAGGAAAGCCGCGTTGTCGTGGTGGAGCAGTAGCCCGCGGAGACGTGTGTTAGATCGCTTGTTGCTCACGACAGAGAAAACTTCTGCCAAGCAATTGGTAGTATACCATTCAGCGTTGATGCCTATTTGGTTCCGTAAAGGAATTGACACCCAGTAGCCAGTCAAATTGAAAAGCTCGCGATCAAAATCTTCTACTCGCTTCTAGATCGCATCACCAGTAATGATGTCGTAAACACGCCGAGACGAGCCTGCTTCATATTTCTTTATCATATCACGCCACCATTCCACCCGGGTTTGCTTCTGAGCATCGGTGAGGTTGCGCGGCACCTATGAAACTATCCTCCTCACGCGAAGATGCACAAAATAGACTATAACTAGCCAGTCTCTCATACATAAAATCTTTTTTCGCAATACTTTCTGAGTCCTCTGGTCTGTGGAACACTAATAAAATGTGGAATTCCGAAGTGAGAGCAAAATTCAAAACTAAGGATAATTAACAGTGACGGATCCTCTGAAAACATTAGACCTTTTCAAAAATATTATTTCATGTAATAAATTCATGCTCAGCGCACGGTCAATAAAATGTACTGCAGCTACAAACCCTTGGGTTTTATACATTTTGGATATCTGGAAAGCAAAAATTCGCCTAAAAATCATAATTTGCAGTTACCTAATACATACACACAAACTAACGCCTTCTTTCCATGGGGGTAGGCGAACCCACGCCTGGTACGATCTTGACATACTCCTTTTGCCTCGTTTACATTCATACATCTTGTCATACACGCACGCCGGTTGCGAGTACTACGCACCTGACCTTTCTGAAGAACATCATCAATAAGGCCACTAAACTTTTTAAATTTTTGTCACTACATCTTCTTTTAAACCGCACTTTTGCCTTATCTCATAATTTCTAGCCTACCATTCAAAGTCACACCACCACACATGCTCCCCAAGGAACGCATTTCCACAGCATTTATTCTACTTTCATGCTTCTTTTGCCACACCCAACATTCACTTCCATACATAAGCGTAGGCACCAGCACACCATTGTGAACAGCTAGTCGTGCCTTATTGGGCATCAACTGGTTGGTCACAATTGCATGTGTAGCACCATTGACCTTATTTCCCTCATTCACTCTCCTTTCCACATCTCCATCAATCTTTCCATCCCTTGTAAACAGACTCTCCAAATATTTTCACTTCACACACCGATACATCCCCTTATCATTTATTTTCACATCACACAACGATACATCCCCTTCTCTTTTAAACACCATGACCTTCGTTTTATTTACATTTATATTCATTCCTTTCATCTTATATGCTTCATCCATCACAGTCACCATGTCTTGCAACTGTGCTGCTGACGATGCAAGTAGAACTTGATCATCTGCGTACAGAAGGCATTTGACAGGCAACTCATTCTTAATTATCTGACAATGCAGTATATTATAATCTGATATGACATTACTTCCTAACGGTGAAAAAGCGATAAGAATCAGTCAAGTTTCCGAGATAACCCCCGTAATCCAAACAAACCAATAGTCACCATCGTCACAACCCTATCATGAATAGTATCTAGGCCTCCTGTATCTTGGCGCTTCATCCATTTGTTAGAATTTAGATAAACACCTAATACTAGATGTTGATGTTGTAAGATACGCGTGTAAATCTTTATCGGTCACGTTATCAATTAAAAGGGCTTAGTATCCATTTCCAGGTGCTCAGTTAAATTATCGCCAAAACCCGTCAAAGAGCCTTAAATAGAAAATATTCATTAATGAGAAGAGCGGTGACCGCCGTAATGTCCCGATAATTTCATACAAATACTGTGCTATTTATTAATATACTAGCACCTGGCCGCGGTTTCGCCCGCGTCGATGTCGGAAACTATCCCACGAGAACGTGCTACTGGGACAAATACCTAATATCCTTCCCCAGGATACCATCTCCTTGTCGAATTTTATCGAAATCAGTTCAGTGGTTTGGCGTGAAAAGGTAATATACAGAGAGAGTTACTTTCGAATCCTAATCCTAACTATAACATTTAAATTGCGAACGTAAGTTTGTCTGTTTGTCACGCTTCCATGCCAAAACATCTAACGGATTTTGAACGGATTTTTGAAATTATTCACACAGATAGACCATGACCTGGCTAAGGACATAGGCTACTTTTCATCCTGGAGCGCAGACGAAGTCGCGGGCAACAGCTAGTTTATAATAATTAGTATGTAAGTATGTATTTGGTATAAAGTGGCAAGTCAATCTGTAAGATAACTCACATTTTTGGAACGAGATCGAAGCGCATTTTTTCAAGGTTGGGGTCCTCGCCCATGATGGCCACGGCCACCGGGTACATCTTGTCGTAGTCGAAGTCGAACTCCACGCCCGCTGGCGGAGCCCGCACGAAGTTCCGCCGGTCCTGGAAGAGAACACGAAATTCAATTTAAATCGGTTTCTGCTCCAGTAAAGTGGTGAAGGAAAACATCGAATCGGCATGTTCTAGATCCAAACATTCGAAAACAAGTTACAGTTACCAAACGGCACGGGCCCGCGTGGTAAATTACTGACCGATTTCTATTACAGAAAGGAGGCCTGAGCCTTTGCTGAGGGAACAGAATAGGCTGATTACGTTATGTTCCGAGATTTTTTTCTGTTGAAAACGAACGACCTTCTTGGTCATGGATAAATTCCGTGTTTAAGACTGAGGTCTTACAGTACGTTGCTTCGAAATGGCCACTATAGAAATATACTGCTGGAACGCTCATTGCAACTTAAAATTCTCTGTGCAGTTTACGCTGACGCTAGATGTCACCGATAGTGAAGAGATCGGAGCCTAGGAGGAGCGATGTCGGACTATTCCGTTATAGACCGTAACAGTGCCTATACTGAACAAGTATGGAAGCGGGCCAACAAACACCCGTATACAAAGGAGTATTATCGACCCATTTAAATCCTGTCGACCTTGTCAAATTTATTTGAAAGACTTGTACCTAACGAAATCTATCCAATCCTGCACAAAGTATTAATTCCTGAACAACACGGTTTTGTTAAACACCGATCTACTGTTTCCAATTTATTAATCTTCACCGACTATCTGTTTGAAAACATGGATAGACGTTTGCAAGTGGACGCTGTTTACACAGATTTCAAAAAAGCCTTCGACAAGGTCGATCACGAAATTTTACTTAACAAACTCGCATTTAATGGCATACGGGGAAACTTGCTCCGGTGGTTTTCATCCCACATTAAAAATAGAACACAGAAGGTTGTTGTTAGTGGCCGTCAGTCAGATACAGTGTCTATAACTTCTGGTGTTCCACAGGGCTCAATTCTGGGACCATTTCTATTTAATATATATATAAAAGACATTGGGAAATTCTTCTTAAGTACCAAAGGGGAATGCCAACCGTCCATAGACACTTCGGCCTCGATTGCACACATTTTAAAGTATATGGATAGGATAATATGCAATTTAAACAATTAACTGGACAAGGAATTGGTTTACAAAAATGTTAGGGTTTTTAAGATAAAATAGTTTTTAATCTTAACTAACGTAATTGCTTTACTATCATTGGTTATTTAAGTTAGGGTTAAAATAATTGTAGGAATCCATTAAATATGCTTATTTGATGGATAAAATAATAAATCCGCAAGAATTAAACTCAATAAGGCAACCGCAAACAATGAAAGTAGATTCTGTAGATTTTTATGAATTGACACTTGACTGTGTCTTGACTTGACAGCCGGCCAGCATAACTCTGCTGAACAGTGTTTTTCTCAGAACAAAACGATCGTAGTGAAGTAGCTGAACGAAAAAAAATACAGTCAAAAATTCAAGGACTGACGCTTAAAATTGAATTCTTATTGAAATCATTCTTTAAAAGCAATATATTTCATTAACATTTAAAAAGATGAATCAGTTTTTTATCGGACACAATTGCAATAGCCGATGAACAACCCCGCCATTTTGCATAAAGCTCCGGAACCTAGTAAAAAACCTTCCTATCTGTAGTCGAGATATTATTCTGTATTCGACAGGCAGGTCGTGGGTCATAAATTCCAAGCGGGAGGAACATATGCAACGTTTTCACGCCAAAATTTTGGCCACAAAGTTTTGATGAGGATAACACAATATTTCTGACAGAGGATCGCATCCGGGATACAGATGAAGGCAGTAATTTGTTGAACTGGCTTAACTGCCTTTCCCCAAATTCGGAGTCGGCAGTCGGTCTTGAGCTATGCAGGAATATCCATCGCTCTAGACCTGCCGACTCCACGGAACTCCAGACATAGTTGTTTGTTTGTTTGTTTGCAATCTCGCAGGTCAACCTATGCGGTTGTCGTCTGCTTAAGCGGACTTGCCTGTGGATTCCCTAATAAATTAAGGCCTCCAGCCAGGACTTAAACTTATATACTAACTAAAACTAAGCGACAACGCTAAGGGCACCCCCTGTGGGGTACGAACCTCGGCTTAGGGCGTCGCTGGAAGAGGGCAGCAAATGACTAGCTGGATCAGCACTTACAACCTAAACTACTTTCAAGAGCTGCCAGTGTCAATATCCCACAGAAAATAATCACACTGACAGCTCTAAAACGTAGTTTATGTGTTGATCGCGTTCAGTTTCATTAGTGAAATTCGCCCTTAGTAGACCGGTCAGAACTTATATTGAATCCGGAGATGAATCGACAGCGATTCCGCAAAAGGATCAACCGACCAAGGGACTCAAACTTTGTAATCTTTAATAAGAACTTCCTAAATGCTGGACATTTAAACTTTATTGACGATGCCTTGCAAGGATTGCGATGAAATGAAATGCAATTAATTTATTTGCCAGAATATGTATTTACTACTAACATAATAACATGGTAAAATAATTTTAGTCTCACTATATTCGACTTATCAGTCGTGCAAATGTTTGCGATTATTATTATCGGACGACTTTAAAGTATAGGTATTACTTTAACAGGATTTTCAATTTAGCTTTAAACTATGATTAAAAAAACCTCAAAACATATTATTATGTATGGCGGCGCGTCCAAAGAATTGGTTTTGAGATGTTAAAATCACGTAAGTAAATTTAGGAACTAATATGACAGCTCTCAAACAAAAAAAAAGTGTTATTTTTGTGATGAGTTGATTAATTTGCGCTCGCGCCTCCTAACGTACTCGCTAGCACGTCGTTAACATAACTGTTTATTCCATTCTCTAATGTGAAGGAATACTTGTGACTGGTAGGGTATTCTGATTAATGTTTTTTTTCTGTAAATTGGTAACAACACACTTTTACACATCGGTGTTTCCTATCCGACTACTCTGAGAAGAACGACCAAAACAAACTCAGAAATGGAAAGAAGTTCAGTAGTAAAGTTTACTTACGGTGGACAAGGAGAGGCACTCTTCCTTGAGTGCTGGCTCGTTGGGGGCTCCCACCCAGGGAGGCACGGCGGCAGCGCTGCCACGGCCCTCCTGTCCCTTGATGAACGCGTCCTGTTCGCGGTTAAACTCGCCCAGAATGCTCTATTGGACAAAAGAAAGTTCTCATGAGTAAGGGGATATATTTTCTTACACACGTCACACCTGTAATCACCGAAGAGTGAGAAAGAAGTGTACACCCACCTTTTGACTCCAGGCTGCTGGTGGTGATTAGATTGGCGAAGTTGGTGGGCAGTGGGGGGTTACTTTATTCACCTTAATTATGACTTAATGAAAATAATAAATGGTGACTAACAGCCGAACCGGTATCTATCACCAAATTTGGCGTATTGGAGAGTGAAAAACCTGTCATCTCTGGTTTTAACGTCCCGATAAAGCCAAAGTATTCGTCCCTATAACATGATGACAGCTATTTGTTTGACAAGGACAGACAGAGTTATACTGTCCATCATCAATAGCGATCTGTCTTTAATTGAAAATATGGTATTGGGTTCAGCCGTAAGACCGACACAATAGAATAAAAATTATCATGATTTTTTTAAGTGTGATTGATATGGGCAATATATTTTCACTTTTTAATCTTCTAGATTGATAATGTAGTACTGCTTAGATTAACTAAGACAGTGGTTGGGTAGAAATTATTTTTAAGAATGATGGACAATCTACCTCCTTTTGCTGGATTTATCCAGTTATCACTAATAACCTGAATTCCTAAATAATTCCAAGAACAGTGCACCTCATCAAAATTAGAATACCAAAAACAACGTATCTAATAGACCGTTAAAGTTATATTGTTATTGACACATAACTCACGACACAAATAACTTTTATAATTGTAATTGAAAGAAAAGAAAAACTTACGTAGGTCTATTTTAGTACAATTGAAGAGTAAAACTACTGTTTAAACATTTTCGTATTGTTTGTGTGTAGATTGTATTTTTTTAAAACTAGATCTGAGTATCTGTGAGTCGATGACATAACCATAACAACTAATAAATTAATAGGTAAGATGACTTAAGATTATCAATGAATGATTAATATGGTCGTTAGCATAAATTTTATCAATTAATTTATGAGTTGATTTCGATCCTTTTTTACTGCCATAAAATACAAACGAAGTTCCTAAAAGCGATTGTTTTACTACAGTAACCTGGCATAGTGAGATCTCAAGGAACCTAGGATAATTTCTCACTTATATAGGCTTTTCATTTAATTTTACTAATCTTCTCAAATAGACAGGTTTAATACGACAAATGTCTTATATAAAGGGGGCCCCCGTGTGCCCAGTGTTGGAACCTCATTGTAATTATCAGTAGTAGAGGTTTCTCACATATCCAGGGCCCACTAAACCAGGTTACATTGTACAAGTGACAGGTTTATTAGGAGTTGCAGAACCTATGTTTTTGCTACTTTATACTAATAGAAGTATATAATGAAAACGAAACGAATACGTATGTGAGGCACACGTTCGTTTTCTAGTTTCTGCTTGCCCCCCTGGAAAAAAGAATTCTTGACCCTCAGATATAGTAGATAACACGTATCTGATAAATTTTATCATATTTCTAATCTGACAGCTGGTGATCCTCTTATCTTGAGCATCTCGGATAAGGGATTGTAATTTGTAGCATTATCTGGCTTGTCAAAGATAACTTTGAATGAGATTATTTTGTTATAGGTGTACTGTTTCCTGTTTGTATTAAGATCGTTGTCAAATAGAAGAGTTTAGGTTGTATTATTTTGGGGGTTTCATTGAAGCCATGGTTTTTCAATTTTCTACCTATCAGATTCAATATCATGACCATCGTCATTAGCAGCCTTGTTCCACTCTCTGCTGAGTCAGTTAAGGCCTCATCTCTTTTGCACCATTCTTTCCTGGTCCTTGCGAGTCTCAATTACCTTGATACTTCAATTAAATGAAACCCTGGACTTATTCGCACCACACGTAGTAACAGGTCTACATTTACAGCCTTATTTATTTGTATTTCAGGTCATGAATGTCTTTGAGGGGCTCATGGCTACATGGTAACAGCCGCACGCTTCGATCGAAGGTAAAGCTACGCTGGCCGCAGTCTGTTCATGACTTACCATTCATTAAATATCGAGACCCCTCCGACCCGGATCTTATTAGTCGTGACGTGTATTCAGACGCCCATAAGAAGTCCAATCTCACCAAGGGGTGTCGTGTTACCTAGCTACTGCGTCGTGAAGGCCATGTAGCTACTGCGTTGTGAAGGCCATGTAGCTACTGCGTTGTGAAGGCCATATAGCTACTGCGTTGTGAAGGCCATGTAGCTACTGCGTTGTGAAGGCCATGTAGCTACTGCGTTGTGAAGGCCATGTAGCTACTGCGTTGTGAAGGCCATGTAGCTACTGCGTTGTGAAGGCCATGTAGCTCTGCGTTGTGAAGGCCATGTAGCTACTGCGTTGTGAAGGCCATGTAGCTACTGCGTTGTGAAGGCCATGTAGCTACTGCGTTGTGAAGGCCATGTAGCTACTGCGTTGTGAAGACCATGTAGGCAGTCGCTCCATGTACACTGCTCCAGGTAATCATCGGGTTAGACGGGAAGCCGACCCCAACACAGTTGGCGAAAGGCTGATTGATTTTGGATGGCTTTATAATTTTGTTTGGTACTCGTAACAAAACTTTTTTGGTACTCGTAGTTAGTTTTGCTCTTAACACAAATCGAAGTGCAAGTCCAAGTTGTTTTACAAGCATAATAAACGAGCTGAAAAAAAATCTTTTGCTTGGCAAGGTTCCAGTTCCTGTGAGTTTTTAACGGCAACTACGGAACTTGCCAAGTTAACTATTTGTAAACCACGTCTTTCAGTTTTATTTTAAAAATTATAAAAAATACTTCTTAGAATGTCTTATTTCTTTTGTAAAATTGCTTGATATTTAGATAGGTAAGACTTAACCTTGGATAATAATACCAGCCTATTATTGTCCTACTGCAAATCAAAAGCCTCTTCTCATACAGAGAAGGCACGAGCATTGATCACCACGCTTGCTCAAGAAGTGTTGGCGATTCAACTATACAACTATAGCTATAACTTATAGTAAATATATTACTATAAGTCCAGGTTTTCTCACGATGTTTTCGTTCAAATATGTCAGTAATGTCGAAGATAAAATCAGAATCTAAAAAATATCCTTTTACCAAGCAATATAAATCAAGTATCAAGTAAATAAAGAAAGTCGTGATTGGTGAAGTAGGTCAGTTATAAATTTTATTGATTGTTTTTGCTTCCCAATAATATTTATTGTATGTTGTTAACAGATAGTGAGCTCTACCTAAAGACGATTTCGTTGTCTCTTTAAAGGAAAAGTATGCATTTAATTACTATACGGGTTAACATGATTGCATCATAACCATCAATAAAGTTAGGACAACAGAGCGCACTCCTACATAATTTTCGTATTAACTACAACACATAGTTTCCTGTGACCTGTAGTGCTATTCTGTAACCATGTCACCGTGATAACTTAGGTGAAGTGAGCGTGGAGTGAGCTGTCAGTGCCACTGATGCTAGGGATTGACCAAGACGGGATGACACTGACAGCTCACACCACGCAAGTCTTCATGGTGATATTTTTACAGAATCGACATGCTGCACTCCATCTTCATAGAGTTATACAAATAGATATGCATGCATTTTATCAACAAAAATTTTTGTTACAGTTGTGATTCTACTACAAACTGTAACGGATCTTCAACCAGATGCTGAGCAGATTAAATCTCAATTGATAACACTGAGACCAACATCACTACTATTGCTATAAAAGAATCCGTAGGGAAACAATAATTGCATTCAATCTGCGACACGCAAGATAACAAGTAACACTACAGTAGTACACATAATTAAATAAGATAATGAATACAGAAAGGTAGCAGTGTCTAAAATAAAAAATAAGAAACAAAAATGCATACAGAGTCAAATACAAAGACACATACGAAGGATCTGAAAATGGAAACAAAAGTCGAAGAGCCAGACAAGATGATAAAGGCAATAGGGGAGTTTGGGAAATGGCAATTTTTGCTATGGTTACTTATAGCATTCCCGACAAAGATGTCATCGGCGTGGCACCAACTAGGAATAGTGTTCATAGCACCACAGACCACTTATATATGCACAGAGACAAATCTAACGGACAGTATACAAATGGGTACGTGTTATAGTGATTGTGCTAGTTATGATTTCTACACAGAATTCGAGAATACGATAATTTCGCAGTTTGAACTGATATGTGATAAAGCTTGGTTGACGAACTTCACTCAAACGATTTGCATGTTCGGTGTCCTGATCGGGAGTATTGTCTTCGGATACATAGCTGACAGGTGAGCAAAGTGTTTGTGACTTATATTGTAATTAGTTCCCGAGTAGTTACAGATTGGTGAAACGTTACAAAACTTTAACCCAAGTTGAAACAAATCCGCCGAGTTGTTGTGTTAATTTCATGTTACGGTCTGCCAATCTATATCCGGCGTTAGCTTTGCAACCCAAAACAAGAACATTGATCATGGCTCTTATATGTAAAAAGTACTATACCACAGAACGTATACGTTTTGTATTTAAGTATACTAAGATGATCATCACATATTAGGTACAGTTTTACATGTACAATTTTTTATGAGTTGGAATTAGGTTTCTAGTAATCGAAAGTATCAAATCAAATCATTTATTCCTTTGCAAACATGGGTATAGTACATAGGTGTTTTTATATTACAGTTCTCCACATTTTACCGTCACATGGGCATGCAAAGGTTTAATTCCAAATTTAAAAAAGTATTAGATCATTGGAATCACAAAAATAAAAATTGTAAAATGAAAACGTGATCACATAAATAAAAATTAAAAAAAAAAAAAAATGTCAAACGGAAATTAAAAATAAGTTAAACAGGATCGCAATAATTATATCAATCAGAGAAACAGTATCTCAATCAGCCAGTGAATCATAATTAAAATCGCCAATCGTGTAATAAACTTTCATAATTAAAATTTCTTTTAGTATATATAAGCAAGGCAAAGTTGAAATTTTCATTCTTGCTACCTATGTAGGCAATGATTATCACACAGATGATGCAATTAATTACAGATATGGAAGACGACCAGCATTGCTGATATCTTGTATGCTGCAGCTATTAACTACGCTTGTCGAAGCCTTCTGCACAACCTACTGGCTGTTCACTGCGGTCCGGTTCTTCATCGGTGTAGCCACCGCTGGAACAATTCTATGCTCTTTCATCCTGATGATGGAAATTATCGGACCTTTGAAGAGAGAACTTATGAACTTCCTCTGTGCTTTACCAATGCCAGTTGGTCAGATGCTGATGCCACTTTTCTCATACTACTTGAGATCTTGGGACAGATTCTGTCTGGGCGTTGCGGTTCCACATGTTTTGTACCTCGTATATTTCTTTATATTGCCCGAATCTCCAAAGTGGTTGATAAGTGTTGGGAAACTGGAAGAGGCGAGTAAGGTGATGACTCAGGCCGCTAAATGGTAAGCACGGAAATTATGAACATATTTGAATGCTTGAATAATCATATCAAAATGGATTTTTTAAATACCGTTTATTGCATTTCAGGAACAATCTTCCCTCAGATAATATGCTTGACGTAGCTAAAAGTATAGCCAGTGAAAAGGTGAACTCAAATGAGCCAATCCGCAAAGCTACCTACTTGGACTTGCTCAGGACTCGAGTCCTCAGGATGAACACTTTATGCTCATGTCTCATCTGGTTCGTTCTAGGCATGAGTTTCTATGGAAGCAACCAGTACATAGGACAGACCAGTTCCAACGTTTTTATTTCTGTTGCTTTGGCTGGAGCGTTACAGGTTATTTTTGTTTTGTTTTATTATATTATTGTTGTCATAATAAAATCTGTCCGCAGTAATAAGACTTTAGTATAATGTTAGCTAAGATCACTTGATATTGAGATACTTACGCTTGTTACGTTATACGGTAGAAGTAGTATCTGCATAATTTATAACAGATAGTAAGTCCTTGATATGAAAAAGTATTAAAGTAACATAATGGCAATAATGCATATTACATTGATGTGTGTTGTTTGTCTGTCTGCATACCAGACTCTTGTCATTCACATTATCGTTCTCAAAACAATGTTAATCCTTTAGATTTGAACGCTCATAACTTTTATGAGAAAACTCTTTATGTAGTATTTTTTATGGGTTCTTTATGATTTTATTATCTCGCTATTCCTGTTTTCCGAGATCTTGCTTATTTTATCATCTACTGTCCTTTCCAGTTCCCTGGCATCTTGTTAAGCGGATTCCTGTGCAAATACTTCGGAAGGAAGATCACGATGATCAGCTTCTTTATCGTCTGCGGAGGAAGTAATGCCTTCCTGGTAGTACCGGAAGACTGGTTCGCTGTAAGACTGACTATGGGGGCCATTGGGGTGGGATGTGCTTCGGGAGCTTTCGCTACCATGTGAGTATAATAATAATAATAATAACTGCCTATTACTGTCATACAGAGAAGGCATGAGCATTGATCACCACGCTTGCTCAAGTCGGGTTAGCGATTTCACGATGTTTTTTTCATCGAAGTCCACATTTTGTTTTGAAAATGATCTTAAAATTCATATTTAAGGCATCATTGAAAAAACAAACTAATAATTTACTTTCAAAAATATCGTTTTGGACAAAATAATAATATTTTCCCTCGTTCGCAATAAGACGATTTATTCCTTAGGAATTTTGAATCCATTGAGCTCATCTTACATTGCATCATTTTTAAATCCCACAAATCCTCTATCGTCTTCGATTTTTCCAGGTACATGTACACTACAGAGCTGTTCCCAACAGTAGCCCGTAACATGGCTATGGGTGCTTCCTCCACCACATCCAGGGTAGGCTCCATGATAGCCCCCTATGTGGCTGGCATGACAATCTTCGCTGCGTGGCTACCTCCAATGGCCTTTGCAGTTGTGCCTATACTTGGTGCCATTACCTGTTTCTTCTTGCCTGAGACAAGAGGCAAGTCCCTGTCGGATCATTTGTCTTAGACAGTGCGTGGACAGACTTATACTAAATGTGTAAAGAAATGGTTTCTGACTGCACCTGTGTTTGAAGATTTGGCGTTTGTTTTTTTTTTTAGGTCATATTTATTTTTTGTTTGTTCGCTAGGTATTGGTTAGGGAAGTGATATTATTGTTATATTTTATACATTTTGTTCTTTAGTTATAATAGAGTTTACAGTTTCAAATGTCAACGGTTAAGTAATCATGTTTATAAACATTAAATTATATTTTTAGAAAGATGCACATGAATTATTTCTTTCATCATAACATTTCCTTGTGTGTGTAATTAAAGTTTTCAATTTAATATCGATTCAGCTAAAAGAACAGTTTTTCGGTTCAATGAGCCACAGTAATCGATTAGTTTCAGACTAAATGGGATGTAAATTAACGACAACATTATTGCTGTATTTATTAATGTTTAACGTGCACTCAAATGTAGGTGATATTAATTATTTAAGTGAAACTGTTATTATTTTAAATGGAAATGGTATTTGTATTGTGGAATATATTGTGAAAGCAATGAAGCCTTTAATAGCCTCATTTCATGCGGGTGCTGTTATAGAATAGAATAGAATTTCTTTTATTGCAGTAACCAAGACTCAACAGGATTATTAGTAAAAACCTACGACAATTTTTGTAAGCAGTAAGCACAGACAATAAACAAAAGTCAAACGTCAAAGCATTTATTTCAAATAGGCACTAAAAGGCACTTTTGAACTTCAACATTTTCATTGAAATAGATTCTAGGCGCCCCTTCCAAAAGGTAGTTTCGTATGGAGAAGAAGGGACAAGAAACTCCACCGTTAGCCTTTTAAAATGTTTAACAATATTTTGTGTACATTAATTATATTTCTATATGTGAAGACGATGCACCCAGAAATAAATATTATACCACAAATAATATAAATAATTTAAAATAATTAGTAAAGACAGATAAATCAATCACGTGAGGTACATGGTGCTCATATATTTACAATTATTGCGAAAGTAGTAAGTATCTGATTTTCCTAAAATATTAACTAGGAATAAGTCAGTGTGCGAGTAAAGTAAAAATAACAAATTATACAATACAATAAGCAACTAGTATGATTTTGTCGAGCCTCTAGATTGTCCTATGGAGCAGGACCAGCATGTTTCCAAGCATTCTTATCTAGGATATAATCCTCTAATTTGTAATATGCTTGTTTACAAAGTGTAATTTTTACATGAGGTTTAAGCTTTCTTTCATTTAATTGCAATATATCACAAGGTATTTTGTTGTAACATTTAACACAGTACCCCATGAAAGATGTATGTACTTTAGATAGTCTGAAAAATATTTTTATTTCTAGTGTTAATATTATTTCTATCACTTATTTAATTAAAAAGATGCAGATTTTTTCTTACATACATAATATTTTCATAAATGAACTGGCAAGGTACCGTCATTATTTTAATCTTCTTAAATAGTTCCCTAAGAGATTCGCCGCGACGTAGATTGTAACTGGCTCTGACAGCTTTATTTTGCAAAATAAAAATGGATTCAATGTCAGCAGCCCGACCCCACAGTAAAATGCCGTATGACATAATGCTGTGGAAGTAGCTAAAATAAAACAAACGCGCGGTTTCTACGTCTGTTAACTATCTTATCATTCTAACAGCAAACGCGGCCGAGCTTAGTCGCCCCGCGAGAGACGTTGATGAGGTCTCCATTGTAACTTCTCGTCTAGCGTGATTCCTAGGAAAACCATCTGATTAATAAATTTCTAAATTAAAAAATTAAAGTTTTTCTCCGTTCAATATGATGTCACATTCGCTACTTCTAACATTAAGTAATTTAAATCGAGCGCATATGGTTTTTTTTTCTCATTTAGTACCAAATAATTTACCGTAAACCAATCTTGGACCTGAAAAATATAGTTATTCACGTCGTCAAGATTTTGTGATCTTCGGTCTATTTTATAGATCAATGAAGTGTCATCTGCCAAAATACTATCTTTGGTTGATTTTGAAGTAACTGGGGTAAATCATTAATGTAAACTAAAAAGAGGAATGGACCCAATATCGAACCTTGAGGAACGCCCATTGCCAATTCATACCCTAATGAGTTTATGCCGTTTATTTGTACTTTAACCTTTCTATCTTTCAGGTATGATCTTGGCAAATCAAGAGCTCCATTCCTAATCCCTTAGTGCTCTAGTTTCAGCAGAAGTGTCTCATGGTTTACGCAATCGAACGCCTTAGAGAGGTCATAAAAGATTCCAATGGCATCTTGTAATTCCTCCCAGGCGTTAAAAATGTTCTGTATTAGGGTAACACCGGCGTCAGTGGTTCAACGCCTTTTAGTGAAACCGTACTGATGTTCATGAAAGATGGAGTTTTTTATTAAAGTGACGTACCATTTGATTGAGCATCAACTTTTCAAACACCTTACTGAGAACTGGCAGAATTGACACGGGCCTATAATTATTGAGCTGTTTACTATCACCGGATTTGAACAATGGGATCACTTTTCTATGTTTCATAAGATCCGGAAAGACTCCTTGGCCTACACTGGTGTTAAATATGAAAGCTAAATAGGGCGCAAGGGTTCGATGATGATCCCAGAGCTCTTCTGTTGATTTAATTTTAAGATCTTTATATGTTTTTATAACAGCTTGGGGGTTTGTATGCTGAAACCTAAACTCCAAAGGGCATGCTTTTACATTATTTTTAAGTAAGGCAGCATAAAGCGCGGGTGAGGAATTTAAAGCTTCAGTAGTTTTATGTGGAACATTAACAAAAAAGTTGGGTCCACGTGCAGTCTCTAAATTTAATTCAATATTACGCTATTTTTTCCTACCTGGGTCATCATTTATTATTTGCCAGGTAGGTTTTATTTTATCATCAGCTGATTTTATTTTATTGCTAATGTAAGTATTGTAAGAGCTTTAGCTATTTTGCACACACTTTTAGATAATTTTGAATATCTTGCAACATACTGATGAAAGCTTGTATGAGTCACATGTTGCTGTAGGCCATAAAGTTCAAATAGATTTTCTCTACTTTACGAATGCCAGGAGCGGCCCAATCACTAAACAAAAACTTTGTATTACTCGGCGTAGAACTGATTTGGGTCACCTATATTATTAAAACTCTGTTTACATAATTTACTGGCCAAAGAATCATTTAATTTCTCTAAATCTTTACATGTAATTTGCCTAAACCTTATTTGAGTTTTTTGTAAAGGCGTATATGAGCAAAATGTTTTTGTTTGTCCACTGTGATCAGATGGCAACTTATTTACTATTTGTTTGTGTAAGTAATCACAAATACAAAAAATATTATCTATACACGTAGCAGAAGAAGCTGTCACTCGGGTTGGTTCAATTAAAACATTTGACAGATTGTTAAAAAAATACATTTGACATAAAAAGACTTAATAATCTGACTGTACTAGAGTTATTTTCTAATAAATTAATATTAAAGTCTCCGCAGATTATTATTGACTTACTACTAGCACTAAGTTTCTTTAACACATCTTCCATTACGGAATCAAACACAGGTAGATTCTGGTAACTTGGAGGTCTGTATGCGCATACTATGACATGCTGATCAAGCTCAACACAGGACAATTCAATGGCGTGCTCAACAGACTGTCCGATGATGTCTTTTCGTTCTTTCAATTTAATTTAATTTTTAACTAATATTAATGTCCCGCCATGTATCATACGTTTTCGGCTGAAATGGCTAACTGCACAATAATTTGCATAATTAATTGACATTACTTGATGATCTTTTAACCAATGTTCTGTTTTAAACAAATGACATCAAACTTAGTACTTTCTAGAAACAATTCTATTTCCAATAATTTGGAAGCGCAACCTTGGATATTTTGATTAAATAATTTTAAAGTATGATGCACTCCCTTTGGTTTTTTATTACTACGAGTTATATTGCCATAAGATACTTTACTATTATTCTCTAATAATAACTGGTTATTTAAAGGGGTAACTTCTGTTGTCTTACTGACTAGTTTAAATAATTATCCAGAGTGACCTCCACAACTACAACTGAAGAGTCTACAATGGCGGTATGGGTTCCAGCAGGAGAGGTATAAAGTATAACCTATCTGGCTGGTAGTGCCCTCCAAGGATGTTGGTATTATGGTTGGATTCTCCTTCGTACAACATGATGAATGAAAAACAAGGAAAATAAAAATATAAGGGTAACTAACGGTTGGTCATTGTTGCGCCATCCCATGAGAGACTGCACGACAGTGACCCACGTACGTTATGAACGATTAAAAGGAGTATGGGTTGCAAATCAACAGCTAGACCTACATTGTATTTTCTGCAGTTTAATTTTATAGTTTTATAAATAAATAAACATAGCAATCTCCTGCAAAATCGTTTGATGCAATCTGTGAAACACAGGATAGGAGAGGAAAAACTCTACTGTTATCAGAACAAGGAGACGAGACAGGCTAAGTTTTATCCTAATCAAGCCAGTAATAAGGTTTTCGGAAACGTAACCCAGGAGAGGCAATCCTTGCGCCCTCACGCGCCTCGTCGCCGCAGGAGACGCCCTAGGCGTCGGGAATCGCCAGCAGATTCCCGGCTACCGTAGGAGCGGCCTTGTAAACGGCGAGCAATGGGTAGCTTGCCGTCCGGTATTGACCAGGCCCGGGTCGACGGCGCGTTGTGCTCCAAGCGCGCCTCAAAGAGATGTCAGCACTAAGTGACGGGGTCCGCTAGGGCCGATGCCTGCCAGGGTCGCCGGTCGTTCGAAAGAGATACCGTGGCCCTGGCACAGGCAACTGAAGGAACCGGTGGGTTCCCACATTGACCAGGCGGGAGACTCAGTATCCGTGGATTGGACCCCTAAGTGAAGGTAAGCGGAACCCGAGGAGGAGCCGCTCGTCAAGGCTTTTGCTGACAAGCCGACGACGTAACGGCCAAGATTGCGGTTTCGCTTGAGCGACATCGCAACTGAGGCCGCAGCGGGAGAGGAGTGCCTGTATTGCGGTGCGCCGCTCTCCCTACCTTCTGCGGCCTTAACGGGGTCGCCACCGTATGATGGCGGACGCGGTGGGGCCGCAGAAGAAGAGGAGTGTCGCTATGTTGTCGGCCGCTCTCCCTGTCCTCTGTGGCCGAAAAATGGTAGGCGACGGGGCCATTTAGCTGACTCGTCGCAGGGGTTGGTCGTAGACGGAGGGCGGACAACGCCCTCTTCCAGCCCCCCTAAATGGGTCCAGGAACGGCGGATTCGGGGACGACCATACATCAGGACCCGAGGTGGCGGCGCGTAGTGTTCCACGCGCGCCCCTCTTAGACGTTGCGGGGGGAGTCAAACACCTCACTCCCCCCCCCAACACGAGGAGGCCAGCGGAGGCGGGCCGGCACCAATCAGGGTTGCGGAAGAATCGTATGTTCCCGCGACCTCGACGTAGGTGTGACATGGAACACCGGGATGGTTTTTAGTCAGTAAGAGTCTGACAAACCCCTCCGCCCACCCCAGGCTTGAGAACATCCATGAGGACTTTTCACCCCTAAACGAAAAAAAAAAAAGAAAAGGCAACTGAAGGAACACGTGTGGGTTTTAGTCAGTAATAGTCTGACACGCCCTCCTGCTCCGCCCAGACCGGGGAAAGTCATGGATGTGAATATTCGTGGGGTCCTGAATGTGGATATGTTCCAGCACTCATTATAGGATAAATCGAAGTCAAACTTCACTGGTATACTATTACATGGAAATTTTAACAACAATAGCTGTAAAACAAATTAAAATTCACATTAGCAACTCGACATGGGGGAGAGTGATGAAGGTGGGGGGTGTTCGTTTGTGAGAAAACTGGGTCAACTTTGAACACAATTTATTATTGTTACGGGTACGCCGAACAATTTGGTAATTAAATGAAAAAGGTATGGGCGGCACGATTTTAAAATTCATTTTGATGTGATTACGGAAAATGGGATAATAATAAAGAAATTAAAATGATCGAAGATTAATTATGAACAGGGGATGAAAAGAATGAGGAAACACTGAATTTGATATGAAAAGGTACAGTTAAAAAAAAGTATAAATGACAGCGATAACTGAAATAACATTAATAATACAAGTACGAAGAAACGTTAACAACCTTCCAAAAACTGTTTTATCTATGGAATAAAAGATTTCGAGTTCAGACGAAGCAATATTTTTAGGATTACAGTGAAATTCATGTCAAGAAGTTAGGTTAAAAGTAATATGACAACTGTAGTCACACAATGCTTGATATAAGCAGCTCTATTGAACCAAGCCTGGCGCTGATCGTAAACTTAAAATATGGTATGATAAGTAAGACATTTACGCAATTAAGCAAAGGACAAAATAACCATAATCGGACATCAAAGATGTTCAAAGAGCTATTAAAGCCTTTGTTCAGCGAACCAAGATGATAAGGTATGCAAAAATTCAAGAGACTTATTAAAGAAAAGTGCCCTCCAAAAATTTGTCTGACAAATTATGTACAGTATCAAGAATGTCCAGTCCAGTACGTTGCGAGAACAGCCTCATAAACCCGCGCAGGGTGACTGACGCGAAGGACCAGAATACATTTGCTTTCTCTATCACGCCTCGTAAACGTCTGCCTCTATAAGAAACAAAGAACTTTAATTCCATAATTCCGTCAAAAACAACACTCTTTGGACTCAAAAACTCATTCAAAATGTTCAACGTTACGTGATGAGAACCAAACATGCATAATTATTATTAATGGCAATTACTGTTGCAATGAACTTCCGTTTCGAAGAAATATAATTATTTTACAGATGAATGAAACAAGCGTGACTGTTTTCGGTTTATGAGCGGAAATTTACATTATTAAAAGCTTAAGAAATTGAAAAGTTCAACGAAAATGGCATGGCGTTTGGCATCGAGTTTAATGCACATGCACCGTGAACTCTACACTGCCACAGACGACGCTGTGGAAGTTGCGAAGTATTGGGCCAAGGAAATTTGAAATACTGTCTGTCGTGGCAGCGCCGGCGGCACGAAGAAAGGACAATGCCAGAAACTCTATAGAACTTTGCCCCACTCAAATCAAAACTACATTTACAAGCCTGCAATACGCAGCAAATTAAAGCTTATTTATTACTGTTAACCAAACATTTGTCCTAATGCCTGTAGAACTTGCGGTTTCTGTTAAAATCTTAAAACAATATTGACATTAATTATAGGTTAGGTGCAGTTTATAAATGTTAAAAAGCGATTTCAACAATACGTTACGCATTATCATAATTATTATAATCGTAATATTAGTTTTTGTTTTACAGGTAAAACTGTTTTTTGTTGTGTATCATGGGCAATAAATAACGCAATAGGAAATTCAGGGGTTGAATTCCTTTTATCATTGATTTGTAATCGGCAAGTTCTACTGAAAAACAATGTATTATGGAAAGGTCCTTTAATCGTTACAATTATTTTCATTAATTGACATTTCCTGTAAATAGCTGGGGTAGGATCTGGCATTGTCATTTTATGCAAATTCTAACAACGACTGATATTGCTAAAATAGCAGTATGGAAGCCAAGCACTAAATTATTTAATTCATAATAACCTGTCCTCCCAAGATAAACCGGAGCATGAATGAATGAATGTACGAATGAATGCTGAAGCCACTCACGGAATATCAATTCGAGTGATTAATTAATTAATTTATTCATATATACTAGTTTCTATGAATCAGAACCTATGTTTTTGAAGTCCATTGATAAGAATTACTCGAAATACTAATTAACTTGATAGTTCCTTTAATTTTGTTTTCCTTTTTTTTTTGTAAACTCAGGACATTTGGTATGACGGGAAATTGGCATTATTTTGTGCGAAAATCGGTTCAGCAAATTCGTGGAAAAACCTTCACAAAAGCAAAGCCCTAAAATTGCTATATCTAAAATCAACAAAGCCAGAACTTCTGACAGAACTGTAAATAAAAATTCAATGCAAACAGAAAGTATAGCAAAGATAAAATAAAACTGCAACACCTAGTAACACATGTTGCGAACGTTAGCCAAAACCTTTTGCAGAACGAACACATACAGCCGTTCACATAATATAAATCCGTATTGATTAATACTCAGAAACAATTGGAGAGCTGTGTTCATGTTGAGAGGTGACGGCGTTTTGTGGACGATCACGATCAGGCTATGGCTTTGGCTCAAAGGATTGTCAAGTGTAGTGGATGTCGCGCATGGATGACGCCAAGCTTTTGACTGGCTTTGAAATAGTTCGTACAGGTGTTAAAGTGAAAAACTAAAAAGTAAGGTTGGTAAACGGCGGGATAGTCTTAAAAATTTGATAAACTGTGTATTAAACAAATTAATGTTTACCTTAACATTTATAATACTTACGGCTAAAACAACAATCTGTATCTTTGTAAGGACTGCAGTAATCTAGCAGCACTCATAGCACATAAGGTACATATAAACTTAGTTTTACGGAATGTTTCAGTACACGTAGCTCCTTTTGTTCGATCATATTTCGTAAACTCTTCTATAAAGCGAACTCGCAAAATACAAAAAAAACTCAATCCCTTTAGTAAACAAAATATATCGTTTGTAGATATCTAAACTTAGAACAATCAGTCAATAATTCCACTGCCGCTGTTTTACATTCTTCTGTATTTTTAACAGCTCTGACGAAATAGTGGGAGAATCTATTCCTTACTTGTGCCAAGGTTGGTGAATTCAGCATTGGGACAATCATAATATGTAATCTATCTTAACTTACATGTTAAATCGATATCTTTAAATGGGAATGTGATTGATGAAGACAATGACAATATAGACTTCAAAGAATCGTAATGCGAGGATATGGAATTTAAGGATGAAGTAAAAATTAGATGATTCTCATAAACACAGCTTGATAAGTGAATCATACTTACAGTCTTGTTTTTCTGTTATCCAAGATTAGCATGGAAAAAAGTGGAAAGAGAACATTTAATCAGTTCACAGACATAGGTAGACAAGAAATAGCACACAAAAGGTGAAAATGGACACAAATAGGGTGAAGCATGAGAAATGAAAGAAACGTCTTTGCATGAAAAATCTGGCAGTTTAGAAGAGAATCAATCACTCAGAGAATCACTAAAAAGAAAGAAACCACTATAATTCTCAAATAAATCATGGTCATGAAGATAACTAGAGTATATACCTCAAATATTAGTTCGATGTCAAAACTAAACAGGCGAACTCGAAATAAATACATGAGTAAAACCGTAAAAAATAATTGTATAACAAGTAAGTAAAGATAATTCAGCATAGTTTAAAATTGGAATATATAAAAGTGACTGTTCATGCCGCTATCAAGGACGCTCGTTTTTGGACGAGGCGGGGCGCTGTGACAAGAGCCATCGAAGTGAGTTCGCTGAACCGTCCCAACGGCTAGTGACAGAGATGACTAGCTGAATGATACTTGATCGATAACGAGTGTCGTATCACTTTGCAGTGCGAATTCGGACAAAGTGATCAATGCGAATTTAGGTTTCAACTCTTGGCTATGTGATAGAGCTATCTATCCCATTGCTTCTTCATGTCTGTTTAATACATTACCTTTTATCTAGCGTATTGGGTGTGTCTACTATTCACTATGTACCACTGAATGCCCCCAAATATTCTCGGCCATGGTAACTGTTTTCTCGCTTCCTCACAGTGGTTTAATACATTATCTTTTATCTAGTCTATTGGGTGTGTAATGTATGTGTTGTATGGCACAAAAGGTCTATACTCAGAACTGCACTGGTTAGAACAAGGCTGCCAAATATGATAATTGGGTGTGTCTAAAATTGACTAATTCCCGCAGAGTGCTGCATAAAGGCCCCCAAATGATACGGTGGCTTTTGTGAGCCGTGTCGTGTTACGGACAACTCCTGAACATATTCACGATTTTCAATTTTTGTACCTAAATTCGCATTCGACTCAAAAACAGCTTTTCGAATGAATGGCTCTGAACGTTTCTCATATGAAACGTTCTCCGCTAGCCTCATACAAAGTGTTCCAATGTGGGTCACGCGGAGGTGATATTTTCCGATTTTTCCCGACATGTTTATATCTGTGAACGCTTTTGTTTCGTGATGTTATTTAAAGGGCATTACGTATCTGAGACCTGTGACGGCGAAAAACGAGATAATTTGAAATTTTGAAAGAAGAGCAGGTATCTACTAATGTATTAGGTATCGGTTACGAAGACATTACAAAAAAGTCAAAAATCAAAAGGCTCAAAATTTTGTCCTATTCATTAACTACTCCTAAGAAATCCTCCAAAGTCCCCCAACTTTTCTGACTACCACTACAAGTCATAAGAACCCAACCTGATATGTATGACCAAACAGGAATCTGAACATATGGGGTACCATTCATTAATTGTAAGTAAGGAACACGTATGCATAAATGTAGGTTACCGGGTTAAAAATAGGTCAACGTGTAATACCAGGCCACTCACAAAGTATTGCGAAAAATAAGTTATTTTCTAGAGAGACTGGCCAGTTACAGACTATTTTCAAAATATGATTATTTATTAGTAAAAATAGGTACGTTCCGATTTCAAAATTTGCCCCCACATTGTTTGCGAGAGCTAATTTAAATTATCGTGTCTCATAAAAAAATGGATCTGCGCCGGGATCATTGACGCCCTATGATTTTTTACGATTTCAAGTGTCGCCTGTAACCGTACGATAGACTTCAAATGGCATTCATGGAAGAAGGCCCTTCTAAGGCAACCGTGTATCGTTGGTATAATGAATTCAAGCACGGTCGGTTAACTTTGGGGGATGAAGAAATAAGTGACGGCTGTTAAGGAATAAAACGTACTAGCAGTGATAAATTTAATCCAAGACAATAGGCGAGTTACGTATCAAGAGATTCAGCACATACTGCAGGTTGGATCGGGAAGCCTTAACGAAATTCTACACGTGCATCTTCGCGTGAGGAGGACAGTTTCACGCTGGGTGCCGCACAACTTCGGTGCTCAGAAACAGGCCCGGGGCCCAAGCGTTTTCCGTTCACGCTAAGGACTTGACGTAAGCGTGTGTAAAATGGTAGACAAGTTACACATGGAACGCAGAACGCCCATTCCGCAGCGTTACATGAAACACTCTATAATTAGTCTATGGAATAGTGTGTAGCAAGTCACTATTGCGTTCAGTCAGTGTTCTTGTCACTGTCAAACGCAATAGCGCGCTAACAATATTATTCAAAAGTGTTGTGTGTGGTGAAACTTTGAAAGTAATTGAAGAGTGTTATATTACAAATAATGTGAGTGAACGACTTTAAATAGTAATTCAAGTTAATGTAAGAACTGTGATCTAGTCAGTATTTTTGAAAAAAAAAATAGTTTCTAGTGCGATGAGTACAACCAATACATTTTTTTTTAAATTTTAGGTGGAATCTAGACTTCGGGCGAGTCCCGAGCAATTTATTTTGCTGATGGAATTTATGGAAAAGCAGGTTTTTCCGATACTTTATCATTTCGTGATATGATAAACAAATTTGCAGCAGGCTCGTCTCGGCGTGTTTACGACATCATTACAGTCTTGGATTTATTAATACGATCCAGAAACGAAGCGCCAGTTGACGGTTTGGGTGTTTCAAAACGAATCAACGCTTACCAAAGTGAAGCGATCTAGAAGCGGGGGGAAGATTTTGATCACGAGGTTTCTACCAAACTCGGGGCTCCGCGGGCTACTGCTCTACCACGACAACGCGCCTTCGCACACCGCTCTCAAAACGAGAGACTTCCTAGACAGCACGCCGGTCAAACTCCTGGGTCACCCTCCTTACAGCTCTGGCCTAGCACCGTGTGACTTCTTTTTATTCCCGAAAATAAAAAACCTGCTCAAAGTGGTACAATTTTCGTCGCCCGAAGATGCGTTGTCAGCGTTTGAGCAGCCTGCAAACGAGGTGTCTACGGCGGACTGGAAAGTGTTTCGAAACCAGGTTCAGACGCATGAAATTTTTTATAGAGGCGTTCTAGAGGTAAAAAAAAATACCTATAGAACGTTTATTTTTATTTTCGCAAAACTTTCTGAGTGTCCCAGTTTTAAGCCATTCAATTTCGTGTGACCTGCCGGAAAATACGGAACTGCAAGGTTACCTATTTGTGGGGATCAGATGTTTTCAAAGCTTGAATTAATTTCCATTTCCATTCCCAGTCCCTAATCGTATCGATCTTTTAGGTGTTTTGACCTAAATTTTATAGTTTTATCTTAAATGTCATGTGTATGTTGATGAAACAATATTAATCGAATATTATCTCCTTTATTATATTTTACAAACTTATAAATTACATTTTTAAATATTTTTTTTAAAAATCTGAAAAAATAATAATTAAAAAACATTTAAAAATATAAAAAATTGTATCCCACCGGTATCGGGAACAGGGTCCAAGCTACCGGCGGTCAGGGCTCCAGAGAGAGGAACCTCCTGACAATGCGAGCCGTGTCCAGAAGTACCGCTTTCTGAATCACGCCCTTGATCCAGCTGCCCAACGAGAGCCTCCTCAGGTGTTTGTCGAGGCTCTTGGCTATTAAGCCATTGGCTGTCACGACTATCGGCACAATGATTGCTGAGTCCACATCCCACATGTCGACAACCTCGCGAGCCAAATCAAGATACTTGTTAATCGAATATTATTATTAAAATCGGATTTCGGATATTTATTGATATTGTTTCGAAATTGACGCCATATTGTTCTAATTATAAATCAATGAAATGATTTACAACTGTAAACAATTTACTTTAGTTTGTTTATAGAATTCTGCACCAGGCACAAACAGAATCCTGTGTAAAAAGAAATAGTTATTAGAGAATTAGAAAGTACCGCCTTAGTACCTATGTGCGTCGAAAAGTTTAAATAAATAAATAATAACAATATTGTATGAGAGAAACACAATGTAAGGTAGTGTCACTGCCCTTTTAGTAAACTTTTATCTGTCCGTTGAAGCATCATTTGTATCAGCTTTCAGGCCCGAAAGCCTGAAAGCACTCTCTGTTTACAACTTTTACGGCCTCGGACATCAAAATAAATGTACTTACTCAACTCCCGACTGAATTGTATAACTTCTAGTTATCAAATAAAAAGGATTTTTTTATACCCCTGTATAGCAACATAAATAACATCACGCCTGAATTCCACGAAGGGTTAGGCAGACGAGCACCTATCGAACAACCATATTTCTCTACAGTACAGCTCTACAGTAGCGCTTGCACGACTAGACCAATTAGGCAGTACCCCTGTTTAGTATTTATACATGCCCACTAAGCTTATGTCTGGGAATAAATGGAGTCTCCGAAAGTAAATTCTAAATCAAAATAATTGTATTATGAAACTTACTTGAACTCAAAGAGTTTCAAAAAAGATATTCCATTTCATAGAATTAACTCACTAAAGGTAAATGACAGATCTTTAACCAAATCTCTCTGAGACTGTATCTAAGTAAATAATTGAGTCTGGGAACATAAAACAGAATTTTCTACTTAGCGACGGAGACAGAAGTATTTATCTTTATATACCGAGACATTTATCAGCCGACATTAAGGAAATTGAATCAGCGACAGAATTACAGAAACACCCCACCGGCGCAAATTAGGGAATATTTAATAAAAAAAGGTATCATTTCTGTCTCGTTTAGAAAATTGCTAAACGTAACACAAAATAATTTTGGGAAATGGCTACAATAACATTGCGACGCGACGCCGTAATTTCGTGCAGAATATAAAACTGCTTGACGTATTTTTCGACTAATACTTGTTGAAAAAAAAGTAACTAGAAGGTTACCAGGTATGGTCGAGTACAAAAAAAAAATGAACACAGCGAGAGGAAGAACAAGTGACTCGTTTTCGTCTTTTTACACCCGTTCGAATGAGACATTTATCAGCAAACATTACGAGAATTGAATCAGCGACAGAAATATTCTCCGGACACAAATATTAAGACATCCATATAAATAAAAATGAGTTGCCAAAAATGATAGTCCGCCTTCATAGATCACTTCAAAGCGGCTGCACCTATTTGGCTATTTTTTTTTTGTGTATGGAATTGTCATGTTAGTATGAAAGATTTTTTTTTTGGAAAATCCTCCAGGACAGTCGGAAATATGGATGTTTTTTTTTTTGTATGAAATTTACCCCGGGCGACGCCAGGCACTAACAGCTAGTAGAAAGTAGAAAAAAGCAACACATAATCTTTTTGGGAAACAGCTGCAATAACATTGCGACGACGTAATTCCGTGCGGCGCATAAAATTGCTAGATGTATGGGTGTGACTTCCGCGGTGAACTTAAAGGAAAGGGGAACGGCGCTCGAGTTACAGGAACGAATGTGTGGTTGTACGTATTGATCGAGACTTGTTTATTGTCTAGACTAAGACCGTTTGTGGCGCCGGGGAGTCTTGAATTGTTTAAAAGGATTTGGTCTGGTGTTTTAGTTGTATTTTTGGCGTCATTCTGATTTTAGCTGTGCTGTGCTCTGTAAACGATTACATCAACAACTGTACTTTTAAATCTTTAAATTACTCTTCAAGTAGTGCATATATGTGCAAGTACAGTTGTTAATGTTATAGTTTTTTAAATAGTCCTTTCTTTGTGAGAGTGATTTTGTTAATATTATCCTTTGCATAATAAAATGAGCAACATCAAGTACTTTCTACCTTTAATATGGTCCATTAATTAGCTACCAGTAAGTATGAATTTTTCTTCCTCTTAAACAAAACCGTCCTGATCACGATCCCTTTTGAAAGTCCTAAAGAAGTTCTTAATATTATCGAACATTAACTAGACTACTTATAACCGGTCCGAGTGTCCGACACACTCGGACGGAAGGACTATCTAAGGCTCAACGGGTTAGACAAGATGGCACCTGGACGATTTGGGATTTGCCTTGTGAATATGTTACGAGTTTAACACATCTGCCCTGAATGTGTGGTTTGCGGTCCTGGATGTTTTAGGGTAAGTACTAAGTATTGTTTTGAAACTACGTGATTTAGCATCATGCTGGAATCAGGTGGAAATTATCACTAAAATGATCAGGTAGCAATCATCACTGGCAAAAAGGACCAGGACCGCAGGAGGATTAGGATGTCGTATTTCGTCAAAAAACACGACAATTCTGCATTTTTCCCTGTGTTACTTTGAAAAAATGTGGTACTTTTTACGTCGATAGGTAACCCCTTAACATCAAGTGGAAAATTAGGACGCTGTGACTTTTGTTACTTACTCATGTTTAAAATTGTATAGGTAACGTAGCAGACTTGCTGAAAAGGTGAAAGCTTCATTCACTAACCCGAAATTATCATTTGCACTCAGACAAGCTAAGAGAAGGTTTTTTACCTTTACAAAGAAGCCTTTTTTATGAGTAACTAATCAATAAATTCAAAAGGCGAAGATGGATCTCATAAAATTGCGTCTTTTTGTAGAACTTCGAGTAAAGGGGAACTTTTGGATAAATTAAATTAATGACCCAGTCCAAATCTTTCAAGAAGAATTAATGGGGAAAAGTACTAGAGAAACATTTGTTACGCAATTTGTTTTAAAACGAGTTTTACGTTTCCTTCGTTAACGTTGTATTTTTCAATCTGAATTCGACATTAACAGATGATGGAAATAGATTTATACTTGTACATAAGATGACAATGAGTTTTAAGACTAGGTTACAGTTACAGATTTCGACATAATTAGGAATTTTACCAAAGCCAGATCTTTTAGCCGTGGAATACAGTTGACGTCTGACAGTTCTAGTATGGAAAAACTGTCCAAAATTCAAAATTTATTCTCAGGATAAGACTTATTCTCGGTACAAAAGTTTGTTGAAATTTATAACACTCAAAAAAAAACTCTCGGTCAAAATACCGAGGCTCACATAGGTAAACGTGACTTAAATCGAGACAGTTCCATTAGAACTCACCGCCCAATATTCCCACAGTGGTTAAGTACGTACTAAGGTCCCCTAGTATTAAGGTCAATGGGGTGCCTTTTATCGTCATAGTCGAACTGCGGCTGTCCGATAGAACAGCTACGCCAACCCTTTGAAGGATTTAAAACATGGCAGTCATATAATATTGAAACAAATTGGGTAAAGTCGTGTGTCCATTTATTATGCGGCGGCCCGGACGGTCCCACGCACAAGGACACATCTACATACTATAGTAGCCTGAGCAGGGTATTTACATAAAATGGTAATTATCCCTATTACCAATCCTTTTGGATAGAAAGGGGGGGGACGGTTTGTTAAATATGCTTATTCGGATTTAAACAAAAACAGATTTTAAACAGCATTCCGAGCCTCTACAGTTTTGGTCTATTAATTTAAAAAGAATTGAATGCTTTAACAGTTATGCTAAGTGAGGGCTGGGCTATTCGCTGCCCGCGGCCACTGACAAAAGCGGGCGTGGTCGTTGACTATTAAACACAGTGAAATAAAAATAAGTAGACGTTTGAAATGATAGCCAATCCCACAATCCGCTACCATGTCACGTTTATCGTTAATACTTTTACTAAGACTTTACTACATTTATTTTACCGTGGATATTCAAGTGTATATAAGACCCGATATAATTTCTACAGTCTTCATTTAACTCTTATAATATGACCAGACATTTCAACAACACTATTATTCCCAACTAGAGAAAACTGACCACTGAAGGCTTCGATAATAAGTGTCAAAAGATCGAAAGCCAAAAGCCATTAACCGCACACTGTGTTAAAATGTGTCCAGCTAACACTTTTGTAGCAGAAACCCAATAACCCGATTTGGTTAACCCTCATTGACCTACTTCGGCAGTTAAATTAAAAAAACTGACACACACCGCACCCAATTTCCATTCAGCCATTTAAATATTAAAAGGCTGGTACAACAAACACTGTACAACGTTGCAACTATTCACAACATATCATGGAGTTACAAAGAGCTTTGTGTGGCGGCCATTTTGTAACCGTGCTACCTACAAACGCACGTCACTCGCTTTTTTTTATTCAACACTGTTATTTTTAAAATGAATACATTAAAATGTCAGTGGTGGCTGACATTTTGTGGTAAACTTTTATATAGGTGTAGTCGGAAACTATTTTAAAGGATGAAAGAGGGAGAAGACTATGCAAAGGAAATTGTGCTGGAAAGGAAACCATGGGGGATTTTGTATGAAATTATTGTCTGTACTATTCTTAGAAGATTTGGGGCTTGAGTATTTTTTTTTAATTTAACCCACAATAAATCAGCTCTCTTTGGATTTGGCTCCTGACTCCTTTGGTCTGTGCTAGTACTAGTACTTGGTCGTTCTACAGTTTTTGGTGGTTTTTTAGCTCCTGAACTACTGTATTCAGCAAACAAATTTCTGAGAATATTTGATCGCCATCAAATTTAACACCTACCTTCTCCGCAACCATGACTACGTCCGTAAATTCCAGCGGTTCTTTAAAATTGAATGGAGTACACAGTTTATAAAAAGAAGTGTCGCTGAAATCAAACATTCTGCGCAACATCTATAAACATGATGCGATCTCCGGGCGAAATTTTCGACAATTATTACAACTAACTACCTACGCCGCCGTCAACGGTGAATTAGCAACGTCGCGTTCACAATTTTATCTGACCGGACAAATTGCTTCCGGTCGGAAGTTAGCGACCTGACCCCAACATTTCCTTCTAAAACTCAACAGTTCGGTCGAAAACCAGACGGTTGGGAACCCTGCCTACAACAGTCATGGGATACGTGTCAATTTTTTCATTGGGACCAAAATTTATTTAATCAAAAATTTATTTATATTTAACAAAAAAATTATTAAATTTAAATAAATGACGATTTTATATAGAAAATACTTGATTCTCAAACTGAAAATCATTAAGTATAATAACAGTGTTTAAGTTAATTAATATACCTATTAACTCATTAGCACAGCCAAAAGTATGTCAAAAGACACATTATTTCTACTGCGTGCCATACAAACAGCGCTATTCCAAAGAGTCAAGCTTGACGTGCTCTTGACTGTACTAACAAATACATTTAGTCTTCTTTGAAAATATTATCAAGCATCTGTGCTGATGCATTAAACTGTTTTGTGCATTTTAATGTTTACTAATTTATGGATGTTTCTTCTGCAATAAAATTATTATAATTATTAAAGTCAATATGACGCCCTAACCCCATGTACCATACAATGGATATTATTTGCGCATCATTTCCCACAGTGCGATGGCCGGTTAGGAAAGTGCAGTACCAATAAGCAATCGCATGTCTGCCAGCCATATCCCGGTCTATTCAAATATAACTATAATAATTACGGGAACGAACATGCGACTGTATCGAAAAAAAAATAACCGACGCCCTAAATGAAAACATTATTAAGATCGCCATATTCTAATCCTTTTATTACACAATAAGTAAATGTGATAGTAAAAATGGACAAATATGTTTAAAAAACAATATTTTATAAAACCTAGACCCCACGTATTTGAAGGACGTCGCCATAGTAAAAAATTATCTATCATACTAGACACTTCAAATGACATTAATTTCAAATCTTTTGGATGGTGGGGACGTTTTTTCCCATCATCCTTTGAACAAAACAAAGTCGATATTAATAAGGTAGGACTGAAGATTAAAGGCTGCTGCTGCGGTATAGGACCACTAAGGTCTTATAAAGTTTATAAACTAGATCTCCAAGGACCAAATTAAGGTCAACTTAGTAGGAATAATCGTAGAAGGATCTCTGTAGGACGCCCGATGATGTCAACACCCTGTAAGTTGTAACATTTTGAAAAACACTGAGATTTTGCATGTTTATGTTTTATAGTAGCTGGACATGTTTGTACTATAACAATTATATTTATCAACATCGTATACCATGTTCTATGCTAATCAATTATTTATTTATTTATGTAATTGTGATAGAAAACGAAGAAGATACAGGTAGGTCAAAAGCCATGAGATGAGATATTACTTAAAAAACAACAGCTACCTTGAACCGTGAATATCATAAACCTAGAACCACCTCAATAATTTCAAATATGAGAGATGTAGAGAGCTGTATTTCTCAACTCGGTGGAAACTGCGAATGCTCGCACATAACAAGGTACACAATTACATATCCTGCTACGTTCGTTATATCTTTGTCACGCTTTACTTTTTCCATAATAAAAAAGAAGGAATGTATAATCCTCAATACACTCGTGCACACGAGTGTATTGAGGAAATGTGTAACATAAATCATAATTCAGGCCGGATTTACACATCCTACTTGTAGATTTATGAAGGCAAAAAATGTTTTCTTCGCTTTAAAGCTTTTAAAAAGCTGATAGCGTAGATACTCTATTTCTTTATCAATATTTGTAGTTTAAAACCATGTCTCAACTTGTAACTAAAATCCAGCAGACTGTTGTATCGAATACTCCAATTGTAAAAATTAACGACGGCTGGTGTAAATTGATAGTTCTATTAGTTAGTCACATTGAGAAAATACGAATGTAAAAGTTGAAGCCGAAACTTAGCACAAAACAAACCAAGATTAGCAAGCACGAAACCAGTATTATAATAAAATCGAACATCATGTCATGCCATGTCGGGAACACGCCACGTTCATTCACTATACTATACGATACCATCGGAAATCAACGTGCCACCGCAAACAATGGAAATGAATAAACAAATACTACACGGAATGAATTTGATAACGTTTCAACAAAGATAATTAATTTTTCGCAATTAATACAAAATGGTTTTTGGCGTTTGAAATGATCAGACAAGTGTATGCATTATATTTCAAATTGTTTTCCGTTATTCATCAGATACCACGCGTGGAAATAAGGACCACCCCATTTACCAGATATGGTTGTAAGCCTTGGGTTTCCTGACAGAAAAACCGTATAATTTGACATGACTTCAAAACCAGCCTCATTTAAGACTAACTCGTCCAACAGACCATTGTAAATATCTCCTTACATTTGCTATCTAAAGCAAAAAATTATTCAATTCACAAAGGCAAAGCTATCATAAATAACAGAAACACTTCAAGAAATAAGAAAAATAATAACGTTTGCTTATTAAATCAAGCTTAGGAGAACTAGTTCACGTAACCCCGGTGAGATTGAATACTGAAGCTGCGAAGTGTAAGAGAGACGTGGGAAAAATGTTAAGAATAACTCGAGGTGTTCATGGGAATATTATTCTTCCATTATGCTGGTGTAAAGATTCTCATCATTCGATCATTCGTGGGATCTATCATGAATTCATGACAATGTGTTATTGGTGGTGATGTCTACTTGGTTTGAAGAAACTATTTTAATGTTACTCTAACTCAAAACTCAAAGAATTAATGTAAATTTAACTATTATAGGCACTTTTGAGTCGGTCAGTTTGTCAGAAAGCCGAAGCCAGCTGTCAATTCCAAAACGTAGATCTCTATAAAGAAGAATGGCCAAGAATCTCCAAACTGGCACTTACTTTCTTATTACATTCATGAACAGTAGTGGCACAGAGGCTGACTAAATGCCCTAAGGGTGTCAAAGTCAAAAGTCAAAGTCAAAGCATTTATTTCAAATAGGCCCATAAAATGGCACATTTGAACGTCAAAAATTACAATAAAAATATAACTGATTCTAGGCGCCACTTCCAAAAAGTAGTTTCTTATGGAGAAGAAGTGGCAAGAAACTCCACCGTTACTCTTTTAAAATATTTTACAATATTTGTATACATTAATTATATTTTTATATGTGAAGACGATGCACCAAGAATAAAAATACTATACCACAAGTGGTAAGAAGAACTAAAAATATAGCAAAGGCAGATAAATGAATGACGCGATAGGTACATTGTGCTCACATATTTACAAACACTGTAAAAATATATGTGGTGTTATTACCAGTCAATACTGTTATTTTTCTTATTGGCACAAAAACATAACACTAGCTCCAACCGAGGGAACACATAGCCAGTGAACCAGATGATAACAGAGTTTACTGTTCCAAGGATGTCGGATAAACATGTTACACCACTCGTGAAGGCCCACTGTGGTATAGTAACTTTATTCTAGAAACATCGTCTTCACATATACACTGTGGTGTTAGATCATTTAGCTCCCTTCAAAATGGTTGAGCTGAGTGGTGATAACCCATCAGTCATATTCGTGAATGGGCATCATCACTTAGCTGCCACGGCTTATTTTAATTTATATTTATATTTATATTTAAATTGCTTTTATCTTTTTATTACGGACGCTTTTAACGTTCTGCATCGTTCTCACATGCATTATTTCAAAGTAATGACGTAACCAATATATTGTATAACCATAATTTGATTTAAAAGAGTAAAGTTGGAGATTTTGCCCATACTTCTCCATACGAAACTACCTTTTGGAAAGGGCAACTAGAATCCATTCCATTTTGTTGTGAAGTTTGAAGTAAATTATTTGACTTTGACTTTATTTTCACGCACCAACAATTTTTTTTCGCAGTAGATCGCTACAACGAATGAACATAAGGAAATATAATATTGCAAAGACTGGTGATAGCAATTTCTTTCAGGACAGTAACGAGCTTTCCGTCAGTGATCTGAAGTAATTTATAGGCAAGGTTAAGCCCGTTAATGAAGACCTGAAACATTTTTTACGCGTAACGACAGACGTTACGTCAGGAAAAGTAGCAATTCCCTCAAGACCACATAAAAAGCAGAAAATTCTTTGTTGTTACCTGAATTATGTGACGAATTCTCCACGCAACCAATCAAGAACCGACATTATTAATTATGAAGGCTGGTAAAAGAATTAATATGTCATCAGCCTTCATAATAATAATATAAATTTTTCCCCGCCGACGTCGCCAACACCTGTTCGTCGGCAGGGGAGAGGCCGGCCACCGAAGAGCTTGGGACTTAGGGGCCATCCGGCCCCGAGCCGGGTCCCCGCTGCCGGTGGTTGTGTGCAGCGCATGAGATGGACTCAGTCTATGAACGAGAACGTCATGCGCGCATATTATGGGTCTACAGAGGGGGGAACTCACCTCACTGCGTACCGTGATAGGATGCTGTCTCTTTTTCAGGAACTAAAACCAACCGTCAGCGTCTCGGCCCAACGACTGTCGGATCAGGTGCGGGTCATCCAACGCAATCATAGGTTGGACGATGCCGCACTAGATAGGCTGCGCTCAGAGATACTGAGCAACCTTATCGTCTCGACTCCGGCACAAACCGCGGTACAAGCGTCAACCATTGATCTACCGCGGTCCAATCATGGTGTTGAAGAAGAAGATGATAGGGTTACCACAGTAAGTAGCCAATGCAACGACCGATTGAGGAGCGCACTGGAGGATGCGTTTCGCGAGTATAGATCCACTCCAACCGAACTTAGACCGCGATTACCACGCCTACCTATGCACAAAAAAAATAGGGCGCTGGTGTGTGCCCTGGACTCGCAACTTAAGAATGTGTTCGAGAGCAGCGAGGATCTCGTTGATACACACTCGATCCTGTATTGCGCGGCTGTTGCGGCATGTCGTTTAGCTAACGTCAAGTTTCCAAACTGTGACGGAGCTGCTCGACCAAAACCATCCGCACCAGCCTGGCAATGCAGGATCGAGCGTCGTATTGATGGAGCCAGGGTACTCATAGGCAAACTATACTGTTTCAGGGAGGGCAATACAAGACCACGAGTGATGCGCTTTGTGAGGCGGGCATTTGCGGGGACTGAAATAAACCCTCGAGAATACATGTCCCGTGTCACAGAGCGCATCGACTTCCTGAAGCAGAAAGTTTGTGCATGGGCGAGCCGTATTCGTCGGTATAAGCGGCGGGTTGATCGATACACGCAGAATCGCATGTTCCAGAGCGATGAAAGGTGGGTATATAGAGCTTGGGAGCGACCTGAACAAAATTTGACAGACGTGTGCCGCCCAGATGATGCCGCCACAAGTGCATTCTGGCGCAGCATCTGGTCAGTACCCGTCTGTCACACTGAGGCTGACTGGATGCAGGATGTCGAGCGAGTGTGTGAAACTATACCAGAAATGGAAACAGTCCAAATTACGCCATCAGACGTTGCCAGAGCAGTCCGTCCGTTACCGAACTGGAAATCGCCAGGGCCGGATGGATTGCACAACTTTTGGTTGAAATGGCTAATTAGTTCGCACACTAGCCTGGCATCTCAGTTCCAGTCAGCCTTAGAGTCTGGGTCGCTACCGCAGTTTCTATCAACAGGCGTTACCCACCTGCTCCATAAGTCAGGTAGTCCCACGGAACCCAAGAATTATAGACCGATCACGTGTTTGTCGACGATCTATAAACTTCTTACATCCATTTTGTAGAAATGATGTTGGCACACTGTTAATTTCACAGTCTAGATTCTAAATTATCATTTAATAACACCTACAATATTATTGCGCGGCAGTTGCTACAAGATTTTGAATTTTGTGTAAGAACCAAAATAAAAATGCCTAATAATTGTGGTGCTTGTGGCTCAGTAATAGCAGATTTATATATGGTATGTTCCAATGTAATATGCAACGTAAAATACGACTTAGCATGTCTAGAAATAAATAAAGAAGCGTTTAAGACATATACTCAGGCTTATAAGAATAACTGGACTTGCCCGGAATGCATTTGTTCGAAACCGAAAAGAGGGAATAGTGACATTCCAGTCATGAATACACCTGACTTCAAGATTAACACTTCTACACCAATTAGCAATGTAAATTTGCTGCGTGGGAGTCAGACTCATTTTACACCAATAATTAGAGATTCGGATTCTGTACTGCTAGAGGAATTGAGAGAATTTCGATCAGAAATGGTAGCTCGCATGGACAGCCAAGCAAAGACTATAACGCTCTTATTGAACCAGTTTTCTCAAACTAAAACCGAAATGAACAACGTAGTTAAAATGATGAGGGCACTCGAGGAAAAAGTAGAGGCTAAGATAAACCAGGAACGACCAACTCAAGAGGTAATTAAGGAGTCATCCGACTTTCCTCCTTCTACTCCAACTTTAGCAGACATTGTGAGACAAAAGAGCAGTTCTAACGTATGCGGCCCAAAGAAAACGTCTTCTACCTACACCTTAGCGCAAAATGTAAACAATTGTGGAGCCACGAAGCCGGCTGTACTACCAGTAAAGACTACGTCTATTATTAACCCACTGGCTGCTAAGGAACCAACGTATGGAGGAACTGAGGATAGTGAATCGGCCTGGACAACTGTACGAAATAATAAAAAAAACCAGCAACCTAAAGAAGTGAGAGTAGGAACAAATACGGAGTTGAATACAATCCAAGCCACAGAACGGAAAAAGCACCTGCATGTCTGGCGGTTGCATCCAGAAACTACGCTAGAAGCCATAACCAGTCACGTGAAAAACGTATGTGGCCCAAATGTTTCTATCAAAGTCGACAAAATCAAACACAAAACCGAGCGTGATTACTCGTCGTTTAATGTAGGAGTGCCTGAACATTGTTTTGAAAAATTAAACCAAGCAGAATGTTGGCCTATGAACGCGGAATTTAGTGAGTGGATTTGGTTTCGGAAGTCAACCAAAACAACACCAAATGAATAACATTGAAATATTCTATCAAAACGTCAGAGGTCTGCGAACGAAGTTAGACGAATTCAGAAATAATATAAATTCTTTAAATTTTGACTTATACGCAATCACGGAATCTGGTTGCAATGATTCTATACTAGATCCTGAAATTATCCCGCCGGGATATCACATACTTCGTTGTGATCGAGCGGATGGTCGCAAACATGGAGGCACTTTTTTAGTGGCTACACACCGGTTCGAGCTGCGGCAAGTACTTGTTACGGACATTTCGATAGACAGCTGTGTTTTCGAAATGGTTTGTGCGAAGGTATACTTAATTAACAGATTTTTGTTTTTGTGTTTGGTGATTTATATTCCGCCTGGTAGTTCAGAGAATGACTACATGATTTTATTTAGTATAATAGAAAAACTGTGCACTAGATATAACGAAATTGTAGTAATAGGTGATTTTAATTTACATTCGTGTCCTTTGAATGTAACTAATTATTATGAATGTTTCGTGTCGTTTTGTGAATTCACTCAAAGTAATAATGTACCCAATTGTTTAAATAGGCAGCTGGATTTGGTTTTAAGTTCAGGTTTTTACGATGAGGTGTCGGTAGTAGCGGCGGACGAGCCTCTCGTACCGGTTGACGCACATCACCCGCCGCTCGCGATCAGCGTGCCGCCCGCGAGCGCGGCTGTCCCCACCGCCGCCGCCGCCCCTGCTGCTTCTCCTGCTCGTGCGTCTGATTCATGTGAACGTAATATTAGACTGCAGTGGAACTTTTACAAAGCGGATTATCAATTGCTGTATTCAAAGTTAGTTTCGATTGATTGGAAAAGCTTGTATGAGCTGAGCGATGTAGAAGCAATTTTAGATTTATTTTACAGTACACTATATAACATTTTGGATAACTGTGTTCCCAGGAAAAAACTTAGTCCACAGTCGCGGTACATTTATCCGGATTGGTATACGAGAGAAATAATAAAAGATTTAAGAACTAAAGCAAGACTTCACAAGATATTTAAAACTACTAAACTTAGTACGGATTATGAAGAATTTTCTAAATACAGAGCGCTTATTAAAAACTCTATAGAAACTGCTCACAAACTGCATCAACATAAAATTCAGTGTCAGTTTGCTAAAGATCCTAAGTCATTCTGGCAATACATACGATCGAAGAGAAGTGCAAGATGCAAGAAAACTATTATTAAAGAGGGTGAGCATCTATCGGATAACGAGTGTGCTAAACAGTTCGCAATTTTTTTTGAATCGGTTTACAGCGGTCAGCCGCCGCGGTTAGATACTCAGGCGGCGGCCTCGGGAGCGGCGAGCAGTGCGCGGGTACAACTTGACACACTGCATCTGGATGACGTCATAGATGCGCTTGAGCGCCTGAAGCCGAAGCGTGCAGTGGGCCCGGATGGTATACCGGCATTTCTTTTTAGAGATTGTGGTAGGGTGCTCGCGGAACCTCTTCTTTACATTTATAATATGTGTCTTCATTCGACGACGTTCCCCACTCAGTGGAAGATCACGCGGGTCATTCCCGTACCCAAGGGCAAGGCGGGATCGGACTTAACTGGTTATAGACCGGTGGCCGTACTATCGACGCCGGCCAAGGTGTTCGAGTCTGCGATCCAACGCTCCATGCTACAGCAGGTGCGCGGACAACTGACTGACGCACAGCATGGCTTCCGGCCGGCGCGAAGCACTGCCACCAATCTGCTGAACTTTATGGCGCAGGTGGTGCCGGTGGTAGATGCTGGTGGGCAAGTTGATGCTGCTTATTTTGATTTTAAAAAAGCTTTCGATACCGTCGACAATGACGTCTTACTGACTAAGCTCGCAAAAGTCGGCTGCACACCACATCTATTGAAATTCTTTGCCAGTTATTTGAAAAATAGACAGCAGTACGTTGATTATAATGGGTGTGAATCCTACCCATATTACACCTGGTCCGGTGTGACCCAAGGCAGCAATTTGGGGCCTCTCGAATTCATCATAATGATAAACGATTTGCCAGATGTCTTTAAACATGGCACTTGTTTATTATTTGCGGATGACCTTAAGTTACTGCTCCAGGTTAATAGTGAATCCGATTGCGAACGATTGCAGGAGGATATAGATAGGGTAGTGGAATGGAGTCAGGACAACGGGCTTTTCTTTAACGTGTCGAAGTGCTCGGTGATGAGTTTTACGCGCGCGCGTGCCCCTCTAGTGCACGAGTACGTGGTGGGCGCTGCGCCTATGCAACGAGTCTCTGAGGTACGGGATTTGGGGGTTACTGTTACTCCTGAACTATCGTTTCGCGATCATATTACGGGGGTCTGTAAAAGAGCGTTTAGAAACTTGGGTTTTGTTCTGAGGCAGACAAGGCACTTCACTAACATCGCAACAGTCAGGGTCCTGTATGACGCACTTGTTAGGAGTCATTTGGAACATGCTGCTGTCATATGGGCTCCGCATGAGGCCAAGTACTCGGTAATGCTGGAACGCGTACAAAACAAGTTCACGCGCCATTTGTACAAGAAACTGTATGGGGTATATCCGTTTTACCCCTTGATGTACCCCACACTGTTTGTGCTCGGTATGGTCGGATACAACCAACTGAGGGTGCGACGGGAGTTCACGCTTGTGGCGTATCTGGTTAGGTTACTTCGTGGAATTGAGCATAACCCGGGAGTACTGCAGCGCCTGTGTATATGTGTACCGGACCGATATGTGTGGAGGCGGCGCCGCCCGCCTTTGCTGGCCGTGCCGGCTGCCAGGACTAACCTTCTCGCCAAAGCACCATTGACCCGTGCAATTCGGGTGATTAACGATCTTCACGGGAAAATCGATGTATTTACAAGCCATTTGAGTGAATTCGCAAAAATACTATTGTTTGTTTTATGTTATAGTGTAAATTAGTAAATTAATTAAGTACTAGTATTTTTAAGTTTTTCATAGTTTTTGAAATTTATATTGTAGGATAATTTTAAGACCTCGCTATCGCATTAGGTATCACCTGTAATGATAGTTGTAAGGGAGATTTTAATAAATAATAATAATAATAATAATTTTGAGATCGAAAATTAATACACACATTGACAGTAACTGGATTATGTCTGCCTCTCAGGATGGATGTAGGAACGGGTCCCGAGGTACTAAGGAGCTACTCCTCATCGACATGGCCATTAGCCAACAGGTTCGTCGCTCCCGCAAGGATCTGTCGACATGCTGGATAGATTATAAGAAGGCCTACGACTCGGTGCCACATACATGGCTTGTGAGGGTGCTGGAGTTATACAAGATAGATGCAACTCTACGCACCTTCCTTAAGTCCTGTATGGGGCAATGGAGGACGGTCCTTCGCTATCCGGGGTGTCAACAGATCCAGGGGAATGACGAGCCTGTCTGGATTAAACGGGGAATATTTCAGGGCGACAGTTTGAGTCCACTTTGGTTCTGCTTAGCTCTGAATCCTCTAAGCACACTGCTGGAGGATTCAGGTCTAGGCTATCGGTTGAAGAGAGGTGGTCAGGTCATATCTCACCTTCTTTTCATGGATGACTTGAAAATCTTTGCCCCCAACAAATTGCAACTGATGTAGTTACTAAAGGTAACTGAAACATTCAGTAGCGCCATCAGGATGGAATTTGGTGTGGACAAATGTGCAATCATGCATGTTAAGCGAGGTGAGATTATGGAATCCGAAGGTATTCAACTTTCGGATTCCATACACCTTAGATCCCTCTCTTCATCCGAAAGCTACAAGTATTTGGGTATGTCGGAAGCGTTAGGCATCAACGTTATTAACATGAAGCAATCGTTGAAGGAGCGCTTCTTTGGCCGCCTGAAGAAGGTATTAATTAGTCTTCTTTTGGGCGGAAACAAGGTGCGCGCCTTCAACGGTTGGGTCATGCCGATTTTGATGTACTCTTTCGGCATACTCAAATGGACCCAAACCGAACTTGACGCCCTGGATAGGCGGGTCCGTACACTTCTGACCGCAAACCGGATGCATCACCCACGATCATCGGTGATGAGACTGTACATCCCGCGAAAGTGCGGGGGTCGAGGCTTTTTAAATGCGAAAACCCTCCACAACCGCGAGGTGTGCAGTCTCAGGGAATATTTTTTAAAAGCCGAATTGGGTATGCACCGTGATGTGGTCGCAGTGGACAAGGGGCTTACCCCGCTCTCCATGGCTAAAGAGAACTGGCACAAACCTGTAGTACTTACTACCGATGACCGTAAGGCGGTATGGCAAAGCAAGGAGCTTCACGGGCGCTTCTATCGGGCTCTTCATGAGCCTGGTGTAGATTTCCTAGCGTCCGTATCCTGGCTACGTTTTGGTGACCTTTTCGGGGAAACTGAAGGTTTCGTCTGTGCAATTATGGACGAAGTTATCTTGACGAATAACTACCGGAGACATATTATGAAGGACGGGACGGTTGACGTGTGTCGGGCATGCCACCGTCCAGGTGAGTCCATCAGACATATTATCTCTGGTTGCTCTCGTCTGGCTAACGGCGAGTACCTGCACAGGCATAACCAAGTAGCCAGGATTATTCACCAGCAACTTGCTTTGCAATACAAACTTGTGGATTCTGAGGTACCGTATTACAAGTATGTACCCGACCCAGTTCTCGAAAATGACCTTGTCACGTTGTACTGGGATCGGTCTATCATTACTGACAGGACTATTATCGCTAATAAGCCTGACATAGTAGTGATAGATCGATTAGCGCGCCGCACAATGATTATCGATGTTACCATTCCACATGACGAGAACCTCGTGAAAGCTGAGAAAGAGAAACAAATTAAATATCTCGACTTAGCACACGAGGTTGTTGACATGTGGAATGTGAGCTCGGCTGTCATTGTGCCGATTGTCGTATCGGCCAATGGCCTGATGGCAAAAAGCCTCGACCAACATCTCTCGAAGCTTTCGTTAGGCGGTTGGATCAAGGGCCTGATTCAGAAGGCAGTACTCCTCGATACGGCTCGCATTGTGAGGAGGTTCCTGTCTCTGGAGCCCTAACCACCAGTAGCTTGGACCCTGCTCCCGCTACCGGCGGACCACTATTTTTTATATTTTTAAATGTTTTTTTTTTTAAAGTTTTTTTATAAAAATATTTAAAAATGTATTAGAATAAGGATAAAAATAAATAAACGACATATAAATTCGATGTGTACAATACATTAACAATTTTAACATATTATTTATTGGCACTTGAGTCTTAAAATATCAAAAGATATTACTTTTCATATGAAAGAGTCAGTTTTTCTTGGTTGAATCTTGCCCTAAATAAATATTGTTATTAGTGTGGATACACGCTTCAGGCGTGGGGTGTTATATTAAGAAGGCGTCTTCACGTAATCATATCAATTTCTTATTAACTTTTCAGCGAGCGTTGAGGGAGAAATCTTAAGGTACTTATCTTTCTATCGAATCTAATCAATGTTAAAACTGAATTATGTTTTTGACGCTAAAAGAACTAGAGCAAAACATGCAAGAGAAATGGCTATAGTTGATAACTCGATGAAGATATAGCAATATACTGGTGGCGTGACTGATACTAATTACATTACACTGCAATCAATAATCTAACTAAAGAGCTTGCAACAGTCATTAATTATTTATACGTCAAAGCTAACAATTATCCTTAATTGCAACTATTAAAGGACGGTCTATGAGAGCTGTCATGAAGATCGGAGACGCTACATTCGAAATTGTGAACGAGTATGTTTACCTTACCTTATTAACTTCAAGAAAGAGGTCAAACGTCGAATCAGATTCGGCGGAGGCAGCCTTTGGGAAGCTAGAAAATGTCTTCTCGTCCCACATACCGCAGTATCTCAAAAAAAGTATGTGACCAGTCCTTGTTGCCAGTAATGACCTAAGGCACTGAAACGTGGTCGCTCACAATAGGCCTTATTAGAAGGCTCAAAGTCACCAAAAGGACAATGGAGAGGGCTAAGCTTGGAGTTTCCCTAAGTGATCGAATCAGAAATTAAGAGATTAAGTGGCAGTAGGCAGGGCACATTGCTCGCAGAACAGATGGCCGATGAGGCCGAAAAGTTCTGGAGTAGCGACCAAGTACCGGAAGACGTAGCGTTGGAAAGCCTCTCACAAGGTGGACCGATGACCTTGTGAAGGCCGCAGGAATCCGCTGGATGCATTCATTTCTCATGTAATAAACATCATGTTATATTAGATTATTTTAGATTATGCAGTATAAGTTTGTAAGTTATAAGTGCAGTTATAAGTGGCGGTGCTTGGGGGTGGCCATGTCCAGCTATATCAATATCAGTAAAAACTAGATAGGAAATTTTTACTGCATCAGTCACTAATGCACTAAACATACCTGAGAGTCCGCAAGGTGAAAATTATTTTAATAATATAACTACTCTACTACCAAAGCCTAACCCAGATACGTCACTTTATATCACTGAAGCAAAATTACACATTGAAATGCCTTAGAGACGAGTTGAGCTGAATAGTGTAGCTGTAGATACATCAAGAGTGACGGATTCATGGGCCGTTACGAGGTATGAACGTAAGTGCAGACCAGCAGTCGTAAAACACCCCGAACATAAGTAAAGTTCTCGAGGGAGGCTCGCTAGGTTAAGTGCACTATGGAGGTTAGTTTTATTAGTGAAACTGACTTCTGGTTTCGTGATGAGAATTTGTTTTTTGAATTGAAATGTAGATGGATAAGAGCAGGGAAAACCAAGGATGGATGGATGAAGCTATATCAGATGGCATAGTCAGAAATACGAGTAAATACTACGACAGAATAGAATGAACGATGAAGACAGATAGGAGTATCATTAGATATATGGAAGAAGGCATAATGCGTCAACTTTTATATAAATTAGGACAAGGACAGGAGAATGGATAGACTATCAGAAGTTTCCTTTTCTCAAATGTATCGAAAGATGACCATAACAAGAAATATATCACCCACAAGATTTTAAAAAACATTTTACTCTGTCAGTGGTTTGTCGGCAATTGATCACTCATTTGAGCCACAAATAACTGTTTAAAAATAAGTCCTTTGTCCTTCATTTATAGGTTTAGTCCCATCTCTTCCCGTATGCGTTCATCCCTACAAAAATTTCCGATCTCTTCCCCCTGCCATAAATCTTAAAGATTTTTGTTGTTGCAAGACCTAAGGAAGTAGTGATTCCAGTAAATTATCTAGATTTATTGGTGGCTGATTACCATGACAATGAAGAACGTATTCTTCTCTCGATTTGTTTTTGTTATTATAGTTTTGAGGGTGAACCGATACGCAATATAAAAATTTGACAATATTCTAAATAGGTGTCTCAAACAAATATCTATGAAACTGTACTTTTAACAACAAAAACTTAAAAGTTTTTGAGGGATTTATGGCAGGGGGAAGAGATGGGGCTAAACCCATTTATTTTTATACATCTGAAAGACGAACGGTTTTCTTTTCCTAGAGAAAAGGACTGCAAGAAATAATAGGGTTTTCTTGCTTCCTTATTTTTTCTTTCTCGTGCAACAAAAGTAGTCACAAATACGCTGCCTCACGTAATTTCGTTTTATAATATTTAACGAAATTACATGAGGCAGCGTATTTTCCGAAAAGTGCTCATTATTAGGAAATAATATATCGTTAAAGTCTTGATTGTAGCAGCTTATTGAAAACGTCAAAGATCAATGAATCGAAGACGCTAGAATTAGAAGGACACAAATTAAAGTCTAAATGGGAATTAAGAATCCCCACAACTCAAAAGAAAATCTGAAGACAATTGTTTTGGGAAAGCTAACCAAAATAGGAAAAAACACACAATTTGAGAGAGGGTTCAGCAGTGGATAAAGTCGGACTCTAGATGATCAAAAGTACCTACTATGGATTATAATCCTAAAAAAGGATTGTTCAAGTCCAGAAACTAAAATAGTCTGCACAATAGGCGAAAGCTCAGCAACCGACTGTACATCCTCAAACTACCTTATACCCAACTTTTACAACCAGCAACACAAGTGTTCTTAAGATAAGTGTAGGTGTATCTAAAGACAAGCGTTGTTTAATAGCATACAGTTTTATTGAGGCTCCTTTATCTGGTCGTTATGTGACCATTTTTATTGTTCTTCGCCTGGTCGTAAATGGATGCTGATGGTTCTATTGATTTCATTATAATGGTTGGGCCGGTGCTTAAGTGTATTTTTGATAGCATGGTTTTTTGGTAGGAGCTTTTTATACGAGGAAAGTAATTCTTTAGCATTGGATAGTCTACGATTTTATTATCGTTTCTGGGTATTGGATGGTCATTTATGCTTTTTATTTAGCTAAGACCCTTTAAAAAAATTGTTGAGGAAAACACCCTGAAGAATTAGCATTCATTATTGCTATTTAAGAACGTCGGGCAATGCCCAACGTTGTTAAATAGCAATAATGAATGCTAATTATTTCCCTTGAATAAAAGCTTGAGCCCTGCAGTGGCAAAATGATTGACTGGATTTATGTTAAAGTTATGCAACCAATTAAACCTTAATGTCTTCACGTTCAATCCTATTCAGCATCAACATATACCAGCAAACCGTCATATTCGTTACAATTATTGACATTTACTCTCATGATATGACTGAAATAAACTCCTGTAATAAAAACATCTATCACGATGTTCATACCTACATAACAGTTATGTACAAAGACACAGGAAGCATTAAGACACGAGGAAGGCATCACAAACCTATTATTACTTCAGCAACACCAGTACGCCCTAGGGGACGAAGAGTCGTGTCGCGCGACGCATACAACGCGACACGACGTAAAAACCGAAGGCGAGTAATGAGTAGACGAGTGTGGGGCGATGAATGCGTCGTATCAGTCAAAAGTACGAAGAAGCACCCTTTGCTACATTTGTACTATTGGTACTGCACATTTATCCAGGAATAAGTGGCGAGATGCAAAAAGCGATCGCACGCGTGACTTCTGAATAGAGTTATGCCTAGTCGATCGTATTCGGTCGAGCATCTGGACGTCTGGATTTGTGTCTAGTGAAAGCCTTCGCACCCTATTACAAGAGTAATTTTTACTTACGAAATGTGGATGTACTGAAGGTCTGTCTACCCCTTCGGAAAATACAGACGCGATGTTATTTTAGTAAAAGCATTTTAAGGATGTCCATGTCTGACATGAAAGCTGATGTAAAAGAGGTCAAAGATGTATTAAAGCGTTAGCAAAATCCTAGCAAGAAAGTTAGCTAACATTTGGTAATATTTAAAATTAAAATAAAAACTCTAGCAGCATTCCAAAGAACATCGTTTTATATTAAAAGAGGGAATGACGACGGCTAATGAGTGGTCCGAGTAGAGTTATGAATGAGCAGCATTAGCTGCAAATGGGATGAAATATTTACGAGATGAGATGCAAATTCAAATCTCAGGCTTTACTCTTGTACTAGATTCAGAAATAATGAAATTTCTGGTTTAACAAAATTGGTTTAAATTTATTTAGCTATTTTAGGATTCCGTATTGATTCTGATAAAGAAACCCGAAACACTCGAGACGGCATAAGCCAAAAAAGTGCAAACATGCATAAAGTCTAAAAAAGTTAGAAATGTACAAACAACATCTTCCACAATTTCAGATGCCAAACTTGCAGCCTAAGCCAAACTGATAATCACAGCTACAAAAACATACCTACATACCATGTTTGATATGGGACGTACGGATGCGAGGGGGCGACGGGGCCTAATGAGAGAGCCGGAGCCGAGCGAGCGGCTGATGAATCCCTAGCATTAGCTTCCAATGGGATGAATCATTAAATACGTATATATTGTAGCTAAAGCTGTAAATATTTACAAGCTGGGGTTGTTTAATTTCCGGCTCACAGCTAGGGTATTGAAAATCTATAACAGTTCTGGGTGAACAAAGGAAATTGGAGTATTCATTGAAAGTCTCAGCGTTTTGCAAGTAACCAATGAATTTTAAAATCCTTGGGCAAGGCTGGTTCACCGTTACTTATATTTTTAAGTGGATTCAGATAAGATAAGATCATTTATTTATCCAAAATATGAGTGTAGGTACACACATGGCAAGCAAGATGTTACATTTAATTATATCACAGTTATGTTTGCCGTAAGGTAGCAAGCAAGCGAAATAAGTAGCAGACGCACTGGGCGTCGGAGGGCGCGGAACGATCTCCGGCCGCCTCTTATGGTGAGGGAGGCGTGCAGACAACAGACTTGGGGAGTTTATTGCCTGAAAAGTGAAATGTCCGAGACGGCGGCGCGCCATACTCCGCGCGCGCCGCTCTCTAGAGGCGTTTGCGGCTGCTGAGGGTGACGGGATCCGCATGAATTCATGCGGGCCAAAAGCTAGCCGGGGGAGCGTGATGTAATGAGCAAGCACACCAGCACTCCGGCTAAAGGTAACGACAGAACACCGTGTAGTTTTAGTCAATAAGAGTCTGACAGACCCCTCCACCAACTCCAGGGTGGACGACATCCATGAGGACTTCCACACAAAAACAAGGTGTCCCGAGAAATTCAATTTTTCTTACGTTAATGCAATTTGCAAAGTTCATATAATCTCATCGGATGAATATCTAAAGAAAAATCCATATTATATGAACTTAGATGTTTGTATTGATGATTACAATTATTATAATTGTGTAAATACATACTGCTTTCGGTTGTGAATTATATTTTGTCAACATACTCCCTGACACTGACCAGCATTGCAAAAAACGTGAGCATATTTAACAGCGCGGCGCTTCGACTTAAATATCACTATTGTTATACAATTATTGATATGAACAAAGGTGAAAAAGATATTATTAAATTACAAAGCACCAATTCTCTATAATCTACTACACCTTTAATCTTTCTCTAACTAGCACCAAGGCGTCACGTTCTACGCTTGTTAAATAAAGATATAACTTTTTTGTTATAATCCCGTTCTAGCACCACTTTCCCTAATAGCTAGGTATAATACAACTTAACTGCCTCTTAATTCTATAATCTTTCTTGTAGTAAGTACAACCGTTGTTACTACAATTACTGTCAGTTTTAATCCCAATCTGATATACTTAGTTACTTAAAATTACCAACATCATAATTCAGTTTATCTATTTGCGTCCAGTAGCTTCCTTAATTAATTTTGCAATACACAATATTCGGCACGTTTTATAAATATCAATTATGTGAGTAGGTATGACAGCGTCAGCGGTCAGAGTGATTGCAACATTTCAAATTTACGCCGGTGTAGCGTATTTCACATTAGCTACAGCCAATGCAGGCATTGCATAATGAACTTGTTAAGGCTTCCACTGACATTGTTCAGCTATCCGAACGGATTTGGTATTGATCCGTAGATGTCATGTACATGTTGCTTTTATTGATTCTGATGGACTTCTACTGTTCAATGTGAATTTCTGTGACATCATATCCTTTGATGAACAAGTATTTATATTTTGGTAAACAATTGGATTTGGATATATTGTCAATGCTTGTAAGCATATTTCATGAGAACAATAATCAAATATCTATTCTAATTTATTCGCTGAGTTATTTTTACGTCCAAAGTTATATTGCAAAATCAAGCCAAGATTCTTCAAACATTAGGGGACTATTTGGGACATTGCACGGTTCCAACTTTTTCTATCAAATATTGCGTGACACAAAATATATGGCTGAATGGTGCTATTGGCGGATATGGCAGTCATATTGGGTAATATTTATGATCCAAAAGATGTATACAGGCTTTTTCTCACAGGGAATATCACGCTTACTTAACGTGATATTCCCTGTGCTTTGTGGTAGTTAGAAATATACTGAGGAAAATGTTGAGTGTCTGCTCGTATTTTACGCTTTTTTAAAGTAGAATGTTAATTTCCTGCCAACCGCGTTCATGAAGACAAAATCGAAACACGAAAATAAAACTTACTCCATTTCCTTAACTTCAAGCCTATGTTTAGAATGCGCGTTGTTTTCAAGCATAATTTTTCACTATTATAAGAGCTCTTGCAAACTTAATAGCACACATATAAATATGATAATACACATTCAAACAAAATCTAACATAAATCATGGCACATACATATTTGACCTATTTTACGTACAGCAGCATCATCTATTTCGCAGGATCGTCACTAATGCTGCGAATAATTTACAAGTTCTGCTCAACAGTGCGGAATGTTTCTATGTAGCTGACATGCATTAGGAGGATGACGTAGCGACACAATGGCAGCTAATGAAGAGGAATAGTGACGTCACGGCATATTGCGTCGGGAATCCGAGCTGAGAACAAAATGGCGACACTACTTGGAATATGTAAGGTAACAATCGTTAGTTTTGTGGTGGCGTATGAGGAACATTAAGGAAAGGGTTTTCAAAGGACGCTGTGTTTAGGAACAGAAACTATGGAATATGTGAGCTGTCTAGCCCAAAGAAGCAGTGTAAATGACAAATGTAAAACGAAAATTAAATTGAAAATTCAATAACGCGACGAAATACGACATTATACAACATGACCCCAATGAAATGACCTACAATTAAAAAAGACACGAAAGTCTTGAGAAAGGAAGAACTCGCGATATTTCAAAAGTGACGTTTGAGGCAAGAACTAATTAAAAACAAAACGAAGTATACGTTTCTAGGCGAAATGAAAAACGCCCTCTTGCTGAACAGAGAGTAATGGAAGCAATTACTGAAGGAAAAAGATATTTAAGATACTAAAGCAGAAAATGGAAACAAACATAGCAAGAATTAAGTACTCATATTATTTACGGTAAGTATATGAACTAAAAACAGCGTTACAATAGGTAGTAGGTAAAGACTATTAGCATAAATATAATTTTGATTGTATTTAAGAAACTGAACAGCCAAAGTAAATAATCTTATAACAATTGCACTAATTCGAATTTTCAATATTTGGTCACGTTAATCACATCGTAAGCTACGTTCGTAATAGGTTCTAATTTAGCTTTAAAATAAATTACAGCGAAATTCGAGCAAATTAAACCAATTTTATTAATATCTTCAAACATACCTAAGTTAGAAATGTAATTACTATTAACTTTGATGGAGGTTTCTAATTTTAGTCTAAGCTTACAAAAGATTTTTTTTTTCAAATAATTCAATTACAGGCACTTTTGAATTGTCAAGGGGTCGGTCAGTCAGAAATATGAAGCTAGTTGCCCATTCTAAAGCGTAGTAGGTTCCTATGGAGAAGAACGAAAATTTGTTACATCATTCTTGCTTGTTGAAATTATACATGTGAGAAGATGTAGAAAGAAGTGCTCGTTAAATGCGTCCGTAATGAAAACAAAATAAATACAAAAAATCGGCAGATTTAGTTAAACAATCAAAATTTTTGGTGAAACGACAAATTCAGAATAGCAAAATTGCCATTTTTACTAAATTAATAACTCAGTGCCATCTTTGTGTCCCTTTCGTCAATTTCAGTGGTAAATCGTCGACAGGATTAAACCAAACTTTCGTGATTTTAGTCTAGTTTAGAGGCATTTATGGCAAGAGAATCGGCACCAATATCTAATCAAAATCTAAAACAAATTTTGAGGGCTGAACCCTTATTACAGAAGTTCACTCAAGACTAAAGCTACTTAAAACTAGTTTAAAACGTATGCACCTTAAAGTCAAAACACACAAATATGGCAGGTAAACCCGTCTCTATAAACAGAAACATTACCAATTTAATTATAGATGAAACACCAAAATAACCGCCAAAGCCAATACTATTCGAGGACTAAAATCAATAACACTACAATTACATTCTCAGCATGGACACGATAAAATAAGTTGCAAGCTATAAGTTACAACTACCTTCGTTACTGGAAAATGATAAAGCGAGTACAAATTGGCCTAGATCCACATTCTGCTACTACCGTTACAAGGAGGATATTGATCATGCCTCTCTGGCGTGGTTCGAAGAACAACTTTGATAGTATTAATGAAATATCTCTCGAACAATGGTTTTGAGGTAAAACTGATAAGCAAAAAGCTTCATGCTAGAGGAAATACGATCAGTGACAAGTTCAAGGTGCATGATAGAAAAACTTATGTAAGTAATCAAAGAGTTTGCAGTCTATATTAACTTTACTCGTGTATGTCTGCATTGAATACAAATATTTATTTTTAATTAAACCTGCAGCGTCTATTCAAACATAAACTCGACTGAATACTAGTACGTTAAGTAACGTGTTACTTTATATTCGTGACCTTTCTACTTTTACAGAGAAGTTACTAGTAATACGTTTCACGTTGATATTTTACACCAAAATTAGCAAGGAAAACCACATTACATTCTACAAAATAAAAACAGCGTATCTGTACCAAAAGTAAGTGAAAATAACGATACAACATTTTATTTGCCACACTTTCTGAAGTTTAAGCTTCAGAGAGTGGTGCAAATAAAATGTGAAATATTTCTGAGAAAGGCTCCCCAGGGCGGGTTTATGGCAGATGAAATAATTATCATTTATAATAACTGCCTGTACAAAGGCCTAATAAAATATAAATGTAAATGATGAGATTGCTTGAGTCACAATGTCTGGTTTTACGAGACCTTAAAACGCCTCAAGTCGTATTTACGAGTCGTATCTTAGCTACTTAGATGGCTGGTGTCGAGAAGTGAATACAAATGTAAGTGTCTGTTACTTTAATTTGTACTGATCGTTACTGGTGCGAGGGCCATTTGTAAAACCAACCAACCAGTATTTATATCTCGTATATAATCCAATCCAGAAATGGACTTGTATAGGTAAGGTTAATTTGACTATAGCAACAATTTATGTTCTCTGAAAACATAGACGGACTAACATAACCTTCCACACATAAAAAACTTCACTTATCATCTAGCCAGGACAAATCGTGGTCAACTAAGAAAAACAAATAACAAAAGCATCTTAGAGGCTACCTCTATAATCCTTTTTACTCAGCTGACATTGACTTAGTTTTCCTTTCTTTATAAGGAAACAAGTGAGCAAGATAAACTTATATGAAACAACTTCTGGTCTTGGCTAACAAGTTACGTACCACTAACATAATAACACCGTCCAAGTACGTCAATCGTAATACGGCTGATTATAACCTGGACTTTAATCCACTGAGAATTCCCAACCCTTAGCTCAGAATCTAATTTTAAAAAATATCCTCTTCGTTACGAAGTCTGTACCACCTCTTCGTCCCGGCTTATGGAAAGTTGCGCACTTAAAGCGGATTGGCTACTTCGAGAAACTTTCTACGTAAATAAACTTTTATAATAACAAGAAAACGAACAAAAAAATGTAGTTTCATGTCTAAGTGGCGTACGATCTAGTTAAGATCATTGATATGAAACTATATTTTTTATTCGTTTTCTTCTTCCTCTTTTTTCAATAAGATGGAGAGGGCTGATTTTTGTTTTCAAAATGTGAGCGAAAGTTTGTAATTAAGCTTTACATAATAATAATCGTTCTAGTTATTTTGTTTCATAACTTCAGGAAAAAACATTTTTACGAAATAAAAAAAATATATTTTAATAAAGGCACATTATTTTAATTAATCATTCGATTTCGATCAACAACAAAAATAAAAGTAAAACCTTTAAGCCGTCATCCACAGGCCACAGGCCACAATGTCACAAGCCACAAATGCGTCGATCACAAAAGACTTAATTAACTTTTGCTGCCGTTACTCCAACAGTAGCAGGTATACCTACGTAGTACCTACACAAAGGCTCAACAAAGCTTTACAATTTCTGACTACCCGCAAGGTCGATAAAACAAACGAGAGAACTTTCGCACACCGGGAAGCGACTAAATCGCATGCACGTCGGTGAGCAACGTGTGTTATGTTATGTACCTGCCGCGTTCAAACTTAATAAAATTTCATTCAGCAGACCGGTTCAGTTTCTAACTAGGTGGAGTGTTTATTATTTTAGAATAAAGCGCTGCATAAGAAATCTTTTTAATGAAATTTATAGTGACAATAATTTTTTTGTCCCTGCAGAAAAATAATTTTGCTATGAGCGTAGACACTAATGTTAAACAAACCTTTGAAATAAACTCGGTTTGGAAATTTAAGTACACTTGGCTTACACTTGTTTATTTAGGTACCCTGAGAATAAGTTTTTTTTTTTTGCTGGAATATATACAACGCTAATGCACATTAGGTCTCTAGCACAACATATGCATCTACTCCGGATCCTCTTTTCACACAATTTCATTCATGACATGGAAATAAAGATATTTAAAATGAATTCATGACAATCATGTAATGTTATGCTGTAAGTGTAAGACACCGACGAAATTTGATAAGGACCAAGGCACACAACAAAACTAGCAAACCATCTTAGTAAACTTCAAGTGTAAGTCTGGGCAAAAACAAGACAATAACATCCAGACTTTGCAGCAACTGTCAACATTAGTCAAGTTGAAATTGAAACATTAAGATTCTGTAATGTGCAGGCAGCGCCGACGTTAGCCATAACTTCGACAAACTGATGGTAGCTGTGAGAGTAGAGAGTGGAGCTAGTAAAAGTAGAGCAAGATTAGCTTGCATATTTACGAAATATTTTTCTTTCCGGAATATGATGTTCAACCGTTTAGCAAAATTTTATAACACTGCTATTGTTATAAATTATGGATACATTTAGTAGATTTGAGCAACGCCGCTTTGTGATGCAAATATTGCAGTGTATTAATTTAACGTTCACGTCGTCATTTCAATTAACAAACATAACATAATCAGAGCAGAGATTTTAATTATGAGAGTGCTTCACTGTTACTACATATTTATTCTAGCACTAGTACAGTCCTTTGAGAAAATAAGTACCGGGAAATCTTATTCCGCTTTTACGAAATTACTGCAATTAAATTAAAAGTTATCTCGCACTAAAAGTGCCTGAATTCGTGCAGACTGGAGCATAGTTTAGAACAAAGTACAAAATAGCGATCAGAGAAGAGACAAGGAAAACTATTTAGTGCTAGAAACTTTAATTACATTACCGTTTAAATATAGCCTTTGAAGTCAACAAATTATCGAGTCCACAAGTTAGCGAGCCAATTTGATTACATCCAAACTTCATCAAGTGGTTGCGTAACCCACTAGTTTTCGGACATGGACCAATTCGGACGGAAAATAACCGGTGAATGGGTATCTGCCTACATAGTTATTTGTGTCGGTTTATTGTCTCGTGTGTTTATTAGTCTCCCGTCTGCCGTCGGAAATTATACCGACGGTTGCTGATGACATCGGATGTCTTTTATGGAGTTGAATGAAACATATTTTCAGGAAGGATAACGTTATCACACGAGGTTGATAAATGTGAACATCCTTCTTGTTTACCGGTTCTTAGTTGATAGTATATTATGTTGGCTTCGTGATTTTGTCTATAAAATGAAGATACAATTCCAAAATGCAACACTAAAACTTGGTTCTCATCACTAGCAATTCCACCCAGGGCATGTGGCCAAACAACGATTCCTAATACAATCAATACGAAACCAGTTATCTATGCAGCTCAATCTATTTAACCATTGCTTCTATTTTCAAAACTGTATTCATGTCGAGTTTTCTAACTATGAACTTTTCCCATTATGTTTTACTGAATGTTTTTAACATGTTTTAGGGGTGCTTACCATAGGGATAATATTTTATGCCACCATCAAAACAAACTTAAAGCTGAGTTCAGCTAAATATGTTTTTCAAAACATCATCGAAGCAGTTTTCATCTTCAAAACTCCCCTCAGAGGCTTCGGCAAACAGCACTTGAAATGTTTAGACCGTCGTCACAGACAAGCGTAATTGGCTCCCGCCGTATTAGGGTTGAGTACGTCTCTGAAGTACAGGCTAAACTGCTTATACGACTTAAGAGGTTGTGATTCACCTACCGTGGTGTGAGATTACGCTTTGATGATGAAGATGTTGGAGATTGTTAACACTTACCTATAACAAGAAAAAAATATGTTAGAACATTGAAAAGTAACAAAGTCTTAAAATAAATGCAGATGTGGATATCGACAGCATTATAGTCTACTAGACTAAAATATGTTTCCATAATAAGAATTCGTACGTTTACATTTCCAACCCACAAATACGCTAAGTGCGTTGAAAAAACGATTCATTACCAAGTTAAACCAATTGATTCATAAAAAGTCGCCCTCAGAGAGATAAATAACTCACAAAAAAAAAGAATGAAAGAAATTATGAAGCATAACAATAAAGTAAATTAACGAACCGTGTCACGACCTAGAAATATACTTAAAAGAAAAAAGTTATTCTCCCTCGTTTCCATAAATAGAACTGAGTGTTACACAAGCAAATAAATTAAGTCATGGTGATTATATGGATACTGGTGCAATAAAAATTAATCATTTCAAGCTAAATGGGTCTCGCCTAGGGCATGCTAAGATTTTTTTTATGAGAATGCTAAACGTGCTTGCGACCCATTTTATGTAAATGTTAAAGGAGTCTACTCTAGTCTAAACCTTCGTGGGGAAAGGTCAATATTAGAATGTTTATGAAAAACAATTTGAAAATTTCTAAAAATAGCAAGGGGTAAAAATACCCTAACCTACCCAAGTAATTCAAAAATCTCGAAAAGGAGAAAGCATTCGGAAGTTCCAAATACCAACTCAAATCCACCCTTGTTCCATTAACATAAATCATGACGATATTTTAAATATAATGCAGGTACCAAAGAAGCTTAATCAAAAAGTAACTCAAACCCTAAGTATGACCTGGGGCGCGGTTCAGACGTAGGCAGATCTAAATTCTGATTAAATGTACGAGAAATCGGTTAAATTACTTTGGGACCGATATCTGAATTGTATTGGGACCGTGAGATATTTACTAGAAAATGCGATCAATGCTGTATTGGTCTGACCTGTCACAACCAAGACAACCTACATCTTTCAAGATGAACTACCGTGTGGTTATGTAATTTAGAAAAGGTTCTGTTTGCACTGGGGAGAAAATAATTATTTTATAGATTTTCGGAAAGGCATTTTGAACGAGGCTTTCAATACTGAGTTTATATTGCAAAAGGATGAGATTGTTAATGAGAAACATGCATTATCTTACATGATTCATTGTCAGAACCAATATTATTAAGATAAAACAAATTACCGAACCTGACCACCGAGCCGTATCATTCATCAGATATAACTTTTATAAATCGCCAAAATAAATCGTAGTCAATTACACACAAAAGTAAACGATATAATGCAGGACACGGTGGCGGGACATTAATACTGTTGTTCAACATGGAGGTCCATTTGTCATTAATCTTCATTGCCCTGACGTTGAAAAATACATAAAAGCTTCTTTTGTAGGCATTTTAGGGTAACTTGGGGTTAACAGGGATCCAGATTTTGTTAGCAGCTAGGTCATTTTCAGCTTTGTTTTTTTGCGTCATCCTTTTCAGTTTACGTAAGGAGATCAAGAGTCAAAATATGTTCATATGAACAAACTTACTCTAATTAGGTGTTTAAAGTTTATAAGACGGATAAGCTCCTACGTAAAGTTTGTAACTCAACCTACGTCATGCTATTTATGTTTGTTTACATTTAAAGCTAAATAATGTACTAATCGTCAAGAACGTGATAACAAATCTGATACTCCCAATAAACAACACAAAGTCACAAGACTAAACGTTACTGACTACACAGTCCCCAACAAAGAGGATAAATCCAGAATTTATAAGCTGCAAGGTTCAGACATTCTATTATTCAAGATTTCTATCGGCACTCGAATCTTTAAGGAAGACGGACATTTGAATACCTTGGAGTTAAGCCTCTGAACGAGCTTGACCGCGCATTTTTCAAAGGGTACAGTTTTCATACAATATATTTTCCGCTATTGAGGATTTTGTGAAGCTTTCCTTGAGTTGGTATGTAATATAAGAGGTAGTTTTGTTTAACATAAATCTGATTATCACAGTAAATATATAACATTCGTATATTATACACAATTGCAATACCCGTTTCTTTTAAATGTATCTAATTAATATCTCTTTCTTGTATTTCTTCTTCATATGAGTTCTTACAAAGATCCTCTGTAGGCTGATATAATTAATATGTCCAACATGAATTCAATTAAACCAAAATAAAATAAGTGATAGACATAGGTAATTTTAACACTAGAAACAAAGATAAAATAGATCAACCATGTTTCAAACTATCTAAAGTACATGCATCTTTTATGGGGTACTGTGTTAAATGCTACGACAAAATACCTTGAGATATGCATATTACAAATTAGAGGATTATATCTTAGATAAGTATACGAGAGGCTAGACTAAAACAAACTGGTTGCTTATGAATTGTATAATTTGTTTTTTTTTTACTTAACTCCTCACACACTGACTTATTCTTAGTTAAGATTTTAGGAACATCAAATATTCTTACAATGTTTGTAAATAATTATGTGAGCACTATCTACCTATCAAGTGATTGATTTATCTGTCTTTGGTTTATTTTAAATTATTTTTACCTATTGTGGTATAGTATTTTTATTGTGGGTGCATCGTTTTCACATATAGAAATATAATTAATGTATACAAAATATTGTTAAACATTTTAAAAGAGTAACGGTGGAGTATCTTGCCCCTTCTTCTCCTAATGAAACTATCTTTTGGAATGGCCGCCTAGAATCAATTCTATTTTAATGTAAATGTTGACGATCAAAAGTGCCTTTTATGTGCCCTATTTGAAATAAATGCTTTGACTTTTTTTTTTTTTTTACTTTTCACATAACAATCAATGAACAACTGGAAATAAGTTTCTTACAAAGACTTTTCATTTCTTCCCTTATGTTGTGAAATCTTATTTCCCAATAAAATTGGATACGGAATTGGAATACGATTCTTTATGAAAAATTATTTGACATTCGTTATATTCATGTTATCGTCAGGTGGCGCTGTGCATCGCAGGTCACATGATTAGATTTAATAACTGATATGAGAAGGGTGCGCCTGGTCTTAAATTGTTTGTAATATGCAGCTACCGCCGGACGAACGTTAATAAAGGATCATGCAGCTTTGGTTTCCCACGAGTCTAATTTTGAATGGGGTTGATTTCAGGGTATTATGATAGACAAAACAATAACTGTGGTAAGAATGGGAATCTTATGCTAATTGAAGTTGTCAATAATCTTGTAACAAAAATAAAATTTCGTAATTTCAACAAACAATTCGAAATACAATAGTAAACAAAAGCCTGCAAAATCCTCTATTTTCTTCTTCTCGAATCCTCCATTAAAATTTTGGTACCAGAAAATTCTCGCAACTAATTCTGTAAAGCTACAATGTAAACTGATCGTCGCCGGAAACGCAACTCCCTAAACTTGTGTCGGATGTATGGAGGAATGGCACCTAGAGCCCTAGAAAATCTCCTTGGGAAAATAACCTCTACCACCCTGTAAATAGGTTAGATAATAGTACCAACGGGTATTGTCAGTTAAGGCGGCGACTGTCCCGGTTACGTAACGCGTCTCGTATTGATCGCGCCCCCCGCTCCGCGCACTCGCGCACACCGTCAGCCGACCAATGACGGCGCTCGGTTTAATTTTAATTTGATAGCAGTTCGGTGCGAGGCGGCCTCTGATTTGTCGGCTCGGTACGCGTCAAGACGATGCGCTATAAGGTATTTCTGTCAACGCATGTGCTTTATGTCGTTTGACACTGTTCTTGAGTTACTTGAGATGGCCCAAAATAATATTCTTTTGGATTTTTGTTGAAATATGGAGTTTTTACTTTAGTGTTGTTGAAATAAAATCCACTTTTATCGACGCTGTACTTACATAATTTGTCCTCGGGTATAAACGTGTGGGTTAAAGGCAATTTATACGAAAATGACCGTTGGCGTTACTACGCCGAAGATCATTTTCGTACGCTACGTACCCTATTCGGAAATTGACGCGTTACTTATTTCTAACCATTGTTACGATTAAGTAATTACATTGAACTTTTAGTCGTCTTTTCAAGCTTTTACGGGCATCTACTATTCCAAAACATCACTTAAGTCCCAAGTTTAACTTACAAGATAGACAGTTACTTTTTTTAATACTTTGTTAGTCTTGAGTCGCCCTAATGATAAATGATAAATGATTTTATTTCTGTAAATAGGTTTGTACAAACACTTTTACACGTCAATCATATTTTAAAAACTAGGTGAGATCGGCATTTCCTATCTGACTACTCTGAGAAGAAACGCCGAAACAAACAGGTCACAGTCTCTTTTAAAGTCCAGACATAATCTTGGTCAGGTCATGTGAAGACCATGTGTATTGATATCTGAAATGGTCTTTCGAGGAAAGAACCACACAGAATGAGTGGACCTGTCCAGTCAGTGCACGCATTTGTCAGTTGTCATGCAGCTCAACACAGAACTAAAGGAGCTAAACGATTCGACGAACATTACCAAAGAAAGGACATTTGGGTAGGCCGCATAAATTACTCAAACTGCCAGACCATGATTAAAACTAATAATTTAAAAAAAAAATGCATTAAAAAAAACAACAAATCCACAATGTCTTCACATTCACAATAATTAAAACAGTATAATCCTTTACAAACTAAATGGCATTGCATATATAAAGTGCATCAATGTCAAAGTGTAAATAAAATATGAAAATAATCTTGGTCATATCATATGAGGACTATGTAGACTGGTGTCTGAAATGGTATTTTGAGGAAAGAACCACACGGATTTGAGTCGACCTGTCCAGTCAGTGCACGCATTTGTCAATCATCGTGCAGCTCAACTCAGAACTAAGGAGCTCAACGATTCGACGAACAATACAAAAGAAAGGACACTTGGTGAGGCCGCGTAAAGTACTCAAACAGCCAGACCATCATCACTAAAAGAAGAGAAAAAAAAGACGCAAAGACCCACACAGTCTGCACATTCACAAAAATCAAAACAATATTATACTTTATACAGTAAATATATACATGTCATTGTTTAGATAAAAGGTACGCATATAAAATAAAAAAATACACTAAAAGAAAAAGAAAAAATAGCAAATTACACATCAATTATGTCTGTGTAAACTTATTGGAGCAGCTCAATCCCAAGCCTTCTTGTCCTCAATATAGTCCTTGACAGTATAATAGGCTTTCTGGCATAATTTCCGCTTTATAAAAGTTTTAAATTTATTAAGGCTTAGTTCTTGAATGTGGCTAGGAAGTTTAATATAAAGATACTACTTATAAAGATAATAAAGATACTCTTGCGTTATTTTGTGCTGATAATGCTCATGCTTTGTCAAAATCTCGCATAACCTACACCCTTTCATCGTTTGTATCCTTTCTAGCTTTTTGGCGAATTAAATTCTTCGGCGCCGGCCTGCTCGTAACTGGAGAAGTCTACACGAGGCGTGATAATTTACGAGTATTAGCCGAACGCCCACTGTCGCCTACTCACAGGAGTTATGACTTCATCATCTTCTATATGTATATAAAAAATGGATGTTGGTTTATATATATGACTGATGAAATCTCAACACAGTTTGACCGATTACCATTAAAGTTGGCATATACCTATAATTATTTTTAATGGAGAAAGTTTTTTATAGGTTTTATTTTCCGTAGTCCATGCGGACGAAGCCGCGGGCAAGTCAAATTATGTTACATGATTATTTTTGTAACATATTTTGCTTGCCCGCGGGATCGAATGTGATTCAGACGTTCTTGGGTTAATTGAAAAGGCGTTTGTATATTTCTTTCTATTTTTAGCGGAATCTATTCAGCTATTGGTCGAAAAGCAAGCTCAGTGCTAAAGATGGCCTTCTGAAGACTATTTCGTTTTCGGAATGAACACTCTAAGGGGGCCTTCTGCGCGTGATGAAAAACATCAGACATTGATATTCATCAGACAAAGCGGTCACGGGAGGAAGCTACTGCCCATGCTTTTAACATAATTCCTAACTTTATTTTACGCCACTACGACACGTAATGTGGAAGGGTGTAGCCTCTTGTTTTTGGCAAACCACACATGCCTTACAATTTTATTACTAAGCGATCAATCAAGTGTAAGCACCAACAGTAGCAGTAGGTAACACTTAATAAGCCTCTCTCATAAAAAAGCATTTCAAAACTACGCGACCTTAATAAACCAAAATTATACATAGCCCTTAATTACTTAAAATCTTATGAATAATCGATGACCGAGGATTTCAAAGTCTGGAACTAGTAATCAAACTTTGCGATCCACTGAGACCTCTCATTACGTATTCAAACACTTCGAACCAGTGGCGTGCATTTCATAATATAGGCAGTGCCTACCTTGAAAAATCACCATAAACCTATAACCTATCAATTACATAATACGTGTGCGCAATCTAAAGAAACTCACTAAATTGTCATTCCTAACAGAAACAAACACACACGCTCGGTTCGTCACATGGTGGTCAATAGGCTGTCACCAAACGGCTTACTTGGTTCCCTTACTATTCGTACAAGGTCATTTGGTCTTTACGCGTTCAAGGTAATACGACGAAATTAAAACGCGTACGTCCCAAGCGTATTATCATGACGTTCAACCTTCTTTTTTTTTTTTTTTTTGTGTATGGCATCTCGTAGTTGACCTTGAGAGGTCGTGACTACTTAACCGGACTATGGCGTTCAACCTTCGCAATATATCACCCTTATGTAGGAATGCTTACTCAAATAACCAACCGAATGTAAATGTAATAATACTAAGTGATTTGCCCGTGCGAAGAAAGAAAGAGATGGATAATATGTTGCACGGGGCGTGCGTCGCGATGGCAGGCGAGAATTTCATTTCATACTCATTCATTTTTTGTTATCGACAAGCGCGATTTTTGACAAGTAGTGGTTTGTTTTAACTATTTTGTAGTAATTTTTGTCGACAATTAAAATATCTTGATGTGTTTTTATTAAGATTGAGGTACTATGCGTGTGTAAATTAAAGCAAGGGATAAACTACTAACTATAAACGCAAAAGAGTAAATGTCTCCAACTTAAAATATCTCATAGAAACCAATTAGTCGAACAAGTACACAAAACAAAATTTCTGGGGATAACACTTGATGAACACTTTACCTGGAAAGAACATAATGACGAAATATGTATGAAAATAAATAAAGGAGATTGCCCGGGAATGGGCCCCACTTTGTGGCGCCGTGTCGCAACTTCATGCTATACAAAATTTATATCTTATTTTTTAATGTTCATGTGTTTTTTATGAACATTTATTTTACCCTAGCATTGTAGAACGTAATAAATAGTTACTTAACTGAATCTTAATACATCCGCCAACGAAACATAACTTAAATGCTGCCAGATGTCAAAGAATATTTAGATTAAAAATCGGAATCGATTGATTGATATCGATACTTAATGCCGGAGTCAAGTTTACATCTAACACTGTCTTTACTGGTATTTTGGTAACGTTTTACTATTGCTAGACCCATATAGACATAATTATGACGTAAAATCAAAAGAAATTACAAAAATAACTATGTATTTTTAAAAGATAACTTTTTTGTACCTAATAATAAGATTACTCTAAGCGTCAATATACATCTGTGTTATTAATCATTTGAATATAACTGAATCCCCAAAAAATCTATAATAATTTATAAATCCAAAAGCTTGATCCAACAAAATCGATATTGAAAATCGATTAACATATAATTAACTTGGCAACACCATACATGGTACAGATTGGTATTCGCGAGTGAACTAAGTGAAGTGTGTCATAAAATAAATAAAATTAATTTTCTTCCCGCCCGCCGCCGCTCAAAGAACTATTAAAAGACAGAAACATAGAAACTAATATTCGAATACATTAAAAATACAGTGCAAAAAATGTAAGTGAAAAAACAAAATCTGTGAAGTGGTCCTGGATAAATAAAGACGTGGCTTAAAGGTCTTAGCTCCAAGCCAAAAAAACAAAAAAAAATACAGATCTATCTGTCAAATCAATAGCTGGCCGGTTATTCGTTTCGTGCTCTTTGTTTTGCGTTGAGTCGAATTGCATTCCTCCGTATTTACTTCTGTTATCTTCGTTACGATTCGATCAATGCTATCGAGTTGAGCGTTTACGTTCCTCAAGTAGTTTTGTTGTGAGATATCGGACTCCTGTTTTATTGTTAAGTGAGTGAATTGACTCTAGTTTTAACGACAAAATGTCTACACCTGGTCGAGATCGGACAAACCGTCCACTCTCTCAACGGTGTGTAAATTGTTCCCTTCGTTTGGCGCCTAATCTTCGTAGACGACCTATTGAAGATTTAGATGAACAAATGCTAATTCTTCTACGGACCTGGGTATCGCCTACACCGGTAAGTTTATATTTCCTTTCCTAAGACGACCCTCTGACCGAGGAGGCCTATGTTCAGCCGCAAATGTCTACCTACAAGCTGTTATTATAATAAATTGAGCATCAATGTTGTATCAGTGGTTGCTACAAAACATTACTGTTCACTATGTAATGTAACATTAAAATGTATAAAAATATGCCAGCAGCTTCACCCGCGTGGACTCTTTTCTGTACTATAATATGTATGTATTATACATATAAAACTTCCTCTTGAATCACTTTATCTATTAAAGAAACCACATCAAAATCCGTTGCGTACTTTTAAAGATCTAAGCATACATAGGGACAGACAGCGGGAAGCGACTTTGTTTTATACTATGTAGTGATGTAATAAAGTGATTGGTTTAATTAACATCATAGGTATTTAGTTCTATGTATAATGACGGGTACTAAATACGAGTAATTGGGTGTGTTAAGGGTATACTTGTGCAGGTAAACATGTGTGATTTTGTACAAAGAACCGTCAAAGTGAATATGTATTGTAATACTAAACATATTATAAATAACTTACAAAGGTAATTCACAGTTTTTTTTTACTTTTCAGGTATCATCTGATGACATCCTGTGCCTTGAATGTTTTTTGTTACTGCAAGAGCGGATACAAACAAGCACAACTCCATCTCAGATTGAGGTATCCCCGCCTCTTGGACATCTACACATATGTTTTGGATGTGGCATTTCTATTGCAAGTCGCAGAACTCACAGAGTATCCCGAGACTGTCCTCAAAGGACCTTTATTTTAAGATGGACTCCAGCTCATCACGTAAGTGTTTTTAACTTGGCAGAATTACTGCATTCAATTTTTGGTATTATTGAACAAAAGTTTTTGTCAGTAAATACAATAATTTATTCTTTTTTAGGTCATTCATTTGGAAAGAGTTTGTCGTGCTTGTTGGGAGGCTGCAACAAGAGATATTCAAAGACAGGCACTTCCTGACATTAACAGACCTGCACTGGAGTCAGTGGATTTTGAAAATATAGGAATGGATATCTCGGATGCTGTAATTCCTGAACCACCTCCAATGCCACTGCCAGTTCCACCACCACCGGGACAGCTATTGCCCCGACCAGTATCTAAAATTAATTCTCTTAAGTATAAACGAGTTTCTGCAAGTTCACGTCATTGCCTGTTTGTTGGATGTGAGAGAACTGATCGTCTTTTAGTACCGGTTACTATAAAGGAAGTTTTATTATTTCAGTACCAAATATACATTCCTTTAACAGCTAGAATCTGTGAATATCATTTGTACAGTAATCATTGGGATGAACTAGAGACCCCATATTCAGATTTTACTGGTTTTCAAGTTGATGATATATTTTCTAAACTAGAAAAAGCTGCCGAAAGACAGTTAGACTTCAGTGACATAAACTCAATGGATCCACATTTATGCCATTATTGGTTGGGACTTAATGCAGAGCAATTTAACGAGCTTTTAAATTGTATTCCAATGTTATATGATCATTTTGCAAACCCTTCGGTTGCTCTCAGTATATTTTTGGTCAAACTCAGAACAGGTGACAGCAATCAAAGACTATCAACCTTGTTTAAAATACCAAGATCCACTTTAGAAAGAAAAATGAATAAAGTAAGAAATTGTTTAGAAGTACAGTTTGTTCCTAGACATTTAGGAATCAATCACATGTCTATCCAAAATGTAGCATCACGCAATAGGATCATACCAGAAGGTTTTTTTGGGGATGCTAACATGGCTTCAAATATTAAGCCTGCTATTGTAATATGTGATGGTACATATGTTTACGTCCAAAGCAGCAGTAATTATTCATATCAAAAAAGAACCTACAGTCTCCACAAATATGCTAACCTTGTAAAACCATTTTTATTTGTTTGCTGTGATGGGTATATTTTAGAGTGTGCAGGACCATATGAAGCAACACAAAATGATTCATCAATAATGAGTGCTATGTTTAATAATGAAAATGGTCCTATGCGCTTATTTTTTAGACCCAACGATGTCTTTATTTTGGATAGAGGCTTTAGAGATGTCATTCCTGAATTAGAAAGTTACAATTATAAGACTCATATGCCTGAATCATTATTAGAAAATGAACATCAATTAACCACTGTCCAGGCTAATAAGTCCAGATGTATAACAATGTGTCGTTGGGTGGTAGAGATAGTCAATGGGAGAATTAAAAGAGACTATAAATTATTTCGTCAGGAATATTTTAATAGAGCGTCAAGTCACCTCATGGCTGATTTTAAAATAACTTGTGCCCTTTTGAATAAATTCCATCCTACAATTGACGATACGCCCGATGCTGTGGAGTTTCTTAATATTGCCCGAGCGAGGTTGAATACAGTAAATTATTTATCAGAATTTATTCAAAGGGAACATGTAAACAGAAGACGTACGATTTTCCAAAGCATTAACAGCAGTGCTCCCCATCTAGATAATTTCCCAAGACTAACATTAAGCGATTTAAGAAGATTTGCATTAGGATCCTACCAATTAAAACAGGCACGGTCCTATTATGGGGAGCATATGCGAGTAAATGGTACCTACAGTGTAGATATAAGCAATGAATTAATGGAAGAAGATTTGCCCTTAATATTAGGTCATAACAATTATTTAGTTAGGGCCAGAATTAAATCGCGACATGTGAGCAGCAGGGTATATTATACATATTTACTGATAAGTAGAGAACAAAATGGGGCAAATTCTTTAGAGAGTATCATTGCATATTATTGCAATTGCTTAGTGGGAAATCGTACAGTAGGGTGTTGCGCACATACCATGACTGTATTGTGGTATTTAAGCTGGGGCCGCTTTAATGATATAAGCGCCCCAGCTCAATTTCTGGATCATATATTCCATGAAGAATAAATGTTTTATTTATTTTTTGTTGCTTTCTTTAATAAACCTTTTTTACTGTTAGTATTACGTAAAATGCATAACCTGCGCCATAATTAAATGTATTCTTACACATAGGATGGGACTTCAATTTCCTCATCCACTTGGAAGCGGTTTGGTGGTCGCACTATATTTTCATAAAACACTGTAGTAGTAAAGAGGCTGCTGCCAAAGCTTTTAGTCCTCTTTCGATACTCACTAGAGGAGAGGGCAAAGCACACTACTCTCTAGGAAGAGAAGGCGGTAGTGAGGCCTATTGTCCGGAATCATCATCCTCATATAAACCTTAAATGTCCACTGCATAGCCAAGAAAATTAACATTAACCACAATAACATTTAGAATGGTAAATAAATTATCCATTCAGAAGAAGTAAAATCTTGGAGAATTTAATTTTTATAACCTCAATTTCAGCAACCTAAAAATAAAGATTACTCTTCAACCAGGGTGAATAAATAGAAATCGTTTGCAGAATATGAAAGGATATATCTTTATCTACAAAATAAAATTTAAACCATCGTGACACGACAACCTTTCTTAGGGGCCCAAAGCTCCTAAGAAAATGGGCATTCTCCTTTGTTTATGCATTGAAAAAAGTTAACGATGAGACATCTAAACAAACTGCGATTATGGTATATCACGGCTATATCTGTTCCGTTATTAGATATGGTATCATTGTTTGGGGGAATTCCACGGAAATATCTAGAATACTAATAGCACAAAAAAATGCATTCGTGCAATTTTTAACATGGACTGGTCTGAATCGTGCGGACCAGTGTAAAAATTACACAAGCTTCTTACCGTTCCTTGCATTTACATTTACGAAATGGCAAAATTTGTTAAAATTAATTCTAAACTGTTTGAAGCTAAAAATAATATCAACAAACGAAAAGTCACACATTATTTATTGAAAATCCCTGTACCTAGGATAGAACTGTTCAGGCGCAGTTGCGTGTATATGGCGCCACTTATATATAACACATTACCTATCTGGATAACAGAACTACCTTATAAAAAATTCTGCTTGGTTTAAAAAAAATGGTTAATATCCCATAGTTTTTATTCAGTCGGCGAATTTCTCAACAAATAGTCTTGTCAGTCCTACCACTTCAGAAATGCATTGTAGTCATTTTGATTTATGTTACTTTGTTAATTTTGTTAACTACTTACCTAACTAGTTATGTACTAAATGTGTATGTTGCATTTAAATTTACCTACTAATTAATTTATATCATGAATTGTGATTAATTTGTCTAATGTATGTTACACACCTACTCTATTAAATATTTGCATGCTATCATACATGGCGGAATGTGTCTTTGCACTGAAATTTTATGTAACAGCTTTTGTACCTACCACATTTTATGCAAATAAATGATTTTGATTTTGAAGTAATCAGGGATCAATCGCTTTTTTTGAATAAATTGCGGACAAATATGTAATTCCTTAACAAGTAAATTAATCAATAACTTTATACTTACTTATAGTGCGTGTGCACTAACGAAAAAGTGTAAAGTGAGACGAGACAAAACAAAGAAAAAATTTAACGGATTTTTCTCAGCCACTACGGAGGGTCAATTCTCGTATTTTAAGAAAGTTCGCATTCTAATCTCAGTCTTAATCTGTTAAGATATCCATCAAATTGCATGTGTGACACATTACGCTCTATATTGTTATAAAAATTAGCTTATCATTAATTTTCAAAATGAATAATATGATTTGAACGGTTCTATTGCTGAGTCTTGCTCGTATATATGTAGTCCAGATCAATGCCAACATATTACAGGACAGTGTGATCGTAGCTTTCGTATTGTCATGGGGTCTCAACTCGAATAAATTATAATTTGTCTTGAAAAAAATTCATAGATGATTGATGATTCATAGATAAATTAACAATCATTAAAAAAGCGATATACGGCAGAATTTTGACTGAATTATGATTGGTAAAAGTCTAAACTTCCCAGTTTAGTGCAGATTTATCTATTTCGACTCATAATACACGTATTTTAAAAATTAAATAAAAAGGAAGCCTTTATCTATAATTCGAACCCTTTAAATGATAAAAGTAGCCATCTGTTAATCATTTTGTTTGGTGCTTTTTGCAATAGATGGTGTTTTCAATTGGTCCAGTCTCATTAGTTTCCAATTTTGTTGCTTATTTAAATCGAACAAGGTTTTTTTTTTTTTTTACATAGTAATATAAAATAAATCGAATTACATGTTTTTCTGAACCCGGAACTATAAAACTTTTTATAAATCGGATTGCATGAAACGTTTTAAAAGTAGGCGTTGTAATACTACAGTCTCTAGCGTACAGTCAGTGAGTCGCTTATGCTGCGATCTGTTGAAGAATTTGAGGACTAAAAATTGCCAGCTGTATTGCCAGACTTAGGGAGGTTTCATTTCTTTGTATGGGATTGGGTATCTGTACGTAGTATTATATTATTTGTGGTATTGTACACATTAACACCAGGAGCATAAAAAATAATCTAGACCAATTTGTCACATTAACGAAAGTTGAACTTGATTAATTTTTTTTTTAATATAGAATTGTGGTTGCAGGTTTCAGGTCACATCCCTGTCTTAGAGGGTTATACTTCATACTCCACAAGAAACAGCGTGGTCATTTACGTCTAAAATACAATTACATAATTGTACTACGCATGAACCTTTGACCTTGGATGCCAAGGCCTGCTAACTTGCTATATTAACACCGCTATAATCGCAGTATATCGTTCCCCATCTTATTTAAACCCTACCAACTTCTTCTCTAGTTTGAGTGAAATATTAATATCAGTTAAATCCCAAAATGACATCATGCTCGTAGGTGATATTAATATTGATATCAAGACCGGCAATAATGATCGTCATGCGAACGATTATTTAACTTTAACAGTAACACATGGTTAATTGCCCGCCTACACTCTCCCGACAGGGATAAACAACTGTCTGGACCATGATATGATGAAATCTAAATCACATGCAAAGATTATCGTTCTGGACACCCACATTACTGAACCTCTTCCAGATATTCCTGGCCAAAAGTAAATCTGCTGGGTCCCCATCTAAAAATACTTTGATAAGATATGACTATGAGGCCATGAAAATGACACAGGTAACCTAGATTTCACTCCTATTCTTAATACTACAGACCCAGACCTAGCAACCCACATTTTAATTTCCGCCATGCAAACTGCCATAGCAAGAAATACTAAAATATATCACACACCGAATAGAAATAGAGTAATAAAACCATGGATGCCTGCTGGCTTGGTTAGATGCCTACGTAATCGCGATAAAATGCCGACAAGTCAGTAAGTCAAGGACACGGTGGAGCTCTGCCCAGCTTGGGCGGAGCACCGCAGTGTCCTCGCGGAGGCGATCGGCGGCGACGATCTCTCGCGTCCGGCCCTGGTCCAGGCCTTGGTCCGGAGCGAGAGGGAATGGAAAGCCGTGAAGGAGAAGGCGGCGCGCGTGAGGGAGAGAGCCTTGCGCCCTCGCACGCCTAGTCGCCGCAGGAGACGCCCGGGAATCGCAAGCAGTTTCCCGGCCACCGTAGGCGCGGGCTTGCGGACAGCGAGCAATGGGTAGCTCGCCGTACGGTAAGTACCAGGCCCAGGTCGACGGCGCGTCGTGTTTCACGCGCGCCACAAAGAGATGTCAGCACAAAATGACGAGGTCCGATAGGCCCGACGCTTCAGGGACGCGGGAAATTCTTCACTTAAACCACCAACGGATTCAGCCATAATAACAGCGCATATTTGTCATGATGTCTAACCATGCAATTGTAATTGTCTTGCTATGGTTTCAAATATTCAATATTTGGGTGTTCATATCGACGGATTGTCGTGCTCATACGGACACTCTTTGCTCCCGGCTTCGTAAACTTATATATTTATTTAGAAGAGCTCATACATATGGCCTACATTGAAACAGCTTTACTTGTCTATCGTTCTCTGTCTTGTCTATCTCTCTGTCTGTGTCTGTCTGAGTCAATTATTACTTAGTGCATCCCGGTGTTAAACGTGCTCAGAGGGCTGTCCTCAAAGTTATGAATTTTCGTAAAAGGGACTATCCCACAACCCAGTTGTACTCCGAAGACCAAGTACTCACGGTGAGAAAACTCTATGTCCTCCTCACTGTCTTGCGTCGACCTTCCAAGACGTCACTTGATAGAAATCTATCCAATAGGCAGATTGGCTTTTCTATCTGTGAATCTGTTCAGTGTTATTCTGCGCTTGCCCGACGTAACTATCGTGCCCTAAGCTCCCAAAGAATAATGTCAGATGTCCATAGCAACTTTGGCTCAATTTTAGTTTGTCACGGACAGTGAAAATTCTTACGTTTTTTATTGTAACGTAATAGTGGTTCCTATCTACAAAAAAAGGATGAAAGTAGACTTGGAACAGAGAGTTTAATGAATGAAATAGAAAATACAGGTGTGACTATAAAAACACTACAAACGGTTCACGCGACACTGAATTTAATATAGAAGGCTTGAATTGAAGTCCGGAAATGGAGTATGAAGGATCTTTGTGTCGAAGGGACACTTTAGAGTGCCAGTTTCCTTCGACAAAGCTCGACGAGTCTCCAGGCAGAAGGTTATATAGAAGAGTGCAGACGTAGAATTGATGGATGAACAAATGGTTTGTTGACAAAACCCGGACGCCGAATCCCAGGCAGATGGTTAGTGAAACAGGCCCGGACGCCGAATCCTCATCAGATGCTTCAGCCTTTTCTTTTATAGCCAAAATATTCCTTTTCCAGAATTAATTTTAGACGATTTTTGAAGTTTTCAAAATTGTTTTTCTTCATTCTGGCATCTCATCTGCCAGTCATAAAACCAGCCTGTGTGTTCGGCCAAGATGTATTAAAACCTGCACGATCGAGTCTGAGCGTGTCCTTATTCATTATTTTAGATGTCGAAATTCAGTTAATAATCGGTAAATATATAGAAAATACAATATTTCAGCTAAACCTATTGATAAAAATAACTAAAGTTAAATAAACCAAAAAGTAATCTTCATAGACTAAAAGAGTAAAATGAATGACAGTTTGACAATTGACTTGTGTCACAACAATGGAAAATGTAAACAATGAATGATTTTTTAAAGATATTATAAAAGAAATCGTTTTAGAACGATTCGTAACATGCTAACAAATAAAAGGATATGATATGGGACATGAATGGATGTATGAATGATGACTAATGATGTAAGTATAACTAGCATATACTATACGAGGGCTGCACTAAAAGTATCGAGAATGGAATATTTGCACTGTTCCTGTCATATTAAAATCTTTTTAATTGAAAACTCCTTGGTTTTAAAAATCGAATATCATTTATTTATTTAAAAAAAGATTCTCGGTCTTGTCACAAGGTTTTGTCAAACTTGTTTAGTCGTTGAGAAAATGGAATTGACACGAGAAATTCAAGAGCGATGATTTATTATGACTTTCGAAGTGGTTTAACACAAAAGCAGTGTGTTGACCGGATGATTTCTGTATTTGGTAATGAAGCCCCATCCAAAACCACAATTTATCGCTGGTTTGCTGAATTTCAACGTGGACGTGTCAAGCTCAGTGATGATCCCCGTCAAGGTCGTCCAAAAACTGCAGTCACCCAAGAAAACGTTGATGCTGTGCGTAAGCTGATTGAGGAAGATCGACATGTGACATACCGCGAAGTTCAGGCAACTTTAGACATTGGCATGAGTAAAATACAAATAATCTTGCATGAACAATTACGTGTAAAAAAAGTTGTTTTCCCGATGGATACCGCATTCGCTCTGTGAAGAGCAAAAAGCGGCTCGCGTTACTTGGTGCATCAGAACTCTCGAAATATTCCACGCAGGATCCTCAAATGCTGTATACAACATCGTATCAGGTGACGAATCCTGGATATACGCATACGAACCCGAAACAAAAAACCAGTCACGAGTTTGGGTGTTCGAAAATGAGTTAAAGCCAACAAAAATTGTTCGTTCACGGAGTGTTGCAATAAAAATGGTGGCCACGTTTGTCTCCAAAACCGGCCATGTTGCGACTATTCCTCTTGAGGGACAAAAAACGGTTCATGCAGAATCGTATGCTAGCATTTGTTTGCCACAGGTCGCTTCTGAACTCCGTAAAGAGAACTGCAACCGCCGCATCATCCTCCATCACGACAATGCGAGTTCTCACACCGCACACAGAACAAAAGAGTTTTTTGAGCAAGAAAACATAGAATTATTAGACCATCCGCCGTACAGCCCCGACCTAAGCCCTAATGATTTCTATACTTTCCCTAAAATAAAGAATAAATTGCGTGGACAGAGATTTTCATCACCTGCAGAAGCTGTGGACGCCTACAAAACGGCCATTTTGGAGACCCCAACTTCCGAATGGAATGGTTGCTTCAATGATTGGTTCCATCGTATGGAAAAATGTGTCAAATTTCGCGGAGAATACTTCGAAAAGCAATAAATACATTTTTAAATAGTAATGTTGTGGCACTTCCTTGATTCCCGAAATTTTCAGTGCCGCCCTCGTATTATGCAGTTTAATGTCAATAGTTTTTATGTGATTTCCACTTTTACACTGAACTTTTATAAAAGAAGTTATTCAGACATTTTAAATAGGAGGTTATGTATTTTTACAGAGTAAATTAAATGACGTTTCATTTATACTACAATTAGTTGATAAGACATTGTCACAAAATGTGTTGTATGGATAAAACACAGTAAGGCTATAACGCAAACGCAGAGGAATTCGAGAAGGAAACATTGTTTACTTATTAAAATGATTTTCTTTTCGAAAAGTAGTAAAATAAATATTGTTTAATAAGTTGGAATTTTTAATTAAAATTATTGTAAGTAAAATATTTATGTCCGTTTGAATTTAGTTTTAAAAGTTATGTAAGCCGAAACCTGACATTGGTGCCGATTCTCTTGAAGAATGGAACATCGTCATTTGACAGGATTAAACCAAATTTAAGTGATTTTTAGTCTAGGTTAGAGGCATTTGTGACAAGAGAATCGGCACCATTGTTCTTTACAATTAAGTCAACAAGAAACTATCTATTTATAAATTTACCCTGCATAAGGTCAAGCAGAGGCTTAAAGCATGGCTACAATCCCTTAATTACGACGAAACAGAGCAAATTCTTATAACTCTTTCGTAACACCAGTTGTACCCTAAGAGAGGCATTCAACATCTCCTCTTACTCGCAATCCCAATGAACCTATACGCAACATTGAATTAAATTTACACACACACACCCACATACAAACACACCACACATACACGCACACAACACGCATACACAATCACCACTACAGGCTTTTTTCTAACCATTTTATTATTATTATTTTATATTACTTTATTCTTTGTTATTCTTATTGCATACGTTTTGAATAGTGTTTCCTCCCGGGAGAGGGCACTGGCTCTTGTAACACAGGTTAACTCCTGGCACGAGTGTCAGGATTTGATTTTAAAAGTCTTTATTATTAACATAAGATTATAAAGTACATAATAAGATCTTATTCTAATTGTGTACAACTATAAATAACACAAGTTCTTAGTCATCTTACCTTAACAAACATTTTACACTGAGTTTAAACGAGTGTCAAATAAATCGAGCCACTTCCTTTTTCACGCATTATGGTTATTATTTTTGGTATTATGGAACGCATCGATTCGAAACATATATCGCCTAAAAGGGTATTTAATAACCTTTACAATGAGGGTAGTTAGTTGTCAAAATTTCATTTTAATTAAAGTTTAAAGGGTAGAATAAAATTATCGCATTTAATTTGCTTATGACATTTTTATTGTACTCTGTTAGGAAAAGATTAAATTTGAGGTTTTTGTTAATCATACCCATATTACTTGTTATTGTTGTCTTTATCTGTGTCTGTGTAATCAAAATAACCTGATAAAATGGATACTACACCGACGGAAGCTGCCCAAGTTGTAGCTTTACTTGAGGTTGGACACGGACAACGTGAAGTGGCACGCAGACTTCATTTGAGTCGTTCAAAGGTACAGCGGGTATACCGCAGGTATCTGGAGACTGGTGCTTTTGTTCGGCGACCTGGAACTGGCCGACCACGGGCAACAACAGAACGTGACGACCGCTTTATTGCAACCAATTCGTTGCGCGACCGTGGACTTAATGCTGTTCAGCTACAGCAAGCGTTACGTGACGTTCGAGGTGTCGCAATCAGTAGGTGGACAGTGAGACGAAGACTAAAGGAACGAAATTTAACATCACACAAACCAGCAACTGGCCCAAAATTGAATGTAGCTCATCGCCGATCTCGCTTGGAGTTTGCTCGAGAACACATTAATTGGACGTTAGAAGACTGGAGGTCAGTTTTGTTTTCTGACGAGTCAAGAATCTGTCTTTTTAGCAATGACGGGAGAAACCGAGTGTATAGACGTCCTGGTGAAAGATTTGCCCAATGTTGCATTCGAGAAACTGTGAGTTTTGGTGGTGGTTCTTGTATGGTGTTGGGAGGAATTTCTCTAGACGGAAAAACGGAACTTGTCTTCGTCGACCCCGCCATCGATGGCAGTGGTAGACGTGGATTAACAGCTGACCGATACATAACTGACATTCTTGAAGACCACGTTATGCCGTATGCTGGTTTTGTCGGAGAAAATTTCATGTTTATGCATGACAATGCGAGACCTCATACCGCGCAGATCGTTACGGAATACTTGTCTGCGATCGGGATTCAACAAATGGTATGGCCAGCACGAAGTCCCGATTTGAACCCGATCGAACACCTATAGGACGAGCTAAAACGGAGAGTCCGAGCCAGGGTTCCCGCTGTTTCATCCATTCCCGAGCTTAAAGTCGCTGTGCTTGAAGAGTGGGAGAACATACCACAATATGTCATCGTAACTCTGATCAGATCGATGACTAATAGGCTACAAGAATGCATCAGGGCACGGGGGGTAATACCAGTTATTAAGAATATTTTTTTTGCAATAATTTTGTTTTCTATTGTTTTTATGGACTGTTTTAGCCCTACTAAATTTTCTATCAAAATTACCATTTTTCTTGCAGAGCCAATAATTTATCATTCAATAAGGTTATTATTCAATAATTTACCCTCATTGTTAAGGTTATTAACTTAACTTTTAGGCGATATATAGTTCGAATTGATACGTTCCATATTCCCAAAAATATTTACCATTTTACGTGAAAAAAGGTAGTGGCTCGATTTATTTGCTCCCAAGTGTAGTAGCCTATCGTCTGACCCATGAAGATGTTTTGTTTTAGTTAATAGAAGGCACAAAGTAGATCAAAAATTATTTTAACGTTCAAAATATATACTTTTGTAATGTTTCTGATTAGTGATAGACGCTCTCTGCCTAGAAACCCTGCCATTGAATTACTGGGATTAATTTAAAAATGTTAGTGTCTAAGTCAAATATTTATTTGAGAAGTATAATTCATATCTAAAAGAGTAAAATCTCAATCAAAATGGTTTACTTCTAAATTAAGATATCGAAAATGATGAGAAGAATCGTAAGAAAACAGTACCCCAACTACACAAATGGATCTATGGTTGATTCTTCTCAAATAAAACAACTCCTCAAGGATTCATACAGGAAAACCAAAGATGACCTTATTCAACCGGAATGACAAGGCACGATACAACCGTTGCCAAAAGATAGCTCATTAATAACGGAAGTCCTGGTCCAAACAATCAAAAAACCATGTCCGCTTATCAATTGCTATTAAAGACGAAATTAATTGGTGTCGATTCATGTCACCGCTTCCTCTTAAATATCGAAATTCTCGAAGCTTAATGTCCCAGCGAAGAATTAATATCACGAGGCGGTCGCAGCGATCGGGGATCAATAGGGATCAGTGTCGTGTGAACGGGCACTAAGGCAGAGAGAGACGGAAGTAAAACTAGCCCAAGTAGACGTGGACGGTAAACGAAACAAAAAGTATTGAACAATCTGTGACTAGGAGTTAGGTTACAATTCCGATTTATCTCTACAGCAGCGACAATTTATCTGCGAATGCTTTCTCAGTTGTTGTTAAACGGTGTTTACTGTATCTTTCTGCTCTTTGTGGTGTTGGTCGATACGCCCGCCCTCGCTGTTTGACGCAGAGCGTGGCCGTGGGACGGGATATTCTTAATTAGTGCATTAACGATCGGGTACGTTCAGCGAGAGTTTCTAACGACAAGCCCTGGACCAGGACCATTACTTGTTTGTTTTTAACTTTTAGCAATAACTGAAATTATTTTATTAGTTTTTTATTATTTTATTAGTTTTTTGGTGAAACACGTAGAAGCTGGTTAACAGTCGAATTCATCATTCAACCATCTAAAGTACTCCTATTAGTGCTAATTATCATGAGCAAACTTAATCCATCTCATAAAAATTGTGACATGAAAGTCTAAAAACATATTTTATTGCTGTTAAGTTGGTTACGACATAATATTTTCCATCCCCAAACCTACTACATTTTCATTTCCTATATAAGCTCTATATAATATATATTTCACTTCAGTAACGCAGCCAGCCGTGTGACGCGTGCTATCGTAAGTCACCATAACTTATTGTGTGTGGAATTAGTGCACAGATTTAGGTCACAGACTTACGTCTGTATATATGCGACGATATTATTAGGGGCAGACGTTACGTAACGTGAAGGTCAAGTATTCACTTAATATTTTTGGTATTTTACTAAGAGATCCACAGCCTAACGCAGTCATAGAGTTTTTCAGGTATTGTGTCGCCTATATCTCATACGATCAGAAATTATTAAATGGTCCCAAAACACTACTCACCAATTAAATATAAGTAATGAATTCATTCAATTCAATTACAGCTTCTATGGACTATTGCAATTAAACAGTCCTCTGTTAAGTCCACTAAAATAATTATTTATTTCCAAACTCACATCTTCGTTTTGATCAAACTTCCCATCTATAGTTTCATTACCATCGATTCCTTTACCATGAAGTCCTACGTATCCAGACTCAGTCGAGTGCAGTAATATCGTATTGAGTTTACTAAACGTTCTAGGACTCTACTGACAGTTGTAGACTCGCATTGCTTCGCAGGCTCGATAGTTATATTGCATTTGCTATCTTCCGTTCCAGAGGCGACTGTTATTGCTTTTATGTTCTTGACAACGGCATTCTTTAATATATCGTTTACAGTTGTGTATTTTATCGGTTACAAGGATTCTTATTTTTAATAGACTTAAAAAGGTGGAGGTTCTCAATTCGTCTGCATGTTTTTTTGTTTGTACTTTTGTTACGTGATATCTCCGGCAAATGTGGATCGATTTCGTTTTTTTTAAACGTTTGCTTCAGGGGTGTTCCATATTTTTTATATTTAATTTGCTTGAGTAGTTTTTCCAGTTAGCTTACATTCGGTCAAAAAATATCTTGAATGGACGATGGATCGTGTTGTGACCATCAACGTCATCAACTGAAGTTAACATCGCAAAAGTTAAGGAAATAGTGACTGAAAATCCTCATATAAGTTTGAGAGAGATAGCCGCTGAACTTTCTGTGTCTCAAGAGTCAATCCGTACCATTTTAAATCGTATGGGTATGAAACATGTTGCCGCTCGACTAATCCCAAAAGACCTGAATTTTCTCCAAAAATTCAATCGCATAAGAGTCGCTGAGGACATGCTAGAACGAGTCAATTCCGACCCAACATTCATGAATCGCATTGTTACTGGTGACGAGACGTGGGTACGTGTGGTAAACTCGTAAGAGTTTGACATGCAAACTAGTCAACAAGCTTCGGAGTGGTGCCTTCCAACTGAACCGAAACCGAAAAGCCCAGGACAAAGTCGATCACAAGTCAAAGACATGTTGACTGTTTTCTTTGACTATCACGGTGTATGCACTCGAAATTTTGCAGGAAGGTCAGACGGTAAATAAAGAATATTACTTGAGCGTTATGCGGCGTTTAAGACAGCAAATTTGACTAAAAAGGCCAGATTTGTGGAAAACAAATTAGTGTATTTTGCATCACGATAATGTGCCTTAGCCCAAGGCCATCATTGTGAACGAATTTTTGACTAATAACTCAACAAATACCATCGAGCAAGCACCTTATTTACCAGATATGTCTCCAGCCGACTCCGATCCGTCTTTCACTTTTCTTAAATTCAAATTACACTTCGTGGCACCCGTTTTCATTCGGTAGATGATATAAAGGAGAAGTCGCGGCTAGAACTGAACTCAATTCTGGAAAAAGCGTTTAGAAATGTTTTGATTATTAGATTATTCGTTGGCGTAAGTGTATTGTTTCTGAAGGAGCATACTATGAAGGCGATTCAATAAATTTGGATAATAACTAACATTTTATGTATTATATAGATCTTTTCCCGGTACTTTCTTGACAGAGTAGTATATAAGGTGTATCTATTCATACACGAAATATATAGGTCGAACAGGAGCTATAGAAACGAAAAAGATTTTTTTATCTCATCTCATTTAAAAAAATTAATATTACTTGACACACATAATAAATACTGGCTCTTTCTTATTTTGTAACATCCATTACTCTAGTTTCTACGTAAGTACTAGGTAAAAACTACTTTAATTAAAGCGGGCGATGTCATGGCGGCGCGCTTAGATGTGGCGCGGCTTTTATGAATGATCAAGAAACCTGAGCTGCGGCGCCGGCGCGACCGCGTACGTACCTTCCTTCAGTTGCCTCGCCCCCCGCCCGCCGCGCGCCCCCGCAATTTTCAGTCCCGCCCAAACCGCATGCTGCACTGCACGCGGCATAACTAACGTGGTACGCAACGCATCGGGCTTCGCGCAACAATGCCGAACTATAGGTATTCCAACCAGGAGTACCAAAACACTGGTGGACTGCTATAACGAGGGTGGACGTATTTTGCTCACAGCCCAAGCCCTCTTCTTGGAGCGATTTGGGAGAAGACCATCACTGCAGACCATCCTAGGAGCTGTACAGCGGCACCGGGACTATGGGCTCTACATGCCCCCAGCTGCAGACGGAGGCAGGCAACGAGTGCCACCAAGAATTGAGGACGACATTGTCGACTTCTTTTTGCGACACCCAATGGCCAGCACATCAGACGCCGCTCGCGTGTTCAATGTGAGCAAAATGACCGTTTGGCGCCTTCTGCGGAGTGAGGGGAAGCACCCATTCCACTTCACGAAGGTGCAAGAATTAAAGCCGATGGACTTAACTCCACGCGTGAATTTTTGCCGTTGGCTACTCGAAGTCCCGACACGGCGCATCCTGTGGACGGACGAGTCCACCTTTACGTGCGTTGGGTTGTTTAACATCCACAACGCGCACTGGTGGGCATCAGAAAATCCACATGTTGTTGGGCCGGATCATTTCCAGAACCGGTTCAGTGTTAATGTGTGGGCTGGGCTAATAGGCGATAGACTGTTGGGACCTGTGTTCTTGGATCGCCTTAATGGTCAAACATACCTAGAATTTTTGACAGGCAAACTAGCGACCATGCTGGAAGACATTCCACTTTTTTATCTAAGGACAATGTCGATGTATTTCCAGCATGATGGCGCACCAGCGCACTATGAGTTCGAGAATACCTCTCTAACGAGTACGGCAATCGTTGGATAGGTCGAGGTGGACCGGTCGCCTGGCCAGCTCGCTCGCCTGATCTTACGCCGTTGGACTTTCATGTGTGGGGTCGGGCTAAAGACCTGGTTTATGGTAATGACGGCCATACCATTTCTAGTGCGGAACAAAAAAATGCGAATTGTGAACGTAGTGATGGCTAGTGATAGAGACACATTATTAAAAGTGCAAGGACAAATTCTTAAACGTGCAGCCGTCTGCGTCCAACAGCAGAGCGAATATGTACAACAATTGGTGTAAATAGTTTAAATAAAAACTACGTTGTTATTGGGTCTGTACATTTTAAATTATTGTAAATAAGTTGATCCTAATTTTTGAAACACGTTCGTAAAAGGCACTTGCATACCGTATGCAGTGGGATAAGTGATTTTCGCGTAAAATAGTCATGTTTCCAACTAACTAAATACGTCGACATACAACCATAACAATAACAAAGGCTCGTGCAAACTGGCGCAAAAGGCTTTTATGGCGCTGTCGCGTCGCGCCTGGGGGTCTTAAATTAGAACAATAAGTTTTATTAATTATTCTCAGCATTACCTTATGGTAGATACCTACCTAAACAAATTATTGTATCAATAATTCGCCAGTCCAAAGCCTGATAAAGTGTGATGTGGAATTAGAACCAATAGGTTTCTATGTTTTTCTTAAAAACTTTGCCTCACACGGATTTTTTTTCATATGTCGTCAAAACTTTAATTTTGTTCATCATACATATATATATATACATATCTTTTACCTTACATTTGCCTGTGGCCCAATCAAATATTATACACGAAAATAAATATTACACAGTCTGCCCAGAGATGTGCACTAACAGGCATTGCACAGAGGGGTTTCGGTTCTGTCTTTTGAGAGGAATCGGTGCCCCTTCCATCAAGCCAACCAATAATGTAATGGTCTAGTGATGGCACACTAGACCATTACGACAGTCCTACGCGCCTTGGTAATCAAATGTAGTGTAGTTAAGTTAAACAATACCAATCGCCTTGAGTTAAATACTAAATAGCCATCGTTCGACTACGGATCTACTAACTAACAATGTTGTATACCTACCAAAAAATTGGTCAATAAGACGTATAATCTAGCCGTAATGCAGTTATTTTATGGTTAAAAAGGTCTTTGTTGTTGTTTTACGATAACATGGCGTGGCATAAATTCGCGCTATGCTCTTCTTACGGTTTACATCTGTACAAATAGGTAGGTACACAACTTATCAACAGAAGTCATTGTCTTATGCGATTTCGCGTTTCGTCTACGCGTACTAGATTACGATTTGTTTTAATCGCATCTAGGATCCTTTCCGTAAAAAAAATAAGAAATTATTGAAACGTCTCGATACTAGCTCGTAAAAGTCGTGACCTCACAGAGGTCATTATCTTATGCGAACTCTAGTATCACTCATCAGCTGTTTATTCAGATTTTAGCGTACATATATTAGGTACTGTTTTCGTAAAACTTCGAGGAGGGAATTCAATATTGTACCTACTTAGGTTTAGGTCGTTTTGTATTTTAATTTCACATTTATTTTTATTGTAAGCGATAACTATGTTATCAAAATAAGATGAGATCGAGTTACGAAGTCTACCTACGTTGGTTTATTGTTAACATCATCATGCCTGCATTTCTCGTAGAGATAGGCAGAGGTGTATTGTCGAATGTTCATTACAGTTCACCAGTGATATGTTAAGTCCCATGTAGTAGGAAGTGAGGGCAGGTGTTTGCGTCCGCCAGCACAGACAGTGGAGTGTGCCGTGCGGTAACTGTCACGCGCGTCCGCACGGAGACATGTATTACACAACCTCGCCAACTACTCGACACGGAATAACTTGGACGGCACCACAGACGCCGCGTGAGTCACCTGTCACGTCAGTCATTCATAGAGTAGGCCGTAAAGGTTTTATGCAAAATATATCAAGCAATTTTAAATTATGATAATTACGTAAATTAAAAAAAACAATTAGATAAAAAAATCTTTTTCGTTTCTATAGCTTCTGTTCGACCTATAGATGCCCCTCTTCAAATATTTCGTGTATGAATAGATACACCATAGACAGATGATGTTATAATAACTTCCTGTCAGTGATATTTACACCGCAAGTTGTGGTTATATGAATTTGTGTGGGGTAGGTACCACAGCTAAAGTACGAAAAAAACGGGCAACAAAAAAAACACTTTAATTTCGGAAGTCTGTGGCAGAAAACGAAAACACAAAACCAAAGACACCGATTTTTTTTTTTTGGGATTCTGATGAAGTAATGATTTATGCAGATATGTTTTTTTTTATAAAAAGATGATAGAGAAGTTAGTAGTCTGAATGAATTAAAAGTTGAGTTATAAATCAGATGCTACGAGGGCGGCACTGAAAATTTCGGGAATCAAGGAAGTGACACAACATTACTATTTAAAAATGAATTTATTGCTTTTCGAAGTATTCTCCGCGAAATTTGACACATTTTTTCATACGATGGAACCAATCATTGAAGCAACCATTCCATTCGGAAGTTAGGGTCTCCAAAATGGCCGTTTTGTAGGCGTCCACAGCTTCTCTCTTTCAGCTTCAGCTTTGCTCTTCAGGTGATGAAAATCTCTGTCCACGCAATTTATTCTTTATTTTAGGGAAAGTATAGAAATCATTGGGGCTTAGGTCGGGGCTGTACGGCGGATGGTCTAATAATTCTATGTTTTCTTGCTCTAAAAACTCTTTTGTTCTGTGTGCGGTGTGAGAACTCGCATTGTCGTGATGGAGGATGATGCGGCGGTTGCAGTTCTCTTTACGGAGTTCAGAAGCGACCTCTGGCAAACAAATGCTAGCATACCATTCTGCATTAACCGTTCTTTGTCCCTCAAGACGAATAGTCGTAACATGGCCGGTTTTGGAGACAAACGTGGCCACCATTTTTTTTTTGCAACACTCCGTGAACGAACAATTTTTTTTGGCTTTAACTCATTTTCGAACACCCAAACTCGTGACTGGTTTTTTGTTTCGGGTTCGTACGCGTATATACAGGATTCGTCACCTGATACGATGTTGTATACAGCATTTGAGGATCCTGCGTGGAATATTTCGAGAGTTCTGATGCACCAAGTAACGCGAGCCGATTTTTGCTCTTCACAGAGCGAATGCGGTATCCATCGGGAAAACAACCTTTTTACACCTAATTGTTCATGCAAGATTATTTGTATTTGACTCATGCCAATGTCTAAAGTTGCCTGAATTTCGCGGTATGTGTCTTCCTCAATCAGCTTACGCACATCATCAACGTTTTCTTGGGTGACTGCAGTTTTTGGACGACCTTGACAGGGATCATCACTGAGCTTGACATGTCCACGTTGAAGTTCAGCAAACCAGCGATAAATTGTGGTTTTGGATGGGGCTTTATCACCAAATGCAGAAATCATCCAGTCAACACACTGCTTTTGTGTTAAACCACTTCGAAAGTCATAATAAATCATCGCTCTTGAATTTTCTCGAGTCAATTCCATTTACTCAACGACTAAACAAGTTTGACAAAACCTTGTGACAAGACCGAGAATCTTTTTTTTAAATAAATAAATGATATTCGATTTTTTAAACCAAGGAGTTTTCAATTAAAAAGATTTTAATATGACAGGAACAGTGGAAATATTCCATTCCCGATACTTTTAGTGCAGCCCTCGTACAAAAACAGCACATGAAAACTAACAAACGAATCAAAACGAGAATTCGTAAAAAAGTCAATATCTAACGTAACGTATAGCAGATTGAGAAAGAATATGCCAGGGTGCGATATGGCGAAACATTCTGCTTAATTTAATGGCTGATAATTATAATATAGCTTACTGCAAACCTTTGGCACTGTATATAGCAATTTTTTATGAGCATTGACTTATTATTACATAAACTGATAATTTATTGATCCGGTCAAGTAAAAAGTATCAAGGATGAGTATATGTATTGCCCTATTATATGTTCTATCTACGAAACCGATCCAGTAGAGTGCCTGAAACTGGACACCTACGTGGGCGAAGCGAAGAAACTTTTGAAGTAATTGGATCTGACGAACTGACGGAGTATTTCGAATCACTAGGTACCTTAAAGGTTATCGATTAGAGTTGGCCTAAAGAGGCTAAAGGCAGTAAACGTTACAAGTGTCCTAAGTCTATTAATTTGGTAATGTTGCAAGTTGCGGAAATACCTATTTAGATTAATTTAGATTATGAGTATATGTGACAGATTTACCTTATAACATTTTGACGACGATGAATGATCAGGCAATATTTAGTTCTGTGGTCATCTTTCAAAAACGTATTATTCACTTGAAAATAACAGCCAAGATCGTAAAAACCACATAAGCCTGAGACCACAACACAGAGGAATTATTAACAATAATTTCTCAGTCTAAATTCATCAGCTTACGATCTACATATACCAACCACAGCAAAGCCCGTGACACGGCAAGGTGTTACACGGGTTAAGCTAGCCGTCAAACAATACAATGTCGGTACAGAAACCGTGTAATTGCTTTGTGAGAACCTCAGAATCTTGGAGCTTTGGGCAACGGAGCAAGTGTTGATGAGCTTGCTAGAGAAACTAAAGACATGAATAAGTAATAGCTTTGAAACTGATCTTACGTTAGTAAACAAGAACCCTAAAAAAACGAATACCATATTTATTGAACAGTCTGCCGGCAGACATAAGGAATGAAACGAGTATAATTTTTTTTTTAAATAAATTAAAAAGATATTATTTAGAAACGTGTTAAAGTGCTACCTCAAAATAATTATTAGTATTAAGTACAAAATTTAAGAATGAGTGTGTAAACTCACCGACCAGCCAGTAAGTCAAACCATTACTAAGGTTTTGTGGGGCTTAGTTTACAAGTTATTTAATTACCATTTAAAATAAATAAATAATAATAAATCTTGACTAAGTTTACAAGATTCATAATAAAAATGCAAATAGAAAAAAGAGGAACCAGTTGATAGATATAAGAACATAGAAGCTGATATTGAATGTACAAGGAGTTCATCTTAACTAATCTCTTAAGAAAACAAATCCAGTGATAAAAACAGAAAAATTAGGACTTTCAAAAAAGGAGAAAAACTGTTTGCTATTGTTTGAAGCATCGCAGTATGCTTGAGAACTACTCCACTGATAAATCCAGACATTCATGTTTCAAAGAGAAGTAATTCCTTATGTTCATTTTCGGTTTCCTACGGTCAACTGCATTTATTGTGGAAGTGCACATGTCCTGTTTGGTAACCGATCCTTGCTTCTTGTTATGTTTGATGTTAACATCTAACATAGCGGCATAGCACACAAGATATAGAAGCAAACTAATTACTTTGCGTTAGAATGTTTGCCTTAGGGGTTAAAGGTATGTAGGCTGTTAGAACGATAACGTTTGGAGGACTTTAAGTCAGAGAGTTTGTATTTTGATCGTTACATAATCTTCAAGATTGTTGTCTAAAATATATATGGAAGTAGTGAATTTATCATACAATTTGCCACTGGTGATCAAATAAACCCGTATTTACGTATTTGAAACCTCGCCTAACTGTACATAATCAAAACCAAATTTCTAAATTCTGAGATGTACATGGATTTCAATTTCTCACAATCTACGTCATTAGCAAAGATGCCTCCATCTTCAAAGAAGGTATAATATGTCTGTGAAAACACAGGATACCAGAGGGGTTAAATCCACATTAAGTTGGTGACAACTCGGTTGACTTTGATTAACGTTATTAAATGTAACCTAGACACGACGCGATTATTACGCGGTTTCAAGTCGAACACGAAACACTTTATATTCTTTTTTAGAAACTGGAAACATTTCATGTAGAGAATGTTATCTAGCGGGGACTGTAATAACTTAACTTTCGTATATAAGTTAGTATATGCCTTCACAAACAAAACAAACTCCACTCAACATCAAAAACATTCCGAAATAATTTAGAATGAAAAAGAAGTTAAAAACTTTTTACACTTCTGCAAATAAAGGCGTCCATTAAAAGACTGATTCATTCGCCACAGGCCTTTGCATATATTAACTCAGTAAGCTTAATTGGGATTCAGAATTGTATAGTGCTGTAGGAGATATATTTTGGTAGGCAAAAGGCTTATTGAATAAACCAGAATATGAGAGAAAGAAACCAAATTACATAGGCATCGTGTTTTCAGTTACTTACAAAAAAAAACTAGGTCTGAATATGACAAGCTGACGACGAATAATATGCTTCGATTTATTTAGGTCTTGTCACGTCAAGCGTTTATTAGAATAGAAAAATGATCTTGGAACAAAAATGAAAATTATATTTCCATATGAAAGTGCATATTCAAAAAGTCTCACAGACGCTAGAGAGAAAAGAAAAAAATACAGAAAATAAATTTATTTCACCCAGGTTAAGGCACACAATAATCACAAACAAAAACAAAATAAAACAGAAGAAAATAGTATTGTGTGCCTCACGGCTGCGCTTGATCCACAATTTTCAAAGGCAACACTCTAAACACTGACAAAGAAGAAACTTCGGACCTTCTGGAGGACTAAGTTAGATAACAAGACAACTAACAATATACAGAGTTAGCGAGTTTCCAAACTAGAATATTTATATGCAAATATTTGGAAGGAAATGTTCAAACTTCCTTGTTTTCATGATAAATGTGACTTTTAACTACGCCACGTATCTCGGGAATACTGAGCTACTTAGTAATCTTAGTGTATATATATATATTGGAAGCACTATAGATTACGATGGATTCGTATGAATAAAACTTCGGGTTGGCTGCGCAAAAAGCTTTCACTGTCTTACTTTCGAAATAATTGAAAGTTGATTGTAAGTTTAAATAAGAATGGAAATTATTCTAGGGATATTCATAAATCTGTAAAAAACGTTTTTCATTCGGATATATTATGATAAAACTTGGCTTTGAATTTAACTTGATATTAGGTGAATGAACAATAATGGTACCTAATGAATTGAAAGGTTTATCTGAAGAGCCCATCGCGATCAAAGAAAGAAGGATAGTCAGATAATATTCATTTGTGCTATATTGAATTACGTTATCTTGCTTCATTAAGGTGGAATTAATTAAAAAGGGCTATGGACCTTAGCCTAAGGCTGATAGAATCAAATACAATAATTATTTTCCAGTAATAAGAAGTAGTAGTAGATGGTTTGTCCTGTTGAGAGGATCAATGAAATGAGACTGCGACAAAAACAAGGCAGTTGTACAAGTGCTACGTACATACTGTACATGGCAGATGTAAGTAGAAACGTCCTAGATGGACAATAATACAGTCACTTTATCGGTTATTTTCTTCAGAAAGGTTAGGTGCGTAGTACTCGCAACCAGCATGAATGCAATGTATGACCAGATGCGTTAACGTAAACGAAGCAAAAGGAGTATGTAAGGATCGTTCTGCCTACCCTCATGGCAAGAAGGCGTGAATTTATGTACGTAAGTATGTATATATATTCTACTAAAGTATGAGAAGTAATTATGATCAGACGGCAAAATGTCTGGATTACCAAACTATTTCGCATAGAAGACGACGGTCTTGCCCTAATCAATCATATTAGTAATTAGACTTTACTGTTGCTAGGTATTGGAGTCGAGCCAATATTCGCTCAATATCGATACAGATCAGCGCCTGGGATCACCAACGAAACGAAAATGGTCAAAATTGGGACCATTGGGAATTCTTAAAAGACTTTAAATATTTTATGCAGTTAAAATAGATATAAGGGCAAGCCTTAGGCCAATTTCAGCGGAACAATATTGATCATCATCAGACTATAGCAGTCCACTACCGGCCATGGGCCTTTCCAATTGTACTCTATTTAGCTCGATTCTTGGCTACTCTTATCCAGCCTGCGAAGAGTAAATTCTTTCAACAATTTAAAAGGCAAAAAAATTGTAAATTGAAACAAATGGTGTTCCAATTTACAATTCCCAGAACCATGTGATATTATACTAAGGTTCCCTACACGAGTGCTCAATATTACAATAATATTGCAAAGGCGAAAAAGCGTGGGCTGCGGCAAACGGAATTAAACCTTACGTGTGTAACACGCCTTTGAAGTTATGCCTGCCCGTATATCCAAAGTTCTAACTTATTGAGCCTCCATCCATGTCAAATAAAACGCCTTAAGGTGTTTCGTCATAATCTGCAGATAAAACCACATCTATAAACGTTATTACAATGTTGGCGCTTAACTTCGTCGTTTTTGACCGCCATCTTTGTTTAGTCTGTAATGACGGCGCCGCTTTTCAAGATACATGTAAAACGTTATGTCAAAAAGAGTACATTTACTCTTCGTTCCCTTTTTCGACGCAGTTCAAGATAAACTGGTAACAGTGAGCTAAAGAACATTGTTCGCGTCATTAATCAAAGTTTCTGAACGCAATCAGCACTGCAAAGAGTTTTTGTATTGCTTTAATAGATTTTTGAGGCTCGTTAGTGGGAGCTAATTGTCCGGTTAACGTTACAAAGCCCTTTTAACGCGGCTTTCGAAAGGTGTTATAGCAGGGCAATATTATTTGCTGTGAGAAGGTCGGATTACCCAAAACATTTTCAATTGAGAATCGTTTGACTATATCTGGCAACATTTGACTTTGTCAGCGAAGTAGGTGAGTACCTTTATTGCACATATAACAATTTAGATTTTCAGAAATGACGGAATAACACTGATACAAAGCATCAAATTGGAGAAGGTAAAGCGTAAGTACCCCAAGGTACAAAAGGAAATCCAAAATAACTTGTGATAAACTTGGAAGGAGGTTGACTTATAACAACTAACAAGCACCTTCCCGTCCCAAAAAGGTCCTGGCAACTTGACAGTAACAAACAAAAGGTCGTTTGTCCCCGAATGTTACCGACAATCTCAGAAATCAAATTGTTCAAGAAAACAAGTTCTTGCAAAAAAAAAAAGGTAAATTTTTGTGACCAACCTTTTCTCGGCAGTATATCGTCAGTCTGGACATTCTTATATCCCGAAATTGGGGTCTACATTGAGATGTCCAACAAGAACAGACAATTTAACTAACTTGAAATAGTCAAGAGGATTATGTAATGAGGACAATGGAGTTATATGTTTTTATTAAATAACTAAAAATAAACAGGGTCAAGTAATATAAGTTAGCGAAACTCCCCACACGAGACTGTTTGTCGAACTGTGGCGTTATCGACCGCACTTTAGTGTAGGTATTTGAAATTTTAGTTAAATAAATCTGTTTCTTTCTGTGTATACTCACAGACGTGATGGGGTTGAAATCTAAACACGATAAAACAAAGGAAAACAGATTTACTCAACTCGATAATTACTTCGTTGTCGTACAACTTATAATTACCTCGTTGATAAAAATATATCCAAAATTAATCGAAGCAGAAACTTATCTAAAACAAGTATAGGTCTACCAGGATCTGATGGCAAAAAAAAGTAAAAAAAAATAGCGATTTTCATATGGCAACAAAAAAAATGTCATCAGTTATCTGAAATTTCGAGGAATTGTTTTGTTTGGCTTCAAATTTCCTTTAAAAAGTTTTACTCCAATTTCCCCAGTATTGCTAGCGTCAATTTTTTTTTCCCTTTTTGCCATCAGTTCCTGGTAGACCTATAGTAAATGAGACACAAGAAGGGAGTCTATGTTCATGGTGCCAAGCGTACCTGATGATGAAAACATACAATGAAACATACGAATAGCGTGTGTTGCGATCGCCTCTCTACAAGACTTTTAAATGTGTGGCTACTAAGATATGTGTACATTTAAGTTACATACTTAATCTTAGTATAAGTGCTGGCATATATCCCGATGCTTTAAAAAAAACCTTATAAAACCAATATTTAACCTTATAAAACCAATCTCACCGATTATAGGTATAATGATATGTATGTCTATACAATATGTAACAAAAACCCTGTCCGATCCAAAAAAGGCGTATTCCTGGTTTAACATACGTACTAGAAAAAATAGGAAAAAAAATCTAACTCATAAAAACCAAAAGCTATTGATTTTTTAATTTTTAGTTACCATGCGAAATGTAACACTAAATATGGAAAATTTTCATAAGTTGACAACACTCCACCGGCCGGCGAAAACTTTTATTTTTTGCCTATTTTATTTCAAAGGACACCGCCCTGCATTAGCCGCGCTGTAGGTACTCATAACGAGTCCTCGATCCTTTGATCTAGCCGACTGGTCGCTACTTGTTTGGACACTTCGCCAGTCGCACGTGGAGATAGCTTGCGATCGGATGTCCGTACGTATCACGTGCCGCTATCGTATCGCGAACAATGTCGTATACCAATCAGGAATATTTGAATATGTTAATTTTTATTTGTGAGTGAATGTGTGATTCGGAAATCGAAGTAACAGCTCGGATTGTGGAAGCTTTCGAGTCACTCAAATCGTACACATGTGCGTTGCGAAGAGTACGTGCAAATTTAATAAAAAGGTGTCGAATGTGTACTAATGTTCTAGATAGATAGAGGTATGTAACAAGTAAATGTTTTAATAAACTGATACCTACAGTGGGTACATTGCCAAGAGCACATCACATTAACTCAATAATAATTGTTTCTTGATAAACAGAAGGTCAGAAATCGGGGTCATTGTGCGTAAGCCTACAATAAAATATCAGCTGATACCTACGCGTAGGCAAAACGTATATTTCTTTAGTCCTACGTTTCTTTGGCGGCTTGCGACAAAGGATCGCCGCGCTCAGGCGGCTTCTTTGACACGAAACTGTAGGTGAACTCTGGTGAACCCTGTCGAGTGATCAGTGTTGCCTCTGGTATGATTATTTTTAATTTTTTAAATTAATTGTTTTCATTGGGTAAAAATTATTATCTCGTATCCATTAAATGATTACGTATTTGTGTACGCACTACGATACCAAATAATACCCTTCAGGATCGGACAGGGTTTTCGTTACACCCTGTATAATGATACCGATTATAAAAAAATATAAGAAGTTTATTTACAAAGAGCATTACAAATTAGAAAAAAAAACAATATTTGTATGAACAACAAAAAGGATTTAGACCCAGCAGAACAATAAATATGGCGATTTTTGATTTTGTACAGAATGTCATTAACAATGTAGATAAATGAAACCCACTCTGCGCACATATTGTGTGACATGACGCAGGCGTTTGATTATGTCCACCATCCTACAATTCTGAAGAAACTCGAAGCTTATGTTTTAAGTGGAAATGTTCTAGACCCGTTCCAGTCTTATCTACATAATAGGTCGTCTTTTATTAATTACTGAAATTAATAGAATGAATTTAGTTAATAAACAAGACGAGACATTTAAATCAGACCAGCGAATAGTTAGTTACGGGGTACCGCAGGGGAGTGTGGTGAGTCCTTTGCTATTTATATGTTATGTTAACGACTTATCGGAATGCAATGAACAACCATTGACCCTATTAGCAGATGACAGTACCGTGACAATACCTTCGAAAAATGTAGATATATACGAAAGTGACATTAGTTTTTCTTTAAAATCGATTATCAAATGATTAGACGAAATAACTTAAAAATAAATATAAGCAAAACATTTTAACCAACGCACGCCAAATGATAGCAATCTGCTTGTTCAATATAATAATGACACAGTGAATAATGTAGTAAGTACAGAATTTCTAGGGCAAAAGATAGACTAAAAACTTAGTTGGAAACAACTCATAGTCACTCTGCAAAAAACTAAACACATCCGCTTACGCTTTACATACTTTGTCGTCTATTGTAAATCTAGACGCACTCCCGACTGCTTACCATGGTCTAGTCGAATGACACCTACGGTACGGTGTTGTTTTTTGGGGCAACTCCACCGAAAGACAAACTGAATTCAAAGCACAGAAAAGATGCATACGGCTCTTTTTTAAACTGCAGATCAGAGATAGCTGCGTGCCATATTTTAAACAAAATAAAATATTAACTTTACCATTCATTGTATAGGGTGACTGGTAATTAGTGACCGATACTTAAACACATGATTGTACTCATCATAACAAACAACTTTCCCAAAGAAAGTTAAATAGTAGGTAAATAGTAGGCTATTTCTACCTAGTACGAGAACGACTTTAATGCGCAAAAGTTTCTGCTAGATGGCGCCAGTCATTTATAATAAATTACCGCTGAGTTGGAAAGAATTAACCTTGACGTTGATTTTAATTCAAATGTAATTATAGTTAATCAATCTCTATATTGACCTTGTCTAACTTAATTATTATGTACTTAGAATCTCTTAGTGTATTTTGAACTTTTGCAAAACACTTGGCTGTTTGTAATTATATTTATATATCGCCATGTTTTCGTACCCATATTTGCATAAAAAATATCTGTATCTCTAAAAAAAACTTCAAGTAAAAAACCCACCATTTTTTGTATTTTATCGTGTTTCAATAAAAATAAAATAATAAGTAAATAGTGTTTTATTGTAGGCAAAATACCCATATACAAAATTGACATTTAAAAAAACATAAAAATTTAAATATATACAGGGTGTAACGAAAACCCTGTCCGATCCTGAAGGGTATTATTTGGTATCGTAGTGCGTACACAAATACGTAATCATTTAATGGATACGAGATAATAATTTTTCCCCAATGAAAACAATTAATTTAAAAAATTAAAAATAATCATACCAAAGGCAACACTGATCGCTCGACAGGGTTCACCAGAGTTCACCTACAGTTTCGTGTCAAAGAAGCCGCCTGAGCGCGGCTGTCCTTTGGCGGCATGCCGACAAAGGACAGCCGCGCTCAGGCGGCTTCTTTGTCGGCATGCCGCCAAAGAAAAGTAGGACTAAAGAAATCTACGTTTTGCCTACGCGTAGGTATCAGCTGATATTTTATTGTAGGCTTACGCACAATGACCCCGATTTCTGACCTTCTGTTTATCAAGAAACAATTATTATTGAGTTAATGTGAAGTGCTTTTGGCAATGTACCCACTGTGGGTATCAGTTTATTAAAACATTTACTTGTTACATACCTCTATCTATCTAGACCATTAGTGCACATTCGACACCTTTTTATTAAATTTGCACGTACTCTTCGCAGCGCACACGTGTACGATTTGAGTGACTCGAAAGCTTCCACAATCCGAGCTGTTACTTCGATTTCCGAATCACACATTCACTCACAAATAAAAATTAACATATTCAAATATTCCTGATTGGTATACGACATTGTTCGCGATACGATAGCGGCACGTGATACGTACGGACATCCGATCGCAAGCTATCTCCACGTGAGACTGGCGAAGTGTCCAAACAAGTAGCGACCAGTCGCAGTCGGCTACATCAAAGGATCGAGGACTCGTTATGACGCGGGCGGTGTTCTTTGAAATAAAATTGGCAAAAAATAAAAGATTTCGCCCGCCGGTGGAGTGTTGTCAACTTATGAAAGTTTACCATATTTAGTGTTACATTTCGCATGGTAACTAAAAATAAAAAAATCAATAGCTTTTGGTTTTTAGAGTTAGATTTTTTTTACTATTTTTTCTAGTACGTATGTTAAACCAGGAATACGCCTTTTTTGGATCGGACAGGGTTTTTGTTACATATTGTATATATGTATAGGTAGGTACCCATATTCTTAAAAAAATCATATTTATTTTCATAATGTTTTGTTCCCGTTTAGGTGATCAGAGTTCTAGTGCACAAATATGAGGCTTACTAGGTTGAAAGAGACCACCCCCAAAATGCTGTTAATAGAGCGTCTCAAACTTTGCCAAAAAGACGCGACCCTCGACCTCATGATGGCGTAAAAGTCCGGGACCCTCGCTTCAGCAAACATGCTCGAGGCACTGCAGTATCTTGGCAGTTTAAGGGCTCGGTAAGCATCATTGTACTGAACCCTTAATGAACAGTACATTTTTTTTAGGTATCGATACTCATTACATCTGAGTTTCGCTAGCTAATTTGACCCTGTATAACTCCAACGCTGTTCCGGTTCGAAAAAGTAACTTCACATCTCAAGCTTATCTCATCTCTCTTCACATTTCAATATTAGAGTTCAAAGACAAAATCGAATTCTAGAAATGTTTTATTTGTATGCGAAATTATGTGTGTTAATGAAGCTGAAAGTCATCTCCCTACCCATGTCCCAAGTTACTTGTCATATTACAATATAGCTCAAATTGTAATTGCTTATTACATTTGCTCCATATAATCAGAGCTGTCATTCAGAAAGACTGAAAGAAAATCACACTATATGCTTTATTAGGACAAATAAAATCAGACTTACATAAATTCTTATCCCCAGAAATTATATTCAAACTCAACACAACATTTTCAAAAACGCCAACAATTAATTACCTAAACAAATTTACACAAAGGCGAAGACAGCAAAAAATATCTTCAAGATAAACAGCTATAAATCTTTCGCACCGTTGTGAACAAATTGGAGAGTCCACCAAAACAAACAAGTTGGAGCAAGCACTTACATTAACGGAGATATGGGCACTGATCCATTACCGACCAGAGTGACAAAAATGTGAGGAAGTTCCAGAGAGCTTTCTGTCGGGAGGCCTTTCGTGTCTCGGTGAGTTAGCATGTGTTAGCTACAGTCCTAGGTAAGTGATAGACGCTACAAATAGATGAAAAGGCAAAGCTATAGTCACTATAGAATCAATAGATCTACTACATAATGTAATTGTAACATGATTTTCTATAGAGACCATACGCCAAAGTCAGAAAAGAAAAGGTTTTTTGATAAGTATTGCTTTAGGTTTAGGTTGATCCCCCCCAATGGGTTCCCGCATTGACGAGGCGGGGGGGCTCAGTAGCCGTGGTTTGGACCCCCACGGTGAAGCTAAGAGGAACCCGAGGAGGGGCCGCTCGTCAGGGCTTTTGTAGACAAGCCGACGACGTAGCGGCCAAGGTTGCGGTGTTGTTGGGCGACATCGCAACTGTGGTGGGGCCGCGGCGGGAGAGGAGTGCCGGTATTGCGGTGCGCCGCTCTCCCTACCTTCCGCGGCCTTAACGGGGTCGCCACCGTACGATGGCTGACGCGGTGGGGCCGCAGGGGAAGAGGAGTGGCGGTATGTCGTTGGCCGCTCTCCCTATCCTCTGCGGCCGAAAAATGGTAGGCGACGGGGCCATTCATCAGACCCGTCGCAAGGGGCAAGGGGTTGGTCGTAGGCTGAGGGCGAACAACGCCCTCTTCCAGCCCCTCTAAATGGGTCCAGGGACGGCGGACTCGGGGACGTCCACCGCCCCCCATACATCAGGACCCGAGGTGGCGGCGCGTAGTGTTCCACGCGCGCCCCTCTTAGACGTTGCGGGGGGAGTCTAACACCTCACTCCCCCCGCCCGAGACGGGGCCCGCGTAAGCGGGCCGGCACCAGCCGGGGTTGCGGAAGAATTATGTGTTCCCACGACGCAGGCGTAGGTGTGAGATGGAACACCGGGGTGGTTTTTAGTCAGTAAGAGTCTGACAGACCCCTCCGCCCTCCCCAGGGCGGAGGACATCCATGAGGATTTTCCACCCCGAACAAAAAAAAAAAAAAAAAGGTTTAGGTTGATGTCGGTATTTATATAGTTCCCGAAACAATGACGACGCAATAGCATTATTCTATTCTATTACTAGAAATTCGTGATAAGGGTACCATAACGCGATAAAAGCAGTGCCAGTACCAATAAGCGACATTAAACGACTTAACGTTTTGACACACCTGTCTGCCACTTTGTGTCCCGTTGCGTTAGTTGGCGTCGCTTTCTAACATAGGGCCATGGTCTAAGGACAGTTTAATACCATCCCTCTGAAAGTCAGAGTAACGAAGTTTATTTCCGCCGACGACAGACGAAGGGCGATAATTGACTCAGTAAGTCTGCCGACCCTTCTTTATGGAGGTACTGTCTTGTCCCAACTGCCGGGGCTGACGAAATCAATTTGGGACTCATTAATCTGATTTTTGTATTGCAAATACATGGTGACTGGTATAAGGTACGGCAAAGTTAGGTTATTTTAATACGGATTTTATGGTTTTCGAAAGTCGGCTACTGAAAAACCAACGGATATGTGGGCTATATTTCCTTAATCGCCAGGCTCGGTAAACGTTAGATACGACAGAGGCGAAGAAGATTCTGTTGGCATATTCATGATTTGACTATATTATGAAACTAATACAGTCAGGAGCAGTGACATCCTGACGTGTCTCCAGCTCATTGATTCCGGAATAATTATACTACCCAATTTCTCATAGTTGACTACACATTTGTGAAGTAGCTCGGACGATGTTACTAGATTGCAAAATTTACTTTACGCGAGCCTGTTGGAATGTGAATTTATTCAGAGCCTTTCCAAAACAGAGAAATTCAACAATTGCCAATTCTATCTTTTTCGGCATTATCGACCATGGACCCCACTAAATGTTTCAAATGTTGTGATTAGCATGACCCACGGTCTACGCGCTGGTCACGGTTCACTTGTCGCTTAGTTTGCGTGTATTTAATGAAAAACTAAAATGCCGCTCTGTGACTAGTGCCCTGGGCCCTGGACATGACGACCTGGGTGACTAACATGTGACGATTTGCTGCGCGGTCAGAAAGTAGAGAGATGGCATAAACCAGTTAATTATTTCGATTATCACTTTTTTTTACATTTCAACTAGTTGCAAATTCGACCTTTTCCAGCATTATCGTCTATTTAATCAGCATGTCTGTATATTTGTTTTACTTTTTAACCTCGTTATACATCTTCATTAAATTAGCTAAATTTATTGAAGATGTTCTTCTTCTTAGTCATTTGTGCGCTAAATGCCATAGTAAAATTTTTAGATAACTGAAGTCAAAGTTCATGTAGGTTTAACTTTTAACTAGTTGATGTTTTAACAAAATTTGAAACATCGAAAGGTTTACTGAGTACCAAATAGAATAGCATTAAATTCAATTTGAGAGTTTAGAGAAAGGTGATATTTAGTGACGAATTCGGGGAAATTTTTAAAACTACATAAAAAGCTTTTTCTCGAATTCCATACATTTTCGTCTAGGCTTTATAGGGTGCTTAACTGTTGCAATTTAACTATCATGTCCTGGAAGGAATACGTCAAATTACAAGTCAACCTGTATATAATAAGTCGCACGGAATCGATTCGGGCGAAATTTCCCGATCATTTGAATAGCTGACTTGATCGAGCGTTCGGGTAATATCGCCGTCACTTGGAGCGAAATTAAATCGGCTTGTTATTCGAAATTGAAGGTGTGGGCGTCGTTCCAACTTTGTAATAATGACATGAAATATATAGAGTATAAACTGCCATCCACGCGTCTGAATTTTTGGAACGAAGTTATTTGACGCTGCTTGCGGTAGGAGTAAAATTAGAAATCGTCACGTAACGAAAAACGGGAGGGGGTGGGGCCGGCATAACATGTCATTATTGTCGGCACAATTGGAACGACGCCCGGTAATAATTGTAATAATTTGACGAACTGCAGGAAAAACAAGAAAGTCTACTAACGGTTTTTGTCATCTTTACCGAAAACCAGAAAATAAAGCTTCTATTTCTAGACTCAAAAAGCAATATGCCAACCACGAATACAGTAAAACTGCTATAAATATACAATTTAAGCTAGCTGCAGCAACTGCAATATACATAAATTCTACTTTGGTTGCCCATGTAACATCTTCCCGATCATATTTCACGCAGAACCACTAAGTTATAACATTTTAGAAGCCGAACTTCCACGATTTATATAACGGTCGGGAAAACCTAAACTAGGTAGAAGCGAACACCTGGGACTTGCTACATTTAATTTTACCCGCCTAGGCTGGTAATAGAATGTTTTATCGTGAGGCCTCCGAGCCTGGTAAGACTTTAAGCCGTTTAGCCGAGACATTGAAATTAATGGGCTTAACATTGGGATAGATTATTAATTTATTGAATTGGCGTCCAACGTGGGACCGTTAAGACTTGCAGGAATCTTTTAGTAAACTTTATGTTATGGACGGGATCGTCAATGGGAGATGAAAAATATGAGGTGTGTATGGAAGAACTTTTATTACGTTTTCTTTTATTGTCCGTACAGTTCTGGTATTCCCTACAGGGTCAATTAAAATCATAGTACAGTAAATACTTCTAAATCTATCAACTATTTTTTTTTTAATTCGAGCCTGTAACTTGTTTTTCGGCTGGCAACACTGCCTGAGTGACATGCCAAATTTTTGTTCCGTATTTTATAATTAGTTTTATTTAAATTTTAAGTGTAATTAAGGTGTAATTATATATTTAAATGTAACGTAACTGCATAAATACTTAGGATTATTGTTTTCCTGCAAAATTACAAAGTCAATCACAGTGTTGATAGCCCACCGTTACCGGCAACCTATAACGAGCAGCTGATGTCCAATCTGCGAATTTAAACGGGGAGTATTGTATACATTTATTAATAATAAGCACACAATCTTCACGACTCTGTAACACATTTTATTGAGTCTTAGTTTCACAATTTTTGGTTGATTTGGCACTAGGTCTAAGTCACTTTGTAAAAAAATATATAAAAATAAAAAATAAAAACTCAGCGAAACTTTGATGTCAATTATCAAAATACTGTATTTCTGGAATTCTTACATTGTACTTAACAACAATAACGTTGACTATCGTTATTTTTTTAATTGTAATCTTTGATAAACTTGAATTCTTGTAACATAGGCATTCTACCCACATATGCAAAAGTAAAAAGTAAAGTAAAGTCAATAGAATAAATGTAAATTTGTATTGATCTGAGCAAATCAGTTGCATTTCAATAAGATTCAGCAGACTACCTCATTTCCTTTTAAGCAACACTAACTTCTCCCATTTTTTCTTTCATTTCTAGCTTTCCCTTTTTGTTTGACTATCTAATTAGTTTTCACCGTTTATTTCATTCTACTTTCAGTACTTATTCCTGAACTGAAACCATGCCTGTGATGACCCGCAAGGCTGCAACTCAGGAGTTGGAGCTTAAATTGAAAACAACCCTACAAAATCTTAAGGCTTCTAACAGTAAATGTGAACAGCTGTTACAGGAAATAGAGGATAGTGAGAAAGAAGTCGAGAAGGTTGTTTACAAAAATACTAGCTTAAAACAGGAGCTAGTAGACCTACATCGACAATACCTGGATGTTGTTGATGAACGGGACAAATTGCGGTTAATTACAGATGGTTTCAACAACTGCAGTAACTTATATGAGGAGGCTTTGCATAAGGTTAGGGACCTAGAAGAAGAATTAGTTTATGCAAATGTACAAATAAATAAATTCCAGAAACAAAAGGAATGTACTCAAGCTAAGGAAACAAATAACTTATACAAGGAATTATTTCATAGTAATTGCAACCCTCAGTCCTTAATAACAATAGACCTTACTGAAGATTCTATATTAAAACATAATAATAGTACTTATAAAGTAAGTCAAAATAAAATAAAAAAATATGCAAAACTAAATAAAATCATAAATAAATGCAATAAATTTAGGAATCAACAAAAACACAGTTCCAATAATATTAAACTAAGAAAGGAACGTGGTATTCTTAAAAGTAAATTAAATAACTACCAAATTAAATTAGAAGACAGCAAAAACATTTATGAGATTGATACTCAACGCTTGCAGTCTGAAATTCAGGTACTGGAAGAGTCAATTCATTCACTGTATACTAAGTATGTAAGGTCTGAAAAACAAATTCAGGAGCACATCCTTGCTGCAAATGAGTTAGTGGACATGTGCAATTCTAAAGCAGTCAAAGTGGACCTGCTGACTCTCAGCGGCCCTCAATGTTCATTGCAAAGGAAATCCGAACTTGGCAAGCTCCAACCTGAGGCAACGGAGAACCCGTCCCAGTCAGAACTTGCTCAGGTCTCCATTCCTAATATAGATACTCCAGATATTGAACAAGGTCCAGTGCAAGTAGTGCAGACGGAAGCTAGCTCTCTCCCTTGTACTAGTAAAGTTGGTTCCTTATCCATTATGTTTTCTGATAGTTTTGGAAGAGGGTTAGGAAAATTACTTAGCAACAACCTGAGTCATTCTTCTCAAAACTTCTGTATGCCACAGACTTCCTACACACAAATAATGTCTTCAATAATTAGGAATGAATATGATCCAAATGGCATTATTACAGTACTTATAGGTAATAGTTATAATGTAACAAAAGATGACATCACTGATAGTGTCACCAAACTACTAAAGTTAAATTGCAAGAAAGTAATTTTGTGTGCTTTCCCATACTTTGAGCAATTGTCAAATAGGCAAAACAACTACATTCACATGCTAAATAATTACATGCATTTCTTAATTAGTCACCATAGTGACAAGTTTGTATTTTTTGACACCAACATTTTTGTTGAAAAGCTAAAGTCGACTAGAGATACTGTGTATCTGCCGATTAGTTTTAGACGTCAAATAGCTAGACTATTAGCTTTTATTATTAACCCAGACATAAGTAGTATGTCGAAGTCACCTTTAGTTAGCACCACTATTAGTAATAGTACTAATGTTGAGGTGGTTAGCTCAGATAATTTAAACTAGTTTGTAAGACAACAGAAGGTACCAATAATACTACAGTTCCACTTAAAATCAAAAAGGTATTTTCTAGCACTACAATAGTTAACTGTAGAAAAGGGGCTAAGCAGAAATCCTTGAAATTATTTCATCAAAATATTCAAGGATTTAACTCCAAACAATTGGAAATTGAATTGTTTTTAGAAAAAACAATGTTTGACATTATTTGCATAACTGAGCATTGGTTAAAAGATTCTGAAATGTTAATTAATTACGAGAATTATAATGTGGCCAGTTGTTTTAACCGAAAATCAATGCTGCGTGGTGGTTCACTAATCCTAATTAAACGTTATATAAAATCAAAAGCTCGTAAAGACATAGTTGAACTGTCGGTTGAACATAGCGTTGAACTGTCTTGTGTTGAGCTAGATAAGCATGTTATAGTGTGCGTTTACAGACCCCCAAATTATCAAAACTTCTCTATATTTGAGTCAGTAATGGAAGATGTTTTGGCTAAACTTGCAACTGGTAATAAATCAGTTATTATCTGTGGAGACTTTAACATTAATATTTTAGAAAATAATTCAAATACCAGTAGATTATTGAATTTGTTTAAATCATTCAATTTGTCAAATGTGTTTTTGGAACCAACCCGAACAACTACAACTTCTGTTTCATGTATTGATAATGTATTTTGTTGCTGCGACTATTTAGATAAAGCTATCGTTAATTATCTCCCTTCAGATCACAGCGGTCAAACCGTAACTTTTGAGTCCAACATAGCGATACAAAAAGTGCAGATACAATCCAGACCAATAACATTTGTCAATTTAAATAAATTTAAAAGCACTTTAATTTGTAAGTTAAGTAATCAGGACCTTACAATGAATAATGTTAATAGTTTGTATAAAGAATTCTTTTCGGTAGTTCAAACCGAGTTTAATAATATTTTTAAGAAGAAGTCTAAAAGTATCAGCCCTAAGTTTTTATTTAGTGACTGGGCAACTAAAGGACTTAGGAAAAGTAGGGAAAAACTTTTCGAGCTGTATGGCCTTAAGCCTTATATTAACACGGAAACTTTTAATAAGTATGTTGCTTCTTACTCAAAAATTTTTAAGAACACTTGTAAGGCAGCTAAAGCCTTATACATTAGCAACAAGGTAAAATCAGCAGACAATAAAATAAAGACGGTTTGGAAAATTATCAATAATGAAACGAACAGGATCAAAAAGCAAAATTCTGATTACACACTGGAGACGTCACGTGGTCTCATTTGCGATAACAAAAAAGTTGCTCAGGAATTTGTGAATTTCTTTACCAGTGTCCCACTAAAAACCACTGAAATCTTAAATTCTTCGCCCTCGCGTGCTTTTGATTTAATGAGGGCGAATATTTCTGCCTGCCCGATTGAATTTAACTTTAAGCATATTAACCCCTTAACAGTAATAAAATCTTTTAAGCAAATCAAGATCAAATTGACCGAAGATCTTTGGGGAATGTCTATTAAAGTCTGTACCTCCATAATTGAAACTATAGCACCTTACTTAGCCTTAATATTTAATTTGTGTGTGGATCAAGGAGTCTTCCCGGATCTAATGAAATACAGTAAGGTAATACCACTTTTCAAATCCGGGGACAGTAAAGACACTAATAATTATAGACCTGTGTCCGTGTTGCCGGTTTTCAGCAAGGTTTTTGAAAAGATAATGCTTAGTCAGATGCTCAATCATTTTAATACTAATAAAATCCTTCACGAGCAACAGTATGGTTTCACCAAAGGGCGTTGTACGACCGACGCTGGTGTTACCTTATTAAAACATATTTTTAACGCGTGGGAAGATGCTCAAGACGCCATAGGAATCTTTTGTGACCTCTCCAAGGCATTTGATTGCGTCGATCACGAAACCCTGCTTTTGAAACTTGAGCATTACGGACTTGGAAAACTTGCGCTTAGTTTAATAAAATCTTATTTTAATGATAGACAACAGCAAGTTCAAATAAATGGTGTCAATTCACTTGGTTTAAAGGTAAAAATGGGTGTTCCACAAGGCTCGATATTGGGTCCTTTCCTCTTTTTAGTATATATTAATGACCTACTCCATTTATTAATAAATCAACCACAAATGGTGTTATTTGCTGACGATACTTCCTTAATTTTTAAGGTAGATAGACGTGCTTCAAATTTTGACGACGTAAATAACGCCCTACTGCTGGTCCAAAATTGGTTCACGGCTAATAATTTAGTACTAAATGGAAATAAAACTAAGTGTATAAGATTTTCTTTACCAAACGTCAAGAGTAGTGATTGTGAGATAGTATTGAATCAAGAGAAGCTAGAATTCGTCGATAAAACGGTTTTCTTGGGGATCACGCTCGACTCAAGGCTACAATGGGGTCCTCATTTAACATCTCTAGCAGGACGGCTAAGTTCAGCAGCTTACGCTGTCAGAAAAATCCGTCAATTTACTGATGTAGATACCGCGAGGCTGGTCTATTTTAGTTACTTTCATAGTATCATGTCTTACGGTATTTTGCTTTGGGGACGGGCTGCAGACATCGAGTCTATTTTTATTCTGCAGAAAAGAGCCATCAGAGCCATATATAATCTCCGCAGGCGCGATTCTCTAAGGGAATTGTTTAAGGATATTAACATCATGACTGTACCTTGTCAATACATCTATGAAAACATCATGTACGTAAGAAAAAATTTACATCTTTACAGTAAAAGAGGTGAAAGACATAATTATAGTACTAGAAATCGGGACCTATTAGTTCAACCAGGTTTCAGACTGGCTAAAGTAGACTCATCTTTCATGGGGTACTGTCTAAAATGTTATAATAAAATACCTCCCCACATACTTCAACTGAATGAGACAAAATTCAAATCCTTTGTCAAACGCACACTATTCAGGCAGGCATATTATAGGTTGGAGGACTACATAACTGATAAAAATGCCTGGCTTAATGCCGGTCCTGCTCCACACCACAACTAATTAATTGACATTCGAATCACTGTTGAAGCTGCTGAAGATAGTAAGAATTTATTTGCATTATATAAACTCAATCTCCTTTTTATTATATAGATGCATTGCACAGATGTGAGTACTTTGTACTATAGAGCTACCATTTACCGGGTAATGTCATAGATTGACTTGAATGTGCCTTGGCGGCTGATAGTATGTCATGCTCACTCAAATGTCTCGCTGACGGTGGCGCGTGTGTCGGATCATTTAGCTCCCTTCAAAATGGTTGAGCTGAATGGTGCTGATCCATGCGTCATGTTCGTGAACGGGCGCCGTCAGTTGGGACTGGTCATCTCTTAGCTGCCAGGGCTTATTTTAATAAATTATTAGCTGGATTGTTTTTAATTATGTTTTGATGCACTCTGGACGCTTTTAACGTGTACGGTTTTTTGTATCATGGAAAATTATCAATAATGAAACGAACAGGATCAAAAAGCAAAATTCTGATTACACACTGGAGACGTCACGTGGTCTCATTTGCGATAACAAAAAAGTTGCTCAGGAATTTGTGAATTTCTTTACCAGTGTCCCACTAAAAACCACTGAAATCTTAAATTCTTCGCCCTCGCGTGCTTTTGATTTAATGAGGGCGAATATTTCTGCCTGCCCGATTGAATTTAACTTTAAGCATATTAACCCCTTAACAGTAATAAAATCTTTTAAGCAAATCAAGATCAAATTGACCGAAGATCTTTGGGGAATGTCTATTAAAGTCTGTACCTCCATAATTGAAACTATAGCACCTTACTTAGCCTTAATATTTAATTTGTGTGTGGATCAAGGAGTCTTCCCGGATCTAATGAAATACAGTAAGGTAATACCACTTTTCAAATCCGGGGACAGTAAAGACACTAATAATTATAGACCTGTGTCCGTGTTGCCGGTTTTCAGCAAGGTTTTTGAAAAGATAATGCTTAGTCAGATGCTCAATCATTTTAATACTAATAAAATCCTTCACGAGCAACAGTATGGTTTCACCAAAGGGCGTTGTACGACCGACGCTGGTGTTACCTTATTAAAACATATTTTTAACGCGTGGGAAGATGCTCAAGACGCCATAGGAATCTTTTGTGACCTCTCCAAGGCATTTGATTGCGTCGATCACGAAACCCTGCTTTTGAAACTTGAGCATTACGGACTTGGAAAACTTGCGCTTAGTTTAATAAAATCTTATTTTAATGATAGACAACAGCAAGTTCAAATAAATGGTGTCAATTCACTTGGTTTAAAGGTAAAAATGGGTGTTCCACAAGGCTCGATATTGGGTCCTTTCCTCTTTTTAGTATATATTAATGACCTACTCCATTTATTAATAAATCAACCACAAATGGTGTTATTTGCTGACGATACTTCCTTAATTTTTAAGGTAGATAGACGTGCTTCAAATTTTGACGACGTAAATAACGCCCTACTGCTGGTCCAAAATTGGTTCACGGCTAATAATTTAGTACTAAATGGAAATAAAACTAAGTGTATAAGATTTTCTTTACCAAACGTCAAGAGTAGTGATTGTGAGATAGTATTGAATCAAGAGAAGCTAGAATTCGTCGATAAAACGGTTTTCTTGGGGATCACGCTCGACTCAAGGCTACAATGGGGTCCTCATTTAACATCTCTAGCAGGACGGCTAAGTTCAGCAGCTTACGCTGTCAGAAAAATCCGTCAATTTACTGATGTAGATACCGCGAGGCTGGTCTATTTTAGTTACTTTCATAGTATCATGTCTTACGGTATTTTGCTTTGGGGACGGGCTGCAGACATCGAGTCTATTTTTATTCTGCAGAAAAGAGCCATCAGAGCCATATATAATCTCCGCAGGCGCGATTCTCTAAGGGAATTGTTTAAGGATATTAACATCATGACTGTACCTTGTCAATACATCTATGAAAACATCATGTACGTAAGAAAAAATTTACATCTTTACAGTAAAAGAGGTGAAAGACATAATTATAGTACTAGAAATCGGGACCTATTAGTTCAACCAGGTTTCAGACTGGCTAAAGTAGACTCATCTTTCATGGGGTACTGTCTAAAATGTTATAATAAAATACCTCCCCACATACTTCAACTGAATGAGACAAAATTCAAATCCTTTGTCAAACGCACACTATTCAGGCAGGCATATTATAGGTTGGAGGACTACATAACTGATAAAAATGCCTGGCTTAATGCCGGTCCTGCTCCACACCACAACTAATTAATTGACATTCGAATCACTGTTGAAGCTGCTGAAGATAGTAAGAATTTATTTGCATTATATAAACTCAATCTCCTTTTTATTATATAGATGCATTGCACAGATGTGAGTACTTTGTACTATAGAGCTACCATTTACCGGGTAATGTCATAGATTGACTTGAATGTGCCTTGGCGGCTGATAGTATGTCATGCTCACTCAAATGTCTCGCTGACGGTGGCGCGTGTGTCGGATCATTTAGCTCCCTTCAAAATGGTTGAGCTGAATGGTGCTGATCCATGCGTCATGTTCGTGAACGGGCGCCGTCAGTTGGGACTGGTCATCTCTTAGCTGCCAGGGCTTATTTTAATAAATTATTAGCTGGATTGTTTTTAATTATGTTTTGATGCACTCTGGACGCTTTTAACGTGTACGGTTTTTTGTACATCGTTCTCACTTATAGTGAACAACATTAATCGATGTAACTAAGATATATGTAAAAACATTATTATTTAAAAGAGTGTCCATGGAGTTTCTTGCCCGTTCTTCTCCATAGGTACCTACTACGCTTTGGAATGGGCAACTAGCTTCATATTTCTGACTGACCGACTCCTTGACAATTCAAAAGTGCCTGTAAATGGTTTAATTGAAATAAATGATTTGAGTTTGAGTTTGAGTTTGAGTTTAACAGCAATATTGAAAAAGTCAAACCCGAAGAAACCTCGTAATTTTTTGAAGCATTCAAAGACTGAAAATTGAGGAAACACGACAGTGTAATGTCCTTTCTGCAAAGACTTAAACTGTCTTTAAGAAAACAAGGGCCCTATTTGTGTTGAATTTTGTATTGTTTCTTTGTTTGCGAAGGAAGCTTACTTTAGAATGTATTGCTTCAATTATTAGGAGGAGGCATACGATACAATAACTACAACACCTACATAGTTTTAGACACATGCACATAATTAATTATGGAATCTAAGTGCAACGATCTAGATTCGTTTTCTATTCATAATGATTTTGATATTAAGAGCAGGGCGACGCACGAATTGTCCATACAAACGTAATACCTAAACCCTTTGCAATTTAAGCATATTTCCACCACATTATGCTTATATCTGAATTTAAACAGTGTTTATCTAGGTTCCTACATATTTTCTTTGCAAATACTTACCTAAAATGAAGTTTAAGCTAACTGTATTTCGCACTTTTTTACAGCGTAAATGACATGTTTTCTTATCGTTTTTTATGTACTAACAACAATATCTGTAATTTTGTTGTACTAGAAACATAGCTCATATTATCTAGTTACGAAAAGTCAAAAAAAAAAAAGATTTAGTTTACATTCACTATTTTTGGTATTATGGAACACATCAAAATTTTATGGCTCACTGAGCTGAGCGTAAATGATAAATGATTTTATTTCTGTAAGTGGGTTTGTACAAACACTTTTATATGTCAAGATTTTTTTTTAAACTAGATGAGGTCGGCGTTTCCTATCTGACTACTCTGAGAAGAAAGGCCGAAATAAACTCAGAGGTCACAGTCTCTTTTAAATTCCAGACATAATCTTGGTCAGATCGTGTTAAGACTATGTGGATTGAGTCTGAAATGGTCTTTTGAGTAAAGAACCACACAGATTAAGTGGACCTGTCTAGTCAGTGCACGCATTTGTCATTAATCGTACAGCTCAACTCAAAACATAATGAGCTTAACGATTCGACGAACAATACCAAAGAAAGGACATTGGGTAGGCCGCATAATTACTCAAACCGCCAGACCAAGATTAAGATTAAAACTAAGTGAGATAATAAAATAAAACAAAAGTAAAAAAACAATGACCCACATAGTCTTAACATTCACAATAACAATAAAATATTACCTAGGTAAGTAAATATTCACGTCATTGTTTATTTTACAGATCATATGAGCGTTGATCGCCACGCTTGCTCAAGACGGGTTGGCTTGGATTTCAGACTTATACTGTCCAGGTTTCCTCACGATGTATTGGACGAATGTATTGGAATTCACTCGTGGTTTCATAGAACAATAGCATACAATAAAAAAAAACAAAAACTAAATTGTGGTTTTATTTTATTAAATTTGATGAATTTGCACTTCGACAATAGCGATCAATAGCCTTGCGTAAGTAATTACATTACAAACTGTTATGATTTACGAGTTTTTCGATACATTATTATATCTTACCTACTTTTTTTGACGGTTATTCTAAAATGTTCGCGTGGCCATTTGTGCCTACGATGTTCGATATTTGCCAGTGTTTTAATACTTAAGCCCGGTCTTAAATAATGTCGATACTGGACTAAATGGACTTTAAAAACCTAGTAAACCACAAACCGAAAGCCACATCTCACCCAAATTAATAATTATATTTATCTTAATTTCTGACATACAGTCCATATATATAATTATTACAAAGAAAGCCGGGTTTATAGGAGTACACACAAAAATGACGGCGAAGAAATCATCGATGGAAGCATCCGCAAAACATTAAACAGCACTCTTTTGGACTCGCAAAAGTTTAAAAAACTACCACATCTCAATCCGAAATGCTTGCATCCCAAATTCCAACCCTGTCTTTCATAAATAATAAATATTTATTCAGAATTAAAATTCAGATTGTGCAGTTTTCACTTCCAATTTTCCAACACACGTTCATAGTTCGGCTGTCGGCATGACAACACATTATCAAGGCAGGTAACGGTTTGCAACGAGGGAGTAGACCTCAAGCAATTTCACAAAGTGCTGTTCGAGTGTCAGTGTCGAGTAAACACTGTGAATTTGTAGCACATGGGGGATGAAAAGCGCAGGGAAATTTCCTAATTGAATTTTCTCTCAACCACCCAATATATTAGTTGAAAATTACATTCCCGCTAACTGCTAAAAGCGTTATAGTTCATCTTTGCTATATCCTTCAAAGAATAACAGTGAAAAAAAGTAAAGGGTTTGAAGTAAGCAGTCAATCTCATACACTGGCTATCCCACAAACGGTAAAAACAAACCAGCCAATTTAGTCCAACCGCAAAAATAACAACGTTCAAAAACCAGCAGGAACTCGGAACTAAAAAAACATGCACCTATTCCATTTAGAAAATAAAACTAGACGCCTTTTAGGTTCTTCAACAAAATCGATTCTTTCTCCATTCCATCCATTATGTATCTGGGTCGTATATTCTCTAAATCTCGGAGTACTCTCGACCCAACTTTAATACTACGAAGCCCCATTTAAAAACAAGGTCAAAAGCAAAATCGGGGACTTTCGACGGCTAAAAGCTATTTGCTCTGTCCCGTTCTGATAGCCTGGCACAATGGCTAGTGCAATGGCGCGAGACGAACCGAAAAATTTAATAAATATTCATTGAGAGATGATTCAATTTGTGAATTTGAAACATCGAGAGGCAGAGGTCGAAAGGCTGTAGTTGAAACTTTTCTTATCCGTGAATTTTTTGCCGTTGTAATTTTATAGCATTGTGCTTGAGTATTATGTGTTTAATTATAAAACTATTTTTACAATGGAAATCCATCACAATTAACAGTTTTGCATTGTTGCTACTGCTGTTTTATTATTGTTTATTCCTGCATAAAGGCAAGCTTTTAAAAAACGTTACAGTTTAGATTCATCATTTCTTTTATTCATGGCATGAATAGGTCTATAGGCTCAACAATGTCGTACATTTCCTTGTCACCAACCCCGCAATGCGCCACAGCCTACACCTGATCCATCATCCGACCACTAATCCGGAGAGATCGATCGGTTCAGTCATAATCTATTCTTTGACAGATCTTGTCTGGGTATCTATCTAGGGTTGAAGATAAGCTTGCGTAGATAATCGATAATGCCCAAGTTAGAGCTTCCTAATAATTAATTACATACATCTAATTTTGGGCTGTGTGTGGAATGTTCTGGATATTAGGTATCTAAAAGGAAAGGCCCTTGTAAGGTCTTGAATAACTTGGTTGTAATAATGGTAGATCTTACCCTTTATTTATAAACGTTGCGTTTCAATGGTTTAAGTTAAGTCGTGATTAGCGAATGTTTAAGGATATATTTGTGACCTCTAATATATTTTTTTATAAATAAAGCCCATGTCTGGGTAGTTTTTTATTTTATTATTATTTTCGAACACAAAAAGGTGCAAAGGCGGACTTAATGCCTTAGGCATTCTCTTCTATATATATACATACGAATTTAAGGGTGAGAGGTGTTGAGACATATCTACGATATTTGTTTTGAAAACAACTCTGCAATTTCCGCTTAAATGCATACCGACTGGTGGCCGTCCTGATATGTTCCTCTTGGGAAGCGCATTCCAAAGAAGAATGGACTAAATATGAAAGGAAGAGTGAACAATGCCCGAAGTATAAGAAGGACAGAGCAGGAAAAGATTGTTGGAAGAACGCAGTTTCTTAGCGTGAGATGAACATAGATTTTGGAAGTGAGACACAAGATAAGAAGGAGGAGTGGGAGAGTTGAGAAGAGAGAAAAGTGTAGTCAAAGCGTGCAACTTCTTCTTTAGTTTGAAATGGAAAATATTTGATTGATCCTGTAAAAACGTATCGACCTTCTAATAATGTACGCTTTTTTCTAATAAATGCGCCTCTAAAAACTTTTTGAGTTAGAGAGTATTAAAGTCCAATAATATTTTTAGGAAGACAGAACGGGAATTACATACAATTATTACTGGATCTATAAACAGTATTTGATTTAGTTAACAATACCATGTATTCGGGGTCAGCGCAGCACGTCTTCAATAACAACAAAATTAAGAATATATTTCGAATATACTTCAAATGGTGTAATTTTCATAAAAAAAATACAGACCTTATTATTCGCGTCGATACAAAAATAACAAGTTTCTTTACCATAATAAGCTTAATCACTCTGATGCTGGCGAACTCACGACTTCTTCTCATGGGGGTAGGCAGAAACCACAGAAAGCCACCTGCTACCAGGGTTGGCATGAATAAATAGTTTTGATTTAAATCACGATTTAAATCAAATGATTTTTTCAATAAAAATCATTGATTTAATCAAACATGTTTAATTGCACTTTCTTTCAAAGGAATCAACGTAAAAAGAAACAGATTTATAAATTATAATTAAGTTAAAAACTAGGGTCGTTTAAATCTGAGAAATCAAAATCATTAATAAAACATTTGAATAATAAAAAACTAGTTTTCCAGCCTTTTCAATTCCCAGTCGGTTTCTTAATTTGCTCTGAACAATTCCAAAGGTGGAAAACACTCTTTCCACAGCAGCTGAAGAAGCTATCGCCCCAAACAATTGCTTCACCACTGAAAAAAAAAAATGGACTGTTCCTCTTCGTTAAATATATTTTTGTGTAACATCCAATCAATGGTAGCAAAACTTAACTATCATAGTTATTTCGTGCTTCCTCCAACGCACTTTCTTCTTCATCTGAGTGTGAATTCTGTTTGCATTCACATGTCAGACAAAAGAGAAATCCCCGCGGTGTGTCCGCGCAATCCTTTGAGGGCGCGATCCGTTTTGCGCAAAAATATAGTTAAATTGTATAATAAAATAAAAAAATCGTGCTTTATTCGATTTTTTCAAAAAATCATGATTTTTCCAACCCCGCCTGCTAACGATGCTTAAATACTCCTTTTGCCTCGTTTACGTTCTTACCCGGTTCACGCACGCCGGTTGCGAGAACTTGACCTTTCTGAAGTAAGATTTCCCTTTTTAACACGCTTTTATTAGCTTACCTGTGTGTATGTAACGAAATCAGATTCAGATTAACTTGAAAATTTGCACAGGCGTCAAGGGCCGGTGACAATACAATACTCAATACTTCTAAATCTCATAACTTTAATAAATAAAAAAAACGTCATGAGACTAAAAATTCAGAAAATAAAGTATAAGTTTAAAAAAACACGCTTTAATAGCAAACGAACAAAAAAGTAGAAAATAATAATAAAATAAGGTAAAGTGAAACAGCGTGGGGTGCTTGATATCGAATTTGATGATCATTTTATTAGTTACTGTTTGCAATATCAGAATTATTATGAAAATATAATAGCTAGCCCACGCTTTTTCACTTTAACTATACTATAACTTTTTTTATAGTATTTTCTACTTTTTTGTTCGGTTGCTATTAATGAGTGTTTTTTAGTTTTTTAAACTATAATTTATTATTTTTTGTTCTTCTTAAAAAGTTAAAATCACAGTAAATTCAGATTTTTGATTTACCTAACAGAGCTTGCGGTAGGAAATTTTAGAAAAATCGTCACGTAACGAAAAAGGTTGTATGTCCTTTTTTATTACAGCCATCTCCATTAAAATACAAAAACGAAAACTTTTGATACTTGAAACTTGAGGCTCTGTTATAATCCATATTAGACAGCGAAAGGAGTTTCGTTACAATCTGCTGCCCCATGACACCTCCCAACTTTTGTTTGACACCTAAAAAGAAAATGGATGCCTTTACAAAGTTAAACGATATGGCTCTCAAGCTAAATAGGCCATGAAGTAAAGATTTATAAGCACGGGTTGAAACTGAGTCGTTACGTTCTAGTTCCTAAGCCTATCTACAAAACGTCTTTCAGCAGTTTAAAGGTGCAGCAATGCGTAAAATAGAAATAGTAAAAATAAGGGCTAACAATGAAACGATTACAATGACAAGGACTAAGTTAAGTGTCTTTTTACACCCGCTTTATTACCACCGATTGACTCTAAACAAAAATTCGCACTTTATAGCTTAATATTTCACAAACGGGTACCTAAAACAAAAATTGTTTTTACACACCCGCAACATTTTTGAAGTACCTATTCAATGACAACCCAACCACAACCACATGATCTCGAAATTCTCTCGAATACGTAGGCGACACTGAAAGTTTTTAGAACTCAAGTTGACGCTGTTTACAGGGATTTTCGGAAGGCTTTTGACAAGGTGGATCACAAACTGCTTTTAGAAAAAATTGCTTACAACGGAATCCGTGGCAATTTATTGAGATGGTTCATGGCATATATACACAATCGATCGCAAAAGAAAGTCATTAATGGTTTCCAATCAAGTTCAATCATTGTCACTTCCGGGGTGCCCCAGGGCTCAATTATCGGGCCCTTACTCTTTATTTTGTTCATTAATGACATCAAGAAATGCTTCATTAATTCCCGTTTTCTAATGTATGCCAATGACATCAAAATTTACAAGTCGTGTAAAAGCACACAGGATTGCTTGCTTTTGCAGGAGGACCTTGATAGACTTTCTAGATATTGTTCATACAACAAACTTCAGCTTAGTTTACCTAAATGCAATGCGTTGACTTTCACAAAAAGGAAAAACATTATCAAATTTGACTACAGTCTTCATGATATCTGCCTGCAAAGAGTTGACCATATTCGAGATCTCGGTGTTACAATGGATTCTAAATTGCACTTCAATCTTCATATTGATAACATCGTTAACAAGGCTTATCGTATGTTTGGTTTCGTCATGCGTTCACCAAATGACTTTAAAAGACCATCTACTTTTTTAATTCTATACAAAGCTTTGGTCCGTTCTCAATTGGAATTTGCAGTTCCGATTTGGAGTCCCATTTTTGCTGTTTATATAAAAAGAATGGAAATGGTTCAAAAAAAATACCTGCGTGTTATGCATTACAGATGCACTAAGTCTAAATTACCATACACTCACTTATTGATGCGTTATAAACTTCAGAGCCTGGAGTCAAGACGCAACCTACTTATGGCCATGATGCTTCATGGTCTGTGTAATAACAGGTTTGATTGTCCAGATATTACAAATAGCTTATGCTACGTTGTGCCTAGAACTGTCATGCGCCGAGAGGCGCGTGTGCCCCGGCTGTTCCACACCGCAAGGTGCAGAACTCAAGCTGGTGCACGGGCGCCTCTCCGACGTATTGTGGATACGTATAACACACACTTCATCGATGTGGATATTTTCGCGCTAACACACTTTAAATTCAAAAGGATGGCTATTGAATCTTTAAAATAGCCATCTTATACAAATTTAATTTTTCCAATAAACCTACGAGTACTTATTTATTTTAAAATCAACGCACGAGTTTATCTATACAAAAACCATTATTTCGCGGACATTGGTGTGGGTTACACGTTTACCTAGTTTTAAACTTACTCTGTCACACTTTAATTGTAATGTGTAATTGTTTTATGTCCCAATAAAGTAAAATAAAAAAACTGGCCACTTGTAAACTATATAATAAAATAATAAGTTCAAGTTTTGAAAATGCAACTCGTTGCCAATATTATTGTGTATGTATTGTATTCATTTGTCGTTTGTTTACGATTTGGCGGCTAATTGAAAATTGTCTGTGTCACGTCAGCATGAATTTAACGCGAGAAATTTTTCGTACAACGTTATTTTATGACTTTCGATGTCATTTTTAAGTCAACAAGAAAGTTATGATAGACTTCGATGCGCCTTCCCGATGAAGCCCCATCTCGTGCCACTGTTTACAACTGGTTTAATGAGTTTACACGTGGTCGCACTAATCTCACCGATGATCTGCGTGAGGGACGACTTTGAACGGCGACGACTAAAGATAACATCAGTGTTGTACGGCGTATGATAGAGACTGACAAAAGAGTGACTTATCAGTAGATTCGGACAAGCTTAGGCTTCGGTATGAGTCAAGTGCACAAAATCCTCCATGAACATTTAGCGGTCAGGAAGCTTCGTGCTCGGTGAATACCTCATAATTTGACAGAGGCCCAAAAACTCCGTCGTGTTGATTGGTGTCGTGAAATTGTTCAAAGATTTAACGGAGGTGACTCAATGCTGTGATCGACATACTTACGGGTGACGAAAGCTGAAACTAAGAGACAATCTGCTATCTGGGTGTTTCCTTCAGAGGAGTTGCCATCTAAAGTGAAGAGAGGTCGAAGCGTGGGAAAAAGATGGTGGCGTCATTCTTCGGAAGGACAGGTCATTACGCAACAATTGTTTAAGAGGATCGAAAAACTGTTACTGCGGAGTGGTACACAATCAATTGTTATCCACTTGTCTTGGATTTTTTTTTGGGAGAAACGACCTCGCAGTAGGATCCTCCTTCACCACGACAACGCCTCGTCGCACACCGCCAAGCAAACAATTGACTGCTTGGCGACGTCAGACGTGGAATTATTGTGTCACCCGCCCTTTAGCCCCCACCTCGCACATGCGATTTTTATTTATTTCCGAAAATAAAAGAACAAAATCGAGGAGAACGTTTTCTGGACGCCGAGGAATCAGTGGCTGCATTTCAAAATGCTGTCGAAGAGACCCCTTAGGACGAGTGGGCAAAGTGTTCTGTTTTCTCAGTGGTTCCATTGGATGAAGCGATGTATTGATCTTGTAAACTGACACTATTTTGAATAGAACAACGACGACGACGATTACGGACGTACGACGTACGTCGGACGTTTTTGGTTGTTGGTTTTGATAAAACAAACAACTTGCTAGTTTGTTCAGTTTTAGATTTTCTAAGAAATTTCAGTGTCACCCTCGTGAAAGGGTTTTGTTTTTTGTGGGAGTCTGCCACATGTTGCATCACAATTCGGCGAAAGTAGCCACAGATTGGGTTCCGAACCACAGGAACCGGTGACGCGATAGGCCCAGAAGGAGGATGGCGTGACAAGTAAGTGCCGATTTCACCAATGTTACTGAACTCGTTCAGCACACCTAAAACGCGTTCAGGAGCCGCAGTGTCAATATTTCATAGAATATAATGACACTGACAGCTCTTAAATGTAGTTCATGTGCTGATCGCGTTCAGTTTCATTGGTGAAATCCACCCTAAGATTCCTGAAGGATTGATGGAATGGAGGCCTTTGGCCTGCAGTGGGATACAACAGGCTAATAATAATAATAACTGCTTGGTTCTTACTCTACATGCGTCATCGATCAATCCCAATCCTGCTCCTAAGGTTCGTGACTGCAAAATTCCCCCGTTTCATGAACAGCCACTTCTCTTTGAAGGACAGAAAGAAGAAGAAAGAACTTTACCACAAAATCTAAATGGGTACTAGCGATTTTCCAAAGGCGATTTGCACGATTATCCTGTTTTTAAAGGTCTTCAAATAAATGTAAATACGCTAATGAATGCGGTACAGCTTTAAGTCCGGGAATCCGCAAGTTACACATAGCTGATTTTACTTGAACCAACCAGTTTCCTTTGTCCGTGCTTAATCCGAAAATGTATTTTTAGAATTCTCGGTTGAGATCAAAGGTTGAAATCGTCCTAATCTTAAAACAACATTTGTAAGTTCGTTAAGGGCGTAATATACCGTGTTTTTCTACGTTGTCCTAAGCTCACTCCGAAGTTACATGAAAAGGGAACCAGGAAAAAACAACAAAATATACTTCTGAACGTTTTCATTAAAATCCCTACCTTGTACTTAGATCACAATTTTATTATTAAACTAGCTCCTGCCCGCAACTTCTTCCACGTGGAAGAAACATATTCTATCGTATTCAACCATAGTGTAGCATTATCTCAGTGAAAGATTTATTGTAATCGATACGATTACAATAAATCTTTCACTGAGGCCTTCGAGACCCTCTTACAAACAAACAGACAATTTTACTATTTTATAATACTAGTTAAGCATTATTAACAAGTGGCATTAAACACTCCAACCCCTTGATCAAAGCGGCCGCCCGCTACACTCCCTCCCGCATTAGCAGTATTCGCCGACCAAGGCATACTTTAATCGCCCCCGACGACGCCACTACCCTCCTCCAGGAGAGTAGTAAGGCCACCAGCACGCTACATAAGCCCAAAACCCGATCGCCGTCCTACCGTCCTCGCCGCCGAGGCCCGCCGCGACGCCCAAATCCACGCCCCTCCCGATCCTTGCACGAGCCAGCCCGCGCCGCTGAGCCTGTAGCTTTAAATTCGTCCCTAAATCACTCAAATCCTGATCCAGCTAGTCCCTTGCTGCCCTCCTCCAGCGACGCCCTAAGCCGAGGTTCGTACCCCACAGGGGGTGCCCTTAGCGTTGTCGCTTAGTTTTTAAGTTAGTACATAAGTTTAAGTCCTGGCTGGAGGCCTTAATTTATTAGGGCAACCACAGGCAAGTCCGTCTAAGCAGATGACAACCTCATAGGTTGACCTGCGAGATGCCATTCCCAAAAACAAAAAAAAAAAACATTATTAATAATATTTAGTACTCCATTGCAAGTTTCCTAATCTCTGCGAGCTATAAAACTAAACAATATCAATTCAGAAGCAATTGTTACCACAAAGCAGTAATTCCGAAAAACAAAACGACCGGCACACCCCAAATAAACAGGGTCGACAACATTCATTTAACAGGGGTTACTTCCCCAGTTTAAAAGGCGAAAGTCAAAGAACAGGTATAATATATCTGGCACACCAGAAAGCCCATAAAAAAACGATATGAGGTTCCTGACAAGGGTCAAAAAAGGTTTTGTGATTCCGGCAGAGGAAGGAACACGACGCGATAAATATATTGAATTTTATTCATTGGAAACCGGGTACCGTGATCAATTACCGAGGAAAAAAGAGTTTTTCCTGAAAATCAAGACCGATTTCGGGGAATGGGTATTATAATATGGAAAGCAGTGTTTGTAAATCTCACGTCAAATGGTTATTATTTATTTATTTAATACTTCAAGCACAGGCATGTACAGAAGCGAACTGAATGCTGATCCCAAATAACGGTATTTTATTTTTATTTGTTACTATTAAATATTTAGTTTTTACATACGTATTTGAGATAATCTTCTCATTATTTTTTATTTATTTATTTATTCATTATACAACCTTAAATCTATCTTTACAGGTTGCCCTATACGATAGTTAAGTACAAATATACTATTAATTATAAACTAAATTCACAATGAAATAAACAAACATAACATCTAATTTTTATTTTTATATTATTTACATTTCTATCTGGGATTTCTCAGTAGCAGCCCGAAGTCTGGATTTGTGCCCGGTAGATGGCAATAGGCTCGCCCCCTATTACATGGGACTTAAACATAACTGGCGAAATGTGGGTGTACTAAAGGTACACCTCTGCCTAACCCTTCGGGGAAACAAGGCGTGATGTTATGTTATGTTTTTAACATCTAATTTTAACTGAATTATAACACAACACCCTAAAAGTCGCCAGAGTAAAGTCATTCAGAGTACAAGAAAACAAGTCTATTCTATCGGCTCGGCTTTGATATTATATAGGTACCTACAATTAATATATATTGTGAATGTGAGAACGTTGTGGGCCTTGTAGACAAGACTGTAGATTTAAAGACCATTGTCCATTCCTATAAACACAGTAGTTTGAAAACACAAAGACAATTATTTTTAAAAGAGTAAACGACGAGTTTATTGCCGGCTCTTCTCCATAATCTCACTAATTAGAACCGTGCACCTATCTTCTGACGTTTCATAAGTGCCTCCGTAGTTTTATGTGAAATAAAATATTTTGACTTTGAACGCAATAGGCTTTTTCTACTAGTCATGCAGAGACAAACAGTGGTCACATAACCTGGTTATTTAAAGATCGCAAGTTGAATGATAAGCCTAACTTGACGCAAAGGAAATTACATGATTCATATCGAACGGTAAGCCATTCTTTTAACCCGACTGCGCGACAGCCAAGGTTGGCCTGGTTGAAGACAAAACCGATCTAAATGATAAATTATGCCTCGGGTTATTATTGATACCAAAATCACAGACAATACGACATCATACTCAGATTCCTTCGACGAAAAGAAAGAATAATTAATCGAAGTCTATTACGAGTATTTAGATTCTGGAAAATACTTCGGTACCAGCACCCTAATTGCGTAACACATTTTCGTAAACGATTACGACTAATCTGTTTGATTTTGACGGCTCAAGAACGTTCATTCGATTCATTGCGTTCTATATATTGTTGAGCAGAATTTTTATCGAACTTAAGAAGCAATGGATTAGCAATCTGTTTCAAAACGATTCAGATTCCGATTGATAGTGTATTACGCAATTAGGGTGCTGGTCCGCCAATAGTTCATGTAACAACTACAATTCCTAGACAAGCGGTGCCTTCACTTAGAGCATTGACCTTTTTCCTATAGCCGATTTCCAATAGGAGGAGGTTCTCAATTAATCTACTTAAGTCGGTGTCTCCGGTTTTGTATTTTTTTGTTTAGGCCATCATTTTAGAACTTACTCATACTATTTAGACAATAAAAGAACATGTTAATAGACCATCACGCCTGTATTCAGTGAAGGATTGGGCATACGGTTTTTAATTCGTTACCTATTCGATATAACTATGGTTAACTTCAATGTAATAAAGGAGGAGCGTATTGCAGACACCAGACTTTGGGTTGCTACTGAGCATTATACTCCCCTCCTCGTCTAATAAGAAAAGGTCAAGTTTCAACAAAGACAATAATGCATGTATCTAAGCACTGCTGGGTTTGACGGAAACCTAATCATTCCTGTACTATCCGTGCCTTCGTTTACAAAACTATCCAACAGTATTGCCAGCTTCATTAAAGGGTTCTTGTTGTTGCATAACCATCGATTCTATTTCTATTATTTTCTAGGAACAACATGTTTTCCGCCGGAAGGTTCCCACCTCAGGTCAATTGTTTCACCGTCTAAATATCACGATTGTTCGAGAATGTTCTACACGGTTCCCGATAACTTTAATTGAAAAAAAAAAACATACTACAAAGAATTCAATTTTTGTGTCCGTCTGTGTGACTGTGTTATACTTCGACACGTTGAAACAGATTTTGATGTCGTTTTCACCATATTTTTTCATTTACTTTGTGTATAATAAGAGACTCGATGTTTTGTCATGTTGTAAGAAACCGTGCGGAGCAGGCGTGGTTCCCTTGTACTTGAATATAGTTGAAAACGCTGGGGTGTATGTAGAAAATACAGGAACAACGTAACCTTGGGCATTGAGAGTCGGGATGTAGGTTGTAGATGCGCGAGGACATTTTACACGAGAGCCTTTGTATTCTTTCTGTATCTGGAGAATTCTTATACTCCATATTTTATGATAAAGACCTTGGGTTTTCTTTGAAACCGAGGTATGTGTTGTTGCTATGTGCCTTTGCTTGAGAGCTTTCTTCATATTCATCACGACCAATCTGAGTATATTTTGACTGAACATCACATGAAATTAAGACTCAGCTATCCATCCATCCATATAATATATGACACTTTCTTTTTTAATGTCTTAGCTGAGATAGGAGCCTTTTGGCCTCCTACAAGACTTTCTGTTTTTATTATTTACATTTTTTTTATAAACTTTGTTTTTTTCATGTTTCCATGATTGTGTTTAGTTTGAGATCTTCCTGTGCGAGGCCCAATACATATCCTTATGTTTTTCCTAATCCTTCTTTCTTTCTTCTTTCTTTAAAAGAAAGAAGTTATTAAATAGAAGTTCGCTTAAGACGCATTTACATGTAACTCAATCGATCGAACTCAATTAGAGGGATCATTACAGAACGTGTGGGATTTATATGCTCCTGGGGGAAAGTGTCTGTCGAAAACGGGGTAGGTGAGGTGTAACTATAGTACACCCACATTTCGCCAGTTATGTTTAAGTCCCATGTAATAGGGGGCGAGCCTTTTGCCATCAACCGGGCACAACCCCAGACTCCTGGCTGCTACTGAGAAATTCCAGATAGAAAAACCTAATACATAACACGTTGCCCGACCTGGGAATTGAACCCAGGACCTCATGCTCAGCAGTATCGATTGCGAACACTAGACCAACAACGCAGATACCTATTTGGTCATTAAATAAAATAAAACTGCATCATAGCCAGCACCATAATTTAGTACATAACGGTTAATTGCATGTATATATGCACCCACCATTATGTATAAAATTTGTGTTTGTAAGTTTGTATCTTTGGAACCCAATCGGATTTGAAAAAAAAAAACTGAATTTGATAGCCCAACTCTTGGTGAAGGCTTTATGCTATTTAACATCACGCAACAAGACCCTTAGCAGCCGATCAGAAAAAGGCTGATTTAACGCTTAGCGAAACCGAAGTAATAGCGCGGGTATTTGATGCCATGAGACGGGATGGGTCGGGTGAACAGGCAGAAGCTTATCGTTGATAATCTGGGAAATGGGAGAACCTCCAGGACCATTACTCTGGTTTCTTGGCACGGTTTGTTAGGTATGTGGGAATTATATGGTTCCTGTTAATGGGTTAAGTAGAATTGCGGGTGAAGAGTGTCTGTCGAAAACAAGGTACGTTTTTTTGGGATAATAGTTGGACAGAAATTGAGATTCAATTAAATTAAGATTTCTGTTCAACACATGATTGATTGATTTATCATTGTATACTGTATACCCAAAAGCGGATTTAAATCATCCATGAATAGAAACCAACGTCTACTTTGGCCCTAAAATGTTAACGTTAATCAAGTATAAACTGTCTCCAAAATCGTCGTCGAAATTACAAAGAACATTGCAGCTGGATATTTGGAAATTGATATCCTAGCATAAAAATCTCAGATTAAACATCAAAACTTCAAATACTCGTACAAAAATCACAAACCATTATTGTAATCCATTTCTAAAAGTAGTCAGTAAACCCAACTCACAGACTTCCAAGTTTAATTCGATCAACGGTTACCCCTCGAGCAAACCTTTCTGAGAAAAACGATACCTTTCCACCGGTAGGATCCGAAAATGAAACAACAAGCATTAAATTGTAAATGAAAACCTCTAGGTAAAAACCCAAAGCTTTGGGGATTTTGCGGTGACGTCATTCGATATTTCATATTCATTGGAGGTTTAATTCAGCGTGTTTCTAAATGAATAGGGATGTAGATTTAGTAACTTCATCATCATCATCATCATCCACAGACTTCCAACTTATCCCACTGCTGAGCATAGGCCTCTCTCTTATTGTGCCAATCTCCACGCTCCTGTGCCAGCCTCATCCAGGTTCTACCCGTGATGGCAACAATATCGTCCATCCATCTCACCCCGGACGTACGACATTTGTCTTCAGGGTCCTTGGACGCCACTCAGTGCTGCTTATTATTTTGATTTAGTAACTTAATGAAGCTGAATGGGCTTTACACTGGTGGTCCCGGCTGTATCTTTGACAGTCTTTACGGGTAGCCAGAAGCACAAAAGCCAGTTAGACAAAGCCGACCCCATCATATTAGGGAAAAGGCTAGACAGATTGATTCTGATTCCATTCATCATCATTTCAGCCGAAAGATGTCCACTGCAGGACATAGGCCTCACCCAAGCATCGCCACGGTTCTTTGCTTCCCGCATCCAGCGGATTCCTGCAGCCTTCACAAGGTCATTGGTCCTCCTTGTGGGAGGCCTTCCAACGCTACGTCTTCCGGTACGCGGTAGCCACTCCAGAACCTTTCAACCCCATCGGCCATCTGTTCTGCGAGCAATGTGCCCTGCCCACTGCCACTTAAGTTTGGCAATTCTTCGGGCTATGTCAGTTACTTTGTTTCTCCTGCGGATCTCTTCATTTCTGATTCGATCACGTAGGAAACTCCAAGCATAGCCCTCTCCATTGTCTTTGGGTGACTTTCAGCTTTCTGACGGCACAATGGGCCTTCCATTGTGCCGTATAGTGCCGGACTTAAAGAATGCGACTGAGGGACTTACTAGAGAATGGGCAGCAGCGTCCTCTTATTATTTATAAACCATACTGCGATCGCCAACTTTGCCACGCTTGGCAGACGAAGCGTGGCGATTATGGCAACGCCCCCCATTCTGATTCCATTGACTTCTAAATAAACCCTGAAAGATTTGGGGCTTCTGCGGTGACGTCAATCGGTATTTCATATTGATTGGTTGTTTCATTTAGCGCTTCGGCTAACGAATTGAATGTAAACGGATAGGGATGGTCTATTTTTAGTGCCTTAATGAAGATGATAGAGGGATGCTGTAACTATGGAGTCCGTAGAATTATATTACACTTTCTATGTGAAATGAAATATCCTGGTTTATTTTTTACTAGCTTCTGGCCGCGGCTTCGCCTGCATGGCGGGCGGAAATTATCCCACGGGAACTTGCTAACGATACAAAAAGTAACCTATGTCGTTCTCTGGGATGCCTTCTATCTCCTTGTTTTTTTAATTTATTAATATCCGTTCATTGATTTAGGCGTGAAAAAAATTCAGAAAGGAGTTACTTTTGAATGGATAATTTTAGTATGGATGATATAGCGCGAAGTGAGAAAGGTCTGTATCTAGTGGTAGACTGTAGTTTCTCAGATTACCGGTGGCCGCCACATAGCGTCCGCAATTTACCGGTGAATGACGTCACTGAAACGTTATATGAAAGTATGGTTACTAAATGTTTCATTATTATTTCCTTTTTTTTCTTTTTGCGTTTGTGTATTTGTAAACCTATATTTTAATGCATGTCATAATATCAGATTTTTGTCTACTCGTATCACGCTTCTACATATTTCCTGTAAATTGAGAGGTCTGGCTCTTGTAATACAGGAACTCCTAGTGCCAGGGCTACACTGATGTTAGCGTTTTTTTGACACCGTAATGTCAAACCCAGCTGCCCTCATTATCATCATGATAGCTGTCGCTGCGGCCGTTATGTGGCGCACACCGCTCTAGGAAACCGTAGATTACGTTAATTAAACATTTACAATTGAGTTGATAAATTGATAGTCTTTTGTTCTACGAATCTAAAAGGATCAATTTAAACAAAAAAAGATGAGAACGCTGCACTTTGCCAGCAAATGCGAATTTCGATTTATTATTGACTTTTCCTAAACAAAAAATCGGGGACATCTTTGGCGACACCAATGCCAGCCAACAGTTACTAGACAGAAACCAAACAGAACACAAAGAACCATGACGTTCGAGAACCGTTCCAATATTTAACGAGTAACCTTTTGTCCCGCCATATTTGTCTATCCGTCTTTCATAAAGATACTAGGGGGTTCAAAGACCCCCTTGCGTCATACCCGCATTATGCCTCGCCCTAATTCTCCCAGACCTGGCTCTACGCCAAATAACGCTTTCCAACTGTTGGAATTCACACTGTCTAAGTTTCCACTTCAGGGGAATCAAACACTACGTTGTAGTGTCAACTGTGTCTGGAATTTCGATGAAAAATGCACTTGTTTTCCGGAAATTAATTAGGTTTATCACATGGAGTTTCAGCAATTCTGAACAAAAGCTGTTTGAAATAAAGTTGGAATTGATTTGTATATTTACGAGTCTGGACAGTTTTGGTCCATTAAGTTAGCTTTATCGTGCATTGAGCTAACTTTAGCTTGGTAGAGTTACATTAGCTATTCTGGGGTTTTTCGGTCTAAATTGCAACATCGTCTCAAAGATTCTCCCAGTTTGGCAGTTATGGGCAATGCTTTTTCTGCTTGGTTTCTCCTTTTTATCGGGTCTTCATGGGATATCACATCTAGCAAAGCACGTCTTAGAAAGGTGTTGTCTTATTTGAGGGTGTGGTATAGACAATCAACCTGAACAAGTTTCTCTATGGGACCAACTTCGTGAACGAGAAAAAGTTATCAACTGTCCTATACAATCTACACAATATATACAACTTCAATATCTAATCGTCATGATGTCTCAAGTCGAACAAATTATACTTAGTCTTGAAAAAAATCACGGATGGCAGCATAGGAAACCATTATGAAATGACCATCACTAAAATGCACTTTAAACGGCAGAATTTTTGCTGAAGTAAGATCAGTAAAAAACCAAACTTACTTGTTTCATGCTGATTTATATATTTACATTCATAATGCACGTATTTACAACAAAAAATATAAATTAAGCCTTTAACTTCAATTCGAACCTGTATTATGATTGCATAGCACAGTTGTGAGTACTATGTACTATAGAGCTACCATTTAACGGGTAATGTCTTTTATTGATTTGAATGTGCCCTGGCGGCTGATAGTATGTTATGCTCACTCAAATGTCTCGCCGACAGTGGCACGTGTGATGAATCATTTAGCTCCCTTCAAAATGGTTGAGCTGAATGGTTCTGGTCTATGCGTCATGTTCGTGAACGGGCGCCGAAATATTTTTAGCAATTATATTTTGGATTGTTTTATTTTGTTTCTATTTGCTGTACTTATTAGATGACCTCACCCGTAAAATGAATGATGATGATGATAATAATTAACAATGTCGTGTACGTGTTTTTACATCTTTCTCACATAATTATAAGTTCAACATTAATGAAGTAACTATTTTTGTTACAATATTTAAAAGAGTGTCCATGAAGTTTCTTGCCCGTTCTTATCCATATGTACTTAGGTACTAAGCTTTGGAATGGGCAACTAGCTTCATCTTTTTGAATGACCGACTCCTTGACAAGTAAAAAGTGCCTGCAAATGGTTTAATTGAAATAAATGCATTTAGTTAAGTTTTGTTTCTTAAGTAAGAGCGTTTGTTTATTGTCATAATTACAATAGGATTAATCAATCGGTATCAAAATTATCCTGTTATTTTCCACACCCAGCGGTGGGAAATGCAGAAATGGAAGAAATCACGAACATTTATGTAGAGCGCACTAATATTTAATGCTTTAATAACGCCTTTATAAAAAGCCTTCTAAATATTAAACACTTTAGATATCACGTAAAAGTAAAACAATCTTCTAACCAACCATTAAAAAAAAACAAGCCGAACTTATCTGCGATAACTCAATTCTGGCCGGCGAAGTAATTCAAAAGTTTTTATCTCGCGACGCACTCATCTCGGACCGTCTCAGCCTCCGTTTTGTTCACGGTAATGACTTTCTTGTTTAAGTTAATTAATGGCGCCTCATTCGGCAAGTTCCATTTACTCTTCTAGTTTTCCTTGAAAGATAAAAATCATTGATGGTTAGGAAGTAGCTAATATATAAGTAACTAATATATAGTTGGTATTGTTAGAAGAACAAATAACATAACTGTCGAAGTGTGGGTTTGCTTTAGGTTTGGTGGTATTGCTAAACATCTTGTTATACATAGTAATAAAAGATGATCCAAAATATTTTCACATTATCAGTTCAGTTTAGTAGCCAGAAGCCCGATAGTCTGACAACCAGTCTTACCAAGCAAGGGGTGTCGTGTTACCAAGTAACTGGGCTGTAGAGATCAGTACTGCTATTCTGTAACCATCTCACCGTGAAAACTTAGGTGAAGTGAGCGTGGAGTGAGCTGTCAGTGCCACTGATGCTAGGGATTGGCCAAGACGGGATGACACTGACAGCTCCCTCCACGCAAGAGTCACGGTGAGATTTTTACAGAATCGATGCACATATAGGCAGTCTCTCCATGTAAAATACTAGCATACAGCTGCATCCTGTTAGGCGGAAGCAGACCCCAATATAATTCGAAAAAGGTTAGGCAGATTATGATTGATATTTTACTTCGATGGTCTTAGTGTATCGTAAGTGTGTACATAATCCAGCATTGCGTAGGACGGCGCGTCTAAAGGGTTTAGTGACGCCAAACTTACAGAGTTGATTCTTGAACGAACTACCACCCAGGGTTACGTCAAGTCGACAGCTGTCAAATCGAGGAGGCGGCAAAAAGAAAGGATCGTAGCCGGCATTTTACGGCGACGGCGATAGGGTATTAGTGATTAGTGTGACTACCCGTGCAATGTAGTGGTCGATTGATTTGCGCTAGCGCCTCTAGTACTCGGTGGAATGTCGTTAACATAATAGTTATTCCCTAACGTGATCAGAGACTTGTAGTTATTCAGAATATTATTTACTTTTATTTACTTACATCTCCTCGCCCGCATACCCACGCATATGAAACATTAAGACTTCTCCTGATAAAGACGACGTAATGCCTTTACATATGTAAGCTGTAACGCCATTTATGCTTGCAGGCTTTTATTTATGTACCTATTAAGTTTTGTTTGCATTTTTTTTGCTAGAGTTTATTGTCATTTTATTTGTTATTATATTGATGTTCTGTGTCTCGTAATGTATATTACTTTGCATACCTACTATTGTATAGAATCAAGTTTGTTTTGTTAACTGTACAGACAGTTGTGCGTATTGCTGGGTAGTTTGTTGCGCCACTTCTTCTTCCCAGCTAAAGCACTAGAAAGTGGTGAAGGGCGGGCGGGCCGGGGGACTGTCTTATGTAATTTAAACGTTTTTTTAACTATTCATTTATAAGGTCAAAGTTCCCTGGCAAAGTGCAGCATACTTCACAGACAATGCACAATGTTATTATTTATGATAGAGTGCAACGAATGCTGTTTAGAACAAGCATATTCACATTTTGAGGTGAAACCATTTGCGTGTTAATTCAACTTATTGAAACGGCAGTTACAATTGTTACTATTCAGAAACAAAGCTCGTTTCCGTCCATGGTGTTATTAAACTTGCTTTGTATATATTTGTATAAAAGCAGCCTTTATTATTGACTCATGGAGCAAAAGAAGAAATGTTTAATACTCTGCACAAATGTCTTATTTATGCAGAATACAAATTAAACATTACATTCAAAAGCTTTGTATTCGAAACATTTAATTAGTAGAAACAAAAAGAGAAATTAAAAGTAAAATGTTATAATACGTATTGTCTATTGCATAAAAAAGCTACCGCCTTTCTTCAGGGCTTTTAGTTACTAGAAAAGAATCAGCCCAACCGGAATGATCAACAGAACCTAAAACATGGCTACTAATTTTAATCCCAAATCGGCAAAATCAGAGCAGTTCAGTTCTTAGTGCCGATTTCACTAATGAAACTGAACGCATTCAGCACTTAAACGAAAATCAAAAGCTGTGATTGTCACTATTCCACAGAAAATAATGTCAATGACGACAGCTCTTGAACGCGGTTTAGATGTGCTACACGTGTTCAGTTTACATAACATCATAACATAACATAACGCCTTGTTTCCCCGAAGGTTTAGGCAGAGATGTACCTATAATACACCCACATTTCGCCAGTTATGTTTAGGTCCCATGTAATAGGGGGCGAGCCTATGGCCATCAACCGAGACAAATCCAGACTCCGGGCTGCTACTGCTGGACCTCCATGCTCAGCAGTAGTGATAGCGACCACTAGACCAACGAGGCAGTCTTCAGTGTTCAGTTTAATTGGTGAAATTCGCACTTAGATGCCTAACGTCATGTGGGTTATGTTTTAATCAAGGCTAATGGTTAATGCCCACAGCACTAGACTAGTAGATATAACTAGGTAGTCCAGTCGTCCGTGACAATTGCATACGGAACTAGTGACGCTGCAAATGCCCAATTCATCGGCATAAGTAAGTTGTCTTGCTTCACTCTGCCAAAATACTAATCATAACAACTTACCAAATGTTTGTAACTTGGCAACTTACAGACATAAATGAAAATAATGTGTCTGTTCCAAAAAGGTCTGGAAAAGCCTATTTCCATTATAATAAAGCATGGCTGCGTCTCGCGGGTTTACTCGCATAAGTCTCGATCCCGTTCGATCGATTACGTTCAGCCGTTTTAGCGTGAATGAGTTACAAACTAAAATACAAACAATCTTTTCTCTTTATACTTAATATAAGTTTCGATTAGGGTTTTCCATCAGGATTCTTTAAGTAGCAGCCCAGAGTCTGGATTTGCGACTGATGGCAATAAGCTCACCCCCTATTACATGGGACTTAAACATAACGCGAAATGTGGGTGTGCAAATAGGTCACCTCTGACTAACCCTTTAAAAAAAAACAGTCGTAATACTTGTAAAGCAAAAGTTAGACATGTCCATTAATCTTGTCTGGCTGTGTCTAGCCTGAAAAACGGCTGAATAAACGCAAATGGTGTTGCGCAGTATGCCAAGACTGGCTGAATGAAATTAATATTCTACACTGGTTTCTATGTCATAATAATATGAACACGCTCTGTGTAATTGACATTTGTTATTTTCTGTGGAAATACAGCAACTGTTTTGGTTTAATCTTCGCACTTTACTAATAAAATCATATGAGTAAGTAACTTGTGTACATTCACGAATGACAAATCCTTTTTGCGAGTTTGAAATTATGCCAAAATAGAACCAGGACCTGGTTACTTATTTTATTAACACTTTAATAAAACTTGGGTGTATTCAGTCGCCGAGCACTTTAAGGGTAAGCAAATAAAATATAACCACCACTTATCCGAAGGACCTTTTGGCAAAACTTCGAATAAAACGTAACGTTCTCAATGAGCTGGTCTCAATGACGACATTAGCGGACCGTACGCTTTACTTAGGCAAACAACCCATGGCGCCTATAATAGTACCCTAAAACGACGCCATTGCGGATTTCCATAGAATTTTATGTATGTAAATAATTGTTGGTTTTGGGGACAAGACAATTTTCCACGGCGTTCCAAATGTTCCTTTTAGTTATAACAATCGCTGTAAATGGAGATAGTATAAAATGGGTAAGACATCAAAACATAAATGAGCTAAATGGCAAACATGTCATTTGTTTTTTTTATTCTTTTATATTTTGTGAATGTGAGATCGTTGTAGGTCTTGTAGATTGTAGATGTAAATAAAGACCATTATTTATTTGTTAAGCTTTACTCCTTTGACATCAAACTGGCGCAGACACTGGTTATTTTATCGATTCATTAAACTGTTTGTCTGAAAATTAGTACTGAATACGAGTGGTGCTTAATGCATATTCTAGAAAAATAGAGTTTTCAGAGCGAAGTAGCTATATATATTAAATTCACCTTAGTTTTTGTTTTATAATCAGCCTATATGGTTCCCACTACTGGGGCACATGCCCTTTTCTCTTTACTGAATATTGATCACTAATGTAATTAGATATTCAATTTCAGACTTGGCAAAGTCCTTTGACAGCCTCGATGATAGTATTAAGTACTGTTAATATGTTTTAAGGTTCCGTAGCTAACGACAAAAACGGTACAATAAAATAAAAAATATAGTCAAAAAGACGACAGCTATCGAAATTGGTCGTACTGGTCATAAGGTACTAATAACTCACGTTTTCCTCGACGGTCTTCTTGATCTTGGCGCTGGCCTCGCTGACTTTGGCGCCAGCCTTGTTCACGGCGGAGTACAGGAAGTTGCCCAGGGATTTGGCTCCGGCTACCGCCTTGGTTGTCACTGTCAAATTGATGGAAAATGAAGATAATTGTAAAAAAAAAAGAGAAATAATTAACGAAGATCTGTTGATATAGAGAAATAGAAGGAGATTAGGGAGGTATTAGCCCAGCAGAGGCAAATGGTAATGAACAATTATATCTAAGTAAGTAGGTTTGTAAAAAACCCTTTTACACGTCAATCATTCTCAGAAACAAACTCAGAGGTCAGTCTCTCTTAAAGTCCAGATTTAATATTGGTCAGATCATGTCGATCAGTGTCTGAAATGGTATTTTGAGGAAAGAGCCACACAGATTGAGTGGACCTGTCCAGTCAGTGCACGCATTGGTCAGTAATCGTGCAACTCGACTCAGAACTTGAAGAACTCAACGATTCCACTAACAAAATATAGGCTGTTTAATAAAAATAATAACAGCAGATGTACATCGATTTTCTAAAGAAAGTATATTTATCTCTAAGAAAATATATATTTTTTATCAGAGAATTTCAATGCGCTTACTTTAGGAATAAAAACATAAAGTACCTACTAGCTTCAGCCCCCGACATCATCCGCGTGAAATTTCTTGTTTCAACATAAAACAAATCTTATGGCAACCAGCAGTAGGCTATCTTTTTGTCAGTAAAGGAATTTTCGGAATCGGATCAGTAGTTCTGAAGATCCCTAGACATAACCGAATAACGTGGCTCAGGAAAAGAATATCTGGAAGAATTTGCAAATTCTTCCAGATATTCTAGGACTTTGCCAGTAACAGAGTTTTCTTTTAAATTCGTAATATTATAAAGACGAATTTTTCGTCTTCTTTCTTGTTCCCCCGACCCATCTTGTCGCATCGCGTCACCTGCCCGCGCTATCACTTTTACTTTAGCTCGGCCGCCTAATGGTCTTAGCGTGATGTTATATAGCCTACCTACAGCATTCCTCAAGTATTGGGCTATAAACGCAAAGTTTTTTTTATCCCACTGGTAGATACAACAAGAAAACAAACATACAAACAACAAGAAAAACCTCTTTACAAGATTAGTGTAAAAGTATAGATTCACAAACTTGGGACCTAGAATAGTAATTAGACCGGAACAAGTACATTTAGAGCTACTTTTCTTAGTGGAAACGTTTCTTGGAGTACGCAAAAGGGATTGTAGATAGTGTTGAATTCTAAAGGCTTTGCAAACATCTCTTTAGTGTTTGGACTGAAAGGACCTCTCGTCCTTTCAGTCCAAAAGAATAGGCAATATTAAGGCACTTCGGTGACGATGAATTTAATTTGGCATTCGTTTAAGAAAGATGTAGCAATGTCGCTGTTTCCAGGCCTAAATGTAGATTTTTTAATTAGCGACAGCGTAGGCTATTTAAAAAAACTCTGCTATGGGCAAAGTCCTACCCCAAATTCTTTCAGATATTCTTTTCCGGAGCCACGTTATTCGGTTATGTATAAAAATATAACAAAAGAGAACAAACGTTGAAATAAAACTAGTTGTAGTCAAACAAAACCACCCCCCCTGCTGAAAAATGCTTGAAAAGTATACACCAACTACAATAGGCCTAAACCGAACAATTTCAGAGTAGCATTTTTATCGTTTAATTTCAAGCCAAAAAATGTATCATGATTTTCCGCACAGAAAATACGTAATCTGCATTCTGTAACCGCTAAAACTCTCCAATAAAACCAGTTTTATTTCAACAAAAATAAAGAAAACAAAAAAATAACATTACTAACACTCTTGCATATCAGGTACTTCGATAGCATCAACAGTAAACAGTTTTCTACTCTGGCTACCTGGAAATGTGAGAAATAAAAAAATGGAATAAAAACAAAATTGCAAAATAATAAATAATATAGCTAAATCGTAAAGGAAAAATACATCAAACAATTTTATTGTGGGGCAAAGTACCAGAAAATAAAAATACAAAACTGTCTTTGATATTTTCCGGAGACGTCGAATTGACCCCTTATCAAAATCTGTCTTGAGGTACATAAGTTACATAATAACTGGGTCCGGCGAAGGTCTTAGTGAAACGAACTAGGCACAATGACAAAATATAGACCACGTCGATTTGCTTCAACTAGACAACTAGATTTCTTAACAAACCTTGTGAAACACATCTTGTTATCCCACACTAATATGGAAACGAAATAAGACAATATTTTCGAAATAGTTAGGTACTTACGAATCTAAATCTCCTTGATTTAGATTCGTAAGTACCTAACTTAGGAATGTTTTAAAAGAACCAATTAATCTGACCCAAAATGTACGGTTGCCAATTTTACTCACGATTTTTTTATATTCCTCTATGGATGATCCTGCTCTTAACGTAGTCACTTACCTAAGGTACACAATACTAGTAATATCTACAGATACATACCGTTTCCAACACCTCCAGGTTGTTCTTCAGTAGGGGTGCCTCCAGTTGAAGCTGGCCTGCTATCCGCACCACCAGTGGCGCTGCGTCCAAGCATACAAGTTTAGTTAACATTCGTTTTAGGACCAACCCTGGGCGGTAGGGTCTTTGGAAGACATTGAGGGGATATTACGGAGAGGAAGCTTAAGGGGGCCTATAGTAGTGTACTGTTGGTAATAAGCTAAGCAGTATTCTTGGTCTTTCGATACGCATACATTTTCGGAGATCCCCGATTCATTTCGAAATCAAAGTCTACCTAGATAAGATAACTGTCTGTATTATAGACTCACCTACCATTAAAGAGTAGATAACTGCTTGAATATTTTAGAAGGTCATTTTACGTTTCACTAGAACCTTAATTACCGTAACATTACCAAATACCAGCGCTGTGACACTTATTTTAAGTGTCGCAGCATTATGCTGAGCCTTTGGCCTCGTACAGAACTTTGTTTGTATTTAAATTATGAGTGTGCTTAGTTTAGTTTGTGATATCTGCGTATCACATTGCGTTTCACACTACGCACTGCGTATTCCTGAGCGAGTCACAATAAAGACTTATGTTTTCCTTCCTTTCTTTCTAATTATGAATTTAAAGTACTACTACTTCTGCTGCTGATTAAGAAATTCCTAAAAAGCAATACATTCCAAAGAAACCCACCCTGATCTCTCTGAGTTGCGTGGGAAACTCAATAGCACTAATATATTCACAGGTCCTCGTTCGATATATTTGCAACCTCGATCTGGCAAGCTAAGCGCAAAGTTGGAGCGATCCGTTTATTGCCCCCTGAACTATTACGTAATACCTCCCCGAAGAGGTCGATGGATTTACGTGATTCACCGAAAGACACACCTCTTTGGCGATGTGATACCCCGAAAAATAATCTTGAGTTCGTATTACAATAATCTCGAAGAAGGATAAACAAATTATGATTATTATATTCAGCCGTTTTGTGTCGTGCTGTTGAGCAAAAGCGATTCCCCGAATTTTCCATCCTTAGCTGTTATTGTCATAAAATGTAAAGAAGACCCTTCTCTACGGGAAAGAGGAAACGACCAAATTTTTCCCCACGTTACCTATATTAATTAAAAACTAAATAATTTTCCCTAAACAATTTCCACAGCAATCAGCTGATTTAATTATTCTTATAATTTCAAATGGTGACGCGAATAGTTGCGTCACATACACGCGTGTTCATGGTTTTACAGCGAGGGAATCGAAATAAAAAAGGTTTCACTAATACGTTGTAAACTTCTTATCTAGAACTATGGAGACTGCGTTCAAGTCTAGTCAAATTCGATTTACGAAAATAATGCTATGGGTTATTTTTCTAAAGGGAGCTACACCCTGTGTGTTTGCGAAAATATTTTACGTAATTTGTAAAAAGTTAATGAGGAGAAACTAGGTATCAAGTTTGTCTAAACACCGAGAATGTGACTAGACCAAAACATAGATTTTATCAAAAAACAGTATACTAAACAGAATGCACAACAATGAGAAATAAAAAATGGGGTTTGAGCAGAATAAATGAGTTTGTAAAGTTTGCATGTGCATCTAGAAAACAAGTTTTACTGTGATTTTTTTCTAATTTGTTCTAAAATGTTTCAGTTATTTTCATGAAGCCATTGTCCCTACACTATGTAATGTAACCATTCTGCTAAAAACTTAAACTTGTTGTATTTGTATCTAACCAATAGTGCAAGAGTTAATGTCACGAATCCAATTTAAATGGTCATAAATTCATGTACAGAATAATTTATGTAAGATATGAATATTTCAAGAAATAAATATTGTTGAAGTGCTCTATTATTTCAAAGTGAAATGTGCCGAAAGCTGTGAAAATAAAGTTGTGATTAAAATAAGCAAAGCATATTTGTTTATAATACAATTTTGATTGTGCCATATCAAAAGCATCCTTGTGTCGTAGAAGGCTTATTTAATAACAATATTCATGAGCATAAAATTTTCTTGTTGCAATAACTTGTCAAATTATATCAATATATAATGTTGGTGTATTGTTACTGATTAAAGCACTTGTATCAAGATATCTTTTAATGTTATCTTATCATACAACCTACTGGCTTTTGTGCTACCTTATGGTGTTCTGACAAAGGGAGTAATTAGCTAATGGATGGATGCTACTGCAATCAGTATCTCTTTACTAATCAACTCCGAAAAATTAAAAGACTAGAAGGACCAAACTTGATTTAAAATAATTTAATTTTGCAGAATTACAGAATGTAATTGAAATTACCAGGAGAATGGAAAATCTATCACAAGTCCTTGACACTAAAATCTTTCATAAATCAGAAACAACACACCAACCAATAACCAAAATAGAAAAAGCGTTACAAAACTCCGTCCAACTCATTACATCCGCCAACCCCTCGTACCTAATATACCTAGAATTATCATCATCATCTTTGCCCTCAGCTCTTGGCTCTGCTACCTCTGCAGGTTCCACTGGCACGGTTTCCGGTTCGGCTGTAGCGGGCTCATTTTTCCTAAGACCTGGGATTGGGATCCCGGAACCAAGCCATCCACTCATCTGGGATTTGACATTGGTGATGAGGTCCAGTTTACTTCCAGATTTTGTAGGACTGTGAATAATAAAACATGATTCATTATGGAAACTGATTACTTAATCAGGTTAAATGGTAAAAAAATGCATGTTTTTCCATTGAAAATTTAAAAAATTTGTAAGTGGTAAAATTGATTTAAATATTCCCATGTATATTTTGGTCCTAAGGTACCTTAGTCCCCATTGCAGCAGAGAGAAAATAAGGCAAACTTTCCAGTCAGTTTTTCCTTATTTGTTACATCATTCACCTAAATTTTGCCAATTTAAACTTAAAAAATCAAATTTTTCCTTAACCCATATAAAATAAGTACTCCAATGACCATGAAGAGCAACAATTTGCAACAAATCTGGTTCTGATAACTAAATGGTTTAAATGCAGGTGTTTCCCGTTCCAAATGAAATGCAATGGTACAAGTGGGTACTTGACCCAGATTAAAATTCACTGTATCTGAAAATCAATAATTACGAATGCTTTGTTACATACGGTTTATTTAATTCTCGTCGTATAAACTACAAAATATTGCAAAATCACGTAAGAACCTACATTTTGAAAATTAGCAAGAATTAATGAAAAATTTAAAAATATAAAAAGTAAGGAGTTTTGTGATCAATGCCCATTTGAATAAAGAATACGCCTATTCCAACACTGCCACCGGATACCAGCAACATACAACCAAGGTAAAAAGAATGTAAACAATAAAATTCCATTACCTTAGCTTTTCGCCTTCTGCCACCGCCGCTGCTGCTTCGCCAGTCGGTTCCTTCGTTGGGGTTGGGACTTCCTCATCTTGGGGTTCGCCCTTAGCAGCCCCCATCCACGAGCTAACCTGATTCGTAAGTCCTGAAAACATTTTCACTGGCACTAGCTACTCAAACAACTACACAACACAATCACTCAGCGAATTCACTACGCAGCGACAGTTTCGCACATGACCCACGACACGGATGGTCTGCTATGCGGCTGTAGATAGCGTGATCAGCTGAAAAACTAAATGGAAAACCACGATCGACCAGGGAAATTGAGGAAGAAACCACTGCGCATGAAAACTTGCGCTCCTGCGCTATTTACGCTTTGTAATATGTCCACACAAAGCAACGATATTGGGAATGCCAATAGAGTCCTTCCTTCGTTGCAATAAGAGCTAGAATAGCGTGTAAGATTTCATTTCCAACATATTTTATTGACCCGAGGGCTGTACTGTAGACGTCAAACATATGACCTTTATTTTAAAACACAGATAATCTGAACCTTTATTTTCGTTTAGTTACTGTATACGCAACAAATACATTCTATTGCTTTTCCACGTTTACGACCGAATGGGGAAGGCAACTGTCAAAATGGCGCTGTCGTAGCTAGTTCCCAACACAAGCTAAAAATACAAGGCGTAATGTGGTTTTATTTTATTTTAGCGAAAGTTGACTCGATATTGTGTTCCTAGATACTCAGAAATTGGAGTTCGAATTTCTCGTAAGCCCCTAAAATTAGAAGATTGTACTTTAAAGCTAATCGTACAGATTTTTTTGAGTTCGAATTTATGTCGTGAACATTTTGAAGAAAGTGATTACGAGGAAATATTAATTCTGACACTTTCCATGTCAATTACTTGATTTAAAATACTGAAATCACCGAAAATAACGAAATAGTGAAATAAAATCAAACTCATGAATGAACATAAAATGAAATGAATGAACGAAATGTCAAAATTTGTGTAGGCCGTAGGGACCTAGCTATGGTCACGCCATCTACAATTAGCTTTGCCCGACCTTCCCCATTGTTTGAACTAGTGAGTTATTATCATAGTTCAAACAATTACTACATCCCCATTATTTTCTGATGTTATGCCTAATTTTTAAGATAAGGGAAAACTAGAAAAATAATTTATTTTCTCTAGCGGTTTCCCGAGTTTCTCAAACTCAAAGCTTTTATTTCAACTAAACCATTTACAGGCACTTATGAATGGGGAAGGCGACTGTCAAAATAGAGCTGTCGTAGTTAGTTCCCAAAACAAGCCAATAATGCAAGGCGTAAGTCGGTTTTTACTAATTTTTGCGAAAATTATTCATTGTTACGTTCCTAAATGCCCGAAAATTAGAGCCTACCATTTTCCGAAATACCCTAAACTTAGCAGATTGTGACTTAAAGCTATTGGAAGATAATGGGGAAGGTCGGGCAAAGCTAATTGTAGATGGCGTGACCATAGTTAGGTCCCTACGGCCTACAAAATTTTTGACATTTCGTTCATTCATTTCATTTTATGTTCATTCATGAATTTAATTTTATTTCACTATTTCGTTATTTTCGGTGATTTCCGTATTTTAAATCAAGTACTTGACATTGAAAGTGTCAGAATTTTAAACCTTGAATATTTCCTCGTAATCACATTCTTCAAAATGTTCACGACATAAATTCGAACTCAAAAAAATCTGTACGAATAGCTTTAGAGCACAATCTTCTAATTTTAGGGGCTTACGAGAAATTCGGACTCCAATTTCGGAGTATCTAGGAACACAACAACGAGTCAACTTTCGCTAAAATAAAATAAAACCACATCACGCCTTGTATTTTTAGCTTGTGTTGGGAACTAGCTACGACAGCGCCATTTTGACAGTTGCCTTCCCCATTATTTCAATTACAACAGAGTTCGAGGTTATGTCGGAAACATTTATAAGAAATTGATGACTAGGAATGAAGCAATATTTAAGTTATTCAATTCTGACATATTCCATATCGAATAATTATTGATATAAAATATTCAAATCAATGAAAATAACGAAATGGTGGAATGAAACTAAACTCATGAATAAACGAAATGTCAAATTTATTGTAGGCTGTAGGGACCTAGCTATGGTCACGCCATCTACAATTAGCTTTGACCGACCTTCCCCATTGTCAAGGAGTCCGTTAGTCCGAAATACAAAGCTAGTAGCCCATTCCAAATATTTCCTAAGCGTAGGATGTACCTATGAAGAATTGTTCCACTTTTGGTCCCTCACAGCCACCCAAGCTAATAAATCGAATTATCTAATTTTGAATGTGCGACATAGCGTAACATGCACGAAAGTCTTACTAAAACATCGGCTAATTAACGCTTTTATGACGAAATAAATGCGTACTATGAAGCTTTTTGTTTAATTTTAATCTGTATTGAAAACTGACAAAAAAAAACTTGACATTTTCTGATTTGATTCACAATTTTTGTTTGCAGTGAATTTATACAACAATCTCTGTGTTTTATCTAACAAATGTAGGATTCCGTAGTCCTGGAGACTTTAAATTACGGTAATACCTCGTATAAGACGTAAGGGTGTGCAAAATTTCATCATGACAGAAACTCGAAGAATACAGCTTCACCTTGGAAAATGTATAGAGGATTTGGACCAATTACACAATGTACCAGATTTGAAGTCGAAAAGGGCTACTCTGTAAGTAATCTTAGCTTTTTCAAACCGAAAATCTAATTTTTAGCCGAAAACGATATACAATTGTTATTTTTCTTGTAGGTTATGCAAAACTGCTCAAAAATTATTTGAAAGCGCGGAAGAAGCTCGTGAGAAGGGAGATGAGGAGTACTCTTATGTTTATTACATGAAATACCTTCGCGTGATAGCTTATATAAGCAAAGACAAGGATTATTTGAAGGACAAGTCTTATTTTAATAACATGTTGGGTGCCAAGAACCCAAACAAGGCAATAGATTATGCTGAGAAGCTGAAGAACAGCCTCATAGACAGGTAAATCTAATATGTAAAATTATTGTGTCGCAATGTTTGTTACCAAACTCCTCCGAAACAGCTGGTCCTATTTGTATGAAATTTTGTGTGCATATCGGGTAGGTCTGAGAATCGGCCAACATCTATTTAACTTTTTTAAATAAGCAAAACAATGTTTGCGGGGTCAGCTAATACAAATATATATTTTGAGATACAGTCACAGGTTACTAGATGAAAAATATTATTAAAGTTTAAGTTTAACAGTAACCTATTGCTGTTTTTACAATTAATATAGCCAGTGAGCCCCAAGCTAGACTGTACCTTGGCGCCTAGCTAGTTTGTATCCCAGAAAAAAGAAGAAAGAATATTTAAAAGTATTGTTTATGAAAAGAATTGTTTTGGTTACTTTGAATTTACATATTGCACTTGTCTACAAATGATAAGGAATCATGAGTCATAATGTAAATAAAGTGTGATTGTAATATTTGTCAGAAAAAAATTAGTAAACCTGTGTTTGTTTTAAACATTGTATGTAATTCAAAATGGCCAATTGTGTTCAACATCTGTAAGTCATGGATTATGTGAATACATTTTTCTATGAAAATTAAATCTATACTGTATCTATAATAATATTATAAAGTGGTATTTTTTTTAGTTTGATTGTTTGTATGTAGTTACCCCCTACATACAAACTTCTGCAAACAAAAAAAACTAGGGAAGTACTGGTTTTTTTTTGCGTTTTATGGCCCAAATCTTGAGGAATTCTATGGGCTATTTAACACCACACTATGACCCTTAGTAACCAAGGAAAAAAATCACTAAGCGAAAACAAAGTGATTGAGCAGGCAGGTGATGAATGCGACTGGGTGGCGGGGAAACGAGAGATTTCACACGGACAAAGTTGCAGGCAGAAGCTAGTGACATATAAAAACAAAGTAGTGGCAAAAGCCTGTTATATCAGATATTTTATTGAGACAAAATATTTTATTTCGTTTCCTAAAATGGGAATACCAACTTACTCAACCATGCCAAACTTTCAGAATGGCTTATTTAGTTTTTTTGCTACACTTGAGCAAATGTAACCCAACATCACACCTGTTTTCTCAAAGTGTTGTAGCAGATTGCATATAAGTGTGTAGTACATCCACATTTAGCGAGATTACTTGTTACATGTGTTAGGGGACAAATTGATTATGTATTTCCATTACGATACTAATATTTCCCAGCAAATGATGGTTTTCTGTATAAGTATTTATGTATGTAATATGCTAGGGCTTGGGCGGATACAAGGGAGGGGGTCATGGGTGCAGTTGCCCCCCCTGGGCTTCGACCAAACTGAGGCCAAAACTCTAAATTAGATATAAACATAGTTTTATAACCTGTATTATTCCTTTGAGTCTATACAGTATTCTAAAATATATAGAAATGTCGTAGTCATCCTTGATAAGGGCACATTGATGAGTAAAATATGTGCGGAATGTTTTTAGACTTTCACAGCTTGAGAAATCCCTCCCCTCCCCCCCCCTCCTTCGTCAGAGAAACAGTTGCCCCGTCTTGATTGTAAACCTAGATCCGCGAATGTGCCACATCCATTAGTATCGCGGTTTCTGCTCTTATAGAACAGGATTTATATGAAAATAAAACAATAATTTTGGTTGTAAACATTTCAGATACCAGAAAGAACATAAAACAAAGCGATTGAATGACATAAAAGAGAATGAGTTAATCAAACAGAAGATAGACGAGAGCCGAAAGAAGACAACAGAGACCACACCAGTCATTGAATCACCTCAGCCTCTTGGATTACCAGGTAGGTTCTTAAAATATGTAATTCTTAAATTTTAATTCAAATTGAAAAAAAAATTGGAATCCTTGAAAAACTACACAAATACAAAATATACATTCTACTTGTAAAGTTTAATGTACTTTAGACGGGTGTTGAGAGCTGCATCACAGTTTTTAATTTTGTAACTGTCATTGTTTCCATTGTAATTATGTCAATTTGTTTTTATCCCATAATAAAATATTTTTACTTTACTTTTTATAGTTCCATAAAACTTTTTTTATGTTGACCTTTAAAAGATGGGTTCAGAATTTTATTTTATATTAATCTGTAATAATAAAATTAAATGTAATAATAAACTTTTACTTTTAACCATAGAGAATCCATAGAGTAGCACTAGTAAACTTATAACTAATGTTTGTATCTAAATAATTAAACAAACATAAACATAATTATGCAATATATCTGCAAATCAATATGCCTTAGCAGAGATGCCCTATTGAATAGTTAGGTTTTACCTCTGTTTATCTAGAATTCTAGGTTTTTTAGTTGTTGCTGGAGGAGTTTGTTGCACCACTTGTTTTTCCTGGCTAAAACACTAGAAAGTGGTAAACGGCGGACATTTGGGGGCTGCCTATGAAATTTTTATGTTCATGAAGTGTTGATTTCCAGCCTTATTTGAATAAACGTTAAATGATGTAACTATAAGTGCAATATTCTATGCCATGCAATCCTGTTAAATAATTTAGTTGGTGGTACACATATTGATTACCTCAATTAATCACTTCCTCTATCATTCTGTCATCAGTCTAATCATTGAAAAAATGAATAAGCAATATAATAGCATTCATTGCATAATCTATCAATTTGTATACCTTAATTTTCATGATCAGAGATGCTTCATCAAATAAGTTCATGTAAAGCTTAAGTTTTCTAAGAAAACGATGAACGGTCAAGCAATAACAGCAGTCTAACCAATGTCACATACTGTTGAAAATTATAGATTTTTGACAGCTGTGATAATGTGACGGCCTCTGCTCTTCTAGGATACTGTAACTTTAGGCCTTAAAATATGGGATAGACTGCCTAATGTTGGCTGCACTTTACTATCACAGTTGTAGATAGATTTCGAAAATTCTTTTTAAATAGAAATGGTAGGGTATGCTTCAGGTCTCATATAAATTGTTTTAACTTTGCTTGGGTTGTTTTTAGTAAGCTTCAATACTAAATACCACGTATTTTTTCTGGTAAGTGTATGTAGATGATGTTATAATTAAACTTTTATTTATTTACATAGCAAGTAGTGGTATACCACTTCGATAATGGACAGGTCCACTTAAATCTGTGTGGTTCTTTCCTCAAAAGACCATTTCAGACACCAGTCTAGCTACATGGTCCTCAAATGATCTGACTAAGATTGTTTACGATTTTTTATATAAAAATTTACATTGATGGACTTTATGTATACAATGAAATGAAAGTTTACTTTGAAAGGCATTATATTATTTTAGTAATTATTGTGAATGTGAAGGTTTATCCAAATGTCCCTTGAATGTTATTGTTCGTCGAATCGTTAAGCTCCTTAATCTCTGAGTTGAGCTGCATCAGGTCCACTCGATATGTGTGGTTCTTTCCTGAAAAGACCATTTCAGACACCGATCTACATGGTCTTCACATGATCTGTCCAAGATTCATGTCTGGACTTTCAAAAAGATTGTGACCTCTGAGTTTGTTTCAGCCTTTCTTCTCAGAGTAGTCAGATAGCAAACACTGATCTCATCTAGCTTTTAAAATGTAAATTACGTGTTAAAGTGTTTGTACAAACCTACTTACAGAAATAAAAAAGAGATAAATAAAAACTTTTTTACAAAAAAAATACTGACTTCCAAAAAAAAAAAAATGTTTTACTTTGAAGTGTTTTTTTTTTTTTTTGTAAGTTGGTTGTAGTTCTTAAACAAAAATGTACAACGATTCATCCTCATCAAATTGGGCAATTAAAAAAAATGCAGCTGATACCTAAAATAACCAATTAATTCGTAAATTTTCCCAATAGGTATACCTTTTACGAACACAAGATCGAAAAACCTCAATCTGGCCTGCCAATAAGGTGAACGAAAAAGTAATTTCTATACACATTCCATCTTATTACATCAAACTCCTTGGTTCCAGGTCCCGATGAAGTGACGATCAGGAGTGAGCAACTGTACACGATTCTGAAGAGTGGTAAGCTGAAGGTGATGATCTTGGATGCGAGGCCAGGGAAGGATTATGTGGAGTCGCACATCAACTGTCCAGCGTGCATCAGTGTACCTGAAGAGTGTATCTCTCCTGGGTAAGGATATAAAAGAACTCTTTTCTTGGAAGTATCATCATCATCATTTCAGCCGAAAGACGTCCACTGCTGGGCATAGGCTGTGCTTCTTGCAATCTGTGTGGAAATGTAATGGACCATATTTCCGAAATGGTAGTCCCGATATTTTTAGCGTGTTCGGATCGTAAGAACTTTTAATGACTCGATGAACGTATTATTCAATCAGTCATTTAAAATTCAATGATAAAAGTATCTTACTGGGTACCAGCGCGATTTTGAGATCAGAAGGCCAATTCCCGTACTTAAAAAACGTTCAAATTCAAGCCGCAATCTCATCTTGGCAACAATGAATGTCAAAAACTTGTTAAAAATGTATGTAAATTTATTGTATTTTTGACAAATTGAAACTGAGAAATGCGAATGCTCTTAAAAATACGGGTTATGATCCTCTGACACTCATGGAACAGACTCTAGTTTCATCTCCAATCCACAGACAATCAGCAAACGTGTTGGAACAGAACCTTCCCGCCGCCTCCCGACCTGTCTGGGCAGACCGCGCTACCATGGAGCTGATCATCATGCTGGACTGGAACAGCACCGCCGTCATACCCGGCAAGACGCTGCATCTGCTCAAGACTATACTCCTCAAGGTATACCTTCCTAGTTGTATGGAAAAAATAGAATAGAATTGTAATAGGAGTGAGTGATTGTGTTAACATGTTAATGCTGTGATTGGTTTTGACTTTGACATTGAATTTACATAACACACAACAAAGACACTCAACCACACTATACTGTTTTTTTATTTATTAAATAATTAAACAAAACGTGAACAGAAACATCTCAAAATCCTCAATAGGTTTGTCTGGTGCTGAAATTGAAGAGCACTGAGTGTGTTTTTCGGATAATTAATATATCATTATTTATATCTCTCATGAGAATAAGGAGAAGCAATGTGTGTGGCTTTTAGCAAATGTTCAATTTTTATGTTGACCCCTGTGCCATTCGAACATTTATTGTTGTTAAACCTTATCATCTTCCGATGCTTTTCCTAAATATATTGAGGTCAGCTTCTGGTCTTACCGGATGCGGCTGAATAATAGCATTTTACATGGAGCGACTGTCCATCTTACCTCCACAACCCAGAGACTTGGTAACACGATACCCCGCGGTAAGACTGGCTGTCAGACTTTCGGGCTTCTGACTACTCTTCAGCCGGAACCAACGGCTTAACGTGCTTTCCGTGGCACGGAGGGGTCTCGATATGTAATGGGTGGTCCTCCATCCAAGAACCGACCGCGGCAAGCGTAGCTTCACCTTCAATCCACTCTTGCGGTTAAAACCTATTCTTACTGAAAAAAGATATTTTTCGCCTACCTCAAATATATTGGGTTAAGGGCAAGAGAATAGGTCCTTATGTGTGTATCTTCTACATAATATTTGTGTGGGTTACAGTGGGACGTAAAAGTCCAGTACTCGCGCCAGCCACTGGCGCTCCACGCTGGCTACGAAGACTGGCTGCTGAAGTACCCCGCCTTCACCACCAACCCGCAGGCCGTGCCGCCCCGCCAGGACGACTTCATGGACGATATGCTTGGTAAGCCTATATTTTATTTAGCCAGCTTTATTTACTCCAATACAACACACACACACACACACACAATCAAATCACAGACAAATTGGGCTCATAAGCCATCTTTGGGGAAATTGCATATTTTTAGGAGAATTTTTGTGTCAACTTACATTACAAAAAAAAACGGACTAATAAAATTATAGTTTTTACTATCATAAATAAGCATTTGTTGCAGCGAACCAGTCTTGACACATGTACATACAGTGTTTGTTGCATAGTAACTTCGCACATACACAGAATCCTTTTTTTGATGGACATACCACGCATGTCCATCTTTCCTTGAAGGTAATTTCTGGTTCTCTACCGGTATTAATGGGGCGGTTTGTTTCCTCACTGGTTGGCACAACGTTTCCAAACAAGCTTCTCATAAAATGTGGTCTTGCCAAGGCAAATACTATAATTTCTGATAAAATTATGTTAGTCGCGCAGCGTGCAATTTGCCGCCGCGCGCGACCTGAAGGTAGAATTCCTTCTCCTTCGCGGACGTCAATATTTCAACTCTACTCAATACACAGGGTGTAAAAAGACCCATCACATAGCCGTATCAAATACGCATTCTGTACATCAAACCAAGTAACCTTGCAAAAAAATAATTGCATGCTGGGAAACGGATTTAATTAATTGTGTGAAAAATTGATGTTTGCGGTAGCGCGCAACGTAACGCACGCAAAACTTTGTGCTTATGGGTGCGTGCAACTGTACAGGGGTCGTGGAGGTGTTAAAAGTAGTGCAATAACATTGAAAACTATGTTTTCGTAAGAAAAAATAATTAAAGTTGGAATTTGGACCTTCAATATCTCCGTAACCAGAAGGTACCCAGGTATAGTCCCGTATAAAAAAAGGTCACAATGACGTGGAGTACAATGACTCTCGGCTTCGTTACGTGTCTTTTTACACATAAAAGTAGGTGTAGTAACTTTTCCTCATTATATTTTATTTCCCATGTTTGTTGCAGGTGAAATCGACTACCCGAACTGGTCTGACCTGAGCCCGTCTGCAGCGACCGCGCCGCCGTCTTCCCGCGGGAAGCCGGGAGATCCTGTCGTAGACAGGAGTAGTAAGGTAACAGGTTCCTTTTGCAATTATTATGTAATAAATAGAAGAAAAAACTAGTACACCATCCAGTATATGGTATACAGGAGGCTACAGGGTGATCAAATACAGCAAACTGGTCAAATGTTATTTACAACTTTGCCCTAATACACTTAAACCTGCTTGTGCCACAAATCACTAAATGCGTATTTAAATATTGTTCCGTTTCTGGCAATCGTTTGAGGATGAAAACGCTCCCGAGCCTTAAACTTTATCTGAAATGGATCAAATATGCCACATACTTTGGCTTTATTGGGACGTTAAAACCAGAGATTGATAGGTTGTTCTACCCCCAGCCAAAATTGGAGATAGATATGTTATTAATCTCCGACAATTTTCTACAACCGTTCAAACGTCCATTATTGCCACGGCCATGATGTGACGTCATTATCCACGATACTGCTTTATTTACATCCCTTTTTTAGCATAGAGACTATAAATAAAATTAATTCAATATAAATCGCACTACGACACGGTTCGTTTCGTTCCGTTCCAAAAAAAAACACTACAAAAAAAAATGAAAAATAAGTAATGCATTTCAAAATTTCCGCTGCGGACACAATCGAAGTGGGGGCTTACTGACTTGCTGGAGTGTCCTTCACTCGCACCTCGGATGACCTGAAGAATGCCATTACTGCCGCAATCAACGTGGCCACCTAATGGGAAAACAAGAAATGAAAAGAAGAATTTGATACATAAGAAAACTACCAAAAAATATTACATTATAAAATAAAATAAAAAAACTACATTTCGTCATCATCTTGACAATGTTGGCATGTAGATTCTCCCGCTGTACCGACCAGGACAAGATAACACTATCCAAGACGTATAGTCAGGGTCTGCACACGAGGTCTATGGCAGCAACACGAAAAAGTCCTTAGTTGTCTAACGCGTCCAATTGAATAATATTTTCAGACTGCCCCGATTCTGTAGTACATCGGAAATGTTTGGTTTCCACAGAATCGAACTGACAGCGTTCATAAGATCATTCGAAAAAAATCGCATCATAAGTAACTAGAACAAGGGCCAGTAGCAACTGCATTCTGAAAACAGTGACAGAGAGCTTCTATTCTCCCATTTTGAGGCATTTTGTGGAGAGGATGGCCAGGTCAGACAAGTTCCTCACTTGTACCTTACCTGGTGGTTTTCTGTGCAAAATTAAATGAAAAAATAATATTACTTACTAACATTATGGATCTTTGTTGTCCTAATAAAGACATTTTGATTTGATTTAACTCCTATAGTGTGTATTAAAATAATACAAAAGTTTTGAATAACATGCATATTCCCTGTAACGAGGTCGTCTATCCTGTTTTCATTCTGAAATACACCTTTCATCGTTACAGTAGTTTAATTTATTTTCTTAGTTGTTGTTGTTATGTAAAATGTTAATTAATTTATATCGTTGTTACAGGCCGCAGCAGTACAGGTATATACAGAACGATCGCGCAACATGCAACTGATCCTAGAACAACAGGAACGAATCGCGGACACGTCACTCACCCTGGAGATGCAGCGAATAGAGGCGGAACAGGTATGTCATACATTACGAAGGGCCTTAGAGGAAATAATGTACAGGCATAGAAAAAAAATCTTTGTGCGGAATTGGCTTTGAAAAAAAAAGTGTTAGGGGAATTGGGGGTATTTTTATGAATGCCCTCAAAAGGGATTTCAAACCGCTTTTGGAGCTTTTGATACGTTTTTTCATTCAGAATTATTCCCTGTACTTGGGTTCTGAATGTTTCAAGATTTTAACGAAATATAATGCAATGAAACTGAAGGGTCATATCGCGATTCTGGGCACGTTTGGGCTTATTTCACATTATTTTTTATGGTACTGAGGAATAAAACAAATCATTAACACTATTATTTCCTAGTCTGTTTGTCGTTCCCAAACTCAAACCGCTCAATGCGTTATGGCTCTGATTCTCTAAACTTCTAAAATAATATAATTAAGAGATTTTGTTTTTTTGTTTTTCTGCTAGCTTGGCTTTTTATCCCGATATTCCCACGGGATCTAGACTTATGCAGGAGAAACCGTGGGGCGCACCTATTTTAGTATATTAATCTTGTTCTCAGGACTGGGAGAAAGTACGAGAACAGCGAGAATCAGAGGAACAAGACGAACTGCGAGCGATGTACAAGTTGCGAGAACAGGAGATCATCTCGCAGCTCATGCAACTAGAGAACAAGCAGTATGATATGGTGAGTGCAAACTAAAATAAAACCCAAACTCAAATATTTTTTTTGCTCTCAAATGTTTTAAGTAGAATCTGTCATGAATCATATGGGATTTATGTCAGATTCTACTGTATGTAATTTGTTATGTCGAATACAGGGTTCATATTTCAGTTAGATAGTATTAAAATAGAAATGACTTTACATTTTGCATAAGACTATTTAAATAGAAAGTGGTGCCGATTCTCTTGTACACCGAACTAAACTGTGTGTTTTATTCGCGGATGACATATCTCTTTTAGTCTCATGTCAAAACAACCATAACTTATATGACAAATTAAATTCAATACTCACAAAAACCGTTACCTAGGTGAACGCACACAACCTCGAAATAAACTACTCCAAAACTAAACTTTACTTTCCATCCCCATCAAAAAGCACCTCTTAATATAGAATTTACTTTTAATAAAACACAACTTGAAATTGTTAGAGAATTTACTTTACTTACTAGATTTAGACATACATGTCGGCAGAAGCATGGTTGGGTTCGATTACGTAATAAACATTAGGTTCATCTGTCTCTGAATCAGGGTTGGTTGCCATCGTATCACTAATAAATACCACTTGAAGATATTGACTTCACAACTTTAATTAATTTCACAATTTATTATTAATTTACTTCTTATTATAATTTATTTAATTAAACAATTTTATTTTAATTATAACGTGGTTCAGGCGCGATCACTATCACAATTACGACTAGGGTGCGGGCTGAGCGCTGAGAGTCGGAATGTCCGCTCCTTTTTTTTTTGTGTATGGCATCTCGTAGTTGACCTTGAGAGGTCGTGACTACTTAACCGGACTATCCTGTGGCTGCCTTAAGCGGACTCAAAGCCTCCAGCCAGGGGCGTAAAACTACTTATATTATTAAGCGAACGCTCGCTAAGGGCACCCCCTGTGGAGTACGGACCTCGGCTTAGGGCGTCGCTGACGGGAGGACAGCAAGATGGGACAGGCTGGATCAAGTTTAGTTGATTATTATTAATCGGGGAATTTAAAGCTACAGGCTCAGCTACGGCGCGGGCTGGCACTTCGTCGAGCAAGGGTCGGGGGGGACAGTTACGTCGGGATCTTCGCGAGGAACCTCGGCGGCGAGGTCGGAATGTCGGTCTGTGTTTGTGCACTGTACTGGTGGCCCTACTGCTCTCCTGAATGAGAGTTGTGTGGTCATCGGGATCGGTGAGGACATGCTTGGGACGGCGGACATGACTAATGGAGGAGGGAATATAACTAGCGGCTTTCACAACCAGAGGGTTGCGGTGATTCGCGGCGGTCTCGAAGAAACGCTTTGAAATACGTTTCATGAACTGACGGATAGTGGGAATCCTGAGGTCTACGTGGAGGATTTCGTTACGAACGTACCAGGGGGAGCCTGTTATCCTACGGAGGAACTTGTTCTGGAGGGTCTGCATTCTGTTGAAGCGAACGGGCTTGGCGTGTGCGAAGACTGCACTGGCATAGGTCATGATCGGGCGGATGCACGCTGTGTAGATACGCATTTTGCACTTCAGTGACAATTTGCTACGTGCATCGAGGACAAAGTGAAGTCTACCTAGAGCGAAGGCGGCGCGCGAACGAGCCGCCTTGATGTGCTCTGAAAAAGAGAGGTGTTCGTCTAGTACGACACCCAGGTATTTGGCTCGCTTCTCCCAAGGGATCGGCTTGCCGAACATGGTGATCGGTCGAGGGGGTGAGGGGTTGCGACGCGGCTTTGAGAAAAGAACCGCTTGACTTTTGTCGGGATTGACTTCGATTCGCCATTTTCTAAACCAAGCGCCAAGCTTGTTCACTTGGGTTTGGAGAATGCGAGCTATCGAATTTTCATCACGGCCGGTGTAGTAGATGGCCGTGTCGTCTGCGAACAGGGCCAACTGCGCCTTGCTGCACTTTGGCATGTCGCTGGTGAATAGCGTGAAAGCTAGAGGAGAGATCACAGAGCCCTGGGGGACTCCTGCGCGAATAGGGTGGGGGGAGGATAGCGCTCCTTCGATGCGATAACGGAAGGTGCGGTTCGACAAAAAGTCCCGTAAGATGAGCACGAGACGATCTGGCACACCGAGTTGGTACAGGTTATATAATAAGCCGTTGTGCCAGACTTTGTCGAACGCTTTCGCTATGTCGAAGAAAACAGCACCGGTCATCAAACCTCGTTGGAAACCGAAGTTGATGTGTTCGACTATACGGTGGACCTGTTGTACGCACGAGTGTTGGGTTCTAAAACCAAACTGTTCGTTGGGGATGAGGCCCTTTGTCTCGGCGTAGTATCTGAGGCGCTTATAAATAAGCCTCTCATAGACTTTGCCGAGGACATTGAGCAGACTGATGGGGCGGTAACTACTAGGCTCTGACTTTGGCTTGCCGAGCTTCGGGATACCGATGACGGTGGCTTCTTTGAATGCCTGCGGGAAGATGTTGTTGCTCAGAGCACCATTGAAGATGGTGGTCAGTAGCATTATCAGGTGGGCAGGGAAAAGTTGGAATACCCTATTGGTGATTCCATCTGAGCCGGGGGCTTTACGAGCCTTAAGACCTTTGATGAGGTCGTGCACTTCGTCGGGCGTGACTGGGGGCAGTGGATACTCTGGGTCTTCGACGGGAGGGAGGGAGGCTCTATGTTCGACTTCAGCGTCGACCTCAGTGAGGTGAGCTTGGTCTACTGGTTGAGAGCTAGGCGAGCATTGGACTTCTAGAGTGTCGGCTAGAAGCTCAGCCTTGTCGACATCATCGAAGGCGATGGTCTTGTCGGGACGGATCAGGGGGGGCATGGAGACTATTTCTCCGGATCTGAGCTTCCTCTGGAGTTGCCAGAAGGCTAGGTGGGTGGGCTCTAGTTCGCTCAACATCTTGTCCCAGCCGGCGGTACGCAGCTCCTCTATGCGTGTTCTTACAGTACGCTGTAAGTAACGCATATGGGCTTTGTTCGCGTCGCAGGGGAAGTTGCTGTAGGCACGGACAGCCGCGTTCTTCTCATTCAACAGTTCGCGTACATCGTCCGGCAACTTCCAGCGACGGTCATCCGTCGCTGGAATTTCCCTTGAACAATCGTTCAGGACTGATTGTACGTGAGCTGTGAATGAGTCGATCGCTGCCGTCGTGTCAGCGATAGAGTCAAAATGATCGGGGATTGGGTCCAAGTGGGGGGACGTGGTGGGGTCCATAAGTGGAGGGATGGCCGCAGGAACGGGTCTAGGAGCTAAGGCTGGAAAAGCCTGCTGATGGTGGAAGTAGTTCCAGGGCGAGGGCCTCTGAGGACTGAGTCGCTCCTGATGCTGTGTGGTAGGCCACGCGTGGGCGTAGCGGGGGCTTTCCCTTTGCTGACGGGCGTCTGCACGCTTCGTCAGCTTGGGAGATGATGTTTTGGGGGCCTTGGGGCACCCACGATAATTGGCCGGGTGGCCTGAGTCGCCGCATAGCACACAGCTAGGCGGCTCTGTGCATAAGGTGCGGTCCTTAGGACGACTGCAATCAGCAGTGCCGTGATCGCCCAGGCACTTGACGCACCTGGGTTTCGCGTGGCAGTGCATCTGCGAATGTCCATACAGTTGGCAGCGGTGGCACTGCCCTATGACACCGGTCTTGAATGGCTTCTCGATCTGCAAGCCGGTGAGGTTGCAGACGGAACGGACGTTGAAGATAGGGTGGTGACCCTCAGTAGGAGGGCAGACGACGAGGACCATATCGAACGGTACCCTGCCTCGGGCGCGGTGCATGCGGTGGACTTCCGCAACGGGGACGTTTTGCGACAGAAGGTCGGCTTTTATATCTTCCGCGGGTATCTCCTTCGGGATCCTACGGATCACGACGCGGACTTGACGGTCTTCGGGGAGGGCGTAGGTGTGGAAGGACACACCTCTAAGACGGAGAGTCTTCGTGAGCTCTCTGTAGTCGTTTGACGTCGGGACGGTTACCTTAATACCCTGTTGGGTAGACTTCGCGCTGGTGTAGCCTATACGCAGGTCGGTGCACCATTTGGACACGTCTGTCCACTTCCCCTTGTCCTGGATGTACACAGGGGGAGGGGGGGCGATTTTCTTTGCCGCAGAAGGCTGGGCAGCGGGCTTGGCAGCACTGTGGCTGAGGGAAGAGGTTGAGGCCGAGGCGGCCTGAGAGGGGGCGGTGGCGGATGGAGCCACGGGAGCGGAGGTGGCTTCGATAGCCGGCTTCTTTGTCCTTGTGTCAGGAATCGGTTTGAGGCTCCTTTTTTTGGAGCCGACCGTCTTAAAGACGCCTTCGTCGGAAGAGGGGGAGGAGCTTTGTGATTCGCTCTCAAGCTCGTAAGGCGAGGTCGGGCGAGGGGACGGCTCGCTGGTGTCCATGTGGACAGCCGGCGGCGAGCAACCTGGAAGTTGCGACGGTGAGGGCTCGAGGGCATCGCTAAACGTAGCGATGTCAGAGCTGTCGGTGCCTACAAGGTCAGAGGGACCGGGGACGGACTGCTGCAGAGCAGCGAATTTGGCGCCATATTTGGCGACGAAGTCGGGGTCCTTAAAAAGGACCTCTTTGAGGAACGCCAATAGGAGGGCGTCCCCCATGGTCGGAGGAGGGGGGGCTATTTATGGGAGGGAATGGTGGAAATTAAGTTTCCACTTAGCCTACTAAACCTATTCCTAACTCCCCGGGTGGATTGGCCCGGGGATGAGTTCCCTCCCTGTCGGGTGCAGACAGGGAGGTGTGTACCTTATGGTGAGCCCTAAGCTTGTATACCCGTCGCCAGTCTTATTGTGCGAACGGGGCCCTGACCAGTCTAGCGCGAAGGGTGTAGACACACCCTAAAGACACTAGGTGAGTAGCTGGAAAGCAAAACTGTCACCAGAGCCGACTAGGAGATCCCCCAAGGCCGGTTATCTGGGACCCGTCCAACTAACTGCCTCGCCCTGAAGGGGTTCGGCGGGTGTGAATTGGGTCAACACCCCACTCGGCTTCGTTGACACCGTAAGTTTCAACCGAGGACCACGAAACTGTGGTTTTACCCAGAAGGGGCCTAGTGAAGCTACTCACAAAACGTCTGTTAGAGAAACGAGATTTGCCTTGAAAAAGGCACTTTTTAATTGATTAAAATCAAAATCAATTTCTTGATATTGATTTTATATCGGAGTAGTCGGGGCGACTACGATGACGTCACGTGGTAGCGACGAGTAGAAATACGAAACACAACACTTGAGCGGGAGAGCGCACAAACACGTCCGTCCGCGGCGAGAGTCGAGCGTCGAGTGTCTGTCCGCTCCAATGCGTGCGGCCGGTTTTATAACGCTGCCGCCCCACCAGTCATCTGATCCACAGAGTGGGAACACGTGCTCGTCACTGATTGATCGATGTTTTGTAACGAATCACAAGATGGCGCTGTATTTAAAGTATTCGCGCCGACATACATATAAACTGGAAGAGAATCGGCACCATTGCCTAATTATCTAGTTCGAAATATTTATAGTAAATTCTACATTATCATAGATATTTTCAAATTAAAATAAAAGAATAGAATGCAATATACACATATTCAATTTAAAAAGAAAGAATAGAATATGATATACACTATTAATAAGAAGTTGTTTGCACTTGAAAACACATGGTGGTGCATAAGGAAAGCTATTTATTTATATTAAAGAAAGCTATTATTTTGTGTATTTTATTTATAGGTCTTAGTTGCCTGAAAATAAAGCACTTATTATTAATCAGTATCCTCTAGCCAGCAAAATATTGCACATCAAATAAATTACGATTGCAGACTTACAAAGCTACATTGCAATGTAGTGAAACATCTGCGGTTAAAACTCATGGCGAGGTGCCCGCATGCGAGTAAATGTACGTACACTTATACGGACGATAGGTGATTGCAAAATGTAGTTACTGCAATAGGGTTATTGCAGACCGAAAGCAGCCAAATTATTATTTAATAACATCAAATAATCCTGATTGTGATCCCTCATCTACAGGAGCTGGACCTAGGTACTATGTTTTTCTTAGGGAGTGGCACATAGTTTAAACAACCCAAAGGTTCCAATACTGATGACAATTTACTCTTTAGGAACAAGAAAACCAGAGTCTTCGCGAACAGTTAGAAGATTACCAGAGGCGAGAGCGGGAGGAAGCTGAGAAGATTGCTGAAACTATCAGCAATGCTACGGAGGAACCTGAAGTGGCTGATGTCGAAGGTATAATAGATGATAGTCACATAGAATACCTACTCTTTATTGTTTACACCGTATTAGTTACAAGTAATAAAAGTAGAAAAGAAGGCCAGTCACAATTCATACAAAGTTGGGCCCAAAATTCAAAGTGGCCAGCGTACCTGCCAACCCAATAGTTATGGCTGGAAACAAATAGGCAACCCAACGTTTGCACCTTTAAACTAATGAGTTTGAAAAAAAACATTTCAGAATTTTTTATAAATCTTAGTCTGGCTAGTAATTTTGTAATTTTTTAGCCAACCCACTTGCGATGTATAAAACAAAACTAATTTTAATATAAAACAGATGGGTGTAGGTCGTTTCTAATCGTATCTTAGACTAGTATGAACTATCCGGTACAGACCCTTTTTTTTATGACTTCTCCCGCTGTGGGTGGAGCGGGAGGGCGTGTCAGACTTTCTCTTTCGTATTACCCGCGACCCTGAGGCGTCGGCCCTGTCGGACGACGAAATGACGGGCATTTCGTGTCGACCCGGGCCTGGTCCCTACCGGACGGCGAGCTACCCATTGCACGCCGTCCGCAAGCCCGCGCCGCAGGTGGCCGGGAATCTGCAGGCGACTGCCGACGTCGGGGGGGGGGGGGGGTCTCCTGCGGCGGCTAGTGGGGGCGTGAGGGAGCAAGGCTCTCTCCCTCACGCGCTCCGCCTCCTCCTTCGCAAGTATTACTGCTTCGCATTCCCGGTGACAGCTTTCCATTCCCTCTCGCTCCGTACCATGGCCTGGACCAGGGCCGGACGCGAGAGATCGCCGCCGCCGATCGCCTCCGCGAGGACACTGCGGTGCTCCGCCCGCGCTGGGCAGGCCTCTACCTTAGGCTACACCGTGTCATCCGGGCGATCCACACAATGGTGACACTCGGGCGTTTCCTCCCGCCTTATGCGAAACAGGAAACAACCGTGTCCGGTGAGGACCTGTGTCAGGCAGAAGGTGAGCGCCAGCTGAAGAAGATGACTTCAGCTCACATTGGCAGCTCTGGATAGCTGTTTGTACCTGTTGGCAGCTTTTCTACACACGTTAGCGGCGTGGGTGTCGAAAGTGAGCTGGTGGACCATCCAATATGAGCCCTAGTTTTTTGACTGAGACATCGTACTTCAGCTTACTGGTTACCACCGCCGCACAGGATTTATGTAGTGCAAACTCCTGCTTATTTCGGATGCCCCATTTCCGAACATACCCGAGCGATAAAACAGGCCAATGCTGCCAGTTTTTTTTTTTCTGGAGAATTTAAAGCTACAGGCTCAGCTACGGCGCGGGCTGGCACTTCGTCGAGCCAGGGTAGGCGGGACGGTTACGTCGGGGGCGTCGCGAGCTCGAAATGACTGTTTGTGTCTTTTGTTTACTGTACTGGTGGCCCTACTTCACTCTGGAGGAGAGTTAGGTGACGGTCGGTGACGAAATGCCTTGGACGGCTGGCTAATTGTGGAGGGGATAACGACGGCCTCGACAACAAGACACATCCATTCAGTACGGAGGGGAGTCTACCGAGAGCGAAGGCGGAGTGCTAATGAGCCGCCTTAATGTGCTCTGAGAAGAAGAGATGTTCATCGAGAACGACACCTAGATATTTGGCTCGCTTCTGCCAAGCGATCGGCTTGCTGGACATGGTGATCGGTCGAGGAGAGGGAGTCTATGACGTGGCTTCGAGAAGAGAACCGCTTGACTCTTGTCGGGATTGACTTCGATTCTAAACTTTCTAAACCAGGCGCTAACCTTGTCGACTTCAGTTTGGAGAGTGCGAGATATCGGTTCCTGGTCGCATCCGGTGTAGTAAATAGCCGTGTCGTCATCGAACAGAGCCAACTGCGAACGAGACGATCTGGCTCAACAAGTTCGTAGAGCTTGTATAATATGCCTAAGCTATATTGAAGTAAACAGCACCTGTCATCAAACCACGTTGGAAACCCGCGTTTATGTGTTCGATGATACGGTGGACCTGTTGTATGCAAGAGTGTTAGGGTCGAAAATCAAACTGCTCGTTAGGAATTATGCCTTTTGTCTGGGCCATAGTCTCTAAGACGCGTAAATACTCGTATGTATAAATAAGCCTCTCATAGATTTCACCGAGTACATTGATCCGACTGATGAGGCGGTAACTCGTGGGCTCCGACTTGGTCTTGTCGGGCTTGGGGATACTGATGACGGTGACTTCTTTCCACGCTTGAGGAAAGATGTTGTTGCTCAGAGCCTCATTGAAGATGGTGGTCCTTAGCATTATCTGGTGGGCAGGGAAATATTGGAATTGCCTATTGGTGATTCCGTCTGAGCCGGGGCTTTGTGAGCCTTAAGACCCTTGACGAGATCCTGCACTTCGTCCGGGGTGACGAGGGTACAGGATACGTCAGGGTCTTCAACGGGGGCCTCAAGACAGTCGGCCTTGTCGACATCATCGAAAGAGATGGTCTTGTCAGGGCGGATTACTCGGGATCTGAGTTACCTCTACCTCTGAAGTTCCCAGAAGGGCAGGTGGCCAGGCTCTAGTTCGCACAACATCTTGTCCCAGCCGGCGGTACGCAGCTCAACTATGCGTGTCCTTACAGATCGCTGTAAGTAATACATAAATAGGGGCTTTGTTTGCATTGCTGGGGAAGTTGCTGCAGTCACGGACAGGGCAGGGGACGGTTTGGTGGCCATCATTGGCGGGACTCTTGTCAGTCCGTCCCGAGGACACGTATGGTTTTGTCACAATTGGGGCATATTTCTCACCCAATAACAGTCTCGCTGACTTCGAAGGGTTTCTGTAGGGCAAGTGTGGAACCGGCTCAGCCTCGTGGTGCTGTTGCTCGGGGGTCTTACGGCGTGGGGATCACCGATCACCGATCCTAGGGGCGAGGTGTTGGACGAGTGGGTGGTCGAGACCGGGGCTCGGTGTACACGTGCGTGCGGGTCCATAGTGGACGTCTCATTAGCAAGCTCCGCTGTTGCTTGCCGTGTGCGCGACTGGCGAGTTGCCGTAGAGGTGGAGACGCTGTTGGACCATCGATATATTCGGTTCACATCTTCACCCAGACTACGGGCGGCGTCCGCACGTTGGCCCCGCCAATGGATGGTCCTAGCTGGTCGCTTAAGCGAATCGACAGGGAACTTCTCGAGGGGAGGCCGCAATAATCCAAGCCTGGGTCCGGGAGTCACAGACGAACGAACCCGTCGACGTCGAGGCGCAGGCGCAGTGGTTCCGCGGGGCAATGACGGAAATCTGCGATGCGTCCAATCCCGTGTCCGCACACAGCCCCCAATGCGCCAGCTGTCCTGGTGGTCCGCCGACATTGCGCAATAGCGCGTTTCGTGCGTGGAGGTTAGGCGCCACGTCAGTACACCCGATACCGGAGAAGACGTCGTTGGGTTCCGGAAGAAGAAGCCGCGCTCTATGAGGTGTACCGCGCGGCGAAGGAGGCTCTGTGGCTGGCCGTCGGCGAGTCGAAGACTCGAGCCAGGGAGGATATGTTGGCGACCCTTGACGGGGATCCGTGGGCCCTTATCGTGCTCAGCTTCCTTGAGCAGGGCCAGTTCCCTACCCAGTGGAAAAAAGGTTGTCTGGTCCTGCTCAGGATGGCGAAGCGCCCGGCAGATTCCGTTTTCGGCATGGGCGCTCTACTGTCGACGACACAAGGCAGGTAAGAGTCCTGGCGGTCGAAGAGGTGTCCCGGGACAGGGTGATGCTGGCGGTGTTCTCGGACATCTCGAACGCATTCAACACCCTGCCCTGGAGCTTTATTCGGGAGGCAATGTGCTACCATAGGATGCCCCCGTACCTCCGCCACATCGTTGGGGCTTATTTGGCGGAGAGGTGTGTCACGTACGGCGGGGCTGGAGCGAAATGTCGTACGGTATTCCACAGGGCTTGGTCGTGGGTCCTCTCCTGTGGAACATCGGTTACGACTGGGTGCTGAGGGGTGAGCTCCAACCGGAAGTTGACCTGACGGCTGACGCGGATGACACGCTGGTCACAGCCCGGGTGAGCTCGCACAGGGAGGCAGTGTTGCTGGCGACGGCTGCGGTCTCAAGTGGTGGGCCGCATACGTCCCTGTGCCTGGAGGTGGCCCTCAACAAGTCGGAGGCTGTGGTCTTTCACGTTCCCAGACAGGCTCCGCCGCTGGGATCACACATCGTGGTCGGGGGGCCCGAATTGCTGTCGAGTCTACTGTGAAGTACCTGGGATTGGTTCTCGACAGCCAGTGGGACTTCGGCTCCCACTTTCGGCAGCTGGCACCCAAGTCGATGGTCGCGGCGGGCGCGCTCGCAACGCTGCTTCCAAATCCTCCTCGCGTCACTGTACCGGTGGTGCGTGGAGGTGCAGGCGCGGGAACGTGGACCGATGCATCTAGAGATCGAGCTGCACAGGTAGCAGCTCCGCTAGGTCATGGTGGTGAAGTGGCGGGACATGCTTCTGCGCCCTTCCACCGGCCTCGCTACCCTCGAGGCGTTCCGACCAGTGCTCGACGAATAGCCCGGGAGGAGGCACGGCTCCCTGTTGTTTCGGGCGACGTAGGTGCTCTCGGAGCATGGTTGCTTCGGAAAGTACCTGTGTCGCATAGACAGGGATCCAGACGCTCGGTGTCATCACTGCGCCAAGTGTCTGGAGGACACGACGTGGCTCTCTCCCGATCCGCAGCAACTTGCCGGAGGTCGGCGGAGGGCGGACAACGCCGTTTTCCAGCCCCTATAGACAGGTCCAGAGAGGCGGCGGAATTGGGGACGTCCGCCGCCCTCCATATAATTGGACATTTGGACCCGAGGGGGTGGCGCGTAGTTCTCCACGCGCGCCCTTTTGGACGTCGCGGGAGGAGTTTGACACCTCACTCCCCCGCGGACATGAGGAGGACCGCAGACGCAGGTTCAGATCGTGGCGCACAAGTTCCCATGATCCCCGGTGCAAATGTGAGAAGGAAACACCAGGGTGGTTTTTAGTCAGTAAGAGTCTGACAGACCCCTCCGCCCGCCCCAGGGCGTGGGACATCCATGAGGATTTTCCACCCCGGAAGAAAAATAAACCCAAAAAATAAGGCACGGCAGCCGCGTTCTTTTCATTCAACATCTCACGTACATCGTCCGGCAACTTCCAATGAACATCCGTCACTAAAATTTCCCTTGAATAGTCGATCGCAGCCGTCGTGTCAGCGAATGAGTTCAAGTGGGGGGAAGTGTTGGATTTCAGGCATTCGCTTACATTCCTCCAATACGATACCACTTTGGTAGGAGGGGGTTGAATGAGGTTGGGGAGTCCTATGCGGGGAAGTTTCATGACGACTGGACGAGGGTCAGAAGAGGTCTCTTCTACCGCCTCTTTAGAGTCCAAGCGTAGGTTGACATTCCATAGAAGCGCCACGTTGAGGACGTCGGGGGTGTGGTTGGGTTCGGGGGGGACATGGAGGAGGAGAGAGTGAACAATTATCTCCCTCTGGTTCCGGTGCTATTCCAGGCGGGATACTTGGCATTAAGATCACCCGCTATGATTACAGAGTCACTCAGGCCAAATCTCAGGTCCATAGGTGGAAGGATGGGTGCGGGAGCGGGTTTAGTGGACTGGAAAAGCCTGCTGATGTTGGGGATAGTTCCAGGGTCTAGGTCTCTGAGGACTTAGTCGCTCAGGAAATTGGGATGAGGGAATAGCGTAGAGTTATGAGGGGCTTTCCGTGGCGTGTGCACGCTTGGTCAGTTTGGGGGAGGATGGATGGCTTGGGGCTTTTGGGCATCTAAGATAGCTGGCTGGGTGGTCTGATTCTCCACATTGCAAACAGCTGGTTGGTTTATTAAAACGGGTCTTAGGGCCGTGAGCATTTAGCTGTGCCATGATCGCCCAGGTACGTGACGCACCTGGGTTCCGCATGGCAGTGAGATGGCGACTTCTGTGAACGCGACCACGCGTTCGGATTTACCGAACAAAATGAATGCGAAGGCCGCGTGCTCGTGCGACTATCGCTTTGTGGTGAGGACACGGCTTTAAGTTTAAAAAAAATGTTTTTTTTATAATTTCTTAAAATATATAGCTCTTCCTCGCCATAGAACGTCAGCGCGTGCTGTCCGAGCAGGCGGCCGCGGCGCGCGAGGTGTCGGCGGCGCGCGCACGCATCGCGGCCGTGCGCCAGCAGCGCGAGCAGCTGGACCGCACGCGCGAGCTGCTGGAGCAAGAGCGCAAGCGCAAGCTGCAGCACGCTAGGGACAACAGGAAGCCGGAGCTGGACAAGCCGCAGCATGGGGTGAGGATACTATTGTTTAGCATTAAGTTGGATTGTCACGGCGCGTGATGTCACGACTCAAACCAAGCCGAGACAACTCTTACGAACTAACACTCACTAGGAACGAATAATTGTTGCGTTTTAACATGGCAATAACGATCATTGCCCTTTCCTTAGGTAATATCTCGTCGTAGAAACCCAAAAAATAAATGTGTTTTTTCAAATGTAATTTAAAAATACTTGACGATCACGATAGATATACCCGATGTTAACCTTCTTTATTTCTGTTTATACAACGAAGAATGTTAATAAATGTAGATGGGTCAATGACCGTTATTGCCATGTTAAATCGCAACAAGTATAGTGTGTGCTTCGAACTGATATGACGCGCCGAGAGAAACCCGCTTAATATTTATAAGTGGTGGTCAATGCAACATAATGGGCTTTGAATGGGGAACTATTATGCATGTTTGCACCCTATGTAATAAAAATGTCCGTTTGTTCATTACACATATTTCACTACATTTTCACTGTCCGTGAAGCCGCTAACGAAGTTAAAACAATCGTCATAAACCTTAATAATGCTCACTGGACTAAGGAAAAATACATACATAATACTACTGATACAGGTCGTTTTTACTGTCACACGGATTTGCTCATGCATGCGGGATAATTTTTTCTTTATTATTGGGTATTTAAATGGTAGGAAACAGTATGATAGTGCCGATTCTCTTATCACAAATGCCCTTAACTAGACGAAAACTCACAATGTTTTTGTTTATTCCTGCCAAACGACGATTTCCAATTCTGAAATTGACTTAGGTCTGATTCACCAATGAAATTGAACGCGATCAGTACATAAACTCCGTTTAAGAACTGTCAGTGTTATTGTTTTCTATGCAATATTGACACTGATAGCTCTTGAACTCGTTTTAGCTGTGCTGAACGCATTCAGTAACATTGGTGAAATCGGCACTTAAGATAGATAGAAAAAAAAACACACAACTTAACAATATTTTTGTTTGACAGCACTATGATGGCACTGGGTCATTGAGTGAAAATGGCAATTTTGCTATTCAGAATTTGACGTTTCTGTCTAACTAAATTTTACTATTTTATTGCGATTAAAAAGGTGTTGACTAACATTAATTTTTCATTGTTTGCATACAAAATGTTAAAAATTTCGTATAACGAGGCTGCTCCACCTGCGCTCCTCCGGCTTTAATAAAAATCACTGGTAGGGCAAACAAGTACTACGTTGCGAAGCCAAATATATTTTTTTAAGAACTACCACATAGAGTTGCGATTGTCAAATTCGATTTTAGTTGTGGCCAATTTTTTTTTATTATTATTTGTTTTGCAGATTAGCTTTAAGATTCTCATAGCCAAAAATAAGGATTTTTTTTGGTGTACAAGAGAATCGGCACAAATATCTATATTAAGAAGTATGTAAGGATCCTAGCAGGTGGCGATTTGTAGCTCCTGCCATGGGCGTGCCCATGGGAAAAAGGTGTCAGTTTTTTTGTGTGTAGATATAATATCTAGGCGAGGGGCAGGACTTATGCGAGATCATTAAGCAGATAGGTGTAGAAGGTTGGCACCATTACAAGGAGTGAGAACGCTCACATACAGCGAGTGCAAGTGCACTCGAGACTAACATTCTACCGAGATCGCCGTCCGTACGTCTCTATGGGTGCGTTCTCTTGTTCAGCTCGTTGTATGGAGACGACTATCTGTACTATAATGTGACATGATGAATCTTAAATTTGTGTGCACTACATAACTTAACAGATTTAACTACCCTCGACGCAATATAAGTACCCTCCATAACAAAGTCATGGTGTACAGGACGAGGGCGGTGATGTCTCCTGATAGTCCGGGAGCCGGGGAATTAATAGTATTTATCTTATCTCGTCTCAAATCAGTGCACTAAACAATTTAACTGTTTTGTTTTCACTTAACAATTTACTGAGTTTGATTGGCACAATAACTACCCTCCATAACAAAGTCGTGATGTACAGGACGAGGACGGTGACTCTTACATGATGTCTCCTGATAGTCCGGGAGCCGCCGGACTTAATAGGTCACACTCCTCGCCTAATATCGCTAAGGTAACCATTATATGTCATTTATACAGCTTTGTATTGTTGCTTGCGTTTTTGCATGGGGTTAATAAAAATGTGTAATAGAAATAAATATATTATCAGCCTAATGGCTCGTTTATACGAAGATAGTTTATACGAGATAAAAAAGTTGAATGGTGTTAACAGAGTTGAAAACTCTCCTCGTGTAAATGAGCCTTAAAAGTCCCTTAATAATGTATACGACTGCTGGATAGCTGGAGCCGGGAACCCGGTGACGAATGCTGGCAATTTATGATCACCACATTAGTTCACTGGTTTTGTTGATTCCATGGACACACCTAAACTTTACTTATGGATTCAGTCATTTGACTTTGCTCAATCGATCAAGTCATGTTTAAAATGAATACGCCACGCACGCCATACACAACTGAGAAACCTACTATTTGATCGGTTGAAAGACGCTGAACCAGACACAATAGAAGTTTTATTGTCAATACGCAAAGTTTTAAAATTGCGTTTTTGATTCTATCCCATCTATATTTTGAATCATCGCTTATTATGGGACTTTTGGCCCCATACTCATAGTGGCAAATGTAGAAAAATACGAGGCTTTAGCGGCTGTGTACTCGTTATTCTTCTAACTTCTCTTTCCGTTCCTCAGGTGTCTTCAGATGAAGAGGAACCTTGCATTCCGGCCTTCGACCGCAGCACGAAGCCAACGAAGGTGGCGCCATCTAGCGATCTGCATCAGAGGGACTTCCAACCAGTTTGGGGAGATGTGGTGAGTCTCGTTAATCATGTAATGCTCGCACTTCACTTGGCGTATTCGGCGTATAACGTTATTAAAATGAACTTTATTTTAAATAAAAATAGGGTATATTTTGTACTAGCTTTTGCCTGTGGCTTCGCCTGCGTGGAGGTCGGAAATTATCTCAGGGTAACTTACTACTGGGATAAAAAATATCCTATGATATAACCAGCCATGGTCTACCTGTGAGTCAAATTTCATCAACATCCTATTAATCCTGAAGGCGTGAAAAAGTAAAAGACAGACAGAATTACTTTCGCATTTATAATATTAACTCTGGATTACCCAAGTAACTAACGAATATTTCGAACATACGACAAGTGAAGTGCAGGCATAGTTTTAAGTCATGACTTAATTGGAAATATGTTCCCACCGTATACATAGATTGCTAATAGGGACGATGAAATTTTTTTAATAAAAAAAAAGTAAGTATGTGTCCTAATAGTGCATTTTTTTTTACAAAAAGTGAATAAGCTTAAAAAATGCCAAGCTATAAACGTTTTAAATTTTTTGGCAAAGAGAGCACTATCGTAGAAGTGACGTCACAACTACGTAACGTCATTCTAGCGCAGTACATTGTCCGTACCGAGCGACAAGGACGGGAACAATCCACTCCAAAAACTTTTAAAAATGTGTATTTTCATATTTACATCGATTTAACAGATTTTTTCGATTAGCTCATTTTTACTATGCCTTCTTTGAAATTACATTATTTTTACGTTTTTTTTATATTAGTCATTATCCCTATTAGAGTTAAATAGACATTACAACTGTACGTATGTCAACAGAGATTTCATATAATACACGAGTAGCGACACCTACCCAGTACAATTAAAACAATCTGTTAAACTAGGAAGTATTGCAGTGCCGTTCATTAAGTAAATTAACAAACCGGAACCCCTTTCTTACTCTACCGATCAACTTCGTTTGCCGTTCAGAGAAAACTGAAATAGCTCATCTTCTAATGTGCAAAAATCACGGATTATGATAGGATAAATGATCTTATTTCTAATATGTAGGTTTGCACAAACACTTTTACACGTCAAACATATTAATCAATCGATCAATCTTTATTTGTGAACTTAAATACATAAAAGGTCTTAAATATACATATTATTGTAGTCGAACTCTATGTTCTACTAATGAAATTGGTGTACAAATAGTAGTTAATGAAAATCAATTAAGTGAAGAAATGTCAATTATATTTAATTTTACATGCATGTCAAGGGAAGTTAATTTTATAAGGATTAATCATGAAACAAATCTTCTATAGAGTAAATATTATGTCATAACTATTAGAAAAACAAAAACAAATTAAAAACTATTAAAAACAAATTACTTTTAAATTTGTAAACATTTTATTAATTCCCTATACATTTCCGTAATTTATTATAAATCCTTGGATCCATTACGAAAACACTGTTCTTTTAAAATGCAGTTTTCATATAACTCTTAATATCTTTTCGAAATTAAGACATGTCATAACATCAGGCTTGTAATCCCTGAAAGGTTAAGCAGTGGTGTTCTTAAAAATACACAGCATTACTCCAATTATGTTTTAGTCCCATGTAAGCAAGCCATCGAAATAAATTAGAACCATAATTCTGTTAGAACAATATTATTGTTATTGTTCTGTAAACCTAATTAAAAGCATACATAGAAAATACTAGCTGCATTTATATACGCCAAGCCGAAGCACGCACTTTAATATGTGACTCATGACTCATTACAACGTCAATGCATTGTTTGTGCTACGAGTATATAGTTGCGTTACAAACAGTAAGAACACTTACCGTTAACATGACTTATCAGCCTTCCTAGCCTTTTCCAACTTTTTTGCGGTCGACTTTTAGTCTGACCGGATGCAGCTGAATACCTGTATTTTACATGGAGTGACGTCCTATCACATTTCCACAAGCCAGTTACAGTCCGCGAGGACTAAGCTGAGCTTTGCATTTGTGTGAGTGCACATAGCGACGCGTCCTTTGCTTGGCAATCGGCCTGAGTCGCTGTACGTCCCTCACGCGATCACATTGGTGCGATTGATAATCACTCGCACAAATGCTCAGCTTAGGCCTCGCGGACTGTACTGGTTAACACGACACCCCTTGGTAAGACTGGTTGGCAGACTTTTGTGCTTCTGACGACCCGTAACGACTGACAAAGATGCACGAATATTAGCCCAACTAGGGACCGACGGCTAAACCCGTTTCTTAGGAACGGAGAATATCTATAAGGCCATAATAGCGATTATTTAATAATTAATTCTCAATAAGATATAACGAACTCGGAAAGATCTAACTACGTATGTATACAAAGGAAATATCGGATCTTATAACACCACTCAATCAGATAAAACACTGCCAAATTAACCCGGCTTGCCTGCTCATTCAATTACGGGTGGTACGGTCTGCCAAGAAAGTTGTCTATTAGTTTTGACAACATTTTCTATCAATCAAAAACATCGCTAAAGCTCCGTTTTGTTAGGAGATCGGTGGCCGTCACAAAACGGCGGAGTCGAAAATGATGGCAGCGGGGTTTGACTTTACGGTGTTAAAAACACCAACTTCACCACCAACTTTTCGGTAAATTGCAGACTATAGAGAATAGACGTAGATTGCTATGTGGAGGAAACCGTGGCTTAAGGCTTAAAACATAGGTCGCAAGAAAATACTCATTATTGTTTTATAACGTGCTAACGAATTTCAATCTTAGAATGGTAGACCACTTCTTTTGCCGACATGTTCATTGAACATAACTGTATTCAATTCTCATCAGAAATCTTCGCTAAATAGTGACTTAGTGCACTTTATGCACTGGTAGGCGTGGGTGCGATGAAGAACATCGCAGTCAAGGCGAGGAATCCCACCGCGTGCGCTAATCCGCCGCTTAATAGCCGCAAACGTGCCATTACACGCTCATCAATAATAATAAACATGGTACTCATTTTCATTTCAATAAAAAATAAAAAATCTAGCTAAACCGTAAATTTCAATAATTTAATAAAAAACCCGACAATTTCAATAGTTCATAGAAAATGAATTTTAGTATTCCAGAATTTTAAAATTTTCCCGACAATTTTTCAATTTTTTCTGTCCGTAAGAACTTAATTCGGATAAATACGAACATTTTAAAACAAAAAATAGCCATCGGGCCAGCCGTTGTCAAGTGATGCGCTTACTAACGAACAACATTTCGTTTTTATTATAAAGGGTGACAGGAACATTGCCGCGTAAACTGAAACCATAAATTCAGCATTTGATTCTAGAATAGTAAATACCTACGCGGTCGAAATGTACGAAAGAGTGTGTTGAAATTTTTCGGTTAATCATCAGTGGTAACAGGTTGCACGTCGACATCTATCCACCCTTTTTTTGTATGAGTTATCATCAAATGACTTCTCTCGCTCTGTGCACCCCTGTTCCTTCAGTTGCCAGGGGCCACGGTATTTCTATCGAACAACCCGCGACCCTGGCAGGATCTATGCCACCCTGTATAGACATCACAACACTACTGACCACTCCTGTAATCCCCGAAGGGTTAGCCTCCTTGTAGTACACCCACATTTCTCTTATTACATTCTCGCTTTAAGATGTAAAAACAGTAGCGCCATTAAAAGAATGGCACCTCAAACTTCAGAAAAAGTTTGACATCGTAGAGTGTCATCTTTCTCAGTTTCACTTATACTTGTGTAACGTGTGTGGCGTTTACGACTTCGTGCCCTGGCAGAAAAAAATACCATTAGAAACAAATCGTTAATAGTTAAAACTAAACATTCCGATGGTTTCGTGTATGTGAATGTGCACGCATCCCGTCAGTCAGACTGATTCGGCACAGATTCGTCTGTTCATGTATGATTGCCTTTGCCTGCCTCTCTGGTTATGGCATTCGTGTCCCAGGAACACCTTACAAGTTTCAGCTCTGTCGTCAAGACAAACGTGAAACAAGTCGTGTCCCGCTAATCACATACGACGTTATCACATGGCTGGTCGCATATATGAATGTGTGTGCGAAGAAATGCGTCCGTCCGAAGAAGTTCTATAACCATACCTACTTCTGCCGCTAAGAAGTGTTGCTGTGTTCCGGTTTGATAGGTATGGGTGCCGGTGTAGTTATTGGCACAAGAGGTATTTCAGCTTGGTCTTTAGATGGGATGGAATGGATCTATTGCAGATGTACAAAGCCGACGCACGACAGGACAATGACCACTTACCAAAATGTGTATCGCCTGCTTTATTGCCATGGCAAGCACCTACCTACCGCAGTTTTGCTGTTGTCCCAGCAGGAACCCAAAGGATTGACCCGACACTATACCGAAGACATCCCGGACGTCAGCTTCTACGAGATTAGGATGGCTCTGATACAGCTCAAAAACAATAAGGCGCCGAGTGATGACGGAATTACGGCCGAACTCCTAAAGGCCGGCGGATAACCCTTTCTTAAGGCCCTCTAGAAGCTGTTTGATTCCGCCATAATCGAGGGCAAAACGCCGCAGGTATGGAACAGAGGTGTACTTTTCTTTAAGAAGGGCGACCATGCCTTTCTTAAGAATTATAGGCCCATGTCACTTCTAAGCCAATGTCTACAAGGTGTTTTTCATGAGTCATCACGAACCGTCTCGTTCGCAGCCTGCCGAACAAACCGGATTCCGTAAAGGCTTCAACACCGTAGACCAAATACATACGCTGCAGCGGGTTACTAAAGACCGATGAGTAAAACCTGCCTCTCTGTTTAGCATTTGTGGACTACGAGAAAGCCTTCGATTCGATCGAGGCATGGGCTGTACTGCAGTCTCTTCAACAGTGCCAGATCGACTATCGGGACACCGAGGTGCTGAATTATCTGTACGAAATCGCCACTATGTCAGTCCGACTCCAGGACCAGACCTCGAAACCTATCCTTCTTCAGCGAGGTGTGAGACAGGGAGTCTTACACCTCACTGCAGAAGTCTAGAAGTCACCCCTACTCGTCAAGATAAACGTGACACAGATCGTGACCACTAGGCCTGCCTAAACGCCGCACTTCGATGTTAGCACATGTCGCGTGCATGCGTGTGTAGGGCTTCCGAGCCACTCCAATTATTTGTCAGATTATTGATAGTGAACTTCACATGTTTGTTAAGCTGTCACTTATTATTATTATTAGTTATGGGGTGATGTTTCGTCAGTTTTTTGTTGTAGGAATTAGGTCTGTGTCACTATGGCCAGAGTGGCAAAATATCTTTAGTAGAAAAATCTCAGTTTTTTTATGCATTTCTTCCTCGTTGGTCTCTTAGTCGTGACTTTTGAACAAGGGGTCTTGGGTTCGATTTCCAGGTTGCCCAAAGTTCTCTTGTATTCGGGAATTCCTCCTAAGCAGGAGTTCAGATTCGTATCTATGACACTACCTACTGTCTTGGTTTTTTTTTTAAGATGAGACTTCTTACATAGCCAGCGAAATATGGGTGTATAATACTGCTCTACTGAATTCAAGCGTGATCTCGCGTTTTTTTAAGTGCTTAAACTAAATGCCCTATATTTCCTTTCCTAATCGAACTTTATGGAATAATTGATCAGCCGTCTGCACAAATTATAGGCGCCCGTTATGTGACGTATGTCGAGCGTACACGTGCATTGCTTAATTAAAGAACTGTTTCTTGGTATAAAATAAACTTGAACTATAACCTTCAAAGGCAATTTTCTAGTTTGTGATATAATTTCACATTAAACTTTCTAATTAAGATGCCATAAAATAAAACTGCGATTTATTTTATATGCAGTGCAGTGTGTGTTACGTAGTTGTGTAATGCAAAGAAATGACGTTAATCGGTCGAAGTATGTATGTAATGTTAATTGTATTTTTCCTACGTCAAATTATATTAAATTGACGATTATGACGATGATTGACTTATATTTCTTTTCGATCACACCCCACGCTGACGCACAACACATGAACAGAACAGTTTTTGTGGACTACTGTCATTTACTTTATAAAAATTGCCAAAAAACCCAACAATGTGAGTTTTACCTTTACCCTTTATCTTTTCGGCATTCCTTATGGTTTTGCGCCAATATTATCAGTATGTTTCTGACAAACAAAATTGTGTTATCGACACTTGCCAAACTATGGTCTACGCTGTAGAACTATGTTGTCTTACAACACTTGTGATTTATCCCACCCCAAAGCAGAAATGAGGTATAGCGTGTAATTGTTGAATAAGTGTAGATATTCGACCCTATGTCATCATCATTTACGTGTTTTTTTCATTGGGGTCGTCTTGATTTCCAGTCTAAGCGAATGAAGCTGGAAACTAGTATTTTATATAGAGCGTCTGCCTGACTGACCTCCACAGACATGAAACTTTATTGCTCGCTGCTCGAAGGCTGAGCCAATTTCCATGTTCGGGGTCACCAGTATAAAGGTTTGAGGAATAAAGTGTAAAGTTCACTCATACTCCATAGATAAGGAAGGGCCGACCAGACGGGTGTTGTGTTTGGTGAATTACTGCCCGGAGATCGATGTCGTGACGTTGTATACACATATGCTAGTTGCGCAGTAAACTCTGCTTGCGCGATACACGATTTCGCATGACGTCAGTCTGGTATATGTAGCGTAATTCGCATGTGGCGTTGTAGCACAACCCTGTATATGTTGCAACACGTTTTAAGGGCGAGATAAGGCTCTAAGGGCGCTTTCGACCCTCTTGTCTTGGTCGGCTAATAAGAGTCACATATCTCACTTATAATTGTGTTTAAACTTAAACTGAAGTATGCCAAATGAAAAAAAATCTTCACCAACATCCATATTTGCTACTAATTTACTATGGCCGATTAATTAGGCCGTCTACCGGACCCCCAGGTGGCTAAATAAATTTCAGGCGGCATGATTAATGTTCCCTCGGCCACATGCACGATTTAAATAATAAGTACTGACCTCGACTGTTTTTTTTTATTATTATAGTTTTAGTAGGTTTATGGTGTAGCGAGTTATCGTAAATTCCTATTTCTTGCAGACCAATAACAGCTAGACCGAATTTAAACAAAAAAAACCTTGATCAAAATCTTTAAAAATACTTTTAACACTTTCCTCCTATTACATGGGCCTTCAAATCCAAAATATTAGATTTCACATAAACCTACATTTTATGAAAAGTTAGAAGCCAGGTGCACGGTTCCAATTGGTAGTTTCTCGTAGAGAACAGCCGGCATGAAACTCCACGATTGCTCTTTTCCAAATAATGGGCTTTTACAATGTTTTTAAATTAAATTTTTCATAGGTGTGGGAGGACAGTGTCCTCAGCTCATAGGAATGAGCAATTACCAGGTACCAACTTAACCAAACCAAAACTTAAAACACAACTGGCAAAATCAATCGTAGGTACTATGTATACTTTCTGCCTACCCCTTCAAAGAAAAACAGTCGTGCGTTAAGCCGACAAGTTCAGCCTTTGCGTTTCTAGCCAGCGTCAATATATCGCGTGCTAGCCTGACGTGGAGGGAGGTCTAATTCTATACGTAAGATATAATCCCTTCCTGTACCCACGTGGCACACGCAAAGAGCAGGGCTTATTACTTATTATTAAGTAGCCGAAGACTACGTCACAGTTACTTACTGTTAAATTGCCATCACTTTCTACTGGTTTCTATTGTTTTTATATTTATATTTTTAGCTTCTAAGTTAACGCCATAAAAAATACATTTAAGCGACATATTTTGACACTCGTGAAAAAATCAAAACCAAAATTTGGCAAAAAGCACAAATAAAGGAAAAAGTCCGAAAATCGTAAAATTGGAGTTTTATCACATAAAAAAAAACTTTTTTGCGATTACAAACTTACATTTGCAGTTGAAGAATTTACCGTGGTGGATATCGATTTATGAGAAAACATGATTTTTAACTACAATGTTTGTTTGATCTTTGGATAAATTCATCCCGACTACAGAACCCTTCATTGTGCGTGGTCCGACACGATGGCTGGTTTTAATATGTAATTAAATAAGACCAGTAAATCGGTTGAGAAGGTCAGTCTGACGCTTTAGACAAAATATTACTTTCAGCTGCATCCAATTAAACTTGGCAGCTCAACAGTAGTAGTGAAAAAGCTACGCAGATAAGAGATAGATACGAGGGTGACACTGAAAGTTCTTAGAAAATCAAAAACTGAACAAACTAGCAAGTTATTAGTTTTATTATATCTTTTCAAAATAGTGTCCATTTACATCAATACATCGCTGCATCCGATGGAACCACTGAGAAAAGCACTTTGCCCACTCGTCCTTAGGGGTCTCTTCGACGGCCTTTTGAAACGCAGCCACTGCTTCCTCGGCGTCCTTATAACGATTTCCTCGAAGTTTTTCTTTTATTATCGGAAATAAATAAAAATCGCAAGGTGCCAGGTCGGGGCTATAGGGCGGGTGACCCAGTAATTCCACGTCTGACGTCGCCAAGTAGTCGATTGTATGCTTGGCGGTGTGCGACGAGGCGTTGTCGTGGTGAAGGCGGATCCTACTGCGAGGTCGTTTCTCCCGACGGCACTTGACTCATACCGATGCCTAAGCTTGTCCGAATCTGCTGATAAGTCACTCTTTTGTCAATCTTTATCATACGCCGCACAACTTTCAGTGTTGCCCTCGTAGAAAATATTTTGTATTTTCGGTTTTTGCCACTGACTTCCGAAATTAAAGTTTAAAATTTAACATAACCGCCAAAATGAGGGTGTACTATACACATCTGTTTATCCCCTAAAACCGTGCCGGCGTGTTGTTACGTTATGGAATGGTGTAAGTATAAACAATACAAAGACATACGATGGTTGTTTAACAGTAAAGCTATAAATGTTTAGTTATAGCTTTAGCACATCTATAGACTCATACGAGGGCGGCACTGAAAATTTCGGGAATCAAGGATGTGACACAACATTACTATTTAAAATGTATTTATTGCTTTTCGAAGTACTCTCCGCGAAATTTGACACATGTTTCCATACGATGGAACCAATCATTGAAGCAACCATTCCATTCGGAAGTTGGGGTCTCCAAAATGGCCGTTTTGGAGGCGTCCACAGCTTCTTCAGGTGATGAAAATCTCTGTCCACGCAATTTATTCTTTATTTGTGCACTGACGAGGTAAAACTGACGCTCTTCAGAGCCTATTGCCAGTCGTTTTACTCGTGCAGCTTGTGGGTTAGGTATACGCAGAAGGCTTACAACGCTCTGCGCGTGCAATATAATAATGCGCTGAGGATATTGTTGGGGCTGCCTCGGTTTTGCAGTGCATCGGGAATGTTTGCAGAAGCGCGAACAGATGACTTTCATGCCATCATGCGTAAACGGTGTGCATCGATGTTGCGGCGATTCAGGGGTAGCCCGAACAGTATTTTAGCTTCACTGGCGGACAAGGTTGATGGACCATTTATCAGGCTCTGGGCTGGCAGACATGTGCGTGCACATGTTCATGTAGCCAATTAATATTTAATTATTGTATTTTTATGTTATTGTGTTTACTAACATAAGCTAAGTTCATACTAACACTATATGGATCCCTGGGTCTGAAATAAAAAATTTTGAATTTTGAATTTTTTTTTTTTAGGGAAAGTATAGAAATCATTAGGGCTTAGGTCGGGGCTGTACGGCGGATGGTCTAATAATTCTATGTTTTCCTGCTCTAAAAACTCTTTTGTTCTGTGTGCGATGTGAGAACTCGCATTGTCGTGATAGAGGATGATGCGGCGGTTGCAGTTCTCTTTACGGAGTTCAGAAGCGACCTGTGGCAAACAAATGCTAGCATACCATTCTGCATTAACCGTTCTTTGTCCCTCAAGAGGAATAGTCGTAACATGGCCGGTTTTGGAGACAAACGTGGCCACCATTTTTTTTGCAACACTCCGTGAACGAACAATTTTTGTTGGCTTTAACTGATTTTCGAACACCCAAACTCGTGACTGGTTTTTTGTTTCGGGTTCGTACGCGTATATCCAGGATTCGTCACCCGATACGATGTTGTATACAGCATTTGAGGATCCTGCGTGGAATCTTTCGAGAGTTCTGATGCACCAAGTAACGCGAGCCGCTTTTTGCTCTTCACAGAGCGAATGCGGTATCTATCGGGAAAACAACCTTTTTACACCTAATTGTTCATGCAAGATTATTTGTATTTGACTCATGCCAATGTCTAAAGTTGCCTGAATTTCGCGGTATGTCACATGTCGATCTTCCTCAATCAGCTTACGCACAGCATCAACGTTTTCTTGGGTGACTGGAGTTTTTGGACGACCTTGACGGGGATCATCACTGAGCTTGACACGTCCACGTTGAAATTCAGCAAACCAGCGATAAATTGTGGTTTTGGATGGGGCTTCATCACCAAATGCAGAAATCATCCGGTCAACACACTGCTTTTGTGTTAAACCACTTCGAAAGTCATAATAAATCATCGCTCTTGATATTTCTCGAGTCAATTCCATTTTCTCAACGACTAAACAAGTTTGACAAAACCTTGTGACAAGACCGAGAATCTTTTTTTAAATAAATAAATGATATTCGATTTTTAAAACCAAGGAGTTTTCAATTAAAAAGACTTGAATATGACAGGAACAGTGGAAATATTCCATTCCCGATACTTTTAGTGCAGCCCTCGTATTTTTCTAGACGAAAACCAAAACTTTACTGAAAAACATAAGAATTTTCAGTAAATTTCTTAGTGTCCATATTTCTTTCGAGTAATGGTGCCCTATACATAAGAAAAGGCGCGTGTACACTGTTTGGTTAACAAAACATTCGCATGATTGATTGGGTCTGTGTGCACAGGGCGTCACCGGCGTTCCTAAAAAAGCCATTTTGGTTTTCGTCTAGAAAAATATGAGTGTACAGATGTGTTAAAGTAGTAGAAGTACCAGAACATCAGTACCACAGGATTATTAAATAATCCTGTGGTACTGATGTTCAAACATGTGGCTAAAACATGTATTACCTACATGAAACTTTCAATGAGCATTAAGAAATAAGTAATAATAAAAGTATTTTATATTCTTAATGCCTTCATTTAAACGGGAAAGACCTTTCGCAGATAAATAATGTAAAAATATGTATAGTCGGCAAAAAAAAAAAATATATCATCGCCATTAAAACGTGGCAATGCTGCCACCTTTTGGGCACATTTCCTGTTGACAGCGATGTGGACGAATTTTTCGATGCTATGATTCTTTACCTTTTTTTTTAAATTCTTGTTTGTATTATTTTTTATTTAGCTTGTAGGTATATTATGTTATTTTTTCAAAATAGAAAAAAAAATATGTCAGGAGAACTCACTTCAGATTATCCTATTATTACATTCTGTCAATAAAGTATCGGAAATTGATGATTTGATTATGGTTCCAAATTCATTTTTTGTTGTGTACTTTTCGTTGGCACAACTGTTTTCCATTTTGGCGCGGAGTTTGAGTGGCATCTGTTATTCAGATTAAGTACAGTTCTATGTTTAGTTAGTGTGTATTGCGAATTTCATAATGGATGAAAACATCGAACAAAGACTTTGTCTTAAATTTTGCATCGCCAAAGGAATTTCGTGTTCGGAGTCACTGAAAATGTTACAGAAGGCTTACGGTAATTGACTTTATCAAAACACTTACTTATGAGTGGTACAAAGTGTTCAATAGCGGTCGAGATGTCATCGAAGATTTGCCTCGCTCTGGTAGGCCATCAGCGTCTTTAACTTAAGTAACATCGCAAAAGTGAAGGAAATAGTGACTGAATATCCTCACTCAAGTTTGAGAGACATAGCCGCTGAACTTTCTGTGTCTCACGGTACCATTTTAAATAATTATATGGATATGAAACATGTTGCCGCTCGGCTAATCTCAAAAGACCTTTTTTTCAAAAACTCAATCGCATAAGTCGCTGAGGACATGCTAGACCGAGTCAATTCCGACCCAACATTCATGAAACGCATTGTTACTTACTGGCTTAACTATTCAACAAGCTTCGGAGTGGTGCCTTCCAACTGAACCGAAACCGAAAATCCACGCCAAAGTCGATCAAAAGTCAAAGTCGTCGACTGTTTTCATTGACTATCGCGGTGTTGTGCACTCGGAATTCTTGCCGGAAAGTCAAACGGTAAATAAATATTATTTGAGCGTTATGCGGCGTTTAAGAGAGCAATTTCGATGAAAAAGGCCAGATTTGTGGAAAGAAAATTCTAGGATTTTGCATCACGATAATGCGCCTTCGCACAAAGCCATCATTGTGAACGAAATTTTCTCCAATAACTCAACAAATACCATCGAGAAAGCTCCTTATTCACCATATATGTCTCCAGCCGACTTCTTTCTTTTTCCTTAACTCAAATGACCACTTCGTGGAACCCGTTTTCATTCGGTAGAAGATATAAAGGAGACTTCGCGGCGAGAACTGAACTCAATTCCGGAAAAAGCGTTTTTTTTGTTTGGCTATTGGATTATTCGTTGGCGTAGTAAGTGTATCGTTTCTCAAGGAGCATACTTTGAAGGCGATAAAATAAATTTGGAGGAATAACTAATATTTTGTGTATTACTGGGATCTTTTTCCGGTACTTTCTTGACAGAATAGTATAAATTTATGTCTGCATAGTATCACATTGCTACAGATCAATATTACTCCAGTATTGTGACTACATTTACATTTCAAATCTCACAAATATACCACAGCCGAGCTAAGAATAAAGACGAATGATATGCTTGCATATTTTAGAAAACAAAGCGTACAACCACATGCATACATAAACACACATACATAACTAATAAATACTGAAGACTTAGCCTCCCTTGCACCCTCATCCCTTACTTACGGCGTAAAGTGAACACGTGAACTCAGTGCGAACTCGACTATGCTCACGAACTCACGCGGGAAACGAATAAATAAATACATAAAAGTGGAAATAAAAAAAGTGTTGTGTGTAATGCTCCCGACAATTTTATCAATCGTTATGTAATGGTGTATGTAATAATATTAATTATTCTTGTGTTTCCTTTATCTAGGTATACAAGATCTAACCTTTTGTTCGGGTATGATAATTAAGTTTTTTTAATTATTCAGATTTTTGAAGTTCAATGACTTGAGTAAAATAAACTTAGTGATTTTGTGATTGTTTTGTTCAGTTAGAAGTATTTTTTTTCTGAAATAATGTGTTAACTGAAATATTTGACTGACGCGTAAAAGGAGAAAGTTTTGATTTCGTCAAAGGAACTTAGAAACGACAAAGTGTAAAGTAAAATAAACATAATGACGACGAACTGTAATATCACCTACTAATTTAAGCAAACAAAAAAAACAATCAACCAATGAAAAGCACTTATAGAAGCAATTTATATCACAGTGTTACAATAATATCCTTTAAAAAGAGCCTGACAGTTTAAAGACAGAAAGTTCAACAGTACAAAAAGACAGTAAACGAAGACCGCACTGCGAGAGCGGTCACCAAGGGCGGTACGATCCTCAAGATTCTGCGGTACGAACGGCGATGCATCCCGCTAGACACGGCCAGCATGGTGCTCAAAGTCAAAGTCAGCCTTAAGTTCTCCCAGAACCATATCGTTTGGCTGTTTAGACGTGTATGTTGTGTTTGTAGATAATAAGACATCTTTTTCTTTAGATTTAGATTCATAATCATTCATTCATAACATAACATTTCTTCACGCGAGAATTTCCCGAAAAATTTGGTACAGTCACATTACGCCAATAATACAAAAGTCCCATCCCCTATTACAGGGGGTGAGACTATTCCTATAAAACCAGGCTCCAGTTTTCAAGCTGCTACTAAGAAATTCCTCATGGAAGAAACTAAACACTTTGCCCAACCTGAGAATTGAACTCAGGAGAACACGGCATCGGCACCCGCATGCGACCAATAAGGCAGTCAACTAAGAAAACAGTTTCTGGAGGGAAAACTCAATAATATTTTACCCGACTTGGGAATCGAACCGAGTACCAGTTCAACATTCGCGCTTAAAAACAACGATGCAGTCTGGAGTTGATTCGTAATGTAGCTGTAAAAATAGCCTACCTATAAAATATGTACCACCATTTACAAACCTATAATAATACATACAATATGCCTGGGGGGCTCTTGTGTGAGTCCTGTTTCATAATAATATGTATGACGCCTGACTTATCTTGAAAAGAAGATGGATCTAAATTGCCCAACGTCCTATAACAAAGTGATCTCACAAAAAAGATAAAAGTTCAAAAAACCTGCCGGGTGGTTTATTTCTTCGGGCTGGATTTTTAAACCAATTTTTCCATGTGAATGTGTAAAAAAATTAAGTTAGGAGTATGCCATTTTTTTTTTTTTTTTTTTTGAGATACGTCACTTTGTTATAGGACGTGGGGTAATTTTGTATGGATTGTGATCCGTCTTCTTTCACAAATTGCAAAACTAAAAAACAAGGTTTTGTAAGGTTCTCTCAACAATCACGCTTAGGAGGGCTGCACTAAAAGTATCGGGAATGGAATATTTCCACTGTTCCTGTCATATTAAAATCTTTTTAATTGAAAACTCCTTGGTTTTAAAAATCGAATATCATTTATTTATTTAAAAAAAGATTCTCGGTCTTGTCACAAGGTTTTGTCAAACTTGTTTAGTCGTTGAGAAAATGGAATTGACTCGAGAAAATTCAAGAGCGATGATTTATTATGACTTTCGAAGTGGTTTAACACAAAAGCAGTGTGTTGACCGGATGATTTCTGCATTTGGTGATGAAGCCCCATCCAAAACCACAATTTATCGCTGGTTTGCTGAATTTCAACGTGGACGTGTCAAGCTCAGTGATGATCCCCGTCAAGGTCGTCCAAAAACTCCAGTCACCCAAGAAAACGTTGATGCTGTGCGTAAGCTGATTGAGGAAGATCGACATGTGACATATCGCGAAATTCAGGCAACTTTAGACATTGGCATGAGTCCAATACAAATAATCTTGCATGAACAATTAGGTGTAAAAAGGTTGTTTTCCCGATAGATACCGCATTCGCTCTGTGAAGAGCAAAAAGCGGCTCGCGTTACTTGGTGCATCAGAACTCTCGAAAGATTCCACGCAGGATCCTCAAATGCTGTATACAACATCGTATCGGGTGACGAATCCTGGATATACGCGTACGAACCCGAAACAAAAAACCAGTCACGAGTTTGGGTGTTCGAAAATCAGTTAAAGCCAACAAAAATTGTTCGTTCACGGAGTGTTGCAAAAAAAATGGTGGCCACGTTTGTCTCCAAAACCGGCCATGTTACGACTATTCCTCTTGAGGGACAAAGAACGGTTAATGCAGAATGGTATGCTAGCATTTGTTTGCCACAGGTCGCTTCTGAACTCCGTAAAGAGAACTGCAACCGCCGCATCATCCTCTATCACGACAATGCGAGTTCTCACATCGCACACAGAACAAAAGAGTTTTTAGAGCAAGAAAACATAGAATTATTAGACCATCCGCCGTACAGCCCCGACCTAAGCCCTAATGATTTCTATACTTTCACTAAAATAAAGAATAAATTGCGTGGACAGAGATTTTCATCACCTGAAGAAGCTGTGGACGCCTACAAAACGGCCATTTTGGAGACCCCAACTTCCGAATGGAATGGTTGCTTCAATGATTGGTTCCATCGTATGGAAAAATGTGTCAAATTTCGCGGAGAATACTTCGATGAGCAATAAAAAAAAAATAGTAATGTTGTGTCACTTCCTTGATTCCCGAAATTTTCAGTGCCGCCCTCGTACAACCACAAAACTAAAAAAGTTAATATCAAGTTCAAACTCAAAGCATTTATTTCAATGCAACCATTTACAGGCACTTTTGAAATTTGAAGCTAGGTGCCCATTCCAAAGCATAGTGGGTTCCTACGTTGCATAACGGACAAGAAACTTCATGGACTCTTTTAATTGAAAATATAGTTACAGCTCAGACAAAATAAAACTGAAACAACTTGTTTCTCACATGATAACATGCATATGAACAACAAAACATCAATAAATAAGCAGAAGCTATTTGAAAAACAAAAGAATAACTGGGGTTTCGTTTTTTTTTTTTTATGAGCCTTCCTTCTCTCCACTTTTGACCATTTACAGTATCATAAAAAATCAAGATACAAATGGCATACACTAATCAATAATAACACACCACAAAATTTCCAATACCTACGTCATCAAGAAACTGCACCGACCTTTTCAAATATTCACAACTGCTACCAATCAAGTTGTTGGGTCTATATTAAGACGGCTCACACACCCACTCGGTGGGGAGGGTTACCATACGTCAGTATTGGTTCGGACTTGTCTGGCATTATGGTCTACTGTTTAGACTTTTAGAAAGTCCTAAACTTTCCATTTGTCCGGTATTTTCGACATAAAAGGTAAAAATAAACTTGTTGTGATTGATAGAAGTATGACTATATGTAATAGTCATACTTCTATAGTCATACACATATCATCACACACATTTACAGCACCTACACCACACAGATACACGCACTCACATAATAATATTATAAATAGTCACTCTCTATATTTCTTATTTTTCTGTGTACTTCGTAATTGGCGTAATGTTTTAAATAATACATATGTTATATTTACTGTCAGCTGTGAAGTTACCTTATATAAATAAATATAAGATGGATAATTAAAAAAAGGAAAATAAAAAGTCACTGCCACGTTCCTCTAGTGATTGCCAGCGCAACTTCGTCAAGCATTTCTCAGTAGCAACCCAGGGTCGGGATTTGTGCCCGGTTGTCCGATTAATGCCTTTAAACTTGCCCCTTATTGTATGGTAATTCAACACAACTGGCGAAATGGGGGTATACTAGACACCTCTGCCAAACCCTTTGGTGAATGCACGTGAAACGTTGTGATGAGGAAAATTATCAGAAAAATAAAAAGCTATAATGCCCTTGAATTTTGCAAGAGTCCGGACTTTTCATGTTTGAAATGGTAACCCTACACATGGTAAATTAAAGTGGCTTGAAAACTACGGTGTACGGTTGTTTCGCCGTGAATTTGACCTTGACCCGTGACCTTACAGCATGATAGCCATCGGTCCGCCGGCGGTCGACGCCGTAATGTGTCTGCATCTATATGCCAGGGAATGGGGTGGTTTGGCTAATTGTTTTGATGAAGTATTTATGTAAGGGTGTATTTGCACATTTTAAGATGGAATGTTATGTTTAAGATATATTCTTAACTGGAGTTGTTTCTATTCGATAGTGCTTTTTAGTAGACATACATAATATCGCATAATATTATGTCACACATATATGACATCATATCAATTGAATTTCTGAACCCTCAGTTAAATAATTTTGTTTTATTTATGACAGTAAATTTTGTCAAATCAATGGCTATTGAGAGTTTATCTGTGGATGTCAGAAACTGAGCGAAACTATGATCATAGTCAAGTCAAATATAGGTATAGAATGAGTTTCTTTACCTTGTATTTGATCCCTTTTAGTTATTGTCAAAACGGAAGTAAATACATTAGTTCTTTTAACGGTAACCTGAGTATGTCGATCGATTGAGTTTGTACACGAACAGCTTACTTAACGTGCCAATTTTTTCACCTCTTTTTCGTTGGACACTAACGAAACTTAAGCTATAAGTGAAGCAGCAGGATCACAATTTTTACCATAGGTATAGTGGGAAAGAAAAAGGAGTCCTGAGCTGTCCTCATATCGTATTTTTGCTCACATTTCAGACATCAAAATATCGCAAAATCAATAAGAATTTTCTCCTAACATTATTTCAATGGCTATAATGATTAGTTTTTGACATAATACGAATTGTAATAAACTGCCTGTATTTTAGGAGAAGTTTGCTTCTGCATTTCGCAAAAAATAAAAACACAGCACGTCCGCTAACTATTTGACCTTGAAAGAGTCTTTGTTTCGTAGCGGTTTTCAGAACCCAAGTGTAACTGCGTACGTACGGATGCTAGTAACATGATAAATAACCAAGCTGTTCCAGGGCCGCGGGCTGACGGGCCTGAAGAACCTGGGCAACACATGCTACATGAACTCCATCATCCAGTGCCTCAACAACACCGCCATACTTGTCACCTACTTCTGCAACGGACAGTACCTAGAACATGTCAACAGGTAGAAAATTGCTTAATCTATATTTGCATGACTATTGACAAAACAGATTCAGATTATGAACTATTACTACATTGAATTTGTAGAAAGAATGTACATTTATTTAGCACAAACTAAAAGGCAAACACAACAAGTAAAAAATCAGGAATGTGTGCCTCACGGCTGCGCCAAATAGGCCCAGTTCAGCAAAAATGCCAGACAACTAGTGCCTGACGCTGATTTTCAACCAATTTCAGGTCAGTATTATGGTGTTGTAATGTTAAGGTCTAGTTACAACATCCGTGGACCATCGTGCAATGCATCTTTTGCATTCAACAGCTTAGTTCATGGAGGTAATTTTTTTCTCTTTTTCGCTGGTAGACCTCTCAATTCGATACAGTATTGAAGGTAAAAAGTTGACCCAGTTAAATTGGGCTGCATAAAGCCATGTTCAAACGAGGAAGGTTTCTCAACGATGAGCGAGAATGTTCATGTGATACTCGTAGGTTTTAAGGTCCTAGAATATGCACACTAACCCCGCGTTTATACCAAGGTATAAAACATGAATAAATACTATTGTTGTCTACTAGTTTCGCTTATTGTTGACACCTTAAACCAACTTGTAAAGACTGAAAAATGTTTAAAACATGAACAAAATAATCTAAAACAACGTCAAAACATGTATAAGACATGTTTTATACCCGAGTATCGCAACTTGTGTACGTGTTAACGCGGGGTAGGTTGGTATAACTCACAAAGTTAACATTGGGCTATATAATAAGAGCGTATTGTTCTGCAGGTCCCACAGCACTCGCGGCGCGATAGCAGAAGAGCTGGCGGCCGTGGTGCGCGCGCTGTGGTCCGGACAGTATCGGTTCATCGCCACCCGGGACCTAAGGGTAACTAATAAATTCATGTTTTATTGTAGTCTTTTTCAAAACATAACACGAGTATGGCCAAAAATAAATAATTATGAGTCAATGAGTAGTAGTTTTAAATATTCACGTATGTAAAGCATACCGCCATCAAGTTGATAGGATCAAACCGGTCTATTCTGTAAAAAAAAAACTCACTGTGAAAACTTCGGGGAACAGCATAGCTTTTCACAACCATACGACAGGTTGTCTAATTTGCCTTGCCCCGACAGCAAATAGCTTTACGAAGAATGTGAGTCTCTTAGGGAACTATTTAAGAAGATTAATATAATGACTGTACCTTGCCAGTACATTTATGAAAGTATTATGTATGTTAGAAAAAATCTGCATCTATTTAATAAAGTAAGTGATAGACATAATATTAACACTAGAAATAAAAATAAAATAGATCAACCATTTTTCAGACTATCTAAAGTACATACATCTTTTAAGGGGTACTGTGTTAAATGTTACAACAAAATACCTTGTGAAATATTGCAATTAAATGAAGGAAAGTTTAACTCATGTTAAAAAAAACACTTTGTAAACAAGCATATTACAAATTAGAAGATTATATCCTAGATAAGAATGCTTGGAAACATGCTGGTCCTGCTCCATAGGACAATCTAGAGGCTAGACAAATTCATACTATTTGCTTATTGTATTAATTTGTTATTTTTACTTTACTCACACACTGTCTTATTCCTAGTTAATATTTTAGAAAAATCATATATTTTTACAATTGTTTGTAAATATGTGAGCACAATAATAATAATAATACCTGGCTAGTTCAAATATTACAGATATATAAAATAAACCCAAAAATAATAGATTTCTTACAGAATATCATGTCCCGTTGGAAAACTACACTCCAGTTAAATTATGGACACAACACTATCACTACGCGACAAATATCCATAAGAAAGGGTATTTATCAGGGAGATTCTCTTAGTCCTTTATGGTTTTGTCTCGCTCTGAACCCTCTGTCCCACCTACTTCATCGTTGCAAAGTCGGATATTCCCTTAAATATACCACAGAAGAAACAGTCATCTCTCATCTTATTTATATGGATGACATAAAACTATACGCAAAGTCTGAAAAAGATATGAAAGAATTAATACATACCACGACAGAATTCAGTAAAGACATAAACATGCACTTTGGTTTAGATAAATGCAAAACAGTCCATATAGTAAGAGGCAAAATAAAACCGGGAGACTATCTTGTTAATAATACAGACACAATCACAGCTATGGAACCAGCGGATTTATATAAATATTTAGGATACAAACAACTCAAAGGAATAGATCACACAGCAATAAAACACACCTTAACCACTGAATATAAAAGAAGGGTGATCGCAGTATGTAAAACTCAGCTCTCCGGAAAACATTTAACAAAGGCATTGAACACCTATGCGATTCCAATTTTAACATACTCGTTTGGAGTGATTAAATGGTCAAAAACTGACATCCAGCAAATAGACAGAACAACACGCACCACACTCACTAAACACAATAACCTTCACCCCAAATCTGCAATAGAAAGACTGACCCTCAAACGGCAGTACGGTGGGAGAGGCCTTATAGACGTTCATCATCTTTGGCACAAGCAGATAGCTAGACTAAGAACATTCTTTCAGTCTAAATCACATACAAGCAATATTCATAAAGCCGTAGTTATGAACGATATCAGTTACACCCCACTTAACTTACACGAACAGATAGATACACAACATACTAGCATTGAAAACCCACATGAGCAAAAGTTAGAAGACTGGAAAAAGAAAGTGCTGCATGGACGGCACCCCCATGGTCTAGAACAACCTCATATAGACACAATAGCATCAAATAAATGGCTTAAAATAGGTAACTTATTTCCGGAAACCGAGGGATTTATAATTGCAATACAGGATCAAATCATAAATACTAAAAACTACAGGAAATTCATCATAAAAGACCCCACAATAACAAACGACCAAGCAGAGACCATACAACACATAACAGGGGCATGCACAACACTCACACAAACAGACTATACACACAGACACAATCAGGTAGCAAACGTCATCCATCAAAAGCTAGCACTCAAGTATAAACTCATAGAAGATACAAACACTCCTTATTATAAGTACGTACCAAAAACAGTTTTAGAAAGTACTACACACAAACTCTACTACGATCGCGCCATACTAACCGACAGGACCGTACACTATAATAGACCAGATATAACCCTTTTAGATAAAGCTAATAAAGTCACATACCTCATAGATGTTGCAGTTCCTAATACACATAATTTACAAAAAACAATAGGCGAGAAAATCAGTAAATATGCTGAACTGAAAGAAGAAGTGATTAGAATTTGGAGGCAAGAAAAAGTCTACGTGGTACCCATAGTTGTCTCCACGACGGGTGTTATACCCAATCACCTCCACCACAGCCTTAAACTAATAGACCTGAAAGACTCAATTTACATAACACTCCAAAAAGCAGCAATTTTAAACACCTGCAGAATAGTTAGGAAGTTCATGCAAATTGAGGAAAATGAAATTAGTCCTCATAACATTAATCCTACATAAATAACACAAAAATCACCACACACGCTACATTGACTTGGCTGGGCCCGTTAATGTAGCTTAAACTAGCCAAAGAGCTAAGAAACAAAATTTGTTTACCGAAATAATAATAATAAAATCGTTTATTTATATACAAGGGACACATTTACAATCGATACCATAACAATTAAAAAGAACACAGTTGCTAATATGCCTGAACTAGGTTGAACCTGTGTTTCAGGCTAGAAAGTGCAAAATTACTTAATATAATAAATTAACAATGAGTACAAACTAAAAACGAAATGAAATCTTAGGTAGATAACAGTATAATAGCATGTTGGTGGATCTATTTGCAGACAACAAGTAGATCTTCTGTGTGTGCATAATCAATGGTTAGTAAATATTTATGTATAATTTGTTTACAGCTATAATTATTTAATTTACAGATACTTAGTTTTCTATTTAATTTATTGTACAGAAATGGGCCTAAGAATGTAAAAAATCTTTCTACAAAGACATGTTTCGAGGTTGCATTAGATAAGCATACTATGTCATTCCGTCTCTTGTTAGTATTTGTAGCATTGTAGGTAAGCATAATGTGCTGTTTTAATACTAAGTGCATAATGAAAAGCTGGCGAACCGTTAGTACCTTGCAGGATTTATATAACAGATCTGTAGGAAAGAAAAAGGGATGGAAGTTTGTCACCTTTAAAATAGCTCTCTGAGCTCTTTCAAGAGGAAGCAAATTGGTTTTTGGTGCGCCACCCCAAGAAGTAATACAGTATTGTATTATAGATTGACATAGGGCCAAATAAACTTGTGTTATTAATTTTGGATCTGAGATTGTTCGCAATTTTTTAAAAACATATATTAGTTTGCGCACTCTATTAGCTAGGCTTTCAATATGTTTTTTAAAAGAGAGTGTATCGTCCATTATTACCCCCAGGTATTTTATGTTGCTCGTTTTGACGATAAAGGGACATTTACACATGTTGACTGTACGGTTTCCACATTGATGGGCATATAAATGAGGGCTGGTAATGAGTTGAGGCTTGCGCATGGAGAAGTGAATATATTTAGTCTTGTCGGCATTTAATGTTAGTAAATTGCTTTGGAGCCAATTAGTCACAGTATTAAAACCTAGTTGAGCGATTTCGAACAGTTCGCTACTGGTTTTAGCGGTAAAAATTAACGCCGTGTCGTCGGCATATGATATAATTTTGCCATCTTTAATATGTAGATTACACAGGTCGTTAATATAAATAAGGAATAGCGTGGGGCCCAAAATACTCCCCTGAGGAACACCAATACCAGTATTTTTCTGCTCATCGCTCGTAATATTATCTATTCTAACACATTGGTACCGGCCGTATAAATAATCAGTAAAAAGTTTCAGCGGCGTTCCCCTTATTCCTATTGTCTCTAATTTATTCAGAAGGATAGAAACAGACACCGTGTCGAAGGCCTTGGCTAAATCGAGGAAGACACCCAGGGTCTGGTTTCCTTTGCCGAGTTCTTCTGAAATATAATCAGTCATGCTATGTACCGCATCGGCTGTCGATAGTTTGGCTCTAAAACCAAATTGCCAAGGGGATAAGATGTTGTTTTTTTCTAGGTAATTAACTAGTCTACTGTTTATAATTTTCTCTAGTATTTTTGAAATAGAGGGGAGTAAGGATATTGGCCTATAATTATTAACTACGCCTTTATTTCCCGATTTAAAAATAGGGATTACAACTGCCTTTTTTAGACAATTAGGGAAAATTCCTTTGGAAAGACAGATTCAAAATATATGTGTTAAGGGAGGTACCAAAATCTGCTTAAAGTTTTTAAGGATCTTATTGCTTATATTATCCCATCCAACTGCACAGTCATCTTTTAGCCCAGAAATAATTCGGATTACTTCATCTTCATCAATGTCTAACATAGCAAAAGATTTCGTGTTACGGCTACTGCATGATTTTTTTAAATCTGGTAGGTCGCAATATTTCGGAATCTGTTCGGCAAGAGTTTTCCCAACATTTACAAAAAAGTTATTAACATTGTTAGCTGATATGAGTGGTGAAGGATTAGTAAGCAGTAAACTAGAATTTGATTCACGATGTTTAGACATATTGGTGACGTTTTTAATATGTTTCCAAAGTTGCTTGCTTTTTTTAATTCGTTTTTATCGTAATTATTTTTTAAATTCCTTAGGAGATTGTTGCAATAGTTCCTGTATCTTTTATATACTGTTTTTATTATAAGAATATCAGGGTATCTCTTAGTTCTCTGATGAAGTTTATCTCTGTGTCTTATACACCTAATTAGTCCAGGAGTAATCCATGGTTTAATATTGTAAAATTTCTTATTTACTGTAGAAACTGTCGTGTTACGTAAAATTGCTTGTTGGACATGTTTTATTAAGTACGATAAAGCCAAATTAGCGTCAGCAGTATTGTAAACTAGGCTAAAATCAAGGTTGCATAAATCACATTCCAGTTTCTTCGTGTTTAGTTTGCTAATAGTCTGAGGACGATTTAGCTTAGGCAGCGTAAAATTTACGTTTAGTAGGACAGCGTGATGGTCGGTAATAGTTGAGTTAGTAACAAGCGTTATATATGTTAGGCTGGTTTTGATCATCACATGAACGAGGCAGGAACCGCTCTGATGAGTAGGCAATGTGTGAGCGGGAAGAAAACCATGGTATAAGCAGATATTAAGGTAATCTAGGGTCCCTGCATCGCAGGTTTCGGAGGCAATATTTATATTTAAATCACCTGTTAGCATAACAGTCTTAAATGGGCTTAGTGCTTGAAAAATATGGTTTAAGGAATTGTTAAAAGGATCTAAGTTTCTAGCGGAAGGAGGTCTATACACAGCGATTATCGCTGTAGTTGTACCAATTTTGGTGACCAAACAGTTACTCATACAGTCTTGCAGAGTATGTTCCTCGACTGTGACCTTTAATGATTCTCTAACGAAAACTACCACACCATCATTTTGATTGTGGTTTTTTGTTGTATGCAATAAGTTGTACCCCGGCATTACTGGGAGGTTATCGTAGCGATTTGATAGCCAGCACTCGGTAAGAACCATTACATCACAATCAAAGTTAAGTCTATGAAGAAATATGTTAAAGCTATCTATGTTCTGATAAATACTACGAATGTTTTGGGTCAGTACGGTTAGTGAATTGTGGTGGTCGGAAAGATATTTTCTGCAGTCCTCAACGTCACATGTCTTTGCTGCAGTTTTAAGCGTGTTATCTATATCGGTAAATAAGTTATCATCCATACTAAAGTAAAAAATAAAATATAAAAAAATAACAATAATAAATTAAGTCTAAAATATAACTTAGTATGTGGCGCTCTTAGGCGCCTTCATAATCTATCGAATTAATGTACCTGAATTCGGCAGCTTTCTTAGCAGGGCAATCCGTGTCTCCCGTCTTATGGTTGGCTTGTTTTTTAAAGCGTGAACATGTAGCACATTTTGGCGGATTGTCTTTCTTTGCGCAGTCTTGCATTGCGTGCCCCTCTTCACCGCAGTGTCCACATGTGGGGGCAGCAACTTTACATGTTTTGGCTGCTTACCGTACTGCTGGCACTTATAACATCTAGTTACCAGGGTGAAGTCTCGTACCGGGCAGGACGTCCAATTTATGAATAATCTGTCCTGTGTGATGAGGGCCTTACGAATGATGGCTGGAACTTCTAGAATATAGTTGCAATTCTCGGCATCTTTCCTGCCAGATTTGTGACTCAATTTTATTGAGGTCAAAAATGTATCTTGGGACATAGTCGGCAGCTTCTCTGTAAAGTTTTGTTCATAAATACATTTATAAACCTCATTTTCAGCCATTGATGTGGGTACTCCTATAACTATAATGCGAGGCTTGCGCTTTTGAGGTTCGTCGACGGTAAGCCCTGACGACGCGCGTTGGACTGTTTGCTTGAGCCTATCTAGGTCATCTTTGGTCTCGGTGCTGATAATCAGTCCTCCTTTTCCAATTTTGCGAACGCCTCGTACTTTCAGTTTCATTTCTCCAGGGCATATGATTTTTTGGACCATGTTCTTGGTTTCGTCACTAGTCTTTGAGTTATCACAGGGATAAATCGCCACAGAGCTAAAAGTATTAGGACGAACAAAGCTGTTAGAGCCCTTCTTCACCATATCTGCAAACGATGTAGTCGCCGCACCCTGCTTCGTACAGGACTCCTGAATCGTCCGGTTCATCTCCGTTAGACAGTCCGATAGGTCCCGAGCTTCGGTCATGGTTTTAAGGGAGGTATGGGTTTGAATTGCTTTTTGCTTAAGCGATTGGTATTGGACAGCCATTTGGGAAACTCCATGTCCAACTTTTCGGCAAAGAGTGCTTATTTTTAACTTCTGCTCAGCATTTAGCTTACCTTCGGAAGTTATAGAACAGACCTCATTGAGGCACTGCTCAATAGATCCCATCCAGTTCTGGATCTCCGGAGTGGACACTAGTTCAACAGTTTCATCTTGGTCTGGTCTTGGTTGTCGGGGTGGTGTCGGTGCCGGGGCCGGTGTCGGTGGAGGGCTGCGCCGCATCATCGCGCTCCGATTAAATGGGCTGCCTTCCATAAAAACAGAAAGATTTTCACAAATAAACCCGTCAGTTCATTATTTCAACTTGCCACTTATTATTATATCATTATTATACAATGTACCTATCACGTGATTAATTTATCTGCCTTTGCTTTATTTTTAATTCTTTTTACCAATTGTGGTATACTATTTGTATTCTTGGTGCATCGTCTTCACATATAGAAATATAATTAATGTATACAAAATATTGTAAAACATTTTAAAAGAGTAACGGTGGAGTTTCTTGCCACTTCTTCTCCATACGAAACTACTTTTTGGAAGTGGCGCCTAGAATCAGTTCTATTTTTAATGTAAATTTTGACGTTCAAAAGTGCCTTTTTATGGGCCTATTTGAAATAAATGCTTTGACTTTGACTTTGAATGGGGGGTCGTCTATTTGAATTAAACTTACAACATTTTCGGGTTTTTAATTTGGGAGCAGCCTTTAGAGGACTCTTTTAGATAAAATGGATTGTTGTTCGATTCGGTACGCAATCGTATCGAATCATTGTGAATAGCTATGCTGAGCTTGAAATTAGCTGTCAAATGTCAATCCCTAGCATTAGTTGGAATGAAAACTTACTTATCGTAAGTTTTCACAGTGAGGTTTCACAGAATAGACCGACAGGTTGTTTCCAAAGTGGACTGTTGCGCGGTGCGCCATCACGATATGACGGTGTGACAGTGATTCAATCTCACTCAGTCTCATTCAGTTCCAAACGTTTTTGTGACAGCGAAACGTATAACCCTTTTAATTTATTACCCTTACGCACCAAACCATCTTTTAGCAAATATTATTAACTTTGTTATTATTCTGCTCAGAACGAGGTCGGCAAACACCAGCGCGCATTCCGAGGCTGTGAACAGCAGGACTCGCACGAGTTCCTCACCATCCTCATGGACTGGCTGCACCTGGACCTGCAGTTCAGCATAAACGTGCCGCCGCACAAGGTAAGCAGGTCTTGCTAAAGGTTTCTGGGCAAAAATATGATGAGGTCCTCATTTTTTACTTTTAGGGCAAGAAAACGATAAGCTCCAAATTTTCATTCGGAGTTAGAAGCCTAGTTTTAATATTTTTAGGAACTTCTTCTTTTACTGAAAGTGTGATTTATGTAAGTTTATTAAGTTACTAGCTGTGCCCGCAACTGCGTTTGCGTGCATGTCGGAAAAAAATAAAATGTGTCGCTTAGAGAAGGTGCAGTTACTACTCCTCCATTGAATAGGAAGAGACTTCCGATCTTGCCTGGTGGGAAGTGCTACATGGGGCTCTCTATCAAAGCCTTTTCGAATGCAGTCACTGCGTCTTCAGGATTTATAATGTCAATGAGACGAAGTGTCACTTAGATTTTTGTGAATAAATAAAAAACAAGGCGCCAGGCTGCACCTGCCGTACTCAATAAATTGTCTGGCGGACTAAAGCGTTATCAGGGTGAAAAAGGATCACGCTTTAAGACCGCAATTGAAAAAAAATATTCAAAAACAGGCAAATAAACTACTTAGGAAATTATCAATATCATATTATTGTGATTTGTAATGTTATCTGTTTCCTTTGTTGGAAATCCAAAATAAAAAAACTAGTTTTAATATTAATAAAATTTAGCATTGTATTAGTTATAACAATTCTAAACGATGTTAGAACCTCTAACATCTGCTTGCCCCTCGAAAGACCTCCTACGTACAGTTGCCCGGGTGAAGAGCTACCCGTTTACTGAGGTCCACCTCTAATAATGGCTGCCAATTTGGATTTTGATTTCCTGATTTTAGGCCACTTTAGGTAGGTATACTGTTCGTTATTAAGGAGATCCGTGACAACAATGTTTCTTCGCAGTCCATGATCAGTTGACCACTGTAAAATACTTAACCAGCTACTGTGTTTCATCTTCGGTACGATAACCCATTCATAACAAATAACCCTCTTAACAAATTGCCTGTGCTGAGTGACATACAGATGGATAGACGAACGGGACAAATGATAAGAGATCCGTTTCTATAGGCCCTCTCTATATGCCCTCAGATTAAGAACTTGTTCCTTTTGAATTGTAAAGATGCCTCAATAAATCTTCAGTTTTTCTTAAAAATATTCGATTGAAGAGAACTGAGTGAGAACTTGAATGAGATGACCTCTTAGAGTAGAGAGAAATCCAGAACCAAATATCCAAAGACCCAGGTCCAGATCTAGACTACAGAACTCCAGAACAGTATCTACCTACGAAACTAATTTATTACCGAATTCCGCCCATTTTATTACAAAAAGTGACATTAATATACGAATGGGTGTCACTCTTCTGCGGAAATTCTTAACACCGCGATTCAGAAAATTTACTTAAAGCCATCTATCGATTACAGTGGTTAACATGAAACACATTCTGCATACAATAAACATTTTAAAATCAAACTGAAACCCAATATGATTTTAAAGAAAGTTGATATGATTTAAACGAATAAATAATTATCTAACATTGCATACTTTATTATCTTACATCACCACATTTTATTTGAAATTGTTTTAGCGCCACTATTCAACCAATCATGGAAAGCGATTTTTTTTTATTTCAATCAGATCTTAGCACTTATATTCGTTAGTACCATTTGACGTCAACAGATGTCGTTACGTGAATGCACATTACGTAATTAAAAGTTATTCTTGTACACTTTAAATTGATTATATCTTTTGATAGATTTACAAAAACAAAAATTACATATTTATAGACAATATTTGAGTGTAAAAGTTAACCATATTGGTTTCGTACTTTGTACGTGATCCCTGTACTAACAAATCTCTCACATCCAAACAAACAAACAGACAAAAATGATAGAAATGGCATTTGTTGGTTATCCTTTAACACCCCATTTTTTTTATTTTTTATTTAATATGTTCAGAAACGCCTCGTCTACAGATTTATTTTATGTATATTGATATAGATTGGATGGTCAAAAAGTGTATGGCTGTCCTGCTAGGATAGAAGAAATAATGAAAAAAGCGTTGTAACGAGTTTTTTTACACCGTTACATGTATTGATGATTGTAGTCGATTTCGGAACGATTTCTTAATTTTATTTTTTATCTGTGATACATTTCGTATGACATTTTTGGACGTCAAAATTGGACAGGTCACTTTTGCGATCTTTGTTGGTGAATGTGACATGTCTCTTGATTTTTCCTGAATGGAATCGTAACTAATCTAGTTTATAGTGGCGCTTTAATGCCCTAATCCTAAACCAAAGGACCCGTGGAATGGTCCCGGTGGATATCTCTATCCGATTTTTGGTAAGTTGCTCTTTTCGAGAGAAAATTTCCTTCGACGATGGCGGTTCGTTTGTGACCATCTTACGGTTTTTCGCAGGTTTCCTCGTCGCCTCCGTACGTCTCTTATACCAAATATCTTCACGGTACACCGAGGGAGACGCGAGTTTATATACCTGGAATAAGCGGTAAGTTTTTCGTTGGTCGATGCGTCCCCGCGTGTCCGAGTTCGGAGTGAAATCACATCTCAGAGTTCCTTTTTGTCCACAGCCTACAATTGTGGGTGCTTATTCCACCTTTACTTCAATAAATTTCTACTGGCCTTCCACGGGGGCTGATTACCTGAGAGGTACCACCTTCCGGCTCTCGGGGTCAAGCTTCAAGTTACATATTTTTATATCTTTTTTTTTCCTATAGAACATAACAGCCTTCAGCTGCGAATTTAAAGTTACAAAGATGCAATGATGATATAGCAAGTAAACTTTATATTAATATAATTGTATACATTAGGCTAAAGGTACAATAAACTGGTAATGTTCAAGGTAGTGAGACTTTTAATCACCATTGACATCCACAGGCCCCCATCCTAAGATTAATGGTCCAATCTCTCCAACTTTATTTATCTGGCTATCTATTAATAGTGTGTCGCTCCACGGCGCCCGAAATTTAATTTCTTACCTTATCATACTTTTTTTTAGGAGATCACACACTCAGAAACACACACACCTATTCTTTTAATTTTTAATATTACATTTGGCTTCCCAATTAGGGACCGTATTATCCATTAAATTTTTATTATTACATTTGTCGCTCAAGCGAACAGGGACTTGAATTTAGCTTACTTATTTTGTTATTGATTCATTGCATCTTGATATTTTGTAGTAACACATTATTGTACAATGTTGTAATTTAAAACTTAAATTCTTTGGATGTTTGCTTAAGTAAACAGTATTTTCTACTAACATTATTGTACTTTGTACTATTGTGTATGTTAAATGTTTATGGTTACAGCATTACTTCTTCTTTTCTCTTACAAAACCAACATTTTGTATGGTAAGACAGTTTGTTTTATCTAAGTGTCTCAACAGTGTAAATTAAGTGCGGTGAAACTTTGTTTCATATTTAATCTAAAGCAAACTTTAGTTTAACTAAGTAATCTTACTTTTAGTAACTTGAATTGATCTTGTAAATTGTTACTGCATTTTTTTAACCTTGAAATTTTCATCAAAACAAACTTTGAACATCTATCTTTTTAACTTCAAGTATTTTACAACTTTGGAAGTTTTGTTTCATATTTAATCTTATGTAAACTTAGGTTTAACTTGGTAACCTTACTTTAAGTAGTTTAAACTTATCCTGTAAATTATTATTGCATCTTTTTACTTGATAGTTTCATCAAAACAAAAAAAAACTTAGAAAATATTTTACACTTACCCTCAAATATTTCACTTTTTTTTAAATTTACATCTTGCTTTGCTCATCAATTTTCGTTTAGTTTATTCATGATGGCTAATGAAGACCAGTCTTTTCCGCCTATTGCTAAAGACCACATAGAATCTGATGGCGCTTGCGCAGATCCTAATGTTGCACAAACTGCTCGGGACATGATTAATTTGACGGAAGTACCACACCCTTTTGATCATAATGAAAGGATTGCACACTCTTCCTCAGCTTTTGCTTTGCACGCTCTGCCTTCGTTTAATTCTATGAATGTTTTGGTTAATGATCATATTAAGAAGAACTTGCCATCTGCAATTAATTTGCCTGATTTGAAAAAGAGTAGAATTAAATTCGATGGGAAATCTTGTGTTAGGGAATTTATTACTGAAGTTGAAGAATACTTTTATACAAAAATTTTGACGAAATTTTGTTGGTTGGTTCATTCACGGATTTGCTTAGTGGTATTGCTCTGAAATGGTTCCGCACAGTTCGTTTTCGTATTCCATCCTGGCGTGAGCTTAAGCTTGCTTTGCTTAAACGTTTTGACAGGCCGGACTTCGACTATTTTTTGGAACATGATCTTCGTACAAGGAAACAAAAGAGTTCTGAATCTCTTCCAGACTTTATTACAGAAATACTGGACATGGCTAGTCGTCTTTCTTCGCCATTGTTTGATGCGGTTTTGGTTACTATTATTAAACATAACATGCTACCTATTTACACACCTTTTATATTTGGTAAACCTATAGATTCTGTGGAACAATTTCTTGTTCTTGCAAAAGAGCTTGAAGTTTTTGTAAGTCATAAAACTTTTAAAACTGAAAAACCTACTGTTAAGTCTAATGCGGTTTTATCCTGTTTAAAGTGCAAAAAATTCTGGACACTTAGGTATTCATAAAACTTTAAATAAATTAAAACAACACTATTTTTGGAAAGGGATGTTTAATGATGTTCAAAAATATATTCTTGCTTGTGATACTTGTAAAGCTTATAAACATACCACTCAACCTCCTTTTGGTATTATGGTTAACCCTAAAAAAGTTGATCGTCCTATGTTGATGCTTTCAGTAGACATTATAGGTATATTGCCTAAATCTTATTCTGGACATAAATATATACTTTCAGTTGTTGATGTTTTCACTAAATACTGCTGGATTTTTCCTATGATAAATGCTACTACTAGAGTAATAAATAAACTTTTTGAAAAAGAAATATTTCTTAAATTTGGTTGTCCCAAAATAATTGTTTGTGATAATGGTACACAATTCACTTCTAAACATTTTGTAGAGTTTTTGAAGGGTTTTAACATTAATAAAATATTTTATAATACTTTATACACGCCTCAAAATAATACTGTTGAGAGATATAATAAAACTGTTGAAACTTGCATAGCTTGTTTTGTCAAAGATGATCATAGAACTTGGTCTAAATATTTACCTAATATTCAACTAGCTTTGAATAATAGTGTTAATCTGGCCACAGATTTCACACCTAATTTTTTGATGTTTGGTAGAGAACTTATTTTTGATGCTTCTTTACATCGTTTTAGTGATTCTATCGATAACATAGATGAACTGGAAATTTCCAATAGAGTTCACTATGCCGATTCTCTCAATTCACTTAGTAATATTTTTGTTAAAGTGCAAACTCATTTATTAAAAGCTTATCAGCGTAATGCTCGCTATTATAACAAAGGTCGCAAAGTCATTTCTTTTGATGTGGGTGATGGCGTGTGGAGAAGAAGTTTCGTTCAATCTCATGCACCTACTTATTTTTCGGCAAAACTTGCTCCTAAGTTTATTAAATGTAAAATTATTGAAAAGATCTCTGATAATGTTTATATTCTGAAAGACCTTAATAAGGGAACGTCTGGTCGTTATCACGTTAAGGATATAATTAAATTTTAATTTGGTTTCTCATTGTTAATCTTGATTTGGATGATTTTGGTTGAAGGTCGCTTTTGATAGTGTGATGCTTGTTGGGATGGATGATAGGTTATCAGCGATTTGAATGAAGATGTATGTTAGGTAACTTCTTACAAATTTATTAAATCTTGATATAACATTCTAAATTACAACTTAGGACATTTTTTTTATAAACTAATTAAACCCACACACATACATTTTCCATATCGAAAGATCTTATCATGTATATATTTTTTTTTAAACAGTCTTGTATGCAATTTTCCTTTGTAAATTTTTGCATGCAATTCCTGAATTGGTGCCTACTACCTTTGTACGTTTTGTTTACACTTGTGGAGGTTTACCTATTTTTTTATCATTGTGCTCCTATCTATAGTGACTCTGTCACCCGGAATATTTCGTGGTGCACTTAGGAAGAACACAGTGATTTCTTTTTTTGTTTGTGCCCGGAAAGTTGGTGGAGTTGAGCCGATCACAACATTTTTTTTGTTTGTGCCCGGAAAGTTGGTGGAGTTGAGCCGATCACAACATTTTTTTTTGTTTGTGCCCGGAAAGTTGGTGGAGTTGAGCCGATCACAACATTTTTTTTTCCTTTGCATCTTTAGAGATGTGAAGGTTCTTAACTGTTACTCACAGTTATAATTTGTTCCTGTTAGTCAGTGGCGATGGTGCCTAACTGCACTCATATATAATTTTTTGGATTAATCTCGTTAAACAGCGGCCTTTGCGCTTAACTGTACTCGAATTAATATTCTTTTTATCCTGTTACATTAAACATATACTTGCTAGTCGGCGGCTATGGTGCCTAACCGAACTCTTATTAGTATTTTTTGTTTGTTTGTAAAGCTTTATACTTGCTAGTCGGCGGCTATAGTGCCTAACCGAATTTGTATTGGTATTTTTTTTTTTGTGTCTTTTTAGAATTTTATACTTGTTAGTCGGTGGCGATGGTGCCCAACCGCACTCAATTGGGTATAGTTCTGTTGTATTGTTTTATAGTGTAAAGCGACTGCTGCACTTAACTGATTCTATAGTAGAACTCGGATTTAACTTGTTAGTCAGTGGCGAAGGTGCTTAACTGTACTCTTGTGGTTCTTTTGACATTATGGGTCGGTTGTGCTAGTATTTAGTCTGCACCTGTAAGTGTTGTTTGTAATCACGCTGTTTATATTTCCTGTTTTTTTGGGAAACTGTTCGTTTTACCTTGATCGTTGTTTTTTTGGCATAAAAGAAATTGCTTTCTTTTATTTTTTTCGGGGAGGGATGTAATGTAACGAGTTTTTTTACACCGTTACATGTATTGATGATTGTAGTCGATTTCGGAACGATTTCTTAATTTTATTTTTTATCTGTGATACATTTCGTATGACATTTTTGGACGTCAAAATTGGACAGGTCACTTTTGCGATCTTTGTTGGTGAATGTGACATGTCTCTTGATTTTTCCTGAATGGAATCGTAACTAATCTAGTTTATAGTGGCGCTTTAATGCCCTAATCCTAAACCAAAGGACCCGTGGAATGGTCCCGGTGGATATCTCTATCCGATTTTTGGTAAGTTGCTCTTTTCGAGAGAAAATTTCCTTCGACGATGGCGGTTCGTTTGTGACCATCTTACGGTTTTTCGCAGGTTTCCTCGTCGCCTCCGTACGTCTCTTATACCAAATATCTTCACGGTACACCGAGGGAGACGCGAGTTTATATACTTGGAATCGGTAAGTTTTTCGTTGGTCGATGCGTCCCCGCGTGTCCGAGTTCGGAGTGAAATCACATCTCAGAGTTCCTTTTTGTCCACAGCCTACAATTGTGGGTGCTTATTCCACCTTTACTTCAATAAATTTCTACTGGCCTTCCACGGGGGCTGATTACCTGAGAGGTACCACCTTCCGGCTCTCGGGGTCAAGCTTCAAGTTATAGAATATAACAGCCTTCAGCTGCGAATTTAAAGTTACAAAGATGCAATGATGATATAGCAAGTAAACTTTATATTAATATAATTGTATACATTAGGCTAAAGGTACAATAAACTGGTAATGTTCAAGGTAGTGAGACTTTTAATCACCATTGACATCCACAGGCCCCCATCCTAAGATTAATGGTCCAATCTCTCCAACTTTATTTATCTGGCTATCTATTAATAGTGTGTCGCTCCACGGCGCCCGAAATTTAATTTCTTACCTTATCATATTTTTTTTTAGGAGATCACACACTCAGAAACACACACACCTATTCTTTTAATTTTTAATATTACATTTGGCTTCCCAATTAGGGACCGTATTATCCATTAAATTTTTATTATTACAGCGTTTATTGGCATTAGAACAAAAAATAAACACTGAAGTTGCATGGTCAACCAGACGAAAAAATAAAAAGTTTCAGGATTTGCCGCTATCATCGGGGAGTCCACCTTACCGCTTACTGTCTTTTATTTATTTTTTAAATAAAATAACAATAATTAGTGTATATTATTTAATTAATTATGTATTTATGTTTATTTATTATTAATGATTTACTTCTAATTATTACTAACACTAGTTGGTAAGCTCGCAATTTTACTAACAAATATGGATGTAATCGTAAGATCTGAAATAAATGATTTATTATTATTATCATTATTAAATTACAGCGGTACCAAAGCAACCGGATTCGAGGAACGCTACTTGACTGAAAAAAAATTAAGATCTTGCCCAAATTTATGGACTCTCTAAACTACATTACCAATTAAAATCCGGCATTACTTTGCGGAAACGCATTCCTTGTTATTGTACATTCTATATGACAATTCCTTTCCTACAGGACAGCCTCCAACCCTCAGAAAAGGCATGGCACGAGTACACGAAGTCCAAAGAGAGCCTCATCCTGCGGCTGTTCTACGGACAGATCAAGTCCACCGTGCGCTGCACTGTGTGCGGCAAGCAGAGCGTCACCTACGAGTCCTTCTCCAACCTGTCGCTCGAGCTGCCGGCCAACGCTAACAGGTGCACGTTGAGCGTGAGTAAACTGCATATCTCTTATCAATAATGTGGGTACTCACCGAGTGTAATCTAAAAATTGCGCTTCAAACACATCGGCACTTCAAAGAAGACATACACATTCACAAACAACAACACAAACCCTGTTTAAAAATTAGACGCACATACAGTTTCTCACAGGCATACAACTACAGCTACACAGAGAGCTGCAAATTAGTTTAAAAGTCATTCACTGTTAGTTTTTCTTCCAAAATTTAATTTCTTGTCACATTTTGTAAACCATCGTCTCAATATTGTTAATAAATAAGGGAAAGAGCGAGATAGACACAACACAAGTATTATCAATTACTCACTGGGGATGTCTCCTTTAAAATTCATGTAACTGTTTTTTTTTTCAAACCTACAAATTATTAATAAAGCTGAAGATTATGTTTGTTTCTTTGAACGCGCTAATAACTGGAACTACCAGTCGGGCTTGAAAAAATATTTTTGCAATATGCGGAAGGCTACAGGCTACCGACACTAGAAGCCGAGCAAAACGTAAAAAGTCAGCAGGAACGCTAAGCGAAAACGAAGTTATAGCGCGGGCGGGCGGTGCGGTGCAACGGGGTGGGGCGGGGGAATAGAAAGTTATAGCGCGGGCGGGCGGTGCGGTGCGACGGGGTGGGGCGGGGGAATAGAAAGTTATAGCGCGGGCGGGCGGTGCGGTGCAACGGGGTGGGGCGGGGGAATAGAAAGTTATAGCGCGGGCGGGCGGTGCGGTGCGACGGGGTGGGGCGGGGGAATAGAAAGTTATAGCGCGGGCGGGCGGTGCGGTGCAACGGGGTGGGGCGGGGGAATAGAAAGTTATAGCGCGGGCGGGCGGTGCGGTGCGACGGGGTGGGGCGGGGGAATAGAAAGTTATAGCGCGGGCGGGCGGTGCGGTGCAACGGGGTGGGGCGGGGGAATAGAAAGTTATAGCGCGGGCGGGCGGTGCGGTGCGACGGGGTGGGGCGGGGGAATAGAAAGTTATAGCGCGGGCGGGCGGTGCGGTGCAACGGGGTGGGGCGGGGGAATAGAAAGTTATAGCGCGGGCGGGCGGTGCGGTGCGACGGGGTGGGGCGGGGGAATAGAAAGTTATAGCGCGGGCGGGCGGTGCGGTGCGACGGGGTGGGGCGGGGGAATAGAAAGTTATAGCGCGGGTGCGACGGGGTGGGGCGGGGGAATAGAAAGTTATAGCGCGGGCGGGCGGTGCGGTGCGACGGGGTGGGGCGGGGGAATAGAAAGTTATAGCGCGGGCGGGCGGTGCGGTGCGACGGGGTGGGGCGGGGGAATAGAAAGTTATAGCGCGGGTGCGACGGGGTGGGGCGGGGGAATAGAAAGGAGATCTGCCATTTCGGGCACAAAATCCAAAGTCATAATTTTAAGAAAAACTGCTGTTTACGGCATCAAATGACGCGTAGTTACCTACTTAAAATCATGATTTTATTAAGTAATTCGTTTTTGATTTTTATTAGATGCTAACCATATAAAACTTTTTTTTTTTCTTTTTTTGTTATTGAAACATTCTTGCAGACTAATGTCCGCAGGAATGTTTCAATAATAAATAAACATAAACATTTCCCCCACAGGACTGCCTTAAACTCTACCTAAACGGCGAAACAATACCCGGTTGGAACTGTCCGAACTGCAAAGAAAAACGGGACGCAGTGAAAAAGCTCGACATTTCTCGCCTCCCACCGGTTTTAGTCATACATTTCAAGCGATTCTACGTAGATCCTAAGGAGTACATGTGTAACGCGTACAGAAAGAAGCAGACCTACATCGATTTCCCTCTGGAAGACCTGGATATGAGGCAGTTTGCGCTGCACTGTCCCAGCAATCATTCGTATAATCTTTATGCGGTGTCCAATCACTACGGGTCGATGGAGGGCGGACATTATACAGCGTATTGTAAGAGCAGTGTTTATGGGAAGTAAGTGTTCCGTTTGTTTTTAGTTTGTTGTTTATTCATTTTAAAAAGAGGTTCTGTCTTTAGTGTGTCTGTGGTATTTTTTTGTATAGTGGTTTAAACAAAAAATCTCATGGAATTAAACATCCACTCAAGGCCAAATGTTTATAAACATATGAAACAGTAAACTGGTGAAGGGTAGTAGATCCTTCAACAGTTTCATAAGCGACTGTGTCGTTTTTCGTATGTAACGCAAAAAAAGATAACGGTAATAAATTGCCAGTTTTGTATGATTGAAAATTTGTTTAGTTTTTTTTTTAGGTGAAGTAGTATATCCAATTATTATTAGTTTCCATACTAGTAGGCAGAATCAAGTGCATATAGCCTCTATAAAAATATCTGTAAAAGCATATAGACCAAACTTTTATTCTAATAAAAATATATACTTACTATACTTTTAAAAGCTTTCTTGTTTAACAACAAATTCCCCTCCCCAGATGGTACAAATATGACGACCACGTGGTAACCGAGATATCATCGACGGAGGTGAAGTCTAGCGCGGCCTACATCCTGTTCTACACGTCGTGCGCCTCGTGATGCTCCGCGCTGCGCAAGCGCAGGCTCGCCGGCGGCACGCGGCCGGCCTGCGCGCCCTCCGCACCGCCGCGGTAGTCTACACGTCGTGCGCCTCGTGATGCTCCGCGCTGCGCAAGCGCAGGCTCGCCGGCGGCACGCGGCCGGCCTGCGCGCCCTCCGCACCGCCGCGGTAGTCTACACGTCGTGCGCCTCGTGATGCTCCGCGCTGCGCAAGCGCAGGCTCGCCGGCGGCACGCGGCCGGCCTGCGCGCCCTCCGCACCGCCGCGGTAGTCTACACGTCGTGCGCCTCGTGATGCTCCGCGCTGCGCAAGCGCAGGCTCGCCGGCGGCACGCGGCCGGCCTGCGCGCCCTCCGCACCGCCGCGGTAGTCTACACGTCGTGCGCCTCGTGATGCTCCGCGCTGCGCAAGCGCAGGCTCGCCGGCGGCACGCGGCCGGCCTGCGCGCCCTCCGCACCGCCGCGGTAGTCTACACGTCGTGCGCCTCGTGATGCTCCGCGCTGCGCAAGCGCAGGCTCGCCGGCGGCACGCGGCCGGCCTGCGCGCCCTCCGCACCGCCGCGGTAGTCTACACGTCGTGCGCCTCGTGATGCTCCGCGCTGCGCAAGCGCAGGCTCGCCGGCGGCACGCGGCCGGCCTGCGCGCCCTCCGCACCGCCGCGGTAGTCTACACGTCGTGCGCCTCGTGATGCTCCGCGCTGCGCAAGCGCAGGCTCGCCGGCGGCACGCGGCCGTCGTGCGCGTCCACTGCTCCGCTGCGGTACGCCCAGACCTAGACTATTGCAAGGGACATTTTTGAGTGCGTCATTGGGTGAACGTTTTAGTGATTTACGATGACATGGATGTAGTGTTATTATTATAATATTTAGATATAGGGTCAAATTTAATTTGCAGACCTTACTCCACAAACGTGATGGGTAGACATAATAAAACAAAAAAAGATTTTATGATTTTATTTTCAACACCCGCTGGTAGTGTAATTATTGGAAGTATTAGAAGTTAACGATAACCATTATTACATCAACATCTGTGAAGTTTACAAATAAAACGGATATTTCAAATATGTACAACACTACCAGCAGTCGTTGACTTGACACAAATACACATCCGCATTACGTCGGCGAACTTTCGCTTACGAATTTAATTTGACCCCGTATTACAGTATAATCTACTTATATTAGGTTTCGAATAAAATCGATTTAGTACGATTTGGTATCGATTGGTAAAAGACACCTGCCTTTTTGTATGTGTATTGTTATGTAAAAGACATGGACAATTATATTTATGAAGTACGAGTTGTGTTGACAATCCACTGCAAGCGATGTTATAAATTACTAAGAAAGCAAAAGTTTGTGTTTTAACGTTTGTAACTCGATCACGCCGACACGGCTGAAAGGATTTGGTTGAAATTTGTTACATTAGTAGGAGTAGAATGTATCTATGATAAAGCGCAGTCTTAATTCAGGCGGATTGGGTTGTTTGGAGACTGAACCAAACTCAAAGAAAGAATTCCCCAATCCAAACTACTTAAGTATCTTTTGCAATAAAAAACAATATTCGAATCCAGTGGATTCTTATCCAAGAATTTAATAGGATCCATTACCAAGTAGTACCAAGCCGTAAAAATGGCACATCGAGTTTAAAATAAAATTTGGCTTTGTAGCGCTCTCTCACTCATTCCTGTGTCTCTTTCTAAAGCTCGATGTCGTATTTCCGATTCGGTACTCTATTATTTTAATATAAAATCTATATATATATGTCCTTTCAATACTGTCTACAAGCTATAATCTATAAACAATGACGTTTTCATTTTAAAAAAATCACAATGATTTATGGTTTTTGAAAAAAGCCAAGCATGCATATACATAGATGTAATATGATTGATGTATAAACTATGCCTTGTACAAATAGCTTTCCATGTTGCGATTACATAGGGTTAATATTTCATTAATTTATTGTAATATTTTTAGTTTGCTTTTCTTTTTAGTGTTGCAGTTATTTTTTAGAGGGAGTTAATTCAGTAATTTGTCTAATCTTTATATATATTGAGAATTGGCATGGTTTCTACTTCATCTATGGGACTGATTCCTTTTGTACTAACAACTTTTTACCCTACTTTTTAACATAAATATTCTGTCTTGTAAAAACCAAATAATTTTTTGTTTCCTGATTGATACATATGCATGCATGAAGGAGCAGTAACTTTGAAAGATAACTGCGACATATTTTCGCTTCTAAAGTACAGTCGGCAAGGAAATAAACTGAATACCAGAATATTGCCTGGAATTTTGTCTAACTGTACATGTCAATAATGACATTAACAGGTGTCAGTCGTCGCCGCTAGAGTGAATGATATTCGTGTGTGAACACTTAATGTTTATGAATGAAAGACTGAAAATGATTGGTATTGTACCTATAGATGTATTTCATTATGTATTGTATTGCACATAGCCGCTTGTAACTTTGATACTGTACTGGTTATTTAGTTGTGCAATTAGGAAACTGCTAATTTTACTTTTTGTGACAGGGTTTTATGCCAATTAACTTTCCAGCCTGAAATTTTAGCGATTAGATATGATTAAAATTTTGCTTGTGAGCGTTGACTTCGATTCAACGCGACTTACTTTCGATATTATTTCAACAAGCGCTCACGTAAACCAGCGCCATATGCGAAGTTTATCGTATACTTATTTTATTATGTGACTGCCTTTTCCCAGATGTTTATTTAAGCAATTATAAACAAAATTAAACGGATTGTAAAGCTAACTAGCCAGTATGAATTATAAGACAATGTACGTATTATGCGACTAGAATAATTCAGATATTAAAACGATGATTATATTTAAGCAATTTCACTGTGCAATGTGATTCTAACTTATTATACAAGCTGCGAATAATCGCATAATGCGTGCATAACCTAACAAGAAATCGGCTAAGGATTTGAACACACATAGCTGTGATCAAACATCAGATTTTATTATTTTAACTAATCGAAAGAAACGAATAGCAGTGCCTAAAATATATAGCAACTTCCCCTTGCCGGACGCATGTGCCATTTGCAATGATGTTTCCATTAAATAACACTATTTGGTCTCGAAAACATATGTTTTGTTATAAGCTGTTGTATGAACATTTGTATATAGCATACATTAAATGGTTTATTGTATGTAAAGGTAAATGTAAGAGACAAACTTTATTAAATTCTTTGTTAATATACATGTGTACTTTTTATTTTTCTAATTTAACGGATTTCTAGAATATCCCGATAACATGGAAATTAAACATTTAACGTATTGTATTTATATTATAGAACGCTAGGAGGTGATTTAGACGCCGTTTTGAAAGACCTACAAGTTCTCAAACACCAATTTAAATATATTGGCTTAAACCTTAACCCATCAAAATGTGAAATTTACCTTTCTGACATTGACCGACAGAGAATTGACCCTAGTGAAATTTAATGCAGTAGGAACTAATAAAAATTTTGGAGAAAAGAAAGTTCACTGCACCTCCTAGGTTCCCCAATTTTAAAAGACAGCTTTTCTCCTTTCGTTGACTGAAAAATCTGAAATTTCAGCGTAGTTCTGGGCAGACTTCAAAATTAATTTACATTCGGCATTCACCCTGATAAGATACTATTGTTTTGGCACAAATTGTATATATTTTCTACGCCTTTTTAGAAGCAGCTAAACATGTTATACAAATTTGACCAAATTATTCGCAGCACACTAATAGGTAATACGGCTGGTGTGCGGAACTCCACGACAATACGCGTATTTTGTGTACGGTGGGAAAATCGATCATTCGATCCACCCCAGCTCCTCGAGGAAGGCCAGCAACGACTTGGTGTTACTGACAGCCTCGCGTAGGGTACCTGGGTTACCGAAGTACTTTGCCCTGTATGTGGCGACCACCGGGCCATGTAGAAGCACATGAGCTGCTGTCTCGTCCACCTCCATGTAGGCCCTGCACAGCGGACTGTCTGTGACTCCGCAGCACACGAACATCCATTTTAAATGTGGCCTTCGACGGCCGAGCCTGGCTTCAAGCCACACTACCTATCCGTTTTGGTGGCCTCGGCGTCCGCAAAATACCAGTATCAGCTTACAGCAGTAGTTTCTAGTGTCTGATCATCAATATCGTCATCTAGCGTATCTTCATAAGGAGGTAATCCTGGCAGTGATGACTCACAACTTGATCCGGCGATGTGAGATGCACAGTTAAGCTAGGCTCATCAGAGCTGTGCGATCGATGGCCCTTTACAGGGCCCCGATCTGGGCAGCTGACCTGACGGCCGATAGCATCTCTGTTCTGCTCATGAGAGGGTACCGCACGATCTCCTACAAGGCGGCTTTTGCGCTGGCCGGATCCCAGCCCTGGGACCTAGAGGCGAAGGTGCTCGCGTCACTTTATCGGTGGCGCGAGGAAGCGAGGGCGCGGGGCGAGCGGCCGATGCAGCGCCATATGAAGCAGCGTCGGTCGCAGCTTCGCGAGGTCCTGGTGGTGGAATGGCGTAACAGGCTTTCACGCCCTACCGCCGGCCTCGTCACCATCGAGGCGATCCGGGCAGTGCTCGACCTCTGGCTCGGGAGGATTATTGTGTCCTACGCACTCTTCGGACTTCACTCAACCCAAGAATGTGCCACCTTATTTTCCCGAGCATTTCTTCTAACTGAGCCGTAACGTGCGTCCATTGTACGTCGCCAAGGTCAGTTGGGTTTGGCGGCCATTCGTAACCCGGGGATTCTTCGCACCCTCTTGCCGTTACCGTGATCGCCGCCAAAATCAGGAATAGCAAGGCGGCCGGGAACTGGGGGCCCATTATCGCCACGCTGGGCATGCGGGTTGGCGATCGCAGATCACAGCTTCTCGTACTAGTGACGCTGCTGCCTGTCACTAGTTTGCGCCATTTAGCTGCGAAGTTTTATTAAGAAATGGTTATACCGCCATTTGTCGGTTGTCAGAGCCTCGTTTGTTATACAGCAGGGTGCACCACGAGCAGGTGAGGTTGACTTGGGGCACTGAGATGGTAAGTGTGCCCCCTTACCCCTAAATGAAATGAATGACCATAATGCCCTATAAATTAGCAAGGCCTTTGGTGTCGGATGCAACATGTGTCGACATCCTTGCGCCATCCCATCTTCCTTGTACGGTGGGCTGTTCTGGAGTGCCCGAACGTGCGACAACCGCTAACGGCGAAAATATTTAAATCTTATTAGGAGCGTTCGAGCCGTTTGGGGTTGAACTGCGAAGGCCAGGTCCAAGTGCCCACTTGGTTTTTCGAGACATCGCCAAACGGTTGGTCGGCTCTTCACGTGACCAGAGGGCTGGCCTAATTTTGGCCGGACTTTTGGGCATTTTTCCTGTTGATAGCGAAGAGGGCAATTTTGATGTCTTACGATTCTTTTCCTTCTTTTTATATGCATGTACATATATTTTAAGTCTGTCAGCTTAAATATTATGTAAATATTATTCAGTCTGGTATTAAACCAGTAATAAATAACTGGGAAACTTTTTTAACAATAATAAAACTTGTTTCATGCTGATTTAATTTCTCTTACCCATTCTTATTTATTTGTACACATAAATTATCTTATATTTATAAAAGCTCACTCAATTATGATTTAAAATAAAAATACAACAGACATTCTTATTGACTACTTCATAATACAGAAGAAAAATTAAGAAGAACAGCACATGAGTCTTGCTTATACCTGCTAAATACTTGTCTGTTTCAATTAGCTTCTCAATATTACTGTATAACAAAATAAAAACAATACAGATTTATATTTATTTATAAATTACAAATTCTTAAACCACAATTAAAATCAGGTTAGTTACCACATCACCTGCTACAGCATTCTGCTGTTGTTATCAAGACTTGGCCTGCATTAACATGTTAATTTCTATCAAGGCATTCTCCATATCCTCTTCTTCATCCAAGCCATTGTCCAAATCATCATCATCTTCTTCCATGTCCAATCCATTGATTTGCTGATTGGCTGGAATTATTAATGGTTCTATTACTTTGACATACTTTTATAATGTAAGGTAAAAGAGCGGTGGAAACAATAAAGATAAATTATAACTTCCTCAGTAACATAGTTGTCTCCATATAAAGTTAACTTAAAGATAATTGTTGATTGCAATTTTGGAAGTTAAAAGTCAAATTGTGATATAAGTTTTCCAGCTCAATTTGCATCAAGTGGCAAAATAAGACACAATTTTAAACATTTGGTCACAATAAGGAAGCTTGTCAAATCAATATCAGTTGTGACTAACACCAGACTAATGTAAGCAGAAATCAATAACAAATAACACATGGAAGGAATATCATAATACTTACTGAACACCGAGTCGGTAACAGACAGATTGAGTTTCTCATTATTGCACATCTCGTCATCAATGCCGGCCACTGGTACATCAAACTGCGATAGGGTTGTTACAAGTCTATTTTCTTTTGGTGGAACTACCTGAATCGGCGCCTCTGAAGATGGTGGTTGAGGAACTGTAGTTTGAGGGGTGACTTGAGTATTATCTGTGGTTAATAGTTTTCTTAAATCTTTGTTGTCTACTGTTGCTCGTAGATTCTCTAAGTGAAGTCTTTCGATCTGAAAGAATAACGGAGATTATTTGTGTGTGTTTTGTGTAGTGTCAAACAATTCAAGTGCATATTATTTAGATAGTAATGTAACCTTAAACCTTAATTACCCAATAGACAAATGCAAGTTGGTCAGTCTGTAGCCTGGATTGTGATTATAATAGTGGGCGGAAAAAGCAAAAACGGCTTCATTACGCGGTCGGAAGTATGAACACTAACCTGCAAACTGTTTCTTTGCTGTTTTAATGTTCTCAGCGCGTCTATAATCCATTTTTCTTCAGCTAGAAGCTGCGCCTCTTGGGCTATTCGCTGGCTCAGACGCGCGTTAGCCCTTTGCATCGCAGTATATAACTTAGAGCTGCAGTTTTATATTTAGAATAAAACTGTAACAACACGATTCTCCAACTCCAAAATAAACAAAACAATAATTTACTGACACTGACATTTGACAATGACATTGGATTGGACCAAAACAGGCATACAGTTTTTAAGCACAGACTAATGCTAGGTACGAACGCAGCCGACAGCGACTTCAGTCCCCGGGGCGAGTCGCTAGTATAAATTTCAAAATCACAGATTTTGAGAATTGTCGCTCGCACAAAATATGTATGCAAAGCCGTGGAGGCCATTTTTCCGATGTGTTATTCTATAAATACCCCTATCCTATGTACTTCATACATATATATGTATATATATTACGTTTATTTCGGATCATACTTAACACACAATCCTTATAGTATTAGTAACAACGACTTTTAACAACTATGTTAGTAAAACTTACAAACTAACCTAACAACCACTAATATCTACGCGGCTGAACACAAGTTGGCACGTGCCTCTGCACCCAGTGCCTAATAAAGTGTCCACCTTGTCAAACAATGATTTTAGGATGCTGTTGGGAACCACGGCTCCTACTTCAGAATGGTTTAAAAAAGTAACCACAAGGAGATGGCGGGGACTTTGTTCGCTCGCTTCGAACCTAACTTGTCCGAGTCGAGGTGCCCCGAGCTCGCTTCGCTCGCTCTTACATCCTAAGTTGTCCCGACACTTGCACAACACTCGAAGCATCGATACGTGGTGCAGCGCGCACAAGCGGTTCACTAGAGTCCAACACTTATACGACACATAACACTTCGGGATCGGAAGATGAAGCAGTAAAACACGAAGGCACCGCACAGCGGGCTGAAACGGGCCGGTAAAGGACTTAGCATTTAAAAAAAAACTTTCTTTTTCTGAAATTTTAAATATTGTGTTGGACTTATCTATCGATTATAAGAGGAGACTTGGCTTCTGCCTCACGACATACAGTTCCTGGGTAGTACCTATTGATGACGCATTTTCCTTTACTGGGAAGTCTGCTGTTGATACATCCGCTGGAGTGCTTAGAGGAAGGCCGTACTGGGGGGTCGCTTTGCTGTGGAGGAAAGCGGTGTTTCCAACGGTGTCTGTAATCGCGTGTGCTAGTGTGCGTCTCGCAGCGATAAATTTAGTGCTTCACGGTCGGTCGATGCTAGTGATATCAGTGTACATGCCTACCAATTCGATCGGTAACTTGACCGAATTTATTTTATTTATTTTTATTTTATTTTATTTATTCACAAAATCCACAGCCCTTAAATAATTTAACTTAAAATGAATAAACTAATCTTACAGCCAATTACGGATTTACAATTTATTACCTACACTTATGAAATGCACAGAAACAAACAGGATGACAGGCTAGCACCCTCCAAACATACCTAGGTGTGCAGTGTGGGTGGGTGTGCAGTGTGGGTGAGTGTGTAGGTGTGTGTGTGTGTGGTATTGAGTTGTAATGGTGTATGGATAACTTATTAAATACTATTTATAACTATTAGTCAATTCGTCGCACACAGAAGTTACCAAGAGTTTTCTGAACATACCTTTCTTGGTGTAAAATATGTCAAGATGAGAGAATTTCTTGTTAAAGTTTCTTAATAACCTACCAATCACAGAATTTTGAGCGTAGTTTGTACTACTATGCAGTGTTTGTACTTTACAGTGAGTTAAACGCGATCATTGAGAATAGCGGTGGGTAATCTTTATTCCGGCAAGTGAATTGATTCACTTATTCCGACTCCGGGTCCGGTACCGGTTCACCTTATTTATTCCTTTGGCACCGGCACTCACTCGCTCATTTTGGTTCCCCGGTTTCGCAGAACATTTTATTCATTTGGTTCACTGGATCATTTGGCACATTTTGAATTGAACAGTTGGTTAGTTAGAGCGATACGACGTGTTCCGAGTACTTCCGAGTGACTTGAGCGAGTGAACGAGAGTGAACAGTGAACGCGCGCTCCGGAATCATTTGGTACCGCGGTGCCGGTAAGGATTGTGAGGAATAAATAAGGTTTACGTATCCGCGTTCGGTACCGGCTCCTTTGGATCAGTACCTCCGGAGTTACCCACCGCTAATTGAGAATAATGATGTGAAATCAGTGTTCATTCTCGGGGACTTCAACGCGCACCCAGGTGAGCTGTTTTCTGACGAGTTGTTTACTTTTTGTACGGAACAATCGTGGTCGTGTCTAGACATTGAGCGGCTGCCTCGCGATACATATACGTTTGTGAGTGAGGCACACGGGTGCTCGCGATGGCTCCGCGGCGCGGCGGCGCGGCGCTCGGTTGTGGATGTGTGCGTACTGTACGATACATACTGATCACTTTCCGTTATAGATTGAATGTTACATGAATATAATTTTACCCCTGTCAGTGATGTCAAATGGGGAATTAGAGACCATAAGCAAACACAAGATTATACAAGTTACTATAACTCAAAGTTAAAGCAGATTGATTACTAGACTTTGGATGTTGCGCAGATGGAATGTGTAGTGATCAGAGACACAAACAGACCATAAAATTCAATATGTAACAGGGTGGAACAGGCATGTTAGTGATGCTTACCGGAAGGCGAGACTATGTTATCAGACGTGGGTGTCTTATGGACGTCCTAGATCTGGTTAAGTTTATAATAAAATGTGTGAATCTAGGAAAATATTTGAAGCTAAATTAAAGTACTGTCAAGACAATGAAACTTCGATTAGAATGGATATTATTGCGGAACATCATGCTAATAAAAAATTTGGTGACTTTTGGAAAAACACACATAAACTGAATCCAAGGTCGGGCTCTCCGGTGAGTGTGGATGGCGCGCATGAGCCTCGGGACATAGCCTGTGCCTTTCAGCGTCATTTCAATGTGGTGTCACCGCTCATCGCAAAGATGTGGCTAGCACTATTAAGAAGATGGTGAGAGGCAAGTCCCCTGGTCACGACAGTCTTAGCATTGAGCATCTGAAGTACGCGGGCATACACCTGCCAAGAGTCCTTGCTTTACTTTTTAACATGTGTGTTAGTCATAGTTATTTGCCCGATGATTTTATGCACACGGTTGTAGTGCCAATCGTTAAAGATAAGACAGGTGACTCCTCAGATCTTGTAATTATAGACCGATCTCGATTGTGACTTTCATAACTAAGGTGCTGGACAGTTTGCTTGACCAACAGTTGGAGAAGCACCTCCAATTGCATGACGCTCAGTTTATTTTTAGACCCGGTTTGTCAACTGGCTATCCTCTGTCTCAAGCAAACTGTTCAGTACTACACAGCCAGAAGCTCACCAGTTTAGGCATGCTACTTAGATCTGTCAAAAGCTTTTGATCAGCAGGCTTAGCACGAGCGCCCTAGAGAAGCGTATTGTCGACGGAAGAGTAGACAAAAATGGCGTTTCTGTGTAGACAGCAGAAAGTTTTCTACTGTCTACACAGAAACGAAATGCAATTGTACGGTAAAAATGGGTAGTTATACACATCACTAGCAACTAACCCGTTGCTATGGAAAATCACTGTCTATAAAGCAACCTGAGTCTATGTGTGTCCTCGTGCTCGCGAAAAAGAGATTTCGAGGAGCGTAGAAAGCGATTTCTATTCTACAGTAGAGTAGAGACAGAAAACGCCATGCTAAGCCTGCTGGTGTGTTATGACAAGCTGTGGCAGAAGCTACAATGTGAAACGGATCTCCCACACGAGATTGTATCTTTATTCAGATACTGGTACCATAAGCAGTTGATAGTGTCAGATGGCCGTGTGCGCAGTCGGACGTGTACGGGTTAGATTGCGGAGTGAGGCAGGGGGTTTATCCTCGCCTCGCCTCTTCAACCTGTATATGAACCGGCTGATCGGTGAGCTCAGCAGCGCTAATATTGGGTGTTCTATAGATGGGGTCGGTCTAAACAACATCAGCTACGCGGATGATATGGTGCTGCTGAGCCCATCGGTCGGTGCGTTACGTAAACTTCTGAGCTTATGTGAGTCAAATGCGGAGGGGCTCAGGTACAACGCTAAAAAGAGTGAGTATATGATTTTTTAAGCTGGTACCAAAAGCTACTCATCTGTACCTCCTGTCACTCTTTGCGGCATTGCTTTAACCAGGGTAAATCAATTCAAGTATTTGGGCCACTGGGTCTCCGATGACCTGTGTGACAATCAGGATATTGAGAGGGAGCGCAGGGCGTTGTCTGTTCGGTGTAATATGTTGGCTCGCAGGTTCGCACGATGTACTAGACCAGTAAAGGTGACTTTATTTAAGGCATTTTGTCAGTCGTTTTACACGTGCAGCCTGTGGATCAACTTTACGCAGCGGGCGAACAGCGCAGTGCGCGTGCAGTACAACAATGAGTTCAGGATGCTGTTAGGGTTCCCGCGGTGTGGTAGTGCCTTGACTATGTTTGCTGAGGTGCGGACTGTTGATTTTTTCGCGATCATAAGAAAACGGAGCGCTTCGCTACTAAGTCGCCTACAAAACAGCTCGAACGGCATCCTGAAGGTATTGTCCGAGCGATGGGATATGCCCCTGTTGCAGATGTGGATGCAGCTTCATAGTAGCGCCTCACCTCGTAATACGTAATATTTTTGTGTTAAGTGTTTTATTTTATTAGTTTTGAATGGCATGTGTGTATGTATTTTATTTTAATTTGTTTTTTGACATTTGCATTTATTATAAATTTGATTTGATTTTAATGACATGTTTGTGTAAATTCATTTTATTTGATTTGAATGTTTGAGTATTATTTTATGGTGTGTATCATTTCTATTTATTTCTATTATGTTTTAATGTACCCCAAATGGACTTTGTCTGAAAATAAAAATACATAAGTATTTTCGGAGTTATTATATCCAAAGTAATTTTTGTATGAAGCAAAACAAAAAAAGTGAGTTTCGCTGAGATGAATGGATCAGACGTGGTCAATAAATTATTTAAAATGTCTTCATTTGTAGTTTTTCTACTGCATTTCCTGGAATGGTTTTGGCGGTACCTACGAAAGTCTTTATTTCTAGCTTCAGCAGCTTCTTCAGATAGCTGTCCAATATGTATTAGACCAAAACTTTCAATAACAGCTGCACACAAATAAGTAAGTAATGAATGTGTGGGGGTAGTGCGTCTATTATGGTGGGTAATAGAACACTGAAGTACGTTTGAATGCAACCGTACATTCCGTACCCTATCGTTGCACCAATCACGTTACGACACGTCATAACTTGTTGTTGCGCTCATTGTTTTTTTAAAGAACAAAGTAGGTATTGAGGTGTTTCAGGCCGTTTAGTATACATTATTTTCAATTTCAATATTGGAATAAATTGCTTAACTAAAATAACATAACTTTTTATAAAAATTTGATATGGCTTTATCTCCGAAAGTACTAGTTAAATTTAAAAAAGTCAAAGAATAAAAACTATTAAAAAAAAAAAATATTCCTAGATACCAAAAAAATACATTTAAGACCCAACCTTTTAATCCCAGCCCACTGTGCACCGGCCTCGTGTTTTCGGGGACGCCATGGTTTCGTGTCAATCAATCGCTCGACTGTGAGTACGACGAGTGACAACTGTCAAACGTTAACGTCACATATATTCGATAACGTTACGTTACCCACGATCTTTTGAAAGTGCAAATAAAACTTTTATTATGTTAATAATTAATTATATTATTTGCTTCATAATTAAGTTCATGGCGGCAGCAGATATTTAAAAATGAATTAAAGTTATAAACTTACAATATTTATACTAAAAACAATTAAAATCCGTTGTCTCTTTGTCTGAACGTTAAACGGAACAACTTAAAAGGTGATAATCTTACATTAATGTGGTAAAATGTCAATTTTATTACGTTACGTAATAAAATGAAACTTTGGGATTTTTTTTCTCGACACCTATCGTTTTGCGACACTTAGGGATTTCAAAAATACGCTACAGGGTACAAACTACTGAAAAAAAAATAGGTACTATAGAAAATCGCCGGTCCATAAAGTACAGTGGAACCTGCTGTTGGAGCTTCCGCGCAACCTACTCATTATTGACGCCGCCCTTATTCTCATTATGGCATGGCATTATGGCATGGAAATCATCAACATGCGCTTCTGCAGAGCTTCGCAGATGTCCGCGGAAGCCCCATCAACATCCTAAATCCATTGTTATACCGAACGCGTAGGCCCTCTGCGTATACTTCACTCACAAGCTGCACGTGTAGAAGGTTTGGCTGTAGGACTTAAAACGATACATCTTAACATCCCCACTTCAGCGTGCAAACCTGCGGGCTACCATATTGCACCGAACCGCCAACGCCCTACGCTCGCTGTCCAAATCTGCATCATCAGATAAGTCCTCCGTGATCACATGTCCTAGGTACTTCACCTGAGCAATACGCTGCACTGGTGTTCCACTTATAGTCAATGGAGGAACGGAACCTCACGATGCATGTTTGCTCTTGAAAATCAGCATTTGCGATTTCTTGACGTTGTATGTAAGTCCATGTGTCGCAGCATAGGATTTACATACAACAAGCAATTTCCGGAGTGCACTGATTGATGGGCTCAGCAGCACCATATCGTCTGCATAGCTCAGATTATTAACCATGACACCATCGTTAAACAGCCGACATTGGTGCCGATTCTCTTGTCACAAACGCCTCTAAACTATACTAAAAATCACTAAAATTTGGTTTAATTCTGTCAAATGACGATTTTCCATTCTGAAATTGACTATAGTGACACAACTATATTTTAGTTTGACAGCACTAAGATTGCACTGAGTTATTAGTTTAGTGAAAATGGCTATTTTGCTATTCTGAATTTTACGTTTTTCACCAAAAAATTTGATTTTCTAACTAAATCTGAACATGAATCTGACTATTTTTAATCGCGATTAAAAAGGTGTGGAATAAAATTAGGTGGCGTGAACTAAAATTCACACCAACACCTCGACTTCAGACGTGCAAAAACGGTACTTTAAACTTTCTTTTTCTTTTTTTGCTCATATCTCGAAAACGGTGTGTCCTATCACAAAAATAATGAAAATTTCGACCCCCTTTGTAACCGTGAAACCACCAAATCTCTACATGTATATATTTTTATTTTATATTTTTCACACAAAAAGTCAAAACTTCCATAGAAAACACATCGAGGCTGCCCCAGGCTGCCTCCGGCTCTAACAAAGATGTTGCGAAACCTGAAAGAAAAAAAAAACACGTGGACTCGCGATTGTCAAATTCGATTATAGTTGTGTCAAAATGATTTTTAAATTTAGAGATTTTTTTTCGCAGAATAGCTTCAAGATTTTCATAGTAAAAAGTAAGGAATTTTAGTGACAGTTTAGTTAGTTTAATTCGGTGTACAAGAGAATCGGCACCATTGGTTAAACAAAGCAGGCGATGTCAACCCACCTCCTTCGTTGTTCACTCTGTGTTCACTGTGTGTCTCACTCCACACTCTTATAAGTACGGCTCGGAATACACATTATTCCAGAACTTCAACAAGTTAACTAGCTCTGCAGGCAAATTCAAACTATGATGTTTAGACAATAGCTTCTCAAATGATACGAGGTCAAAAGCCTTGGAATATTGAGATAGTCCTGTAATTGTTTTTGTCAGAGACAGAACCTGTTTTATTTTTAATTACGGTTAATACCACACTTTCTACTAAATCCGCTGCAAGATAGGTAAAACGCAAGCAAAATGTAAAGAGCAAGAATGTGGTATATATGAGGTCCACCGTACAACAAGTGCTCTACACCCAATCTGTCATGCCCCGGAGATTTCCCCTTTGATAAATTGGTCACTACTTGCTTCACTTCCTTAGCATTGAATCCCCAGGGAGCCTCCAAGTCAGACAGACCTACCTCTGTCATTAAATTTACTTTATGATTCAATAAAAAAATTACACTCAAAAGACTAATAGAAAATACAGTTTTCTATTTAATTCAACTCTATTAAGCTATTTACACACACAAAACGCGTTAGTGGTTTGAAAAAATACATTTTTAAACATGTGCCACTCGGGAAGTTTTTATCCCGGGGCGAGGCTTTAAAATCTCGGGTAGTTTTATTCCCAGGGCGTTGCGGTGGATAAGCCATGGTCGGCGTTATCGCAAGATGGAAAGAAAATCAAACCAACACCCAAAATGAGAACGAGAATTTCGTCCATTTTTGTCTATGGTTGGAAAATTACGCAAATACTTACAGTTTTGTTCTGTGTTCTAATCTAAAGTTTAATATTCTTATTTCTTCACCATTGGTTGGTTTGATCATAATTATCCAGATCATACATAATCATATCATCATCGGCACCGGGCACGAGTGGTCGTCTTATCTAACAAACGAAAGTCCCCCGATCTCGCTTAGTACTTCTTCGATCAGCCTGCTTTAAGCCAGTCGCTAGTTCAATACTCTCATCGTGTGTAAAATTGTAAAAATAAAATGTCTGATTACGATTCCGACAACGGGTATGAGGAGGTGTGCACACGCGGCGGTTCCTCCACGAATGCCGCTTTGCCCTTCGATCCTACGTCTATCGAGAATGTGATCCTGACAATTAGCGACAAATTCGACTTCCGTGTGATTATGAACGATGAAAGGGCGAAGGGAGCCTTGCTGGTGACGACGGGGTTTGCGATTGCTGGAGGCCTCATCGGTCGCCATTATGGCGGGAAAATTGGTGCTGCTGTCGGTGGAGCCGTGGGTGGTGCGTGCGGACTTGGCGTTGTTGGTGAGTTTGAGTATATGTAATACTTACAAGGTTTTTTTGTACTTTAATCAAAAAGTTAGATTTTTAAATTGTAGGGTAAAAAGATAATGACATGATACCAATACTAATTAGAACATTAGTTTACCAGCTGAAAATAAATTAGAGTAGTGACTTCTACTTTAACAGTCAGTCATATCATTAAGTTTTACCAATATTATTACTCGCCTTACAAAGCACTGTCATCAATTTGGTATACATATCTATAAAACATTGTTGCTTAGACAATTTTTAAAGTAAATTCAAAACATTTTGCACACAGTTGGATGTACCCTCACAAAAATTCTTAAGTACCTTTTTTTCTATTTGTTCTAGTTGTTTCCATGAGAAGTATCTGGGAGGACATAAAGAACAAACTGTCGGAATTGTTTGACATAGTGTATGACTACTTAGCCGGCATGGGTCTGGAGGACTACCAGCGAGCGGCCATGTTTCTCACCCAGCCAGGAGACAAGACCCAGCTTGCTATGATTATCCTTAACACTGCTTCCAGTATCCTTGGCAAGAAGATTCTGTCTAGCATCACTGCAGCTTAATACCATGTTAATTTACATGAAAAATATTTTATGACCAATCTTGACCTGTAATCATTTTAAATTGTGTAGGTATTTTCGTATTGCAAATGTTTTAAAATTTTCATTTTAATGAAGACAGAGTATTTTATTAAATGTTGACATAATTGAATTATAGAATAATATATTTATATATCATTACTTCTAAGAAGCTATGGCAGTGGATAACATCTTGCTAATCTTGACATAATAATTAGAATAGTTTGTTTCAAAGATAATAATTTTATCATCATGTAGATCGTGATACTAATAAATTATCATTGAACTTGAGTTATTAGGAATTAAGTACAAATCATGAGTGCATAATATTATAATGGCTGGTCAATTATAAAATTAGAATAATTTGTAATTGATTAATGATCAATTGTTAAATAAATTATTAATAGTTTTGTATAATCATTGTATTTTGTAAGCAATTTCTTAATGATAATTTTAATAAATAAATCTCGTATTATGTATAGATGATGTATTGTATATAGGTACTATGTTAAATATAATAAACAATGCCTTATGAAAATAAACTTTGTGTTTTATCTATAGCACTTCGGCCGCAAAAAAAAAAAGACTACCTCAGGTTAACAGGTACAGGCAACTGAATGACTTGCTGTAGTTATAGCATCTCCCCAGCAACCTCTTAAAGAGAACGTCATGCTCCCTGGCGCAACCACCTTTGCAAGTTCTAAGTTACCGACATAAAAAGTTGAAATGTCTAATATTCTACTCTTAATAAGAAAAGGCCTGTTATTTTGTAAGAACTCTTAGCGACTGCTTCGTTTTGTTCGTATATTGAAATTAGATCGAGTATTTGGGGGTACTAGTTCAATATAGAATTAGTTGACACTAGGTAGGTATTTGCACTTTATAGTAGATATATTATTGTGGTGTGTGTCGCCGAGAAGGATACTCCGCAGCACAACCACTGTAAAAAAAATACGTCGAAACAAGAGATAAAGACCTTTTTTATTATTTTTCTTTAAAGACTTTTTATGAAACTTATGAAAGCCAAGGTTTTTCCGCCAGGGAGGATGACGTAAAAAGACTGAATAAATTTTACGTAAACCCATAAAAGCAACAAGTGGTTGATAAAAGTTGTACTCTTATTTTTACCACTGGATGAGCTAGCTGCTACTTAAAACCATTATTTTTTAATAATCTCGGTTATAAGCGCCCGAGTAATGTCTTTGTCTGTGGGTATGTAGTCTTTTAAATATCGCTACCCGAATGTGGCGCACTAGGTAAGTTATAAAAATGTTCACTATGTTCAAGGAAAACACACTTGCTCCTCCAAACTAACATACAAGAATGAAAGTGAGCAACAGCGATCTCGTAACAAAGAAATGAATGAAGATTAGAATAAAGTTAAAGAAATTTAGTGTAGATAGACGATAATATAAATTTACGAATCACTATCTTCTATTAAATAAAATTCTCGTGTCGCAATGTTCGTTACGAAACTCCTCCGAAACGGCTGGACCGATTAGTATAAAATTGTGTGCTTAACGGGTAGGTCTGAGAATCGGCCAACATCTATTTTTCAAAAAAAGAAGCAAAACAACGTTTGCGGGGTCAGCTAGTAATTTTATACAATGCAATATTAGTAATTCCGTACCTACAAATTAATCTATATCCATGATATCAGCTAAGGAAGATATTATTATTTATAACAATAGTTTTGCTTTATCGCAGTGCCTGTAGTTTATTTACTTAAGGTACCTACGCATTCTTTCAACGTGCGGTTTGGATATAGTTCTAACTACGAGATGGATAGGACCGCAGAAGAGAGAGGAGCACAGAGTACAATATACGAGCGGCGGGTCAATAAGTCCGTGACTTTTTGAATTTCTGACCTCTTTACTGAAAAAGCAACACTACTCCTGTCAACAACATCTGTCAGTTGACTCCTGTCAAAATTTGAACTTGCTGCGTCAGTTAGTTTGTGTTTGACAGCTATCTTTATCATACTACTACGCTAAGGGCACCCCCTGTGGGGTACGAACCTCGGCTTAGGGCGTCGCTGGAAGAGGGCAGCAAGGGACTAGCTGGATCAGGATTTGAGTGGTTTTGGGACGAATTTAAAGCTATACGCTCAGCGGCGCGGGCTGGCTCGAGCAAGGGTCGGGAGGGGCGTGGATTTGGGCGCCGCGGCGGGCCTCGGCGGCGAGGACGGTAGGACAGCGCGACAGGTTTTGCGCTTGTGTAAAGTGCTGGTGGCCTCACTGCTCTCCTGGAGGAGGTTGAAAAGGCTTGGATCTAGTATCGTTTGGCAGGAGTTTTGGGGTAAAAAGGGTTGAAGATGGTAGGGGTGGCTTCCCTGATTATAACGCTACCACTCTTATTACAAGGTAATGCGTATTTTTCGAGAAATTAATAATAAATGTTTCTAACCTCAAATTAGATTACAGCGTAACGAAACGTTAAAATCGGCGATTGACATCCAAATCTGTACTACTGTATTGTCTGTGGTGTAAAATGTCGTGCAAAATCGGTGAAACGGAACGTAAAAAAAAAAAACGCTATTTGCGTCATGTGTCAGTGTCATTTGTTTACGTTCATTCCGTTTCTCCCAGAGTTGTGAGAAGTTAGTGTACCCACACTTCATGGTTAAAATAGGTCGACACTGTTCCAAAACCGAATCGGGGCACCCCGACTCCACGTAGTCTTTTGGCTCCTACCCCTAGAGTGTTTATAAAAATCCGGAGGCGCGGAGGGAGGGCAACCCCCGCCCGCTGTAACAAAGCATAGGCACCCGTGCAAACCGTAGCGGCTGAGGCTGGTCGCCGGAGGCGACCAGTAAGCCGAAGCTGCGGAGGTGAGCATGGGTGCCTATCCTTTGTTACGCAAGGGCGAAGGGGTTGCACTTCCCGCAGCGCCGGAGACGTCAGAAAAGCGACATTTAAGTGTTTTGAGGTTAGGTTACAATAATTAGTTTTTCTCAAGAACGGTGCGTTACCTTTTCACGGGAGTGGTACCAGGGGGGACGGAGCACCCCCCTCCATCCCCCCCACCACCTCCCCACCCCTTCCTCCTGCCAAACGATACTAAACTTTTACCTTAAATTTAAATAATGAGACATGTAAAATTTTAAATAGGCATCAGATCTCCTTACCTGATACGAAATCTGATATAACAGAAATAGGTATTTTAATAGGAGCTGATTTTGCAGGGTTTATGTTGACAAGTAGTGTTATTGTGATGGAAAATGGTTTGGTGGCGATTAAAACTAAATTAGGTTGGACAATTCAGGGCAGGCAAATTGGCACTTCATCTGATAATACTGCTTCTTCTATGTTTTGTATGTCAGTGTCTACTAACAATAATTTGACAGATTTTTGGAATCTTGAAACTCTTGGCATAAATGATCCAGCAGAGATGAAGTCTAGAGCGCAAGGTGAGGCCGAGGCAGTGAGCTGCTTTAAGGAGACAGTGACCACACTATCGGATGGCAGATATGAAGTGGAACTTCCATTCAAGGTAGGTTTTGATGATTTACTACCTAATTATGATATTGCAAAGAAAAGGTTGGATTTAAATACAAAAAAGCTGATTTCAAGTGGTAAGTACCAAGATTATGATGCAATAGTGCAGGAGTGGCTAAGATTAAAAATTATTGAGCCTTCTTATATCCATCATGGTCATAAATCTGGTCATTATTTACCACATAAAGCTGTATTTAAACAATTTAGTCTAACAAGTAAAATAAGGCCAGTCTTTGATGCCTCCTGCCTGGATAAAAATAGGCTGAGTCTGAATATGTGCTTAGAGAAAGGTATTAATTATATTGAACATATACCTAAACTAATAATTGGATTTAGGAAAGGCACTATTGGTATAACATCGGGTATTGCTAAAGCCTTCCTTCAAATTAGTGTAAAGCCTGAGGATAGGGAATATTTAAAGTTCCTTTGGTGGGAAGATGAGTCCCTGGAAAATGTAGTGAAATACAGACACTGTAGAGTGGTGTTTGGATTAACATGTAGTCCATTTTTACTCTCAGCTACAATAATGCACCATTTAGATAGCGTATCAGATAAGTATGAACAGACTGCTCAGCATCTTAAGAACTCATTTTATGTAGATAATTATATTACAAGCTTAGAATCTGAAGAAGAGGCACGCAGGTTTATAGAAGAAGCAAAAGAAGTCATGAAAGCAGCACAGTTCGACCTGAGAATGTGGACAACATCACCACTTCAGATCAATGAAGCTGGTAAGGATATTATATCAGTACTTGGCCTGAACTGGAACACAGTCTGTGATGAACTTTCATGTAACATTGGTGGTCTGCCTCTGCCAGAGATGTTAGGTAAGGTAACTAAAAGAGTGGTACTTTCATTGACCCAGAAGGTATTTGACCCCATAGGATTTACTTGCCCTGTCACCTTGGCCCCACGGCTGCTGTAGAGAGAGAGGTAAGTATGATGAACTTAGAGAAGGACAGGTAGTATTAATAGAAACGGAGGAGAAAAGAATAAAATGGCCCCTAGGTGTTGTAACCAAAATATATACTGGAAAATATGGTATTAATAGGACAGCATCAATTAAAACAGCTCTGGGCTATAAGGTGAGACCCATACAACGTTTATACTCTCTAGAAATCGCATCAAGTGAGGTGACAGATCTGCCTATCCCAAAACATTTCCAAGTAAAAGACAAAAAAGGTAAAGTAGCATGTACCCCTTCATCTACCACTGCGCAAAATCCAGTCCAGGCGAAGGATGGTCGTACCACTCATGTTCCCAGTGAGCCTGGAAAAGTCACACGACATGGCAGGAGAGTAGTGATACCTAGTAAGTATAAATTATAATAATGATAATTATTTGGTATATGTGAATGCAAATTTTATTCTAAGATTAGTTTAGTAAAGATGTGGACTGCCACCCATTTTTTATCACATTTAAATACATGTAATTCATGTATTCATAATACATTTTTTTTCTCTTTTCTGTGTTTAGGAGGGACACACTCAATTTGAGTTATTATTATTAAGTATTTAAGACCATTGACAAAATTTTGTAATAGTGTTACAAATATTTGTAATCATTAGATAGATTATAAGATTGTGGCACAGAAGTGAGACTGATTTATGTGATTCTATTTTATTATTATTTGAATTTAATTATTTGTAATGTCTGCCTCAACAACTGTTTTCAAAAGAGTTCTTTGTAATAATAATTTGAAATGTTCGTTTTGCTTTATTTAATATTCTTTTCTGTGTTCGGAGGATGTTGAGTTTTGTGAACGAAACGTCAGATGTCAAGTTGACTTTTTAAAATAAACGGGGTTTGACAGGACTTCAGGAAAAGCGACCCGAGAGGAAAGGACGTGTTTTATTTCCATCATTCTTAATCCTGAATCATCCATTATAAAAATACATCCAGGGATTCGGCGACGGACGCAGGGCGACCGTGAGCTTGCTGGACATCGGTAGTGGCGTCGTCGGGGGCGATTAGGGTATGCCTTAGTCGGCGAATACTGCTTATGCGGGAGGGAGTATAGCGGGCGGCCGCTGAAATCAGGGGATTTTGGTGTTTTATGCCACAGTCAAAGAAACGCTTGGATAAACGTTTCATAAACTGGTTTATGGTTGGCATTTTAAAGTCGACGTGGAGATCTATATTGCGGACATAGTAGGGGGCACCCGTGACTTTTCTTAGGAAACGGTTCTGGAGGGTCTGCATTTAATGGAGATGACGTGGGTGCGCAAATACAACGCAGGCATAGGTCATGATGGGAAGGATGACTGTGGTATATATGCGCAGCTTGCATTTCAGTGACAGTTTACAACGGGCTGTCAGCATGAAATGGAGTCTACCAACAGCGAAGGAGGCGCGCGCGTGAACCACCTTAATGTGCTGCTTAAAGGTGAGGTTTTGGTCTAAGATCACGCCTAGGTACTTAGCTTGCTTCTCCCAAGGGATCGGCTTGCCGTACATAGTGATCGGGCTGGTGAGATCAGCTCCGAGTCACAGCGAAATTTATACTGTCTTGTGTCGCGTCGCGTAGCAAGCGCTACATGATCTAATGCGCGCGACGTCACTGCTCGTCGCGCTGCGACAGTGTCGCGGCGTGTATTTCATGCAGTTATATTATGAGTCACGGTTGGTTTTAAACTTTCTAATGTTCAAAACCTATATAATATCATTTATTTTGAACGAAAAACGCAAAAATATTAGCCATCTCTATTCACCCATGAGTCGGGGTCAATAGATACGATGTTTTATAATTTAAAGATAGATTTAATAGTAAACTTTATTAAATAGGAGTTACATCTTGACTCCATCTTGTAATATGCTATGCTTGGTCATAGAGCATATATCAAACCATAGATAATCTAAGCTATTATAGAACACCTCCCCCTTAGGGGTAATAATAATAAACTTGTGAACAATATAAACAAATTAACAATAAATCTTATGCATGTGAATTCAGTCTCACCATCATTGGTCATTACAAATCTAAAATCTGTCTAGGCTTAACAATTCTGCCAGATCTAGTCTGATGCAAACTTGAACAATTATTAGGAATATCATCACAACTATTTTTACTTGTTTTATCAGGTGAAACACTTTGTGAACATCTCGGTAAACTTAGATGATAATCATTTTCGCTTACACCTACAAACCTATCTGTGGGACCAAAACTTACATTAGTTTGAGACTTTTTCATGTGATAAGTATTTCGTCTTACTGGTTTAGAATTACCACTTACTATGTAAGATCTAGGTTCTTTGGCTTTATTTAACACTATTCCCTTTTTCCAAATATTATCCTTATCAGTTTTGTATACAATTTGTTCCCCTATCTCAAAACTTTGTTCCTTTCTTCTAGCTTTCCTGTCATGAAAGTTTTTATTTACAGACTTTCTCATATTCAACAAAATATCAACATTTTTCTCTATCTTCGGTTCTAAAGCTATACTGCTAGTAGGTACGTTTGTTCTTAGGCGTCGACTATGTAAAATTTGTGATGGTGAAACCTGTAAGCCAGCTAAAGGCGTATTATTATAATGTAAAAGGGAATCTCTATAATCAATATTTTCATTATTAGATTTCTTTAACAAAGTCTTAGCAATATGAACAGACTTCTCCGCTAACCCATTACTCCTGTGGTAATGTGGACTACTAGTTACAATTTGTATATCTTTAGACCTATAATACTGTTTACACTCATATGACAAGAAGGGATTATTATCAGCAACTACAGTCTCGGGGTAACCAAACCTAGTAAATACTTCTTGCATTGCATTAGTTATTGATTTAGAACTCTTATCTAACAAAGGAATTAATTCAATCCAATGTGAGAGGTAATCAACTATCACTAAATATGATTTACTAGCAAATTCTAATATATCTGTCCCTACCTTACTAAATCTCAGCTTAGGTATCTTATGACATAACATAGGCTCATGATAATTCTTAGGTCTAAATTTCTCACATGTTCTACATTTAATAATTAAATTTTTAATATTCTCAGCCATACCTGTCCAATAAAATAGCTGTCTGGCTCTATTGATACTTTTATTTACCCCAGGGTGTCCTTGGTGAATTAAATTTAGCACATATGATCTCAATGATTCTGGTACAATTATTTTAGAACCCACAAACACTAATCCTGCCTCAACATAAATATCATCCTTAAGTTTGTAATATGGTTTACATTCTGAGGAAACCTTAGATTTATCAGGCCATCCACTAAAGTAATACTTAGTTATCTCTGTCAAAACTCTGTCTTTGCTACTAGCTACTCGAAATTGAATTTTCCTTTCTGAACTCATAGGTAAATGTACTGAAACTGAATGTACCATTTCCAACATCTCAACATCTTTTTCAATTAATTCTCTACTATTCCTTGATAGCATATCAGCAAAATGTATGAATTTCCCAGGCACATATACAAGATTTAAGCTGTATCTTAATAACTTTAACCTTAAACGTCTTAATCTAGGTGACCCAATCTTACTTATCTGTTTTGACATAATTGATAACAAAGGCTTATGGTCAGTTTGGACACTTATGGAGTTACAACCATATACATACTTATGAAATTTTTGTGTTCCATAATAAATGGCTAAAAGCTCCTTCTCAGTTTGGCTATAATTAATTTCAGCACTATTCATAGTTCTGGAAACACAGGCAACTAATCTTAAAATATTTTTATCATCTTTTTGAAACATACAGCACCCAATACCATTTTTAGAAGCATCACACTGCAAAATTATGTCTTTGTCAGTACAAAATGGGCTCAAAGCTGGTGCCTGAGAAATTTTGTTCTTTAAATGACTTAACATTTTCTCATGATGTGGCAACCACTGAAATTCTACATCTTTTTTTAAAAGTTTACATAAGGGTGACATTAATTCTGCCATCTCAGGTACATATCTCCTTACATAATTAAAGGATCCAATTAACCTTTGTAATTCTTCCTTAGAACTAGGTGACTTTAACTGTAATAAAGATTCTACTCTATCACCATCTACTCTCATGCCTTCCTTACTGAATATTTGACCAATATACTTAACTTCTCTTTGCTTGTACTGTATTTTATCTTTGTTAAAAACTGCTCCTATCTCTTTGGCTCTTTTTAGCAATTCATCAACAGATTTATCATGTTCAAACTCGTTTTCCCCCATAACTACAATATCATCGAACCAACATAACACATTAGGTATAGAACCAAAGTAAAATTCCATCTGATCTTGGAAAACTTCAGGTGCATTGGTTACACCATAGGGAAGAACCAAATATCTATACACTCCAAACGGTGTAGCGAAACAACATTTCCATGAAGCCTCCTCAGTAAGCGGGCAATGATGGAATCCTTCTGATAGATCAAAAACCGAAAATACTTCCATGCCTCTTAACTTTGAAGCCACTTCATCAACAGTAGACATATGTTTTGGTTTTCTTATAACATATCTATTTAAATCTGTAGGGTCTAAACACAATCTTAACTTCTTATTTTGTTTTTCAATAATCACAATTCTATTAATACAAGCTTCAGAATCAATTTCCTCAACTTTCTTTATAGCACCTCGCTTAACTAACCTGTCTAACTCACATTTCAAGGGTTCAGACAAAGCTAAGGGAACCTTAACTGGTGGATTACAAATAGGTTCATGTGGAATTGTAGGAATTTTACATTTATTTGGAAATCTACCATATCCATTAAATACTTCAAAATGTTTGGATACAAACTTAGACTTATTGTCATTATCATAACTTACTACTGACACCTTTTGTACCCTTTTTAATAGATTCAATTTAATACAACCAGGTAACCCTAATAACATATTTTGGCTTTCAACAAGCATAAAATTTTCACAACATTCAATATTTTTATACTTACACCTTAAATTAACCATACCTAATGGTTTTATTTTGGTACCTTGGAATCCTTCTAATTCAGTTTGAACCGGAGTTACCTGCAATTTAGTATTAAGACTTTTAAAAACTTTCCATGGCATAACACTAACATCTGCACCAGTATCAAGACGACACTTCACATTGGCATTTTCAATTATTATATTCTCGGTAAACTTAAAACGTAAGGGGTTAATAGGAAAAATCGGTAGGGTTGTCTCAATTTAAACATATCATACTGTACTATCAAAGTATTATGCTATTACATGTAGTTTTTTTTTTTTTTCAAAGCGTTTAATATGTATGATTTCAAGACACAAAATAAAAACAAATTTAACTTTCTAATCAGCCTTTATTTGCACATGAGAATGTTAGTATCATAGTAATCATATTTTATATAGGTATCAAGTAATTATATTTTTCGTTGTCGAAAAATCTGAATGAGTCCCTGCGCTGTACCCGATATATTAATTTCGTCTATGGCTGTAGCACTCAATCACGAGCGACCGCGCGCTTTCGTATTCGACAGCACTCAGGCGACGACGGCGCGCGATCCTACGCTGAAGCACGCGACAGTACGCTGTAGCACTCGACCGCGCGCTATCGTCTTCGAGACAGCACTCAGGCGACGACGGCGCGCGATCGTACGCTGAAGCACACACACGGCATAAATGCTGTTCCGTGCTGACAGATGTGGGTCAACCCTAACATTACATAACATCACGCCTGTACGCCCTCGAAGGAGTAGGCAGAGGGGTACCTGTACAGTACCTAGGTAGTAAATGTTTTAATATAAACAAGTCACCAAGTATACTTATGGTAGCCGGCACGTAACTTGGCAAGGTTTTGGCGTAGTCGCAGTAAGTTCACACATGTGCAGTTAGTGCAACAATTTTTTTTTCACTTATATTGCTTGTAGTTATTTTATGGTTCTGTAGCTGCTAGCTGCAAAACATCAAAACATCCGTCCGCCGGCACAGCGAATGCTTCACTGACGCTTAGGGTTTGTTTGTTTGGCATCTCGCAGGTCAACCTATTGGGTTGTCGTCTGCTTAAGCGGACTTGCCTGTGTTTGCCCTAATAAATTAAGGCCTCCAGCCAGGACTTAAACATAAATGCTTACTAAATACTAAGCGACTACACGCTAAGGGCACCCCCTGTGGGGTACGAACCTCGGCTTAGGGCGTCGCTGGAAGAGGGCAGCAAATGACTAGCTGGACCTCTACCTACATCGTCGTGTGGACACCGGTACCTGCTCACCATCATTGATCGATGCACGCGTTGGGCAGAAGCAGTACCTCTGCAGGAAATAACAGCCGAAGTCGTCGCAAGAAAGCTGTACGAAACCTGGATTGCACGTTTTAGTTGTCCTATCAGAATAACAACCGATCAAGGGCGACAATTTGAGAGTCGACTGTTCCAACACCTCTCACTATTACTAGGAGTGGAAAAAACCCGTACTACTGCTTACCACCCGTAGAGTAACGGCATCGTGGAACGCTGGCACCGATCATTAAAAGCCGCGCTCATGACACGACTAGAGAATAGCAACAAGTGGATTACCGAACTACCTACTGTATTGATGGGAACACGAGCCGCGACGCGTACTGACACCAACACTAGCGCTGCGCAGCTCACCTACGGTAAAGCATTACGACTACCAGGCGATTTCTTATCACCATCGCCAACTGCAACGAAGATGGACCCTAACTATGTTGATAACCTCCATCACATTATCACGAAACTCACGCTGACACACCAACCGCATTCAAACAAGCAATGTATGTTCGTGCACAAGGATTTACAAACATGCAGTCACGTGTTCGTACGTGATGACACTGTCCGCAAGCCGCTGCAACGTCCGTATAAAGGTCCGTACCAGATTATGGAAAGGAACGAGAAGTACTTCACGATACAGTTGCCTGGACGAGCCGCAAATATATCGATCGACCGACTAAAACCGGCATACATGATTAGGTGCAGCCTTCGGCTCGACTCACTAGTGAGGACGAACCATGCGGGTGCGGCGCACGTCAAGATTGGGCGTACGTACAGCTTGTACACGCCCAGCTTGACGCGCACCGGGATGCGGGACGAGAGCACCAGTCTAAGGAGGTTGCGGGCGACCCTCCCCTGTGCGGCGACCTTGCGGACGTGCGGCCCCGTTGTGAGCCGACGATCTATAGTTACCCCTAGGTATTTCACATGGGGCGACCACTCGATGTCGGCTCCATGTAGTTTCAGTTTTGGTCACGTTCACCGACAGCCGCTACTTAGACAGCCACTCGGGGAGAAGATCGAGGGCGCGCTGCATCTTGACCGCCGCGTACTTCGCATTGAGCGATGTAGTGATGTACGCGGCGTCGTCTGCGTACAGCGCGAGCGTCGAGTCTGTGGTAGTGGGGATGTCGTCCGTGTATCGTGAGTAACACGCCGACGACACGCAGCTGCCTTGCGGCACACCGGTCAGCACCGGCCGGGCGCTTGACAGCGCGCCGTCGACCACCGCCCTGAAGGTCCTGTGGGAGAGAAAAGTAGAGACCACCTTTACTACGCGACGGGGCGCGTCGGATGTGGCCATCTTGTACACGAGGCCTTCATGCCATACACGGTCGAAGGCCTTCTCCATGTCGAGGAATACTGCCACCGAATATTCCTTTTTATTGTGCGCAGCTGTGAGTAGGTGCAGTACCCTCGACAGCTGAAGCGTCGTGCTGTGCTCCGCCCGAAAACCAAACTGTTCAGGTCGTGGTACAATGTGCGGCAGTAGGTGTCGCAGCAGGAGTGCTTCGAACACCTTGGAGACCGTCGGCAGCAGAGTGATCGGCCGATGGCTCTCCGGCTTCAGTATGTTCTTCCCCGCCTTGGAGAACATGATGACGCGCCCTTCCTTCCACGAGCCGGGAAAGGTTCCGGTGCGCAGTATCTCCGTGAACGGGCGCGCCAGCGCCGCTACCATTCGGCAGGTGGCGCAGCGCTGTGTTGGTGACACCGTCAGCACCGGGGGCCTTCCTCGGCTTCGTCTTGCGGATGGCGCGTCTAAACTCGCCAGGCGAGAAGAAGATCGGGTCCTCATCGGGAGCTATCGGCGTTGCGAAGTAGTCTCCCAGGTGTTTCTCGACTGCTGCGACATGGACGGTGTCGTTGGTCGGGTTTGGGCGGAACTGACGCTCCAGGTGTTCGGCGAAGACCTCCGCCCGGTTCTCCGCTACGTACTTGAGTGCCCCGTCGAGTAGCGGACGCACCGGGGCTGGGGTATTTGTGAGTTGGCGGCATAGTCGATGTACCGACGGCCAGCTGTCTGTCGTGGCGTCGATTCGTTCCTCCCAACCCGCGGCGGTGTGAGCCTGTAACTCGGCCTTTACCTTTTCCGCGAGACGGTTAAGCTGCGTCTTTATAGTCGGACATCTCAGTTGTTGCCACTGCTTGCGGACGCGCCTCTTCGCGGCGATCCTTGCATTTATATGCGCCGGCAGGGGCGGCAATAGCCCTCTCCCCTGCGGCTGCGTGCTTGTCGCCGAATTGTAGGCGCTTTGGATGCAAGCAGTGACGTCATTGGCCATCTGGTCCACGTCCGCGGAGGTAACAGTAGGCCGAGTCGGCGTGGGGCCCGAGCGCCGCTTGTAGGCGGCTCTACGTGGGGATCGTGCGATCGATGGCCCTTTACGGGGCCCCGATCTGGGCGGCTGACCTGACGGCCGCCAGCATCTCTGTGCTGCGAAAGTCGCAGAGAGCAATGGCCGTCAGAGTCATAAGGGGGTTCTATCTATGTTCTATGTTAGAGGGTATGGTTTCCGCACTTAGTCCTACATGTGGACCATTGTACGTGGGCCATAGCGGCCGTCGGTGGTTTTTATTCCAACCAGCCCACCTCCCTCCAGAAGCCGATCAAAGCTTCTGGTCTGTTGAGAACCTCTGTGTAAGATCCGAGTGTCCCGAGTGTTTCTGTTCTAATCTGGGTAACGCCTGTGCACTCAAAGAGCACGTGCGCAACGGTCTCGTCCGACTCCATGCAAGCTCTGCACAGAGGGCTGTCCGTTATACCTATTGTGTAGAAGTGCTTATTCAGCGAGCAGTGTCCTGTGATGGTCCCCGTCATCAGGCGCAGGCCATTTCTATTCAGACGTAATAAACGTCTGGTTAGCCTGTCGTCTAAGGATGGCAAGGCTTCCTTAGACTGCCTGCAGCCTGGTGTCGAGGTCCACCACCTCTCGGCTTGTGCATGGGTGGACTCCTGCAGCCACCTGCGTATCTGGTTGAAGGGGATGGGTATGATGGGTTCAGGCCCGCATGCCGACGTGCTGGATGCTCTCCTGGCTAATTCGTCAGCTGCGTCATTGCCCAGCGATCCGCTGTGTCCTTTTATCCATTGCAGTGTCACTGTGTTGCGGTTTAATACCGTTACTCGTTCTAGAGCCTTGTGACATTCTAGTACTATACTTGAGGTAATATATTTTTTCCTCAATGATTGGAGGACTGAGGTGCTGTCGGAGAGTATACGTATATGTGTGTCCGTAACTTTCCTGGTTTCTATGGCGTATACCGCTTGTATAATGCCCACACACTCCGCCTGATAGACAGTGTTGAACATTCCCAGCGGGTTTGATATGTTTATGTTGAGGTCGTGTGAAAAGACTCCAGCTCCGGTCCCGGATCCGGTCTCCGGAGGTAGGGTAACTGGGTTACCCTGACCCTGGGATTGGGCCTTCGGGAACTTCTCTTGTCCGGGATCTCTTACAAGATGCTCCGGCCGGGATCGACCATTCTAGATGGTCCCACAGCCGGAGTTGGGCTATCCGCAACCTGCCCACCCGCTCGGTTGCAAGAGAAGAAGTGCCTGGCGATCCGGGTCGCCCCACCGCGGATGTACGCATACATTCGTGTTGGAGCAATCCAGCTCGCCCCGAGGTCATAAGGGGGTATCGCACGATCTCCTACGAGGCGGCTTGTGCACTGGCCGGATCCCCGCCATGGGACCTAGACGCGAAGGTGCTCGCGTCACTTTATCGGTGGCGCTAGGAAGCGAGGGCGCGGGGCGAGCGGCCGATGCAGCGCCATTTGGAGCAGCGTCGGTCGCAGCTTCGCGAGGTCCTGGTGGCGGAATGGCGGGACAGGCTTTCACGCCCTACCGCCGGCCTCGTCACCATCGAGGCGGTCCGGCCAGTGCTCGACCTATGGCTCGGGAGGAGGCACGGCTCCCTGTCGTTTCGGGCGACGCAGGTGCTCTCGAGGCATGGCTGCTTCGGGAAGTACCTGTGTCGCATAAACAGGGAGCCGGACGCTCGGTGTCACCACTGCGTCGACTGCCGGGAGGACACGGCGTGGCATACGCTGGCAGAGTGTGCCGCTTGGGAGGAGCCGCGCCGTGCCCTCATCTCAGAAGTAGGCAGTGACTTGTCGCTGCCGGCCGTAGTGAGTTCGATGGTCGGCAGCGCCGAGTCCTGGGACGCGGTGGTTTCCTTCTGCGAAACAGTCATCTCGCAGAAGGAGGCTGCGGAAAGGGAGAGAGAGATCTCGTCCACTCTCCCGATCCGCAGCAGGCGCACCGGGCGCAGGCGGAGGGCGGACAACGCCCTCTTCCAGCCCCCCTAAATGGGTTCAGGGGCGACGGATTCGGGGACATCCGTCGCCCCCCAACATCAGGACCCGAGTAGGCGGCGCGCATAGTGTTCCGTGCGCGCCGCTCACAGACGTTGCGGGGGGAGTACACCTCACTCCCTCCGCCCGAGACGGGGCCCGTGCAAGCGGGCCGGCACCAGCCGGGTATTCGGACGAATTATGTGTTCCCGCGACCCCGGCGTAGGTGTGAGATGGAACACCGGGGTGGTTTTTAGTCAGTAAGAGTCTGACAGACCCCTCCGCCCGCCCCAGGGCGGAGGACATCCATGAGGATTTTCCACCCCGGGAACAAAAAAAAAAAAAAGGCCGAGTCGGCGTGGTGGCCTCTACCTTCTCTGCGAACTCCGTCCAGTCCATTTTGCGACGTGGCGCTATGGGCTTCAGTCGGGCCGGCATTCCCGATAGGACGACGAGCACGGGTTGATGGTCCGATTGCAGCTCGTCGTCTATGACTTGTTGCGTGATCTGGCATTTTAGCCCTCGGTGGACTACGATGTCCAGCACGTCCGGCATGTGCCGTAGGATGTCTGGGTAGTGTGTGGGCGTCTCTGGGCCGGACACCGTAAAGCCGAAGGCTTCCGCGTCCGCGAAGAGCCGTCTCCCCTCGGTATTCGTGCTGTATGAATTCCGCGCTGAGTGTTTACAATTTAGATCACCAGCGAGGATGGTGGCGTGTGTTGTACAGTTTACAAGCGCCCGCAGCTCGGTAAGGTCCAGGTGGGCGAGGTGGACCGCGGGCGGCTTGTAGCACGCATATATGCTTATGTCCTCGCCGGCTACGTGTAGCTGCACACCCAGCGCGTATAACGAGTTGTGTCGTCGAGGGGATTTCCTGATGGACGACTCTTCGTCTCACCAATACTGCCAGACCACGGTATCGCATGTGAGCCGACCTTTCGTCCTTCCTATAAGCGATGTATCCCGGGAACCTTATCCTGTCCTCAGGTCCCAGGAGCGTCTCGCTTATTAGTGCCACGTCGATGTCTTGTTCCCGAAGGAGGTGGCGGAGGGGGGCGACCTTGTTTCGAAGGCCGCGGGCGTTCCAGTGGATCACCCTGAGTGGCCTAGCCATGGTACAGGGTTAATAATGTGGCCAGGCCATCCAGGATGACCGTCTCTACATCCTGGCCCTGCCTGATGGCCTTAATTAGGTCCATCAGCAGTTTTATTGCACAGGTTGTGAACTCCGTTTTCTTGGTGGCTGTTTTGGCGCCGGTAGCGCCTCCACTCGTCTCTCTGTGGAACTCATTTCTCGGAAGTTCTTTTTCCGGCCGCGGCGCTAGTGGTGTTGTTGTTGGTTGTTGTTTGTTCACAACCCGTGCCCCGCTTGTGGCAGTGGCGGCCTTGAAGTTTTCTTGGGTCGACTGACGCGTAGGTGGAGCCACGCAATATTTATACTAGTGACAGAACTCGCGAGCGATGCGTCGGTACGCCACCATACGGATTGATGATGTACTAATCATACTATAATAATTTCGTATTACTTAGCTCCTATTGGTTAGTTTATTCATATAAGATTTGTACGTAACCACTACTTGTGTAGAATTTTATCATTAAGTCTGTACATATTTTATCACTAGAATACAAAAAATCACCCTCGACGCTCGACTCTCGCCGCGGACGGACGTTTCTGTGCGCTCTCCCGCTCCCGGCCCAGTGTTGTGTTCCGTGAATATTCTCGTCGATACCACGTGACGTCATCGTAGTCGCCCCGACTACACCGTTATAAAATCATAATCAAGAAATTGATTTTGATTTTAAATCAATTAAAAAGTGCCTTTTTCAAGGCAAATCTCATTTCTTTAACAGACGTTTGTGAGTAGCTTCACTAGGCCCCTTCTGGGTAAAACCACAGTTTCGTGGTCCTCGGTTGAAACCTTACGGTGCCAACGAAGCCGAATGGGGTGTTGTCCCAATCACACCCGCCGGACCCCTTCAGGGAGAGGCAGTCAATTGGACGGGTCCCAGATAACCGGCCTTGGGGGGTCTCCTAGTCGGCTCTGGTGACAGTTTTGCTTTTCAGCTACTCACCTAGTGTATCTAGGGTGTGTCTACACCCTTCGCGCTAGACTGGTCAGGGCCCCGTTCGCACAATAAGACTGGCGACGGGTTTACAAGCGTAGGGCTCACCAATAGGTACACACCTCCCTGTCTACACCCGACAGGGAGGGAACTCATCCCCGGGCCAATCCACCCGGGGAGTTAGGTATAGGATTAGGCTAGTGGAAACTTAATTTCCACCATTCCCTCCCTTAAGTTGTCCCCCCACTCCGACCATGGAGGACGCCCTAGTAGTGGCGTTCTTCAAGGAGGTCCTCTTTAAGGACCCCAGCTCACCAATAGGTACACACCTCCCTGTCTACACCCGACAGGGAGGGAACTCATCCCCGGGCCAATCCACCCGGGGAGTTAGGTATAGGATTAGGCTAGTGGAAACTTAATTTCCACCATTCCCTCCCTTAAGTTGTCCCCCCACTCCGACCATGGAGGACGCCCTAATAGTGGCGTTCTTCAAGGAGGTCCTCTTTAAGGACCCCGACTTCCTCGCCAGATCTGGCGCGAAATTCGCTGCTCTGCAGCAGTCCGTCCCCGGTCCCTCTGACCAAGTAGGCACCGCCAGCTAAGACATCGCTTCATTTAGCGATGCCCTCGAGCCCTCCCCGTCGCAACTTCCAAGTTGCTCGCTGCCGGCTGTCCACATGGACACCAGCGAGCCGTCCCCTCGCCCGACCTCGCCTTATCTAGATGAGAGCGACTCTCAGAGCTCCTCACCCTCTTCCGACGAAGGCGTCTTCAAGACGGTCGGCTCGAAAAAGAGGAGCCTCAAAGTGAAAGAGAGTCCTGACACAAGGACCAAAAAACCCGCTATCGAACCTTCTACCTCCGCTCCCGTGGCTCCATCCGCCACTGCCCCCTCTCAGGCCGCCTCGGCCTCAACCTCCTCATCCCTCAGCCACAGTGCTGCCAAGCCCTCTGCCCAGCCCTCTGCGGCAAAAAAGATCGCCCCCCCTCCCCCTGTGTATATCCAGGACAAGGGGAAATGGACCGATGTATCGAAATGGTGCACCGACCTAAAAATCGGCTACACCAGTGCCAGATCAACCCAGCAGGGTATAAAGGTGACAGTCCCTACGTCGAATGACTACAGGGAGCTCACAAAGACTCTCAGACTTAGAGGTGTGTCCTTCCACACCTAGGCCCTCCCCGAAGACCGTCTAGTTAGGGTAGTGATCCGTAGGATCCCTAAGGAAATCCCCGCGGAAGAAGTTAAAGCCGACCTTCAGTCGCAAAATATCCCTGTTGCTGAGGTCCACCGCATGCACCATGCCTGAGGCAGAGAAGGTTCTCGTCGTGTGTCACCCCACCGAGGGGCACAACCCCATTTTCAATGTCCGCTCTATCTGCAACCTCACCGGTTTACAGATCGAAAAGCCATTTAAGACCGGTGTCATAGGGCAATGTCACCGCTGCCAGTTGTACGGGCATTCGCAGATGCAATGCCATGCCAAACCAGGTGCGTCAAGTGCCTGGGCGAACACGGCACTGCAGAATGCTCCCGTCCTAAAGACCGCACCTTGTGCACAGAGCCGCCAAGCTGTGTGCTGTGCGGCGAGTCAGGCCATCCGGCCAACTATCGTGGGTGCACCAAGGCTCCCAAAACCTCTTCTCCCAAGCTGACGACGTAAAGCCCTCGCTACGCCCATGCGTGGCCAACGACACGCTACAAGGAGCGACTCAGTCCTGAGAGGCCCTCGCCCTGGAATTATCTTCACCACCAACAGGCTTTTCCAGCCTTAGCTCCCAGACCCGTTCCTGCGGCCATCCTCCACTAATGGACCCCGCATCCGGGTCAACGCGCCCCCAGGCATTCCTGTGCCCTTCAACAAAGCCTCTCCCGCCGCTTCAGCTCCACCCGCAGCCACCCGTGTGGTCGGTCAGAACCCGATGGACGCCTTCAACGTGATCTCGAGCACGTTCACGGCCTTCCTTACCCCTAGCTCCAGGAAATGGCCAGTGAAATTGTTGCCGCCAGAAATGCCGGCAACCTATTCATGATACAGAGTATATATAATGCGTACCCGGACATTACGCAAGCCCTGATGTCCTTTACCAACCAACCCAACCCTAATAATGGATGGGAATTATCGCGACAATCAAACCCCGATCCTCCGCGACCACCACATCGACATCCTCCTTGTTCAGGAAACGTTCCTTAAGCCCAGTTCGCAATGACAGGACGCGTTGCCATAAGGGCGGTACCCTTATCTACTACAAAAAGGAGCTTTACTGCATTCCCATTGACCCTCCCACACTTTCACGATTGGAAGTGTCTTGCTGTCATGTCAGGTCATCAACCGATCACCATAGTTATATTAGTAATACTTCGGAGAATTTCCAACTCCTTACTGAAGATCTTTCTGTCCTATTTAGCCTGAGTGACTCCGTTATCATAGCGGGTGATCTCAACGCAAAACTGATCTCCTGGAATAGCACCAGGGTCCTCTTCCAGAGGGAGACACTTGTTCAACCTCTCCTCCTCTTAGAATTTCGATGTCATCGCGCCGATGACTACCACTCACTTTCCCCCCGATCCCAATCACACCGCCGACGTGCTCGACGTGGCGCTCCTACAGAACGTCAACCTACGGTTGGACTCTATAGAAGTGGTACAAGAGCTCGCTTCTGATCACCGTCCAGTAGTCATGAAACTGGTCCCCCTCTTAGGTCTGCCCGACTCCACCCAACCCCCTCCCACCAAAGTGGTAACGGACTGGAGGATAGTAAGCGATCGCTTAAAATCCACCACGTCCCCCCACTTGGACACAATCCCCGATCATTTTGACTCTATCGCTGACACGACGGCCGCGATCGACTCATTTACAGCTCACGTACAATCAGTCCTGAACGATTGTTCAAGGGAAATTCAAGGGTTCAAGGGCTGGGACAAGATGCTGAGCGAACTAGAGCCCACCCACCTAGCCAGAAGGCTAGGTGGGCTGGCTCTAGTTGCCAGAAGACAACTTCAGAGGAAACTTAGATCCGGAGAAATAGTCTCCATGCCCCCCCTGATCCGTCCCGACAAGACCATCGCCTTCAATGATGTCGACAAGGCTGAGCTTCTAGCCGACAGTCTAGAAGCCCAATGCTCGCCTAGCTCTCAACCAGTAGACCAAGCTCACCTCTCTGAGGTCGACGCTGAAATCGAACATAGAGCCTCCCTCCCTCCCGTCAAAGACCCAGAGTATCCACTGCCCCCCGTCACGCCAGACGAAGTGCACGACCTCATCAAAGGTCTTAAGGCTCGTAAAGCCCCAGGCTCAGATGGAATCACCAATAGGGTATTCCAACTTTTCCCTGCCCACCTGACAATGCTACTGACCACCATATTCAATGGTGCTCTGAGCAATAACATCTTACCACAGGCATTCAAAGAAGCCACCGTCATCGATATCCCGAAGCTCGGCAAGCCTAAGTCGGAACCTACTAATTACCGCCCCATCAGTCTGCTCAATGTCCTCGGCGAAATCTATGAGAGGCTTATTTATAAGCGTCTCAGAGACTACGCCGAGACAAAGGGCCTCATCCCCAACGAACAGTTTGGTTTTAGAACCCAACACTCGTGCGTACAACAAGTCCACCGTATAGTCGAACACATCAACTTCGGTTTCCAACGAGGTTTGATGACCGGTGCTGTCTTCTTCGACATAGCGAAAGCGTTCGACAAAGTCTGGCACAACGGCTTATTATATAAGCTGTACCAACTCGGTGTGCCAGATCGTCTCGTGCTCATCTTACGGGACTTTTTGTCGAACCGCACCTTCCGTTATCGCATCGAAGGAGCGCTATCCTCCCCCCACCCTATTCGCGCAGGAGTCCCTCAGGGCTCTGTGATCTCTCCTCTAGCTTTCACGCTATTCACCAGCGATATGCCCAAGTGCAGTAAGGCGCAGTTGGCCCTGTTCGCAGACGACACGGCCATCTACTACACCGGCCGTGATGAAAATTCGATAGCTCGCATTCTCCAAACCCAAGTGAAAAAAGTGAGAAAATGGCGAATCGAAGTCAATCCCGACAAAAGTCAAGCGGTTCTTTTCTCAAAGCCGCGTAGCAATCCCTGCCCCCCTCGACCGATCACCATGTTCGGAAAGCCGATCCCTTGGGAGAGAAGCGAGCCATATATCTGGGTGTAGTGCTCGACGAACACCTCTCTTTTTCAGAGCACATTAAGGCGGCTCGTTCGCGCGCCGCCTTCGCTCTAGGTAGACTTCACTTTGTCCTAAATGGACGTAGCAAATTGTCACTAAAGTGCAAAATGCGTATCTACACAGCGTGCATCCGCCCGATCATGACATATGCTAGTGCAGTCTTTGCACACGCCAAGCCCCATCGCTTCAATAGAATGCAGACCCTCCAGAACAAGTTCCTCCGTAGGATCACAGGCTCCCCCTGGTACGTTCGCAACGAGATCCTTCACGTTGACCTCAAGATTCCCACTATCCGCCAGTTTATGAAACGCATTTCAAAGCGTTTCTTCGAGACCGCCGCGAATCACCGCAACCCTCTGGTTGTCAAGGCCGCTAGCTATATTCCCTCCTCCATTAGTCATGTCCGCCGTCCCAAGCATGTCCTCACCGATCCCGATGACCACATAACTCTCATTCAGGAGAGCAGTAGGTCCATCAGTACAGTGCACAAACACAGACCGACATTCCGACCTCGCCGCCGAGGTTTCTCGCGAAGATCCCGACGTAACTGCCGCATGCCGGTCGGTTAGGTTGTTGGTACCCACGCTACATAATTTTATTTCGTATTTTACTTTGTGTTATATTTTGTGTTGGTGATAATTATTTTGATTATTAACGGTTGTTTGTTTGTGATTTCTCAAATAATGATGATTCCTTGAATAATTGTTAAAAATAAGTCTGTTAGTAAATAAATTTGTTTTAGGTAAATCCGTTATTGTTTTTTTTTTTTTGTTCACTTCCGATTGCTAAAAATATATATAAATGGTTGAGTTGGGACATATTACACGTGTATAAAAATTGAAGTAGGTACCATCAAATGTATGTCAGTGGTCGTAGCAGTAAGCATGATTTTCGTAGTGCCAGTGTTTTCGTTGTGCGTTAGTGCGTGCCCACTGGTGTGCGGTAATGCGGTTGACTGTACCTACCTCTATGTCCTTGTAAAGGTACTCCCACATCTCATGATCTTATAGATCACAAAGTGTCATCCTCTGTGGCCTTTATCATACAATTACTGTAAGTTTGTGAATAAACTAGGTGGTTTACTGATAAAAGGAAAACGCAATACCCACTCAAACGCTAAGTAGGCATGTACTTTGGTTAGATAGATATATAGATAAAACATTTATTCGGTGCACACAAAAGACAAATTCTCTGATACGTTTTTTACCTATTCATGATCAGCAAATCGGTTCTGCAGCCTAATCGCATAACACATTAAAGGGGACTCCCTCAAATTTAAAAAATTCTAAAGCTTATCAAAATAAATGGAACCATATTTTATACCAAAAGACTACTTGAGACTGCTAAAGTTCATAACCTATGTTTGTCATTTACGGGAAATCCCCAAAACTTCTATGTGATTGCCATTTTGGGAAATTACGTACGAAAACATATTACGAGGTACCTACTTTCTCAATTTAGTAGTTACGTAACTGTTTTCCTTGAACAAAACAAAAGGGAACTCTTTTTGTTGACTTTGACGAATGAAAGAACCGTATTTGCTTCAACAATCCTAAAAATATCAATGTTGTTGTTTATTTGCATGCTAGTGTTAAACGCGGTTCGAGCACCAAGCGTCTGCTGTAATTTTATTATTTTAGATTTGTTTGGATTTATGCCAAGTCCTGTGGACAATCTGAAGAATCAAACGTTTATAGTACTTGAATACAAAACTAGTGATTACTTAAATCGTACTAGCAAAGTAATGCGTTTTCTCATTACTTGATAAAACATAAAGTATGCGATATTACATAAAATTCAAAGTAGTTGTTAGCGTCTTAGCGACCTTCTCAAAATCTCAAATCAGTCGGTTCTCAAGTGTCGTTCTGCATAGACGTCACAGACTAAGTAGTACTATAGACGTAAACAGAGTAACCAATGTCTAGACCACTTCTAGACGGGGTACGGAACGCGAATAGCTTTTTTTCTGTTTTATTTACGTCAAAGGCCCAGTGACGTTTGTATTAATATTTTTGTTTACTTGCCAAGAAATTGGTTTTTGGTTCGTTTGATTCATTTCGTAATAATTATTAGTAGGTAGTGCCTAAAAAAATGACAAATAATCATTTGGAATACAAAATGGATATGCAATTGGAAGCATATGCTGAACGTGAACTAAGATTTGACCGAGTTTGGATTGAACAAATACTTTTGCAAATCGGTAAGTAAATAATCGTAAGGAAGATTACCATCGTACATTTTAGAAGGTTATACTATCGTCTACTTTGAATACATTGCTGCTAATGTCGAAATTATAAAGTCGGAATAATACCGACAGTTGGTTATTTATTTTTGTAACAAGTTGTAGTAAAAATATAATGGTGCATTTATTACCAACTATTTTTATCGGAAAACATTTGTTATCGTTACGAAGAACAAGATAGTGTCCGTTTTAAACAAACGATAAATTTATTATAAGTTGAATTAGTAAGATGACTGTCCTTCAGTATTATAATGATGCTCTGTGCTGTCCTTTTTTAGTCAGTGCCATTGTTATTATTCTCATGTTTTGTCGGCGTACGAGTCTAAACCTGTAAAGGCTAAAATAAGGCTTATTGTTTTTGCAACCTGTGCAAGGCCAATAACTTCTCATTCTTCTTTAATTTCTCAAAACTGAATATTTGATGAGCTCAAGAAAAGACTAAATTTGCCGAAAATTTAACATATCAATCTAGAATCAACTGTTTGTGATCAGGCAGCCCAAAGTCCAACTTAAGTTCATTTTTAAAATAGCAATTCTTTTTGTACCAAAATACCCTCTTTCATTAACATCCTGCAGCTTATGTATCAATTAGAATTTGGCTAGTTTACCTGTATTATCTAATCTTGTATTTTACTTTCTATTCTATGAAGCGGATGCTTTTGAGATCCGCATAGTCTGGGATAACAACGTTGCATTATTGACAACTGCTCTGGCAGTTGCTGGCGGTGTGGTGGGGGGATATGCAGGAGGCAGGCTTGGGGCAGCACTTGGTGCTGGTATTGGTGGAGTCACGGGACTTGGAGTATCAAGTGAGTATATAGTTTGTGTACACAGATAAAATCTTCTAGCCAGAAGATATCCAACTGCTGTATAAATCCTCTTCATTGTAATGGGAATTTCGATGCAGAGATTTAAATAAAACGTAAATTATAACATATTAATCCATACCAATATTATTGACTGCGTCATTGGTCTAGTGGTCGCAATCGCTACTGCTGAGCAAGAGGTCCTGGGTTCGATTCCCAGGTCAGGCAAAATGTTATTGGGTTTACCTATCCATGATTTCTCAGTAGCAGCCCGGAGTCTGGATTTGTGCCCGGTTGGTGGCAATAGGCTCGCCCCCTATTACATGGGACTTAAACATAACTGGCGAAATTTGGGTGTACTATAGGTACACCTCTGCCCAACCCTTTGGGGAAACAGGGCATGATTATTATGTTTACATTGTTATGTTATGTTTACTAATGTAAACATACATTTGAAATATTCGAAACTCTTGTCTGTATGTTGCCTTTACACGCCTAAACCACTGAACGGTTTTTGATAAAATTTGGCGCGGAGATAGATACCAATCCTGGGAAAGGACATAGAACAGTAAGGAATTACTACTTTGTATCCTAGTATCATGTACCCGTGGGATAATTTCCGAAATCAATGCAGGCAAAGCCGCGGGTAGAAGCTAGTGGATTGTATTTAATGTTTCTATCTTATTGTTACTTAGTTACTTTTATGCCTCTAACAGATAAATCAAGGAAAACTTATTGATTTTCCTATGCTTTTCGTAATAACTCCCATACTTTCTCAACAATTCCAAGCTGAACGGAAAACATTACATATACGTCTTACAAAATGTTTTAGACCAATTATGCCAATCAATCCAATTATTGTTTAAACGTTTTTTTACAGCTGTAGTATCACTTCGTGAACTATGGGAAACCGTCAAAGAAAAACTAAACGAGTTATTGTACATAGTATTCAACTACCTCCGAAGACTGGACCCGGTTGACTATGTGAGAGCCTTCCAGATCCTCATGGGGTGCATGGCAAGTAGAAGGGAACTGGTGTTCACAATTCTAGAGTTTATTGCCCAAAAGCTTAGCAAAGATGTCTTGTCTAATGTTACATATCAGTGAAAAGGTTATGTCTATAGTTTTAGTAATAAGGTCATGATTGTAAAAGCATTCGTAAAAACTTGAACACACCCTGTATATTGCAAACAACAGTGAACAGATGTCGAATTACATGGCTTTCTAAATAAGAAAGTTAAGGCTCTGTCTGAAATCAGCACTTAAGATTGTCAAAAAAAGTAATGCAAGAAATTAATGATGAATGTCCTTTGTACATTCATCATTAATTTCTTACATTGCTTTTTGTATGCAAGTTTTTATGTGATTATCTTGAAACTTATTTTGTGATAGTAATTTATGATGGCTCCTAAATTAACAGTGTTGTTATATTACGAGGCTTTGTAATTAAATACTATTTTTTTATTAAAATTTGATTTTCCCGAGTGAGTACATAAAGGTAAAGAAAGTATTTATTTTAATATAATTTATTGTTTGGTAAAATAATAAAGCAATCTGGAGATTTCTGATGTCTAATCAGAAATCTGTCTTATTTAAATAGTTGTAAAACTAGTTTAGGTAACAATAAATATTTTGAAATTGAAAAGAGTGTTTGGAGAGCCAAAAATAATGATATTTATTATTTGTTGAGTTATTTAACTTAAAAAAAAAGAAGGAGGTTACTTAATCGGCGAGTTTTTTTTTGAATCGTAAAAAAGTTCTGCACTCAATAATAAGTACAAAATAATAGCTCCAATATGGCAAAAAAGTTTTTATGCAACAAGTAATTAAATAATTCTCGAAACATCATGACTTAAACTGCCTGCCTACAATATACTACTTATTTAGTTTTAAATTTAGTGAATGACAAAATCAAATTATTTAATTTTTGATAGCTTATTTTTAATAACATAGTTTTTACACTGCAAAATAGTTGCTCAAATGCTTTGTAACAAGTGACAGTTAAAGTTAGTTAGCAATAATAATAAAATGTATGAGTACATATCAATTTTTATATATTTAGATGTTGATAATAAAATGGGGCCTTAAAATATGAGTTTTAAGAGTGATAATATTTATATTTATGCTGGAATATTCTTAATATATAAATGTTCAGATAGCTCAATCCTAGATATTTAAAACGCGTCCTGTTAACGTTAGAATGCAGGTATTACTGTACCTTGCACCTATCTTGATACAATATCCAATTGACTTGGCAACTATGTTATTTTCCCTTTAGCAAGATAACTGACGTAGGGACATCAGTTATCTTGCTAAAAATAGCAGCATGTTTAAGCACATAAAATAATGTTTTTTTAGGTATAAACCATTGTTCAAAACACGTCAATAAAAAAAAGTTTCTGTACATAAAATATTTTGCACACTGTGATTTATTGTTATAAATGTACCCAAAATGAGTGGGTACTTATTAATGACAATTAAAATTCTAATTAGGTAATTGGATTTTATTAATGTCATTAATATGGATAAAGAATCTACCCATTTGGTTGGTATTGTTTCGTATAATGGATGAGGTATCTCACTTCAGGCCACACACTCAAATGCGTGCCGTTTATTTATCTTTGTGTTTCTCATTTTTATTGGCTTGTTACTCACTTTATCAACATCTCAGTTGTAGTTTACATTAGTCATAAAATTGTTCTTCCCTAAATATTTTCCTGGTCTCAAGATGAATGTGAGTGAGAATCCTTAAAATAGTGATATTATTTTATTCTTTGTCCCAAAGAGACATATTATGAGGATATTCTAGTAGATTAAGTATGATGCACCTTTTTTTTTATCTGTAGTAAATGTTTTGTACAAAATGGTGTTGGAAAATAAATCGTCTCACAGACATATAAAGTGTAGCAGACCAAACATGAATCCCTAGTTTTATTTATATAAATGGACATGATCCTGTTCTATATTTGTTAGGCGACAAGTCGTAATTCTCGTTTCTTACACTGACATAAACATAGACAAAATTTGACGCGTAGCTTGTTTATCCCGCGCCGCCGCACAGTGGTCTGAAAATCGAGCTCCATACTCGTAGAAACTTAATATAAATAAGGGATGTCAAAAAAAAAAATTGGAATGTCTTTGGTATACCTACTTCCCTTTATATAATATTATAGTATGGAGGGTATGCACAGCTCCGCGCGTGAGATAAAAAATGTTATGTATTTTTTTGTATAAGTTAATTATTTTTGAACTGAAAGGAACTGAAGGGCTGTTGCTCACATGAGCTATTGCACCTCACACGGTGATCAAGATAACATACAATTCATGCACCTTTCGGTGCCGCTTTGCTAGTAAGATATTTTAGAAATTTATAATTTTCGGTGTAAGGGATTTTTCCAATCTTTGACGTAATTAAATTAAGTTGATGACCTCTTTTCATATATTTTAGTTAGTAGCCTGTTAATGTCCTTTTTAATTACAATAATAGAAAATTATTTTGATTACATACGTTTTTTTACAAATTTCATGCAAAGAACTAACTCATTTGGTAATCACGTTTATCATGTAATTATGGTTCAGTTGTAATTAGATACTAATAACATCGAGCCCTAATGAGGGTAGTCACATTTATATAAATAGGACGTTTGAGCTTAATTCTCTCAGTAGCTTTTAGCACTATTACGTGCGAACTATACTTATTACGATCTATTTATTTTCGTGTTGTGATGGAAGGTTTTGGTACCAATTTGACATTTTCATGTTTTTGGCAAACAATAGTTGTTTTTCACAGCCCAGTGTGTTATTAGAAGTTTTTGTGAATGCCGTTGATTTGTCAGAAAATGAAAAGAAACAATTGAAACAATTCTGTCAGACTTATGTGTGTTCGTTGAGAAATAAATGGATCTCGTGTAATCGCACGAGATATACATTCATAAAGAAGTATGAGACATGGATGCAGGAAAACATAAAATGGCCTGAAGTCATCAGGGAAAGATGACACCATTAGTAGCAGTAGAGCAGCAACCTTGTTCTAGTTCTGACTTCGGTGTTAATGAGGATATATCAAAATCCCACAAACCAGAGACGTGCAGTGTTGGAACAACAAGATCAGTTGTGAGTCAAAGAAAACCGTTCATGGAGCTAAGCCCACTACAGAAGAGAAGGAGAGTGGAACAGCTCCTAACGTATAGCACTGAAAGCCTAGCTTATGCGACTGGTTAAAAAGCAGATAGCAAGAATGTAGCAGATATAATAAAATTGGTTACAGAGCATCCTGAGGAGGCTACAAAGATTAAGGAATTGTTGAAGACCAAGAAAACTACGCCCATATATTCGGCTTATAAAGCTTTAGGTCTTTTTGAAGCTTTCGAAGTGGCAGTATATAACCTTAAGAACTTGTGCAAAAGAAGAAGGAATACCACTATATCCTTCGTATACTGCCATCCTAGAGGCGAAGAAGGACTGCTACCCACCAAAAGATACCTTAGAAATCACGGAAAGAGTGGTAAGAGTCCAGCTCCAAGCAATTTTGAACAAAACTGGTTCCAGACTAGGAAAATTCCTACGTTTGGAGTCTTCGCTGGATGGCAAAGAGTTGACCCTCAAAGTCAAAGTCAAAGCATTTATTTCAAATAGGCCCATAAAAAGGCACTTTTGAACGTCAAAATTTACATTAAAAATAGAACTGATTCTAGGCGCCACTTCCAAAAAGTAGTTTCGTATGGAGGAGAAGTGGCAAGAAACTCCACCGTTACTCTTTTAAAATGTTTTACACTATTTTGTATACATTAATTATATTTCTATAAGTGAAGACAATGCACCAAGAATAAAAATACTATACCACAATTGGTAAAAAGAATTAAAAATAAAGCAAAGGCAGATAAATTAATCACGTGATAGGTACATTGTGCTCACATTTTTACAAACAATTGTAAAAATATATGATTTTCCTAAAATATTAACTTGGAATAAGTCAGTGTGAGTAAAGTAAAAATAACCAAATATACAATACAATAAGCAAATAGTATGATTTTATCTAGCCTCTAGATTGTCCTATGGAGCAGGACCAGCATGTTTCCAAGCATTCTTATCAAGGATATAATCTTCTAATTTGTAAAATGCTTGATTGAACATGAGTTTTAAACTTTCCTTCATTTAATTGCAATATTTCATTTAATATAACATTTAACACAGTACCCCATAAAAGATCTATGTACTTTAGATAGTCTGAAAAATGGTTGATCTATTTTATTTTTATTTCTAGTGTTAATATTATGCCTATCACTTATTTTATTAAATAGATGCAGATTTTTTCTAACATACATAATATTTTCATAAATGAACTGGCAAGGTACAGTCATTATATTAATCTTCCTAAATAGTTCCCTAAGAGAATCGCGGCGACGTAGATTGTAAATGGCTCTGACAGCTCTCTTTTGCAAAATAAAAATGGATTCAATGTCAGCACCCCGACCCCACAGTAAAATGCCGTATGACATAATGCTGTGGAAGTAGCTAAAATAAACCAAACGCGCGGTTTCAACGTCTGTTAACTGTCTTATCTTTCTAACAGCATACGCTGCCGAGCTTAGTCGCCCCGCGAGAGATGTTATATGGGGTCCCCATTGTAACTTCTCGTCTAGCGTGATTCCTAGGAAAACCGTCTGATTACTAAATTCCAGTTTTTCTCCGTTCAATATGATGTCACATTCGCTACTTGTAACATTAGGTAATTAAATCGAAGGCATTTGGTTTTTTTCTCATTTAGTACCAAATTATTTACCGTAAACCAATCTTGGACCTGAAGAATAGAGTTGTTCACGTCGTCAAGATTTTGTGACCTTCGATCTATTTTAAAGATCAATGAAGTGTCATATGCAAACAACACCATCTTCGGTTGATTTTGAAGTAACTGGGGTAAATCTTTAATGTAGACTAAAAAGAGGAATGGACCCAATATCGAACCTTGAGGAACGCCCATTGATATTTCAGACCCAAATGAGTTTGTGCCGTTTATTTGTACTTTAACCTTTCTGTCTTTCAAGTATGATCTTAGCAAATCAAGAGCTTCATTACTAATCCCATAGTGCTCCAGTTTCAGCAGAAGTGTCTCATGGTTTACGCAATCGAACGCCTTAGAGAGATCGCAAAAGATTCCAATGGCATCTTGTGATTCCTCCCAGGCGCTAAAAATGTTCTTTATTAGGGTGACACCGGCGTCAGTGGTACAACGTCCTTTAGTGAAACCGTACTGATGTTCATGCAAGATGGAGTTTTTATTAAAGTGACGTAACATTTGATTGAGCATCAACTTTTCAAATACCTTACTGAGAACTGGCAGAATTGACACGGGCCTATAATTATTGAGCTCTTTACTATCACCGGATTTGAACAATGGGATCACTTTACTATGTTTCATAAGATCCGGAAAGACTCCTTGGTCTACACTGGTGTTAAATATGGAAGCTAAATAGGGCGCAAGAGTTTCGATGAGAGATCTACAGACTTTTACAGACATTCCCCAGAGATCTTCTGTTGATTTAATTTTAAGATCTTTAAAAGCTTTTATAACAGCTTGGGGGTTTGTATGCTGAAACCTAAACGCCAAAGGGCATGGTTTTACATTATTTTTAAGTAAGGCAGCAGAAAGCGCGCCTGATATACAAGTGGGGATTTGATGGTGCTTCAGGGCAAAGTGTGTATAAGCAAACTATGGCAGACGACGACGATTTCAGTATTTTTATGTGTTACTTTGTGCCCCTGCGCTTAGTTTGTGGTGAAGAAAATATATGGGAGAATCCAAAGCCATCTTCCACAATGTTCTGCAGACCTCTTTATTTCAAGTTTGCAAGCGAGAACAGCTTGAATATCATGGAAGAACAGAGTCTGATTGAAGCTGAGATCGCAGCACTGGAGCCGTCTATCATGGGAAATCATGCTGTTAAGCACTCAATGCTTATGACAATGATAGATGGCAAAATCACTTCGAAATTGTCAAAAACCTCAACGCAGACTTGTGATATCTGTAAGGCTACCCCTTCGGAAATGAATAAGTTAGAGAAGATCTTAGAGTGAGTTTAGTATAATTTGATTAATTAATGACATCTTATTGTAATGTTACCTATCTTTTATTGATTTATTCACTTTCTTTCCAGAAAACCGGTTTCGACAGAAATGTACCAGTATGGTTTATCTACTCTTCATGCTTGGATCAGATGTATGGAGGGTCTACTGCACATTTCATACAGACTAGACTTTAAAACATGGCAAGCCAGAGATGCAAGCAGTAAGGAGTCATTGAAGAGTAGAAAACAAACCATACAACAGAAGTTCCGTGATGAAATGGGCCACCTAGTAGACATCGTCAAACAAGGTGAGTTAAAGTAACAGTCGCTTTTCTCTATTTTTTTTTCTAATACGCTATTGTATACATCTTTTCGTTACAAAGTCGTTAAGTATGTTTTGTTTGTTTCAGGTTCGGGAACCACAAATGATGGGAACACAGCCAGATTTTTTTTTAGTGATTCTGCAAAAACTGCAGCTATCACAGGATTGGATTTCCGTTTGATCCAAAGATTTGCAACAATTTTACGTGTGTTAGCCTGTGGGGAGCCCATATATGTTGACGCGTTTGCAAACTTTACGCGCCTCACTGCTGAAATGTATGTAGACCTCTATGGCTGGTATTACATGCCTTCGAGTGTCCACAAACTTTTACTGCATGGCGCTGAAATTATCAAACACTTCAACATTATGCCCATTGGTAAATTATCTGAAGAGGCATCGGAAGCCAGAAACAAAGACTTCAAGAAAATTCGAGAGCACCATTCGCGCAAATTTTGTCGTAAAGCGGCAAACGAAGACATCTTCAATGGTCTCCTTGTATCGTCAGATCCTTATCTGTCCAATAAGACCTGTGCTAAGAAATTCCACAAAAACAGCTGTTACTTATGATATGAAACCCCTTCTCATCAGTGACGATGCAGGTGTAGACAAAGAGAACATTGAATTTGTCGATGTTAATGCGTCAATGATAGACTCGGATTTAGAGGACTTTGATGATGGCGAAGATACTACCTGGTAGTAGTCGTTTTTTATGTTGTTTTACTAAAAGTCGTAAATAGCTAGACTTAGTATAGTTGCTATAGATATAATAAATGTAATAGTTGTGATATTCACAAAATAATACTATCTTCACTGTTTTTTATTGGGTTAAATAATTATTGTATCATAATACAATAATTATTTTATCACAATATTAGTGTATCATAGTTATTGACGTATTTTTGTTGTAATGTCTTTGTATTAGCATTCAAGATTAAAACTATTTGTATAAAAAACTTGATTTTATTGGACCTTATTTTTAATCATCTATAATAAAAAATAATTTAGGAATATAACTTTTCTATATTAGGTATTTCTTAATTGTTTTATGATTATCTATTGTTTCACTAGTATTTTCCCATTCAATGCGTTCGGTAACATCATTTAATTACGTTAAAGATTAGAAAAATGAATAGTGTAACTACCCTCATTAACGCTGAGTATGCCATGATATTAGTATCTAATTAAAACACGACGAAAAGGACTGTGATTACCAAATGAGTTCTTTAAATGCAATTTGTAAAAAAAAACGCATGTAATCAATATAGTTTTCTATTATTGTCATTAAAAAGGTCCTTAGCAGGCTATTAACTAACTAAAATATATGAAAAACGATCGGCAATTTCATTTTATTACGTTAAAGATTTAATAAATCACAAAACCTAAACTCGAAATTTTAAAAATTTCCTACGCACGAAGCGGCACCGAAAGGTGCATATATTGTATGTCATCTTGATCACTGTATGAGGTACAATAACTCATGTGAGTACCAGCCCTTCAGTTCGTTTCAGTTCGAAAATAATCAACTTTAAGTGTTTTCTCCCATACAAAAAAACACAAAACATTTTTTTTCTCACGCGTGGAGCTGCGCATACCCTCCATACTTTAATAATTTAAATAGAGAGTTATTCCAGAGACATTCCCATTATTTTTAAAATCCCTGACATGTAGTTTCTGTGAGTATGGAGCTCGATTTTCAGACCACTGTGCGCCGTATTGATAAACGACATCATCTGAAATTTAGAATGAACGAATGCACAGAAACGAATTGGTCTCTTAAAAATCATCTTATGAAAATGAATTATTCCAAAACAAGTAGGTAAAATAAATTTTATTATTTTTGTTTCTCAAAATTCCTGAAATCTTTATAAACTAGCTTTAACACCTTAACTCTAGGTTGCACCAAGCTGGGCATGCGGCTTAAAGGCCACAATGCCAGTTCTTTTGTTCTGTCCGATACGGATGTCAACGGTATGTGTTTATTTATATTCCGTCAAGCCGACCATCAAAAGGAGGAGAGTGAACTGCTGCCAATCGCCCTCTTAACTTACTCCCTTAGTCGCCTTTTACAATAAACACCCTAATAGATCGGTGGTTCTATTCGTTTGTTTGGGGTCCCTTATGAAGGGTAAAGATTTCTCCAAAAGAAAAAAAAAATGCTTAAAATTAAAAGAAATATTTATTCATCATATGTAGATTTTTTTTGCTGAAAAAGTGACAGATGAAGAATTTCATCTGTCACTTTTTCAACAAAAAAAATCAAACATTTCAAATTAAATATACTTACACTCTCCTTGCCTTTTTCGGTAAACTGATTTATTAATCATATATAGCTGATGATGACTTTAGTTTTTCTAAAGTTTCTGCCTCTATGGACAATAGTGACAGGTCTGACGGGCGTTCATGTCGGGGGCCCCCGTGGCCCCGTATAATTGATAAGGCAGTAGCTACGCCCCTGATGCGTAACGGCTACGCAATTTTTAGCGAATGTTTGGTCTGCTACTCTTTATATGCTGTGCCGCGACCCTGGTCTGGTAGGGTTATTGTTTTTTCCATTAGAAAAATAAGTAACAGCCCCTCTGGAACTTTTTCCGGTTAAAATCGAAGAGTTATTTATTACACATAAAAACATAACTGTCAAAATGATGTTCACTATGTCCGCATGTCAGTTGTAACATTTTAATTAATAAAACCGCCATTACTGCTGAAAAAAAGGCGCTTTCAATGTCAAATCGTTCCCTTTGACGTGCGGTTTACTGTGTAACCTCTCCTTACCCACCCTGAGAACCCAGGCGTGATATTATGTGGTTTAGTTTATTGTTACATTTCCTTACATTTAATCGGTGAAGGTAGTTGTAGTTTATAAAGAACTGTCGAAGGACCGATGGCCGGTGGAGCAGACGAGTCCTGGAGTGGAGGCCGCGTATCGGCAAGCGTAGTGTGGCAGCTAGATGGGCCGACGACCTTAAGAAAATGGCTGCCACAGACTGGATGCAGAAGGCGGAGAACAGGGTGTTGTGGCGCAGTCTGGGAGAGGCCTGGATGAGATGATGGAGGATGTCCATCAGTGGACTGCGATAGGCCGAGTTGATTGAAATGCGTTCAAAATAAAACAAGTAGAATCTTTGAATATTTGTATTGAGTGCTCAGTGTACAAATCCAGGAACTGTAAGCTATCTCATCTAGTAATATAAGGCAACTGATGACGATCACTCAGGCCCCGATTTATTAACACTGACAGTAAAACAATCATTTTACCATAGCCATAATTATAAATCAAAATAATTAGATTGATCCCAATAATATGGGAAAACATGATTATAGATGATCAAATAAACTTATAGCATATTTAATCAGAGATATGGATAATGAGCCAATCCGATTAATATACAGCCAGGAGAATAATTGGTTTTACAAATTAACTCCCAACTTAATTTGAAGTGTCCTTAAATTCGAATCACAACTGTCATTGTTTGACTGTTGTACACGGCAAATTGACGTAGAGTGTCAATTTGATAATCAATTAATTTCCCATACTAATAAGAAAACCTTCTAAAAGATATACACAGACTACACAAATTAAATATAGAGTAAATAATACAAATAAATAACAGATCTTCTTTCAGTTTTAATGAAAGATATAGAAAAGTAATATTGATTAAATTCATGGTTTTGATAGTAACATTGGTCTAGGAATATAGTTGACAATACTGAGATTTAAATGCACGTTTTTAATTACATTACATTAAGTATTAATCATAATACTGATACAAACTATAGTATTATACAATAAAGTAGATGTTTGTGTTTACGATTCTGGATTTTTTTTGTACTTCTCGGCCGGAACAAGCAAATGGTCATGGAAACGAGTAAATGAAAACATAACCCTGTCTTTGTTGTTGCGCAGTCGGGTAACAAAATGTTTTTTTTTTTTTAAGTTACAAACTGATTCACATAATGGTAATTATTTTATATTAATTTGTAATTTTTTGACACAGATTGACATAATTTAATTGTGATTCAATACTTCAGCATTTCAATTATTTTACAAATGTCAGTATTAATAAATATAAGCCACACACTCATAAATATATTATGAATATCACTACATTTCAGTAAAGTTTAATCGACAGATCATTCCGCCTCTTTCACACAGCACAATGACGGGCAAGGACGGCACACAATCTTAATCGATTAAAATCACGACGGATCGCACCAAAAACTATTTTGAATCTATTAGGAATCAGAAAAAATAAAGAAAAAAAATATAGAAATCTTACAAACGATTTCAGATGTCGTGGTGTACCATGTCCTAGAACTAACAATTCGAAGACATGGGACATCCACCAATCCGCACTGGGCCCGCGTGGTGGATTATGGCTCACTCCCTCTCAAAGAGTAAGGTCTGTGTCCCAACACTAAGAACATTGTATAGACTGCCCAGCGCCCCGTCCCTGCTTTGCTCCGTTTTTACGACTTGACAATACATCGAGATTTCTTTATTATTCAAAGTTAAATATTAATGTCTCATAGACATTAATCTTCCGGAATCAATTCTCTAAATTATGGTAAACACCGCAACAAAATCCGTTGCGAAGTTTAGAATAATAACGCCGGGACAGATATCGACTTTAATTTAATATTTATTAATTTATAAAGAAATAATTTTAATTTATAATATGAATCCCATCGTTTTCGCTAGAAATTCGCTTGCATGATAAATACCCTAAATTTATTTTAGTGTTATTTAACTACTACCTACGTTATTGTCTACCCTGCAGGTGCTAAGCGTGAAGAGACGTTTGAGCTTCGGTACAATACATCGATCACATATTTTTTAAATTAAATCTACAGGAATGTCTAAACAGGTGCTCTAAAGAAGGAAAGCAAGTGAAATGCAATTCTTCTGGTTTTTCTAATGTATCTTACAAACTAAACTTACACATGCATGCAATTTTTTATTTTTTTTATCGACCTGCATGTTTGATCAATCTTACAGGTTGATTATCTAATTATTTAAATGATAACACTCACACTTAGTCCGGTTTCATTAGGTATTTGTGTTTTCACATCATTTACATCCACTTTTGGACCAAAATTGTGATTGCCAAGCCATTTAACTGTAGCAATTCTTTTCTTTTGGTAATGAAAGGGCAGAGAATCTTATAAATGAATGCATTCACTTACACATGAGTACCTACAAACTAATATAAGTATCATATAAATAAACACTGGAACAAACTGACTGATTGTCAAATAATTAAATAAAATTAATTAAGACTGTTCAGGAACATTTAAATTAAAACTATACAGGGTGGCAGGGACAATGACGAGAAAACTGTTAACCATGGATTCAGTACATGATTCTGAAACCCCCTGAGTTTAAATATTTCGTAAGTTATAAAAAAAAATGCTGTTCCATTCATTCAACCCCGTTTCTATGAAGCAGTACTTTTTTTTGTTTAGCGCTAAAGCGCGGTCACTGTCAGACTGCATAGAAAACAAAAAGAAGCGCGATGACACTACGCTGGTAATGAAGCAATTATCTATTAAACTTGTTTTTAATAGATAATTGCTTCATTTTTTTAGAGGAATCTACGTGTTTTTTTCTTATATCGTATCAAATTAGTTGTACTTATTATGTTTTCAACACTCTTTGTAACTAGCATAAATCCTGAAGAATATTATATATTTTTCTAATTGTGTTTACTGCACTGGATCATATACTTTTAGGTATTATACAACTTGCGTTTAGGCTATCTAGTCACCCATAAACGATTTAAAATTCAAATTTTCCACGACAGCGTCTAGAATTACATGCTGGACCGTTGTCCTTGCCACCTTGTAGTTAGATTGATGTATCAACATTTTTGCAGAATACTAATTTGCATAAGACATTATACGTTTATCAATCTTAGTAAAACAACCTTATTGATTGATACATCGTTTAAGTAGATCGAGCCAAAATCATTTTATATTCTGACTTTGCATTTTCTGAACATTTTACAGACCTGAATAAGTATAAAAAAATGTCATGACAAATTTGAGATTTCTAATAATCCACCGTATTATTAATATTATTAAATAATTAAATTATGACCGAACCTATCACCCGTCTCCGGCTTGACTTCGATTTACGGAACACCCTGTATGTCGCAATTTCACTGCAGGTGTGCATATTTTCATATTTATCACACGTTTTATAATTAATAAGATTCATTTTTAGGTAACGTGGGCTGGTGTCTGCAACTTCAAGTCAATGCGTTTTTTGCGTACGGATCTTATTTTGTACTTAGTCAATTAGTACATTTTGCACCTTTTAAAATACTTGCAATTATCTCAAGACAATTTTTTTACGTGGCAACATTAATATTATAAAGTAGTAATCGTTATTTAGGATCAAATTGTGTTGCCAAAGTTTAGGAACGAATTTTGTGATGTTATACTCTAAAATTAATAACTAATTTAGTAAGCCTAATTATTTTAGGAGCTGGTCTACGATAGTACCTTTACCATAAGATTAATAAAAAAAATACAACACTGGAAAAGCAAATTCTACCAATCGCGTTCATTAGTAAATTAAATAAATAAATACAAAAAAGCAAAAACACTGGAACGATAAGTTCTAAATTAATTAATTATTTTTATTACCACGAGTGACGAATTGCCATAAGATTACAAAAAAACATCATTTTTAATAGCAACCCCAAAAGTGGAAAAAAGTGCCAATAAATTAAGTTACCTAGTTAAATTACAAGTAAGTTTTTTATTTGTTCTATAGTTAAGTAAGATTTTGTACTACGCGTTAATTATTATATGTTATATTAGTACTTATAGTACTTGAAATCCGCTAGAAGGAGGAAAATACACTAAAATTATCACTTAATATAATTTGTATTTCACTGATGAAGTGTTGACCAATGCCGGTTACTTTACTTGTAATCAGGAACTGTAGACACACCTTTCATTTTGACAGTTCAATAACATTCATTGCGTCATTTACGTTGTCGACCAGACGAATTTTCAAACATAGGTACGAGGCAATGGATTAGCAATTTCCTTCAAAATCATTTGATTTGATTGAAAGTGTGTTATGCAATTAGGGTGCCCAGTTGGTTTAAACAGACGTCAATAAAATAAAAATTTAAGTGTACTGAGTAAACTATTTGCTAGGTAAAATTACTATTTATAAATAAGTACATTAGTTTTTTCACTAGCTCTAGAGGAATCATAATTATTATCACTATAGTATTAACTATTTTACAGCCGAAAACGTACTAACACAAATTTTGAGAAAGACTAAAACTATTGTGAGATCAATGTTGCCAATGCAAAAAAATAAAAAAACATGCTGGCAACACTGCAATAAATATTATAGCTCGTAAATAAATAAGTTCGTAATGTTATTATGACAGACCACTTTTCGCGAACACAAATGTTAAGGCTAGCACACAATTAGGCGGACGCACCATGTTGCAAACACCCTCATACGTCGCTTTCATACATTTTGTATGAACCATCGCACACAACAGCGCGCTTTTTTGTTTTGTGATATGGCTAAGTATAGTGCTTAACTTCAATTCTGAATCTCAGGTAAATATCAATTAGTTTTGGAACGACAAACATAATGCATTACATGAAAAAGTTCAAATTATGTTGCAACCCTTTTTTGAAAATGGTCACTCAAAAATCAACTTAGTCTTCATAACACTAAAGTTGATAATTGAGCAAGTGGCAATCATAGATTATCTTAAATTCTGAATTCAAGTACACCGTACCATAGCCGTTGTAAAATAGGCCATTGTTTTTCTAATTCCCCTTCATTACACGCGTAACAAATGTCACAGATTGTGTCGTATTTTTATTTTAAAAAATCGAACTTTTCTTTTGTTTTTTAAGTTCGCGAAGACTTAACACTTTAGTATTGGCATGATAAGCATTAAATAAATAAATAACCCGCGCTAATTAGTGTAGTAGCTGCTGGTCTTAGGTCCTCACTTGTCTTCCATGGCATTCTTCAGCTCCATGGCTAGTTTGTAGCCTAACTCCGGCCGTCGGTCGCGGCCCTCCACCATTGCAAGGACCTGTAATTGAATCAAGGATAAATGTCTCGCTGGTGGTGGCGTGTGTGTTGGATCATTTAGCTCCCTTCAAAATGGTTGAGCTGAATGGTGCTGATCCATGCGTCATGTTCGTGAACGGGCGCCGTCAGTTGAGACTGGTCATCTCTTGGCTGCCACGGCTTATTTTAATCATTTTATTTTTGGATCGTTTTTAATTATGTTTTGATACACTCTGGACGCTTTTAACGTGTACGGTTTTTATACATCGTTCTCACCTATATACTGTGTAATGATGTAAGTAATAATTTGTAACAACAATATTATTTAAAAGCGTGTCCATGGAGTTTCTTGCCCGTTCCTCTCCATAGGTACCTACTACGCTTTGGAATGGGCAACTAGCTTCATATTTCTGATTGACCGACGCCTTGACAATTCAAAAGTGCCTGTAAATAGTTTAATTGAAATAAATGCTTTGTTTTTGAGTTTTGAGTTTGAAATTGCTTCTCTGCTGTTCCATTTCTCTGAAGTGTCGTGAGTTTGATCCACGCTCAAAACTTTTGGTTTTGTATTTGTGTTTTTGAACAGGTTTTTCACTTTTTTTTGTGTATTTGACATTCCCTTCGACTATAAAAAAAATATGAAAATTCATCAGAAAAGAAGCTGACCCTGATTATCATTTTAATAAAATTAGCATGGCTTTATTTATACACTTTACTTGGAGTAAATGACAAAATATTCGTGTTTCTTGGTCAATACAATTGTACCATTAATTCGTATTGTACAACATAGATACGAATTAATGGTAGAAATTCAAGTACAAGTATTTAGTTTTAAGAAGAAAAAAAAAACAACTGTAATGTTCCCACAGCTGGGACACAGGCCTCTTTCTGTGAGAGGGAGTGGGCCGTAATCCACCACGCGGGCCTAGTACCGGTTGGTAGATGTCACATGTCTTCGAACTTTTAGTTCAGGACATGCCGGAAAACATCGTGAGGTTCTTTCCTTCACCGTTTTGAGAGCAGTGGTGATGAAATTATTTACACAAAGTAAAGCATCTGTCTGGGTTCGAACCCACGGTCTAGAACTCGTGGGCCACCAAAACATGCTCTTAATAAATTCGGCAGGACAGGAAGACTATGAAGGAATCTGTATTACCTCATCAGAGTTAACAATAACGCCATTATTGTTGACGATGGTGGACTTGGTCTTCTCAATGTCGGCGAGGTCGACGCCGCGCGACGCGTCCTCGACCAGGATGGAGCGGTAGCCGATGGCTAGCGCGTCGGCTATTGTGGCGCCTGTACACAACAGAGCATAAAGCATGCCAGTTTATTTTCAACTTCACGTCGGATATGATTGGTTATCGCTTGTCCATTCATACAAGGTCATTTCGTCGACTTATGCAAAAAAGCTAAACAATTAAAAGAATGTAGGACGTGAGAGCGAGCGAAGCGAGCTCAATAATTTTCAGAAACAGGACGCCTAGGGTCGTTTAGACTTGCGAAAATATAGGAGTTTTGTACTTTGTCTAATGCATCAGCTTTAGAATTGAGAGATTGCTCGACAATTTTAGACTCTCACCTCGAATATGTTAAGTTCGTTTGGGGTTATGTTAGTTTAGACGTTGACACAGCACTGTGTGCGCATTCACAAGCGTTCCGAATTGTTTACAGCTCTCAGCTGTCATAACCGTGATACCTAAATCGGAACGCAAAATAATTATGTGAGCGTTCAACGCTCGACACTGGCAACAATGGCTAAGGCCGCTTGCAACAATCAAAAAGAAGAAGAAGATGTGAGCGTTGTGAGCGATTATGGCATAATTCGGAATGTACTCCATGTGTTTCTTTTGATGTGCTACCTACCTACACACACGTCATACGCCAGCCCACATATGTAGATGTCAGAGGCTCCTCTGTGACGCAGCTGGTTGCCCAGACTGGTGTCGGTCAACTTCTTGTTGTCCCAGAACACGGAATATGAGTCCACTTCGGGGTTTGTGCCTTTGTAGACCTTTACTGCGCCGTCCAGTATCTGAAAAGATAGGAAAAAGTATTTGAATATGGTAGTTTAAAACAAATGGAGGAAACGCCGACTTTAATGACGGTTCGATTTATCGTTATTGATTCGTTTTATTCGTTCTGTATGAGAAACTTAAACTCAAGACCTTTATTTAAATTAAACAATTTAGGCACTTTTGAATTGAAAAGGAGTTGGGCAGTAAGATAGGTCAAAACTAGTTGCCCGGTACTAATAGTAAGTTTCCATGGAGAAGAACGGGCAAGAAACTCAAACTTTTTAAATCCTAATCCTAACTTCCTCAATGCGAAAGCAAGTTTGTTGGTTTTCCTTTTCAAGCCTAGTCCACTCAGTCGATCATCACGAAATATTACATATACATACGTTGTCAGGGATACAGAGAAGAACATAACTATTCGGCTGATGTTGCCTATTGTCTTTTTTACAAGCTTTTATTTAAGTTGCCTTGTTAGTTAGTTCCTATGTATAGGTCAAATCATACAAGCTGAATTAAAACCCCTTCCTCTTATCCTACGGGATTGAAATTTTACTTGTTGATTATGTTTCGAAGACAATGCATTTTTATGATGTACTAGCAAACAAATGACTCAAGATTGGGTTGTGAGCCGTCGTAGCGAGCGGTTGTCTCGGCTGTGTTCCGAAAAAACAAAAAAAAGCGACACGTGCGCCAACCCTGCGCCCAGTTTCGGACAACGAAGTGATAAGTGTAAAACAATCTGCTGGTGTGCCCTGTGTCGCGAAATAAAATTATTTGGAACTGTACACCTACATACAATGCATGCGAAGAACTACTTGCCTGCCAAAGGATCTTGAGCTTCGAATTTGGTGAGATCAATCCATTCTATGATTAAGGAAATTTAATTTTCAACAATAAAGTACAAAGATCTCACTTAGCTCAGCTATTGTTTTAATTTAAAGCAAGGCTCCAACGAGCAACGAGAACAAGCAAGCTCGAAGGCAATGAACATCTTGCGTAAAGAGCCTAAAAGTTAGGAAAGCCTGGATCTGTTGTGATCAAGTTTCATTTTCCAGTTTAATTATTTTGGTTAAGGCCAAAAGGCTAAATAAGCTAACCGGACTGAGTTTTTATTTTCAGTTTTAATCTAATTGTGGGTGGGCCTAGCGGGTCAGCAGGGTCGTGAACTTGAGGTTTGGTGGTCCTTATTTCAAGAGAAATTCTGGTGAAGAGTGACGTTTATCTGAGATATTTTTGTTGGATGTTATTTACTCAAACAAAAAGAACGCTGTCGATTTAGAATTCGTACAAGAACTTATTACCTTGACCTAGCCACTAACCTATCATATGTAAACAATTGTAGCATTAATTCCCAGGAAATACGGCTAACAAATGATCTAAGTAGATGTAAACTTTCAACGAGGCGTTCTGGTCAGGAGAAGACATCCTAATTGCCGCGTCAGAATTCTACCTTGTAAACGGGTGTTCTAACTTGTAAAGGGCGGGAAGCTTTTGAACAAAAACCTCTAGTTTTTGTTCAAAAGCTGATTCGTCATATCATTAACATGAAAGCATTGTTTCTAAAAACTTGTATTTTATTGCAACAAGCTTACATAAATGTGCTTCAGGTAGACGACCCGAGGGTAACAAAAAAAAAAAGGTTATATAGGCGCACAATTAGTCGGTCCCAGTGTTAAGTATTAAGTTCAAACGTGCTGCAAAAACAGTGAGGGTAACGTGATGACTCGCTTTGTAGGAATGCGGAAGGCATGTTGTAGTCAAATTATTTGAACATAATAAACCCTTTGAGATCGTTATTTTGATATGGTTGTAAATTAATATAGTAATGTAAACGTAAATTATGACGCAAAGTCACTAATACCATTTATAATAAACTCAAACGTGGTTTAGAAATTAGCCAGACTCATGTATCAAATGGTGATCGTACCTTGTATGATACACGGTCTTAAAGTATCGGCACTCACTAAAGCCAACAGGTCAAGACTGAGAAAATATGAAAGAGTTATCATGAGAGACCCCGAACCACGCTAAGAATAAACCAAGACCAAAGAAAATGCATGAAATTTTAAAAGGAAAAACCGTAACCAAACGCATCAAGAACCAAAGGATGTGTTATCTCGTACATGTACACAGACGACGAAAACCACACCCTGCTACATGCTGCAATTCAGTACAAAGCCAAATTCAAAAAAGTCAGCCGACCTTTTTGCACTTGGAATGACAACCTCAAACAGGACATGACTTAATTCGACAGTGAAATCAACTTTTGAATGGACACGGCTGTAGAACGAGGTAAGATCAAAAAGGCTGCTAGCGAGATATACAAGAAACCTGAAACGGATAGTAGTGAGACCTCAGACATAGCAGAGACCGGCTGTGACGTCGTTAAAAGATGCCCTCCCTTAGACGAATATTACCCGTGTCTCCACTAGTCCAATGCTAATTTTAGGGTGCATTACTGGATTCCCCCGGTCTATTCCTTGATATGCAATGGTCTTTGTAGCACCATGAAGCACAAGGCTTCAGGGGCTAGTACAAATCTTGGGGTTCATTCGATTAATCGAGTCTGGTCAAACCACGCTGGGGTCGATGCATTTTATTCATTCATTCATTCATACTAGCAAACAAATGACTGGCGTAGTATTCATCATTTTAATTTAATTGTATGATTTTAATTTAGTTTAATAATTTTAATTGTATTATTTATTTGATTAGTTATTTTTATATTTACTGCAATTAATATTTTTATTTTATTTCCAATGTAGGTCCAACTTAATTATGGAATATCTAAATGGATTGAAAAAAATGATTTTCTAATTTTAATTTGAACTGTGTCGTACGCCTGCGGTTTGTAATGTTATGTAAACGCGACGTTCGTGCTAATTCGGAAATAGGAAGCTTACCTAAGCACTTACCTTTTCTGGTTTAACTGTATTACATAATTGCATTAAATTCAATTCAGTATTTTTCAGTAACGCGTATTTTTGCATGGTCTCACCTTGATTCTTCAATTGGCATCGGCTGATCAAGTTCTCAAAGAAATTACAATTCAAGTTTTTTTTATATATGAACGCTTTTTTATTGTTGTGAACTCGGGACCCAGAAGCCATCAATTGATCATGAATGACAATTATTTTCAATCAATCAAGCATTTATTTTGTTAAACATAGGTTACAGCATTTTCTTTCGTTCATATTGTAAATACATATAAACTTACAAGTTTTTGTAATTAACAAAATCAACTGATGTTGCTGACTTAAACTTTATTTATAGGTTATTAATGCGACATTACGATTTACGAATATACTATGACTTCACACGCCGATAAAGTCAGGAATGAATCATACACAGTCACTACTCCAGTCGTGAACGAAACCGTAGGCACAGCTAGTCTACTGTATACAAAAAAACGGAGAGGATTCGATAAAAAAATTGTGGTAAAAAAAAATCTTAATTGACTTTCGAGGCCTTCAGCCTGCAAGTGTCATGAGCTCCTCACCTTCAAGTCCTTGTGCAGCTCAGCGCCCCAGGTGTCCTGCACGCAATGGCGCGGCCACAGACGCTGCTTCATGGGAGGGGGGCCCGCGAACACCACTGTGTCGTACGCTTGGGCTTTGTCTGCTGGGACCTGTAAGTGGAATAATGTTGACAAGGTTACATATAATTATAATACTACGTATAGATACCCAATCATATGCAACGAAATGGCACCTCCCTAAGTCTGGCTATTGAGCTGGCTATTTTAGTTCGTCCAAATTTTCAACAGATGGCAGCATCAGTGACTCACTTATTGCCATTGAATGTAGTTTTACAATGCCATTTAGGTGTCTAACTACTTTTAAAACGTTTCGTGCAATCCTTTTTAAATAAAGTTTTACAGCTCCGAGTTCTGAAAAACATATTAATAGATTTATTTTATATTTCCATGTAAAGCAATAGATTTAAAAAAGGTGCTTGGTTTAAATTAGAAACGATAAAGTGGTTACTGTGATGATAGAACAGATAGGGTTCGAATTGAATCTTCATTTATGTTTTTTTGTTGAAAATACGTGCATTATGAGTGTAAATAAATAAACCAGCATTAAACAAGGAAGTGTTGATTTTTACTAATCTTATTTCAGCTAAAATTTTGCCGATGAAATGGTTACCTATGCTGCCATCTATGATTTCTTTTCCAGACTAATTATAAGTTTTTCGAGTTGAGACCCCATGACAGGGTTTTTTATATCATTTAATACCAGCTGTTGCCCGTAACTTCGTTACAGACGAAGTTACGGGCAACAGCTGGTATTAAATCCAGGATGAAAAGTAGCTTATTGTGAAGTAGCAAAAATAAACATAATTGAAGCAAGTAGTAGCGACACCTTTCGTGGGTCTGCGTAAGTACAAATATATGAGAATTGAGTCTATGGAAGAGGGTTCTCAAAGGATCGATAGGTTGGTCCTGTCAAATAAGTTGAGAAGGTTTTCCCTTCAAGGCGTGACAACTATGAACATGTTTTGGGAGAGGGATCAGACTGGAATGACCAGAATGTGTCCTAACAACCCGATGGGTTCCCTATGAGTACAATCAAACTCGAACCTTGAGAGTATTCAACAATTTTCTGTGTTTGAGATATTAGCTAGGTCACAGTTGTGAGTAATGATGCGAGGATGTTGTTACAGTTGGATGTTGTTGGCTGATTATGCTAGCCTTATAAATAGATCTGACACGAGATTAAGGCGTGATGACTTGGTGTAGCCCCGTAGTCAGATGATTTGGATTTGATCCGGGTGCGGGCAATTCGAAGGTTATCCCTTGAGGTGTGGCCATCTGTTGGTGAAGAAAGCCTTACTTAACCGTTGGATGGTAAATGTGGAAAGCTCGCCAATCCAGGTAACGATAGCGTCACCGTTATATACCCCTAGGCCACGTTTATGCGTGTGAACACGCTATCCTGTGTTGTAGAATCTACATCTAGAGATCTACATTCTTCTCACATATATAATTTCAACAAGACTGATGTAACAAATTCTCTGTAACAATTTTATTTCAAAGAGTGTCCATGGAGTTTCTTACCCCTTCTTCTCCTTACGTACCTACTCCGCTTTGGAATGCAGGCAACTAGCTACATATTTCTGACTTACCGACCTCTTGACAATTCAAAAGTGCATTGGTTTATTTGAAATAAATGCTTTGAGTTTGAGTTTGAAAGGTTTGCAGCTAATAATCTTTTACTTAATGCGAACAAAACTAAACGTCCTAAGTTCTCATTACCAAATGTACCCCAAGTGGGTCTAAATTTAAACCTTGATGGCAAGAAACTAGATGCTATTAGGGAAACTGTATTTCTAGGAATTACTATAGATTCTAAATTTCAATGGGGCGCCCACATTAGAGCTTTTTCAGGTAGATTAAGTTCAGCTGCAGCATAAAGAAAAATAAGGCAGCTGACCGATATAGCCACAGCTAGGTTTGTATAGTTTGCTTATTTCCACAATATTATGTTGTATGGCTTTCTGCTGTGGGGATCATCAGCTGACGTAGATTCAATTACCATTTTACAAAAGAGGGCAATCCGCACGATCTATGATATGGTTCCTCGCGAGTCTCTCAGAAACAAATTCAAATAAAGTTTTATATTAACTCCGTCTTCTTTTTATGTCTTAGACAGTATTTTGTATTTTTGCAAAAACTCTCTTCTTTCTTTCCTATGTTACCTATGTTTGAAAACTAGATGAGGTCGGTGTTATCTATCCGACTACTCTGAGAAGGAACACCGAAAAAAACTAAGAGGTCAGAGTCTCTTTTAAAGTCCAGACATAATCTTAGTCAGGCCACATGGGGACCATGCAGACATTCGTATCACAGTCATATGAATAAGTATGACGATACTGGTCAAAAGTCATTTATTCAAATTAGGCTGAGAATCAACACTTTTCGAATGTCAAAATGACATAAGACAGTCCCCCAAAACGCCCGCCCTTCACCACTTCCTGGTGCTTTAGCTGGGAAGAAGTAGCGCAACAAACTCCCCAGCAGCCACAGCTGTCTGTTCAGTTAGAACAAACATGAATCTATACAATAATAGGTATGCAAAGTAATAAAAAAATCGAGACACAGAACATCATATTAAATTATTTGCCATATGTTAGATAGCCACGCCAATATACCCAAAAAAGAAAACAATAAATATAAAGCAAAAAAATCAATAAACAATACGTCATCTTGGTCGTTAAGGACAGGAAAACGTAAACATATGGTGTTCAACACCATATGTTTACGTTTTCATGTCTTGATCGTCTTCATCATAAGAATAAGTGCTGTTTCAGCTGGGAATTTGCCAATCGATTACTTATGAAATTACTCTCACCGTCATGTCACTCTCACCGCGGTACTAATAAATATTAATAGCGGCCACTAACTAATCAAGCGGCGAACAAACGTGATTCGCGAAGGGTATCGATTGAATGACGCGATTGAGTATCAAAGGTATGCTTGGATACCACCGACTCAGTTAAGCACGCAAGACAGACATGCTTGTGGCGTAGGGCTAGCATAGGCAGCCCTACGCCACAAGCAGCATAATGGTGGAAGTGGTCGCAATCGGTTTACGAATGGCCAGATTTCGCTATTTGGTCTTGTTCTGGGTTTGGTCATTTGTGCCCCCTTCTACAAACATGCACCTTTAGGTTGGCTTTTATTTTTCTGTCGGTAAACCCGGATGGAGAAACTTCAGATAAACACAGCCTATTAGCTCGAGTCCAGCCAGTATTAAGGCAGAATAAGCTCAAAGCATTTATGTCTCTAAAGTTTTCACAAGTTTTGGCCAAGCTGCGTCAGAACTGGCGTAAGACTGCCTCAAGCCTGCAGACCAGTTAATGATGCCCGGGTTTTGTTTAATGCCCCTGAAGGCATTAAACAAAACCCCGGAGCTAATACTTTGCTCGTGGCTTTCGTTTATCATAAAACATGGTGTAACATCAAAACCCAAGACAGTTTTACGGTTATGCAATTATGCACTTTATGGAATCCTAATTTTTCGTAGGTATCCATTAACATTCACTATTATTTATTTTGTTGTTTAGGAAGGAAGTCAGCATCAGCGACAGCCCTTAAAATAAAATCGAGGTAAAGTTCGAATTGAATCGGATGTCCTCAAAAAGTTTGTTCCATAAAATATTTATTGACATTTTTATGAGGACTACCCGAGGGTACAATTTACTCACACTAAGCTTTATTGTTTATCGTTCGAAAATTCACATTGAATTCAACGCTTTTGTGGAAAGGCCTTCTCAATAAGTACCTACTTGTCCAGATTTTATAATATCGGATGATCATTTGCCTGTTTCATTCTCATTCTCTTGCCCTGTCTCAATTTACTTGGGATCGGTGCAGCATCTTCTTCCATACTTCTTTATTTCCCGCCTTTCTGTATCATCTTTCACACAGCTCATGCAACTGTGTTTTGTCTTCCTCAACTCTTTAAAAATCCCTATTACGGCCGAAATTATGAAACAGATCATAGGACTAAATTTTCTTACATTGTTTTTATGTTTTCCTGCTGTGGATAGAAGGTTAAGTTTCGGTTACCGCGGTTGGTTCCTGGATGTGTGATCTATTACCTATTTTTCTATATCTATTACATATCGAGACTCCTCCTTGCCTCTGAAAGCACGTTAAGCCGTTGGTCTTGGCTGCCATTCGTGTACTTGTGTGCAACACAGTAACTGGGTTGTGGAGGGCAGGTAGGCAGACGCTCTATGTAAAATACAGGTATAAATTCAGCTGCATCCGGTTAGACTAGAAGCCAACCCACAATAGGGATGATGATTTTATATTTATCTCTTGTTACCAATATTACAAAAAGTGTAAAAGAAATTTAAATAGCCAAGTTTTAAACGTTTTAAAATAAGTGTTAGACAAGGACGGCACTATCGTAGAAGTGACGTCACGACTATGTAACATCATACTAGCGGCATACATTGTCCGTACCGCGCGACAAGGACGGGAATATACCCTCCAAAAACTTATAAAGCTTGTAGCTTCTTTATATTTACATTGATTTAACAGATTTTCGATCTAATTTTTAATATGCCTTCTTTGAAATTACATTATATTTACGAACATTTTTAATATTATTGTTGGTGAAATGCTAGGCAGACAGTTTGTTTGTATCTATGCGTTATTAATTAACATGAAGCTCAAAGAGGTATTTTATTGTCAAACAAGTCATTTTAATAGTTTCTAATGTCGTTACGACCCCACGGTATTCCATGCTTTAAGGCCGAAGCTCCAAATTAACAAGTATACGAATTTAGTCATTCCTTAGTAACAGGAACATAGTTTATTCACCAATTAGGTTCAAAGAATGTAAACTAGGATCGTTAATATTTTAATCTGTATGGCATTGAATTAATCGAAGTCTATGTCGTGATGGCTCAGTCGTTAAAGCCTCGCCTCTCATACACGAGGTTGTGGGTTCAAATCCGAGCAAGTACCAATGTGACTTTTTCAATTCATACGTACTTTCTGAGGTTATCTTGGACATGACTGACATCGGTGAAGAAATCTGGAGTTTATAGTTAATATAAATCTGAAATCGCCAACCCCTCTTGAGCAAGCGTGGTGATCAATGCCCATGTGTATGAGACTTCTCTGTATGAGAACAGGCCTTTGCCCTGTAGTGGAACAATAATAGGCTGGTATTTTTATTATTTTTATCTCGGTATGAGAACTGACATACTGGCCTGGATACTGGCGTAATTGGAACATCTGCTGATGTGCGTGCTTCAAAAGTTTTGAACGTAGTATTTATGTTTTGTTCGCTCTAATATAGGAATGGTTTGAAAAACGCAGACTGCTGCGGGTCAGCTGCCCGAGCTTACTATCAACGCATGACAGAAGTAGAATGTCTATGACTTACGGGGCTAGACGGATGCAGCTCTCTCATGTGCACGTTGTCTATGAAAGAGACGTGGTCGGGCGGGTGCCAGTCCAGCGAGTAGAACAGAGCGTCGAATGGCACCGAGTCCAGCAGGCGGTTGATTGGTTCCACGACCTGCAAGACCTCAAAGTATTATAATCACGCCTGTATTTTCTGAAAGATTAGGCAGAGGTGTATCGGAAAGTCAGGAAAAGGACAACGCCAGAAACTCTGTAGAACTTTACCGCACTCAAATCAAAAAGTCATTTACAAGCCTGCAATATGCAGCATCTTAAAGCTTGTTTATTACTGTTAACTAAACATTTGTCCTAATGCCTGTAGAACTTGCGGTTTCTGTTAAAATGACATTGTTTATAGGTTAGGTGCAGTTTATAATTGTTAAAAAGCAATTTAAACAACATATACGTTACGCATTATCATATTTTTTTGTTGTGTATCATGCGCAATAAGTAACGCAATAGAAAAGTCAGGGGTTGAATTCCTTATATCATCGATTTGTAATCGGCAAGTTCTACTGAAAAACAGTGTATTATGAAAAGGTCCTTTAATCATTACAATTATTGTCATTAATTATCATTTCCTGTAAATGGCAGGGCAGGATCTAGCATTGTCCTTTTGTTATCAAACTGTCTCAACTTAAATGTTATCAACTTAAATGGCCGTATATTCAAATCACAACTAACCACAGAACATAATCCAACAATTTGTCAGTTGTATGAAATGGATGAAATGGTGATTTGACGTAGGGTGTCAATTTGCTAGAATTAATTTTCCGGATTGTACAACTTCGCCAGTTATGTTAAAGTAACATGAAATGCCGAGGTTTTGTAAAGTACGACCAACTTATCTTTGCAATTATTGGTGACGCTGGTTGCAAACGAAAATCAAAAAGTTAACGTATGTCCCATTTAAAATGTTAGTTCGAAAAACGGCCGTTGCAAATATAATTTGTTCTAAGGCATGAAGTCCGCTTTTGTAACTTTCTTGTGTGCGCAAAGTTTAAATAAATAAATAAGGCGCGACCCTATTGCGAATAACTGGGCACCAGGCTTTTACTGAGGAATTCATGAAAGTACTCAATGACACTGACCGAGATGACAATCGAATCCAAAACCGAAGTAAATCCAGAACGTCATTAGAAGTTTTTAGTAGCGACATGATGGCTGGCGCAAAAAATACATTTCAGTCTTTATATGATTTTTCTTTACTTGAAAAATACATTTCAGCCATATATTGATTACTTATAAATAGGTTAGTAAGAATATAATCCGGTATATCATATCGGTTTCCTGGAAGAGCGGTAGCCGCCACATAGTGTCTGCAATTTACGGAATGACGTTACTAATACGTTATTTGGTTGTGTGTTTTCCTAGAGAGCCTTTTTGACACATTTGAAGTCAAACCCCGATGCCATCATTTTCATGACAGCCTTCCCTGCGGCCGTGATGTGGCGGCCACCGCTCTTTTAGAAAACCGTGGCTAAACCAACGATGTGACCTCGTCTGACCGTCTCAAGAACTAAATTCCTAGGTAATGTTAAGTCAAAGTCAAAGCTATTTTTTTCAAATAGGCACTAAAAGGCACTTTTTAACGTCAACATTTACATTTAAATAGAGTTGATTCTAGGTGAAGTCTATCACAAGTCGTATATTTAGACCAAGAATTTACCATAATTTCATCGAATTTCCATAACATCGTTCGTACCTATTTATCAAGTAATTCAGTTTCAATACATGATGATGTGGTTATAGGCTGTCTTCAATAATGTCATGTAAATTGAATACCGGAGTCGGAACTGAAGGTTTAATACCTTGATGTATGGCTATATAGACTGGAATATAGCCTACAGACTATATTAAGGATAGAATACAGGCTGTAGCTTGGCATTGAATCAGATATAAATAGGAACGTGTATGAAGATGTTTTGACGTCAACCAATAAAGTTTGTTTGGGTGGTTCGGGGGTTTATGTTGCTTTTTATTTGGTGCGTCTTAGAAAAAATTGTCTCTTTCTTTTAGTGTGTGTTTGAGAGGGTAAGGGAGATGGTCAGTAGCTTTCAGACGTTGCAAGTTGGACATAAAAGGGCGTTAGTTCTAAACTACTAAGTAAAGCTCGATTCAATAGATTTAGATAGTAACAGGATGTCACGAAAATAAATTGCGACAGCCCCAAAATACTAGACACTATACTGACATCAATAAACAAGAAAAAAACAATGGCGGTTTGTGGAAGTATAACAGTGCTGTTATGACGAGCTTTCAGTTTTTAAATTTCAGTATTCATCGGATCTCATCTCATCAAGTCTTTTATCAAGTAGAGACTTTGCAAAATAGTGAAACTGGACATATAAGCAAACTGTGACAGTGTTATCAACGGTTATAGTGCACTAATAACTAAAAGAATAGTGATATTAGTAAACCTAAACAGTGACTTGCAATTTTGAAACTGGACGTTTGTAAGTTATTTCTGTACGTACTAAAACATACTATGACTTTCTAACTGAATAGTATAGACATAGACTTAATGACTATCGACTTAAACACGGACTTAAGAATCTTCCAAATCTCGTAAGAAAAGTTTCGTTTTTTATTTGAACCGTACGCCGGCAACGCCATCTAAAATCAAACTCAAGAATTAGTTAAAGTGTTACCAACATCTAAACAATGTTGCCAGAGCAGATAAACCACTTTGATTAAATAAATATTAAGTTCAGAGACATCTATTGATTGTAAAACAAATCATATTAAATAGTAATCTGTGCGTCACGATTACAATACCACCACCAACTTCATCGACAATATTGAATACCGTCTGACCAAGCGGCGTAACAATCTAAACCAAGGAATACCGTGACATCAGTTCGAATCTCACCGAGCTAAATTATTTTTGAGTTTGGTAAACCTTAAATTGAATTTCTTGGAGAATACTATAACATTCCGGCGAAACCGCACACGATCGGAGCCAAATGACGATGAAAACGATGTTATAACACAGACTTTGAACTGTACGTCGAGTAGTTTGCCCGATATTTCTGAAGATGAAGACGTCCCTCAAATAAAAATATTAAGAGATGAGATCGCCAAACTAACATCTCAATTGAGTAGCGCAAATAAAGAAATTGAGTTATTGTCACTAGAAAACAGTAGCTTAAAGAAAGAAAATGCGGAATATAATAAGAAAAATAACATCTTTAAAAAAATTGTACACAGTCCAGGAAAAATCAAAGCAAATACAACAATAATGTCGCCCAAAAAATATACGAAAACAAAACAAACCCAGACAACTGAAACTATCGGAAAAGACCAATCTTCTATAATATATAATTAACCTCTGTATTGCCGATGGCGTTTTCCCAAACAATCTAAAAAAAGTAATAATTAAACCCTTATATAAAAAAGATGACAAGGCAGATTTAAAAAATTACAGACCTATTGCAAAAATTCCAATTTTTTCAAAAATTCTTGAGAAAGTCATCTATCATTCTTTATATACCTATTTCGAAAAGTATGAATTATTTTGCAAAGAACAAAAGGGATTCCGTAAGAATACCACGATTAATATGGCACTATTTGATTTACTAGCTAATATCATGTCCTCGGTAGATAAAAGAAATCCTGTATGTGCAATTCTGACTGACATGACCAAGGCTTTTGATTATGTGGACCATAACATTCTTTTACAAAAACTAAATAGCTATGGTATAAGAGGCAACGTATTACAGCTAATAGAATCGTACTTAACTAATAGGATTCAATATACAGAAATTTCTAGAATATGTCCAAAGAGTAAATTAGAAACTATTTATATATCAAACCCAAGACAAGTTAGATATGGCGTCCCACAGGGTAGCGTACTAGGGCCGCCACTTTTTCTAATTTATATAAACGATCTCCCGAGGATAACATTAAACAAAATGGTTCTCTTTGCAGATGACAGTACAGCTGTAATAAAGTGTACAAATAAAAATAATTACGAAAATGACATCAATAATTGCTTACGTGACATAATAAATTGGCTAAATAAAAATAATTTAGTAATAAACCTAGGTAAGACAAAAGTTTCATCAACGCTGCGAAAATCCAAAAGTTAGTATTACCTACCAAGGCTGTGATATTGAGGAAGCAAATAAAGCAAAGTTCTTAGGCATAGTGATCGACAACAAACTCACATGGAAACCTCATGTTGAAGAACTGTGTAAGAAATTAAGTAAATCGGCATATGCTCTCTTTCAACTTTCTAAGAGAGTCAACAGTCAGGCTCTTGTAACGGCATATCATGGACTATTTGCCTCTGTTTTGCGGTATGGCGTTATTTTTTGGGGGCAGTCTACTGATAAGGAACTTGTATTTAGGATGCAAAAGCGATGCATACGGTCAATGTGCGGTCTGAAGACAACAGATAGCTGTGTTCCTTATTTCAAATCTATGAATATATTAACATTTCCGTCGTTATATATATTGGAAACGGCTTTATTTGTGAAAAAGAATCCACATCTATTTAAAAAATTGTCAGCAGTAAGGAAGAATCCTATACGGACTCAATATGTCAATCAATTGTGTCAAGTGAAATGTAAAACCGCATTAATGCAAAAAAGTTTTTTTGGTATTGGTCCCCGCATTTATAATAAAGTACCTAATATTATTAAAAATATGACTGTATTCCAATTTAAAAGGGCACTTAACAAAATAATAATTGAAAAATGTTATTACACAATTGACGACTTCCTTAATGATGAATCACTAAACTGATTGACATGCTATTATTCCATTTGACATTTTATTTTATTTTGTTACTGCAATCTTATTAACATTCTGACATTTCTGTATTATTATGACATTTATACAGTATTACAAACGATTTGACATTTTTGTATTATTGACATTTTAACTTTAATTGAAACGATTTGATATTACTTTTTTTTCTGTATTTTGTATTATTATAATTTCATAATTGTTATTTAAAATTACAATGTCTTTTAAATTTGTTTACGTTAAACACGATTTGCATGCCCATGACGGTAGAACATGGAGCACTATTAAAATAAGAAACCATCTATGTACTAATTACCCTTGTTTGCAAACGAATAAATGATTTGATTTGATTTGCTAACTAGAATTATTGATTTTGTTGGTATAGATACGACAAAAGGATTTTAGTGTGCAATTAAGTAAATTCTATTTATATAAAGGCACAATGATATTTTTCAAAATTGAAATTAAAGGTCGCTAAAATTCTGCACAATAAAATTTTACTACATTGTTTATTTTTTAACTAACTAATTAATTATGGGGTCTAGCTGTTGTTTTTAATAATTGTTTTGACCTACAATTCCTGTTCTTAACTTCTTATCTTGGGCTTAACTGTTTTTTTTTATGAAAATCAGTAAAATAATACCGTTGTTTAAATCGGGTAGTACATCAGGCCCTATAAACTCACTCAGGAATTATAAACCTATTTCAGTGCTACCTACCCTTAGTAAAATTTTGGAAAAACTTATTTTAGATCAAATGCAGAGCTTTTGTAATGAACATAAATTACTTCATATCAAACAGTTCTGTTTTACAAGGGCTCGTTCGACTACGGATTGAACTTTAAGAACATGTTTGTAATGCATGGGAGGATAAATGCGATGCTTTGGGCATCTTTAGCGACTTGTCCATGGCATTCAGGGGTGTGACCGTACCAAATACCTACATCCTGAAACCTTTCCTCGAACTCAACAAATTGAAAAAAATAAACCATTTAAAAACCGACTCCACCATCATACCGCTTAATCAACTCACAAACGTAGCGTGCCCCACCAAATATATTACCGGAAAAACGCGAATGACAAAATTAATCACATCGGTAACCTGAGGACATTAATTTACAAAGCCTATATATTATAAAGAGAGCTTGTGAGGTTGTTTAAAGCCCTCTTCCTCTCTTCTACTTTGGCTGTGCCGGAGTAGGGTCCACAATGATCATATCTTTGTAAAACCTACCACCAAGTTCACATGATTATTGAGCGAAGTAATTTCCGGAACCTCATAGCAAAGCATAATCAGCCTATTATGTTCCCACTGCTGGGACACAGGCCTCCTCTCTGTGTGAGTTGGTAGATGTCACATGTCTTGGAATTTTTGGTTATAAGACGTGCCGGTTTCCTCACGATGTTTTCCTTCACCGTTTTAAGAGCAGTAGTGATGAAATAATTTACACAAGGTAAAGCGCCTGTCTGGGTTCGAACCTACGACTTACAACAGCTCGCAGCCGTTACCACTGGGCCACCACTGCTCCAGAACTACGCGAGCTTTCGGAACCTCATTCTCTCCTAATTAATTGAAAAAATCTTTCACGTAGAAAAGAGGCTTGCATTGTATATATTATGTAAATATAAACAAAAAGAAGTAATTATACAAATGACATACTATCTTGAATGCATACAAAGTTTTTTCATTAGTTCTTTTTGTTAGGTTACTGCTCAATATCGTATCCAAGACTTGATTCAAATATATGACCTTATAGCTAATAGCTATTACTTATAACAATGCTGCCATCTTTCATGGGTTGACGTTGCTATTGAAGGCAGGCCTTTGTGGCAGCACCATTGTTGATCGTATTTTGTGGTTTGAATAGTGTGGTTTTCAATACGATGAACGAAAAACCGAAATTAATCAGGAAGTATTTATATACTTATATAGAATGGATTAGTGTCAGGTGGAGTCCGGAAACCTTTTAAAAGCTATTATAATCAGCAAACACGCTGAGTCTAATTCGAAGAATGGGTTTGGTGAATCGCTCCCTTTTAATTATGTCGATGGGGTATCATTTCCTGCCGAAAACTAACAATACAGTTTTTGGAACGACTTTTGTTAGGATAAGATTAAAGATTGATACAGTGAACGTTACTCAAGAAAGACGTCAATTATATTTATGGAACTGGACATTGAATGTATTGTGGAAACGTCATTTGCCGATATACTGAATTGTGTCTGAGTCAAGTGGGGACCCTCTAAGTGCGTCAACGAACATACGGGCCCGTCCAAAAGATCGGAAAAACAAGTGTCAAATAAAATAATTCTGACGGGCAAATACATAAAAGTACCTGCATACAGGATTGATTAAAAGTTCTTTAGAATTAAAATTGTTAGAACATAATTGATTGAAAATGTGCAGAATACAATAATAACAATGATAAATGGCCAGCTATTGTCACGTCTGTCCTTCAGCGACAGTGAATACGGATGATATGTTACTGAAGGTTGAAGTTTTCAATGAGGGCTGCTGATGAAATTAGGTCAAATAAATGTTATATCTTTTGTGTATTGTGTGTGATAAAGTGAGTCTTTCAAATACATTGAAATAATTATATTACTAGCAACGGTTGTGTTCTACTGCACAAACATAAAAATCACCCAAAACTAATTAGGACCTATGCCGAAGTCAGCAAACTCCTCACTCATGATTCGCTTACCAAAACTAATCACAAGTTATGTCACCCTACTACATCTTAACAACACGCAGTTTCCTAACAGACGAACCTTATGAAAATAGTTTCCGAACCACAACACCGCACATTATTTACGCATTAACGCCTTGGCAAATTGCTGTTCGAGGCGAAAATTTCCTTCAAGTTATCAGTGTTCTTTGACACAAAAACATCAAATCGGTGTCTTCGGTTCTGTATTTTTTTTGGTCACCGACTTCCGAAATTATGTTATTTTTCACTTTGTAGTGTTTTTTTTTGGAAGTCGGTTGTACGTTTATGTAAAAAAAAAACTTTTCATATTATGTTGTGATTCCTACCAAACCCAAATTCAGAAATTTGATATATAAATAACAGTGACAGAAATTTACTAAAACATCACCAACATACACTAGGTGAAAAAAAAAGTTATTATTGAAGCTAACTGAAAAACTACCCAAGCAAAGTTAATAAAATATATATGGGACCACCCCCGAAGCATGCTCTATCCATTAAAAAAAAGAATTTGCTTAATCGATCCACATTTGCCGGAGATATCACGTAACAAACAAACAAACAAATAAACATACAGACGAATTGAGATCCTCCTCCATTTGGAAGTCTGTTAAAAACAAATGAAAAGACTTCTGGTATACAAGAGATGAGAAGTTCAGTCGGAAAGAAGAAGAAGTACAGAAGTTCAGTCTTACTGCAGAAAGGAGTCACTTTCGTCATCTGCCAACACTCATCCCAGCGTTTTTGGGATCGGTTTCCATACTAACCGAATGCACACAACAACAAACAATTCCAGTATTTTACATGGATGACTTCCTATCTGACCCTTACAACCCAGTTACTGGGTACACGATACCCCTTGGCAACACTGGTTGTCCGAGACTTACGGGCTTCTGTCTACCAGTAAGGAGTCATTTATCAAAACTTGGAATATCATCACAATACAAGAAATAAATTAGATAATTGACTGAAGGAAAATCATAGAAGTTGTTCACTTTGAAGTAGAGCTTTAAAATTACTATGTTATAAACAATATTGATTGAAAGTCTTGAACCATCCTAACTAATAGGTATTAAATGCGAAAGTAAGTTCGTTTGTTTGTTACGCTGTTACGCTTTCACGATAAAACGACTGAACGGATTTGGATGAAGTTTTGCACTTGAGTAGGCCATGACCTGGAGAAGAACATAAGCTTCTTTTCATCTTGGATCGCACACGAAGTCGCTGGCAACAGCTAGTTAATAATAAAGCCACAAGTGCTTGAAGCCTCACTAACAACTTGAAAACATCGTGATATTTTTGGAGCTGAGAGGGTTAAGCCTTCACTATCATTATTCTCTTGCTTTGATCCTTATTGTTTTGATGTTACCACAATTTATCATAATCGCTGTCGTAAAACTTCTGCAATAAATCCCAAAGCCGAAAAATGTACTTCACTTTCACCTACATTTCTTTTATCAAAACTTCCACAATTAATCAATGCAACTTGGTTCCTTCCGTACCAGATGGTACATTTACTTTCATTTGTCTGCGATTACCTTCCGTTTCCTGCAGTGACCTTGGCACGACAATGCAGTTTTAAAAAGCCGTGATATGCCATGAATCTATTGACTCGCGTAGACTTGACGTAGTTTGGGGTTTTTAAGGTAGATCTGTAGGTATTTGGCAGCGTGCCTAAGGTTATAGCTTCTGCAAGGTCTTGTTGAAACAAAGTTAAGTAGAAGAATTATGTTTGATTAAATAGAAGTTGGTTGCGCCCGCTCATTTTGTTTTGGGATTCTAGGCATTATTGTTATTCAGATACGTTGTCATTTGCCAGCCTTATTAGCAGTATTTGCAGTGTGGGTCAGTCAGACTATTGTTGTTGTTTTTTTCACTTTTTATTTTGTTATTTGAATTTCACGAACTGTCTAAATAAACATTATTCTTTCTTTATTGTCACTAAATGTTTAGTACAATTTTCCTGATATAACTTATACACTCGATCGAGTTACTATACACAGTTTTGCCCGAGACTTGTATGTAGAGGGCCGTGTATAAAAGAAAAATTAAGAACACTTTTACTGCTGATGGCAGAAGCCGAATTGCCGACCTGAATATTTACGAATGACGAAATTAGAACTGTCAGCTTCTTAAACCTTTTAATAGTTGCCTATAAACTCAATAACCTGTCGCCATTAACCCCTCACCCACATGAATAAGTAAAAGTTTAAAAAAAAAACTATTTTTGAACACCCAATTTTCAATGTTCAACCTTTCTAATGCGGCACCACGGTACCAGGTACGAAGCTATCCGCCTGATACTCTAATTGCGATACCCCGATAGGTGTGAACTTCAAGCGGCTCCGAATTAATCTTTTCAACGTTATTTGTGTGTTAAGTTTCAAATTTGACAAGTAATTTAACAGTTCTGATGGAGTTTGGAGTGAAACTTGGTGCATGATAACGTGGTTTAACAAGCAGAGATTTTGGCACGGTTGAGAGGTTTTGAATTGACTTTGGCGAGTTGAAGAGGGTTATCTGTACAACTATGCTGGGGTCGGTTTCCAGACTTACTAGATGCAGCTGAATACCAGCATTTTACATGGACCTACCTGACGTCCACAACCCAGTTACTGGGTGACACGACACCCCTTGGCAATACCAGGGCGAGTAACAACAGGCAAAGATCCACGAATGACAGCCAGGACTAACGGTAAGGAGTTATAGGTCTTTTTAACACCCGACGCAAAGAGAGGGGTGTTATAAGTTTGTTAGAACCAGGCGTTTGATGATGCGTTACCAAAATTTTATGTAGAGTTTAATCGTATCATGTACTTGTTATTTGAGCGGCAGACTAATGCACAGTGTAGAGAAGTAGACTTCCCACCTAATGAAAAGTGGTCACCATTGGTTATAGGCATCAGCAATTCTATAGGAATCATCGTTGCATCGCCATTCCAGAGACAAAGCGGTAATTTTCTGTGGGAGATACAACATCGAGCATATGCTACTGACGCGTTAGCGTGTCAAACGCTGATTGGTTGTTCCAAATAATGTCATAAGTACTTATTTTGTAAGTGATTTTAGTTTTTTATGACGTTAGTTATGTAGAAAATCAATAACATGTTTTACAATGAGCTCGAAAAGAGCCATTTCCAAACTGCCAAATAATGTGGGAAGTGCCACTTTTTCACACTAGTATATAAGGTAAGTATATAATTAAGCCGTGGCTGCTAAGAGATGACCAGTCCCAACTGACGGAACCCGTTCACGAACATGACGCTTGGTCAGCATCATTCAGCTCAACCATTTTGAAAGGAGCTAAATGATCCAACACATGCGCCACCGTCAGCGAGACATTTGAGTGAGCATGACATGCAATCAGCCGCAAGGGCATTTTCAAGTTCCATAGTACATAGTACACGCACCTGTGCTATGCAATTATATAATACAAAAGAGATTGAGTTTATACAATGCAAATATAGTATTACCATCTTCAGCAGCTCCAATAGTATTGAGCCAGCATTAGGACCAGCATTGAGCCAGACATTTTTATCAGCGATGTGATCCCCTAACTTATAATATCCTCCTTGCATATTGTGCGTTTTTATAAAAGATTTGAATTTCGTCTCATTCAGTTGAAGTATGTGGTTAGGTATTTTATTGTAACATTTTAAACAGCACCCCATGAGTGCACTTTAGCCAGTCTGAAACCTGGTTAAACTACCTGCTAGGTGTCCAATCAATGTCAGGTAACTTTTTCACTTAACGTAAAATTCGGTAATCCATCAATCCAAAAACCATCTGAAGACCAAGAACCATTACGAAATTCAACACAAAGTTGGACTCATCTATTTTCGTGCCAAGTTTCGTAGTTGTCTATCATTTGATTGCAGGCACGAGGCAGATAGGCAGGCACCTACCGACATGCAACCCTGAGTTACGACTCCATTCCACTTTTGTGCTGATTGGACTTCTGCAAGTGTTAAATTGCTACTTTCACGCGATGTTTTTGGACTGATAATATCTACTTATGTAGTGTTGATACCGCGTTTATGTGTGTTAAATGAGTTTTCATGTTTTTCTCTTTCTCGTTAGTGGCTGCCGCAAACTCACTAACGTTATTTTTCAATGTTTTCAATAACACGACACGATAATAAAAATGCCTGAACACAAAGTTCATTGTTAAGTTTTCAACGTTCGACTCAGCGCGGGGTTTGGAAAATCCAACGTGCAATAATATTACATAAAAACTAATATTACCATTTAATCTTAAAAGACAAACAACGACCAAAGAGTGTTGATTTTGAAAATTAATTATATTCTGTGGTGGCTCACTTTCACCAGTGCCTACCTTTATTTCACAGAGCTAATATTATTATGATCACTCAGTCATCAATGGGACAGTCGTAGAGTACCTATATCACCAAATATTATGACAAGATGTGGCTTCAGTAGTCTCTAAAGAAGAACCACTTTTTTTCGGCATTGCAAAACTGCACTCTATAATAGGATGTTAAGTTCAGCTGTTATAATTACAATATTATGCCGCTTTCAATTGTATCTAATTTAAGAATGGTGTGATTTTAAATAATTGGCAGCACTCTTGTAAAGATATTCAGACATGTTTGTTATCTGAAATTACTAAGATCTCTCTGGCATACTGAAAGTTTCTGGTACTGATCACTTACAATCAATTTAAAAAGCAATTACGGAATTCGAAAATGTAACTCCCTGGGAACATGTTACTTTTTAATTTGCGAGACTGTCATTTGTTCTTTTCATATTACAAAATGTGTGTGTCGCTACAAGTATTACAATGAATTTAAGTTGTGAAGATTTTTGCCCAATGATTTTTGCCAGACTTCAATTGGCAGTTGGTGAGGAAGCCCCATGTCGCAACTCGGGGAATTTTGACGTGGACGTGATCATCTAAATCACGATGTACGTGAAGGTCGGCCGTCAACAAGGTCACAGAATTCCATATTGATACCGTACGACAACTGATTGAAACTAACAAAAAAAAAACTTGTCAGCAAATTCGTACTGCAGGTATTAGGCATTGCCAAAAACATTTTGCATGTGAATCTGAAAGTTCGGAAGCTTTGACTCGATCTAGCAAGCGTCGCAGGCGGCACGGGGTTCTTACCGGATTGCCGCCATGGGATCTGGAGGCAAAAGCCCTCGCACACGTATGGGAGTGACGCGAGGAGGCAAAACGCCAGGGCGTAACTCCGTTGCCGCGAGAAATCACGGTACAGCCGACAGAGCTCTGGTGGGGTCTCATGGCGACATGGAGGGTGCGATTGTCGCAATCCAGTGCTGGGCACGACACAATAGCAGCGATCAGTCCCCTCTTTGAGTGGTTGGAGAGGCACCACGGCGTCCTCACCTTCTGCCTGACACAGGTCCTCACCGGACATGCTCGTTGCGGGAGGTTTCTGTTCCGTATCAGGCGGGAGGAAACGGCCGGGTGTCACCATTGTGTGGATCGCCCGAAAAACACGGTGGACGTCTGCCCAGATGGGCGGAGTACCGTAGTGTCCTCGCGGAGGCGATCGGCGTGGGCGATATCTCGCATCCAATCCTGGTCCAGGCCATGGTTTGAAGCGAGAGCGAATGGGCGAAAGGAAAGCCGTCACCTCCTTCTGCGAAGCATTAATGCTTGCGAAGGAAGAGGCGGAACGCGTGAGGGACAGAATCTAGCGCCCTCACGCCCCTGGTCGCCCCAGGAGACTCCCCGGGCGTCGGGTATCGCCTGCAGATTATTTGGTGGATGGATTTTCCGGTATTTTGTAGCAACAAGCTAATAAGGATGTGCGTCAGGTAGTCGACCCGAGCGACAAAAAATAAAGGTCAGGCTCATAAATGGTCGCGTCCCAGTGCTGTAGTGTTCCAAATTCATTCTCAAGAAGTGTTGCAAACATATAGTGATCGAATCAAAACCGAGAGTTCTTTGTGAGTGACCATTGTATTTTTGGATATTGCGAACAGAGATTACAAAAACCGGAAACGGTTAGTAGCGACACCCCAGACGAAGACTTTGAAAAGTGAAAACAGCAACATTTATCACAGTAGAGCAATGACATTGAATAGAGCCGAGAAAGCAGTTGAACCTCGCCAAAAGATTCACTGGTGAAGGTTGACCTAAATCAACCCGGCTGCGACGTCGTTAAAAGATCCCATAGATAAATATCACCGTTCTCTTCACAAGTCCATTACTCTAGGGTGCATATATAATTTGAATTACAGCTACCCGGAAAATAACAATCTAAAATGTTCCTACTGCTGGGACACAGACAGGCCTACGATAACAATACAATATGATTTCTAAAGAATAAATACACAAGTAAAAGTTTGTTTTTTTTTTCTTTTAAAAACCAGTTTGTCAGGGCAAAATGCCCGGCTAAATATGAATCTGTGTCTGGCTTTCCAATATTTAGGCCTGGCAATCCTAATAAGAATAACCTTATTAGCGCTCTTCCTCTCTCCTACTTATTTAAATTTTGCTATGCCCGAAAGGGTCCATAATTGTTTCTATTTCATAAATATTCACCATCTACAGGAGTACATTTTGGATAGCAATAAAGATTAATTGAGTTGAATTGAATCATGAATCTTATACCGTTCTATTCTGTAACCATCTCGCCGTGAAAACTTAGGTGAAGTGAGCGTGGAGTGAGCTGTCAGTGCCACTGATGCTACGATTTGACCAAGACGGGATGACACTGACAGCTCACTCCACGTAAGTCTTCACGGTGATTTTTTTACGTAATCGACATGCTGGTCTCGTTTATCAGAATCCAGAAACTTTCAGTATGACCTAAGGATCTACATTATACATTACGACGACTAGACCATAATCAGTTGCGTCACAACATAATTCTAGATAAACTGATGCGCTCTGGTCATTATGACGATGCGCATGAGTTGCTGTAATGACTATGTCCATTCATTGTATTGTTACGATTGTGTAGTAGTTTCAGTTGTGTAAGAACCTACGAATTTGTTTGTGTGTAGGTAGGCTAGATACTTGATATAAATGATTAATGATTTTTATTTCTGTAAGTGGGTTTGTACAAACACTTTTACAGGTCAAAATATAAAATAATATTATGTAGTTCATGTTCCCTATTACATGGGACTTAAACATTCCTAGCAAAATGTGGATATACTATATGTACCTACACTTTTACCAAACCGTACGGGAATAACAGGCGTGGTGTTAATGATATGTCGGGAATATTAGGCTACTGGCTCGAATTTTGCGTGCAGTGGGGCGGCGGCGCGGCGGCAGCGCGGGAGTGGCCGGGTTTTATACAATCAAATGGACCCGACCTGAAAAACAGCGACGCGGCAGCGGGGCGGGAGCGCGCGACAGGGTGCACTCCGAAGCCCGCAAAATTCGAGCCAGTGGCCTAATATTCACAACATATCATTAACATTCGAGGCAGAGGCCTGAAGAATGACTTTTGATACAGGATGTCCACAAAACATTTTAGATAAATCAAAGGTATTTCTGTCCTAAGGGTATCAAAGTCGCTGACATTACGAGTACTACTGCCGTACTGATAATGTCAAACAATTTATTGAAAAAATTACTAAGTACTTATTTAGATCTAGCTTATAACGTGAACGTCTTTTTTACATAGTTCTCACATACATATAAGATGAACATTCATTATGTAACTAATATTTTGGAACAATGTTCTTTTAAAGAGTGTCCATGGAGTTTCTTGTCCGTTCTTCTCCATAGGTACCTACTACGCTTTGGAATGGGCAACTAGCTTCATATTTCTAACTGACCGACTTGTTGACAATTCAAAAGTGCCTGTAAATGGTTTAATTGAAATAAATGCTTTGAGTTTGAGACCATTCCCTTCGTTCGTTTTGAGTACAACTTTCACTCTGACGTCAAAACTTAGTGACATTACTTACAGCTACATAAACATCGGAAAAAGTTAGTTTTATTCAACGTTGCATGCTTACAGGACATTTTTGATAATGTTTGGTAGAAACTCCCTCGCAGTCGTTATTGTCAAATGATATATTTATTTAATAAAACTACGTCTTAAAAGGCGCGGTGACCTTTGAAATATTTAAGGGTTGGAAATAAAAGTTATTACAAAAATTACAATGCGGCGAGAATATAATAACAAAACACGCCAGTACACCCACAAAGGGTAAGGGATGTCCCTTAGTACACCCACATTTAGCCAGTTATGTTTAAGAGGTTGACAAGAGCTAAAGCGCGGTCACCGTCAGGCTGCATAGAAAAGAAAGAGGACAACGCTGGTAATTTATTGCTAAAAATGAAGCATTATTTAAGCACAAAGACCTATTGATTGGACAAAAAAATTAAACACTATTACGTTAATATGTTACTTGTAGAATAATCTATCAAAAAATCGGAATGATTGCATGGTTTTCAATCGTTACAAGAAATTTTTAGAGGTGTCTTCGTGATTTTGCTTTATCGTATCAAATTAGTTGTATTACGTTTCCAACACACTATACACGGTTAAATTAAGGTCGTTCTGGAACCAAAAGTCATGTACTCGATCATCGAACTCGAAACTATTGAGCCCATTATTAAAATAAAAATAAATAAAAACGAAAAATCCAATTTATTGTTTTTTTATTGTGAATAATTGTCAAATTTGGATACCGTTCGCTTGTGCTGCCATTCGTCGATACGTTTTACACTTACGCATTGATCGCAAGAAAGCGTTACTACGAATTCTCATTATTTCACAAAAAATAAAAACAAGAAATTTGATTTGTCGTGTTTTTTTGTTGTAAATTTTTGAAAGTTATGGTCTCAATCGTTTCGAGTTCGATGATCGAGTTCATGGCTTTCGGTTCCAGAACGACCTAAATTTTACCGTGTTTAACTATCATATATCCTGAAGAATATCATATATATTTCTGATTTTATTTACTGCAGTGGATATACTTTTAGGCATTATAAAACCTGCGATTAGTTCCTGTAGTCCCAAGTAATAGGGAGCGACCCTATTGCCGTCAACCGGGCACAAATCCAGACTCCGGGCTGCAACTGAGATGGAAAAACCCAATACCTAACACGGGTAAGAATATAATAGTCATAGAATATTAGCCTGATAATTATTATCCTATTGATTTTTTCACAAGTGCTTTTTCCCATACAGAGTAAAGGAAAGAGTTGTTACTCAGTAAGTGGGTTGTGGTGGTCAGGTGGTATAGCTTCTTTATGTTAAATACTGGTATTCAACAGCGTCCTGGTGGGAGCCCAACGTTGTATTATCTACAATTCAGAAATAAAGGGTTTCGTAGCAGAAAACGCAACACATTATTTAAACGCAAACATATTTATTTCCTTTTCCACAATATTCGTAAAAACACTTTGATGTCTCAAAAATTTTAAGTCCTGTACTTACTTGCGAAATAAAAATTTAAATTGCCCCAATCTCTGACTACGAGTACTTAGACGTGTTCACTGCTCGACGTCTCGAACAAGAAGGCCGGCTGTAATGTAAGTTGTCTCCCATAGAGAATGACAGTGAATGCCGTGAACGAATAATCGTTTGAATCACATACGAGTATTAGTCGATTTAATAAGTAGGGTTACCAGATACAAGTTTACAGTTAGGAACAGGCTAGCGAGAAATAAATGTAGGTACCTACCTACATTCATAGCAAATAAACTTTTGATTAAAAAAAAGTAGGGCTATTCTGTAACCATGTCACCGCGAACCTTAGGTGAAGTGAGCGTGGAGTGAGCTGTCAGTGCTACTGATGCTAGGGATTGACCAAGACGGGATTACACTGACTGCTCACTTCACGCAAGTCTTCACGGTGAGATATTTACAGAATCAACATGCTGGTATAAGATGTTGTACATAGATGACAAATTATCACTGCTTGTTGATGTTTTCAGAAATTCAGACGATGAGACGAAATAAAGTAGGTAGGTCAGTATTCATCCAAAATGGTTTTAAAAATGGCTAACATGAAACCACATGTTGGCGATTTTAATTATGATAAAATTCCATTTGTATCTAACGTTTTGTGCAGACAACAGATACTGCAAAAAGATTCGTATTTTTCTAGTAAGGCTACACTTTACTTGGCGCTTTTTTTTTGTAACGCTTTATTCGTGTTCTCTTGCAAGGAAAATAATGCAGTTTAGTACCTAAATTAAGTATATGAATTAAACTAACACGTTGTTTTTGAGAAATGGCAAAACCAATGCTTGATATAAATGTAGGTAGGTACAATATGAAGCATTTGCTTGGTGCGCAGAAGTACATAAAGGACCAAATGATGATGCTCAGTGGGATCAAAATGCTCTGAATAATAATGAATCCTTAGAATAAGAATATTTCGCTAAGATTACATTCAATATTCAAGTGGATTGAATTTCTAGACTTCACAGATATCCTGTGTTGTGAGATGCAGGCCATCCTTTTACCTAATGAGATCAGTATTTGAGAGACTGTTGTCATATTTCAACCTGGTTTGGTATACTTCAAATTTCTCATTTTTCATTATTTTTAAACTTACCACAAAACATTACACACCAATTTAACCTAGCAACAAAGGTTAGTACTATAGTACATACTAGTACTCTGTAATTTAGAAGGCATCTCTCCACGGTTATAGTATCGACCCAACAGAGCTCATTGATTGGTCGCTACACACGCGTGTGTTGCACACGTCACGACATGCGCCAACGGCTTTTAAGGACGTCGCTAATCAATGTTCGAAGACTTCCAATTACGTTTATATTGCCATGGTAACCATTCTTTGTTGATGGGGCATGATTATAAGCAGCAGGGAAGGTGTTCTGCGGAGACTTTTCCTGACTACGTTTGGGTCAGCCATACCACACCATCTGGCCTCCACACACCAGTGACTGGATAACACGATATGCCTTAGTATGTTATGTTATCCCTTTGTTCCTTACTGGTTACAAAACACATACATTCCAAAGCGTAGTAGGTCCCTATGGAGAAGAAAGGACAAGAAACTTTATGGACACTCTTTTAAATAATAATGTTACATAAAATTAGTTACATCAGTAATGTTGAAACTATACATGTGAGAACGATGAAGAAAGATGAAAGGTGTTAAAGGCGTCCGTTCTGTTAATGAAAAGCATAGGAAACTAAAACAAAAATTCGGAAATTAAAAATACGCCGTGGCAGCCAAGAGACGACCAGTCCTCGCTGACGGCGCCTGTTCACGAACATGACGTATAGATCAGCACCATTCAGCTCAACCATTTTGAAGGGAACTGAATGACTAGAGAAACCTGTTTTGTCCAAGATAGCATACTGTTTTACCCAAAATGGCACAAAATGGTCTGTCAGTAGGGATTGCAATCCCGCAACTCACTCAATCCCGCGGGATTGATATGCGGGATTGATCAATCCCGCGGGATGGATCCCGCATATTTGAAATTATTCACAGTAGTTCAACTTTTTGCCCCGTTTGTATCTAAGATAAAGTATTAATTGTTTGATCTTATAGGGCTATAAGATCGAAAAATTAATACTTTATCTTATTTAAAATTATGTTATAAAATCGAATTGAAACTACAGGTTTTTGTTTAAAAAATCACTAATTATTAATTAAACATGTCTTACATTATCAACAAAAATTATTTGTTTTCTAACAAAATAATAATGAAATTATAATTAAGTACGAGTAATTAGTAATCAGCCTTAATAGACCTTAATTTTTAAATGTTTAGCATCAAAAGTTTTGTTAAATTTTACCCTTACATCTAACAACAGTTTTATGATGTTTGTAATTCAGTCGTAATAGTCTTATTTATATAATGACTAATGCACGCAAAACTTCACGAATGTTTTAGCGGTACATTTAAATTTGCGGGATCCGCGGATCCGCGTTTTGAAGGTGCGGGATCCAGCAGATTAATAAGTGGAGCGGGATCCCGCGGGAATGCCGGATCCCGTTTTGCGGGATTGCAATCCCTATCTGTCAGAGATAGTCAAAGTTAGCTGAAGAAGCTATACATTGTCTATCGAACGACCATTGTAGAAATTCACTGGTCATCAGACAGACCGACGAACTTACCAATTTGGAAGGGATGCGAAAGTCGGAAAACCGAATGTTACAGCACAATTTAGTTGAGCTTATAACCAGCAGTCAATCGAAGTCCATTCGATTGTAAACGATTCATCGCCCTTGAGCACGTGTTTCATCCATTCCATCGCCCATTTTTTGTTACAACATGTTGACAGAAAGGTCAGGAGCATAGTACTCGCAACCGGCGTTTGTCTATGAATATGATGACGTATGAATGTAAACGAAGCAAGAGTACTTATGTAGTTTCTGCCTACCCCCACTATACGTCCCCACTGCTGGGACACAGGCCTCCTCTTGGTGAGAGGGAGTGGGCCGTTATCCACCACTCGGGCCCAGTGCGGGTTGGTAGATGTCACATGTCTTTGAATTGTTGGTTCTAGGTCATGATTCCTCACGATGTTTTCCTTCACCTTTTAAATAGCAAATAAATTACGCTTTAGTGTACTTTCCACCTACAAGTTGGGACTATTCTTATGCAATAATTCTTTATTTTCAACTTTGGACTTCGACGTAATCCCTTACGAAAAAGAATGCCTGACGTCAGTCACTATAAATACTTGGCACTGAATGAGTCAGTCATATCAGAGATCATTGACGGAAGTAAACATGACAGTTTTGGGGATTAGGTTTTAAATGAAAACCGAATGAACTTGGCCTATTTGTCGCAGCCTTGAGGTACACTATCCTTCTAATTTATCACAACGCACTTTACACTTTAGATTTGCTTCATTTATTTATTGTTTTATTTGTTGTGCCTTATAGTCGGTGCTAAATATTTGTTTTTTTCTTTCTTTCAAGTGGATTAGGGGAAATTTGAAGTAAGTTTGGATTTTCACGGTTTTTTTCTGCAAGATAATTTTGATCCGGAGCGATTTCTAGCCAACAAAAGGTACAATGGTTTTTTGTGATACGAGTATGGCTGCCAATATTATATGATAGACATATCCCAAAATAAATAAATGCGTGTCGGACCACGCCCAATGAAGGGTTCCGTAGTAAGGATGAATTTTACCCCAAAAGCAAACTTAACATTGTAGTCGAAAAACATGTTCTCCCATACATCTATATACGTCACGGTCAATTGGGATGATGACTACTAATAAAAATGTTCGTAAAAATAATTTAATTTCAAAGAAGGCATAGTAAAAACGATATAACTGACATCGGTTAAATCGATGTAAATATGAAGAAGATACACGCTTTAAAAGTTTTTGGAGGGGATTATTCCTGTTCCTGTCCTTGTCGCGCGGTACGGACAATGTACTGCGTTAGTATGAAGTTACGTAGTAGTGACGTCACTTCTACGATAGTGCTGTCCTAGACTAACACTTAGTTTAAAACGTTTATAACTTGGCAGTTTTTAAAGCTTTTACAGTTTTTGTAATACTATTTGCACCATTTGGAAATAAAGATTTTTTAAGGATTAAAAAATGTATGATCATCCCCATTGGAGACTTGACCGTGACTAAATGTTTGTTTCTAATAGCAAAAAAATGCTTTTTATATATATAATAAAACTACAAACTAACGATTTCTGGACTTTTTTCCTCACTTGTGTTGTGAGACTTTGCTTCTTGCAAAATTACATGATTCTAGATCAACGGGAAGTACCCTATAAGTTATGATTTATTTGCGAGTATCAGAATATTTCGCATAAATCGCCGTATTTTTATAATTGCGTTGACTTAAAAGCTTGATTTTTTTAGAGCTCCAAAGGATCTTACGTATTTGATATTAATTTCAACTTGACACCTCCACGCATTCCTGAGAAAAAGGGTCTTGACAGACTTACATACAGACGGACAACGAAGTGATCCTATAAGGGTTCCGTTTTTTCCTTTTTAGGTACGGAACCCTAAAAAGAACTTTACAACAGGAATACCTACTACTTTTTATTTATAATCAGCCTATTATGTTCCCAGCCGGTTTCCTCACGATGTTTGGCCATCCCCGTTTTGAGAGCAGTGGTGATGAAATAATTTACACAAAGTAAAGCGCCTGTCTGGGTTCGAACCTACGACCTACAACTCGTAAGTCGCGGCCGTTACAACCGGGCCACCACTGCTCTCCCATATTCTCTGGAAAGATAAATACCTACCGAAGTAGGATCCATCCTACTTACTCCTGTTGCGATCTTTGTTCAAATTAATTTATAAATGATGATAAATGATAAATGATTTTTATTTCTGTAAGTGGGTTTGTAAAAACACTTTTACACGTCTAACATTTTTTTTTAAACTAGATGAGGTCGGCGTTTCCTATCTGACTACTCTGAGAAGAAAAGCCGAAACAAACTCAGAGGTCACAGTCTCTTTTAAAGTCCAGACATAATCTTGGTCAGATCATGTTAAGACCATGTGGATTGATGTCTGAAATTGTCTTTTGAGGAAAGAACCACACAGATTGAGTGGACCTGTCCAGTCAGTGCACGCATTAGTCAGTAATCGTACAGCTCAACTCAAAACATAAGGAGCTCAACGATTCGACGAACAATACCAAAGAAAGGACATTGGATAGGCCGCATAATTACTCAAACCGCCAGACCAAGTTACGATTAAAATTAACTGAGATAATAAAATATAAAAAAACAAAAGTAAAAAATAAAATGACCCACATAGTCTTAACATTCACAATAATAACAATAAAATAATACCTAGGTAAGTATTCATGTCATTGTTTATTTTACAGATCATATGAGGACCATGTAGGTAGGTGTCTGAAATGGTCTTTTGAGGAAAGAACCATACAGATTTGAGTGGGCCTGTCCAGTCAGTGCACGCATTTGTCATTAATCGTGCAGCTCAACTCAAAACGTAAGGAGCTCAACGATTCGACGAACAATACCAAAGAAAGGACATTTGGGTAGGCCGCTTTAAGTACTGAAACTGCCAGATATAAAAAAAAAAAAAAAAATAACTGAGATAGACAAAATATATAGAAATAATACCCACTAAGTCCTCACACGAAATTAAAATAATAATAATATTATACAAAGTAAATATTCATGTCAAATCATGAAATTTCAAAGTGTATATAAAATAAAACAAAAGTTACGTACCAAACAAAAAAAAAAAAACACTCAGTATGCAAAAATTGGAGCAGGTCAGTCCCAAGCCTTTTCCTCAATATAGTCTTTGACTGTATAAAAAGCTTTCTGGCACAACTTACGTTTAATAAATGATTTGAATTTATTAAGGCTTAGATCTTGAACATGGCTTGGAAGTTTATTATAAAAGCGTATATATTATATACTATTATTATACTATTTTCTTGAGCCTTGTTGTAGGTACAACAAATTTGTGTTTGTTCCTAGTATTTATATTATGGATATCACTGTATTTTTTAAACAATTTGATGTTTTTGTGGGCATAAAAAGATTTTCATAAATATACTGAGAAGGCACAGTCATTACATTAATTTCCTTAAATTTCTCTCTGAGAGAGTGTCTCGGACTTAATTTATAAATTGATCTAACAGCTCTTTTCTGCAAAACAAATATAGTCTGCATGTCGGCGGCATTTCCCCACAAAAGAATACCGTACGACATCACACTATGAAAATAACTAAAGTATACTAAACGGGCTGTCTCTAAATCAGTTAAATTTCGAATTTTTCTAACAGCGTATGCTGTATAGCGTATGTGTATATGCCTTTTTTGCGTAAAATGTTGTATTAAAACAATTTCTAAAACCTAACAAATGCACCATATTACGCATTCTGCGTAACTTATAGTCAAGCATCAGGAAGTCGAATGCTCTGGTAGCTCAGAACGATAATTTATACAAATGGGTTACATAAATAAATTGTCTATTTTCATTTTTTTGCGAGCTTCAGCTCTAGCTAGCCCGAACACTTAAATTATGTGATTTTATGAACATAAAACTTTCAACCAATTTTTTTAAAGAAAAAAAAAAAGAAAGAGAATTTGTGTATTCTGCACAAACAAAACGCACTTAACAAACATTAAATAACATAAATAACACGTATCCAAAAGCCTCGCATTGAACCAGTTAACATTTGACATTTCGTCCATTGCCTGATATCAGGGCCAGGCCAGGGACTAAAGACAATATACAGTCCACGATGCCTATGCTGAGATTTGCATTTGTGTGACTGATTATCAATCGCACCAATGCGATTGCGCGAGGGACGCACAGCGCCTCAGGTCGATTGTCCGATTGGCCGATTGCCAAGAAAAGGACGCGTCGCTATGTGCACTCACACAAATGCAAAGCTCAGCTTAGGTCTCGTGGACTGTACCAATATACATTGCGTAAATGTGACGAGTGTTACGACACTAGCAAAAAGACAACAAACAAACAAATAATCAAAACAAAAACAAAATAAGTTTAATAATACTATTTCCTGTTAAATGGACATTGTGAGAGAGAAACAATTTCCTTGCAAAATTCTTCACAATCACTTCAGACTGAGACTGGACAAAATCGGGAGTATTATGTCCAGTCTCAGTCTTTGATGTCACGTCGCTTTGCTGGTGGTCTAAATCATGGTTGAACTACTGCACTGATTGTTTTATTTTATTTGGGATTGTGACGATTTAAATTACCTTTTGTAGTGGATGGTTGTTAATCTCCCATAATAAATTTCTGCATTTCAGTGCCAAGTTCACCAATGAAACTGAACGCGACCAGCACATCTAAAACGCGTTCAACAGCTGTCAGTGTCAATATTCCACAGAAAATAATGAAAATTTTCCAATGCATCCAATCATTTCCACTGCCGTTTTTGCCATATGAAGGCCTCACGCTACATTGTAGCAGTAGATGTAGGATCAGCGTTCGTGCTAGTCCTCCATATCGACGGCATTAGCATACCGCGCTACTACTCGAAAAATAATACCGTGACGTATTAGTGCGGTACGGAAAAATCACGGAAACTAACCTCAATGCACGTACTACGTGCTGCCAAGTTCAGGATAACAAATCATGGTACAATCAAGATTTATTTGTTTGTCTACACTCCAATCGTTTCTGATTCAACATAAAGCGTGTGTCAGCTCACATGTTTAACTTTTAGGGATTTTTCTCAGAAATGGATCAGACCAAAACAAGATCCTTCAAAACTGGCCAAGTTTGGTGGTACCTATACCAAATAGATATATTATTTGGGTCACAAACAGCAGGAAACGTAGCGCAGGCCTGGAAGGAGATGGAGGAATGAACTAAACGTGCTTAGGTTAACTACCTAAGCACGAAGTACGTATATTGTTTCTGAAGATCAATGATCACCGAGACAGAAATATTTGACTTATACCAGGCCACTAAGAAACTAATTCGAAAAAAGTTTTGTATAGGTATATGAGAGACTGGCCGGCCAGTTATAGTCTATTTTGAAAATATGTTTATTTGTAGGTAAAAAAATTAGTTCATTCCAATTTCAAAATTTCCCTCCACATTGTTTGCGAGCTAATTTAAATGATCGTGTCTCATAGAAAAATGGATCTGCGCCGGGAACATTTTCGCGATATGATTTTTTACGATTTCAAGTGTCGCCTAAAACGGGACGAATCGTAAGATAGACTTCAAATGGCATTCATGGATGAAGGCCCTTCTAAGGCAACCGTGTTTCGTTGGTATAACGAATAAAGCGCGGTCGACTTATTTTGGGGGATGAAAAAAGAAGTGGCCCTTTGACGGCTGTTACGGAAGAAAACGTGCTAGCAGTGAAAATTTAAACCAAGACATAAGGCGAGTATCAAGAGATTCAGCACATACTGCAGGTTGGATCGGGAAGCATTCACGAAATTCAACACGTGCATCTTCGCGTGAGGAGGATAGTTTCACGCTGGGTGCCGCACAACCTCACCGATGCTCAGAAGCAGGCCCGGGTGGAGTGGTGCCGTGATATGATAAAAAAAAAATGAAGCAGGCTCGTCTCGGCGTGTTTATGACATCATTACAGGTAATGAGTCTGGGATTTATTAATACGATCCAGAAACGAAGCGCCAGTCGACGGTTTGGGTGTTTCAAAACGAATCAATGCCTACCAAAGTGAAGCGATCTAGAAGCGGGGGGAAGATTTTGATTTGACTGGCTACTTGGCGTCCATTTATATAAGGAACCAAAGAAGCATCAATGCTTGGCAGAAGTTTTCTCTGTTGTGAGCAACAAGCGACTAAACACAGGGCTTCGCGGGCTACTATTATACTCCACCACGACAACGCGCCTTCGCACACCGCGCTCAGAACGAAGGACTTCCTGGACAGCACGCCGTTCAAACTCCTGGGTCACCCTCCTTACAGCCCTGACCTAGCACCGTGTAACTAAATTTCATTTTATTCCCGAAAAGAAAAAATCTGCTCAAAGTGATACAATTTTCGTCGCCGAAAGATGCGCTGTCAGCGTTCGAGCAGGCTGTAAACGAAGTGTCTACGGCGGACTGGAAAAAGTGTTATGAAAACATGTTCCGAACCATGAAACTTTGTATAGAGGCTAGTTAAGAGTGCTTTGAAAAGATTTAATAAAAAAATATTAACATAGAACATTTATTTTTACGTACAACACAGAAAAATCTTGATATTTTGACAAGTCGCCATTACACCGTGCGAAGCGGCTCGCTAATCTTCTATGTAAGTATATGAATAAAAATCAATAGCCACAAATGTTTATCTGTGCATCACTTCAAAGCGGCTGCACCTTTTTGGATTATAATTTTTTGTTGTATTTGTAATGGTTAGGACAAGGTTTGTATGAAAGAAAGTATTTGGAAAATCTAACGGTAAATTTAATTTAAACATCTCTATAGAAAAAAAGTGAGTGAAGAAAGTAGGTTCTGGGTATGATCTTAAAACATATTGATTTTCATTTCTTCACAAGACAGAAGACCGGGGCCATGACCTGGGTTAAGGACATTTCATCCTGTATCGCAGACGAAGTCGCGGGCAACAGGTAGTCCTACTAATATTATAAACGCGAAAGTTTGTGAGTATGGATGGATGTTTGTTACTCTTTCATGCAAAAACTGCTGAACGGATTTGAATGAAATTTAGCACACAGATAGTTTATGGCCTGGATTAACACTTAGAGTACTTTCTATTCCGATAATCCCACGGGATCAAGATTTATGCGGGTGAAACCGCGGGGCGCAGCTAGTAAATAATAAAGTAAAGATCACAGTAAAATAGACCTTTTGTTTAGGAACTCTGACGTTCACCAATAAAATAGCAGCTAGGAAATAATATTAATAGATTGTTAATTACTAAAGAGAACATAGATTAGATACCTGACAATTCGGTTTTAGTGTAAATTTAAAATATTTTTTATCATAATCTTTTGACATATATTTCATTTGATAAAGATGACAATGATTTATATTTAGATATTGAAAAATCGCTTGTAATGTTTACGTTTGAATTCCTATATCGTAACTGTAGAGAGCGCTGAAAAAACGGAAAATAATATATGGAATGCTTAAAATGAAGCAGGTACAAAAAGTTTATTTACAGGTATTGCATATCGTGGTTGATTTTAGGTTTGATTCTCGGGTTATGTATTAGGAAATTCTCAGTAGCAGCTCGGAGTGTTTAGGTACTTAGCCAGCGTTTACACATAAACAAGCTAATACACATCATCCATAAACATCTAAGATACTTGTTTTCGACTAGTCTTGTAACTTTACTATTGTTAACTATTTTGTTCACGTTTCTGCCTTTTTTGTCAATATTTATACACCTACTATTTTTTTACCTATTATATACCTACTATTCGTATTTAAAACTTGTTTTAGGTGTACCTACACGATAAAGAAATCTATCTTTATAAATAAAAGTCAATCGTCGAAAATGTCTGTCCGCGCATCACTTCAAAGCGGCTGCACCTTGGCATTTTTTTTTTGTGAGGACAAGGTTTTTTTTTGAAAATCCACTGGGGTAGTCGGAAATTTTGATGCTATTTTTGTATGAAATTCATACCGGGCACGAACAGCTAGTATAATACATAAAGGTGGGATTACAGTGGTCTACGTGAACCTATACAGGGTGTCCCATAAGTCGACGACATCAAGCCGGAGTCGGGTCGGGTCAAAATGGTTAACAGAAAAAATAAATAGCAACAGGAGTTAAAAGACCGTCACAGGCACTAGATTTTCTCGTATTTTTTTATAAAGTCCCGTAATTTGCTACTATTATAACTTGACCTATCACCCGATTCCGGCTTGACATCGACTTACGGACAACTTGTATATCTAAAGAGACTGACCTCACTGCCATCCTGCTGCGCGTTGCACTTGCTGATGTTGAGGGTGCCAGAGATGAAGTCGTTCTGCACGTCAACTATCAGAAAAGCGCTCACCGGACGCACTATCTACGGACAAAAATATCCCATAAAAATTTAAATTCCAAGCGATGTTCAAGATTTCAACCAATCGGATTGAAGTTTTGAGTCCTAATATACTTTTGGCACCCAACTACGTATATAAGTACAACTAAAAGCTCAAGCTTGTGGTAAAATACTTAGATATATTATGGTGTTGTTATTGTAAAAACACGCATAATTAGACACACACGTAAATTAAGAGATTTGGACTTGTTATGGTAATACACCGTGTATTAGCATAACAAGTCCAAATCTCCTACACTTACTAGAACTTCTGTACTCAGAAGTTTGCAAGGTGTTGAAAGTTATTCAATTGGCCAAAATCTACTCTTTTTTATTAAAAAATAAATATTTATTCAAGCTAAATATTGCCACTCTAATGACTGGTCGAATTTTACCAACGAAACTGAACGATTTCAACACATCTGTGGCGGCATCTACACCGCCACATGCGAACAAACGCATCAATCCTGCATCGCGCAAGCAGAGTTTACCGCGCAGATAGCATATATACAACTTCCCGACAACAATCATCGGGCAGTTGCCCACCAGATACGACATCCATCTGGTCGGAGGATCCTCCCTTTTCCAAGAGAATGAGTGAACTTTACACCCTGTTCCTCATATCTCTAAACATCTTAACCGCGTTCAAGAGCTGTGTGTCAAAATTATTATAGAATGTTCTTGAACTCTTCTTCACATATAAAAATATAATTAATGTATCTATACAAAACGTTCCTAAACATTTTAAAAGAGTAACGGTGGAGTTTCTTGTCCCTGCTTCTCCATACGAAACTATCTTTTGGAAGGGGCGCATAGAACCAATTCTATTTTAATGTAAACGTTGACGTTCAAAAGTGCCTTTTATGTGCATGTTTCAAATAAATGCTTCGACTTTGACTTTTTGACTTGCTTTAGAAGTGCTAAACGCGTTCAGTATCATTGGCGAAAACCGCACTTAATCGCCATATGTACCCGCTCTAAGAATAAGCCACAAACTCACAACTTTAATCCAATGGTTCCAGCAGAAGGTGAACTCCTCCTTATCAATGAAGCCGTCCCCGTTCTTATCGAACACCTGGAAGATGTGGCGCAACCTCTCCTCCGACAGCGAATAGATGTGGCCCTTGTCGTTGCGAAACAGCGCCTTGCAGATCACCCGGAACTCGTCAAGGTTTAATTTCCCGTCCCTATAGGGAAAGAAGGAAATAATTAGCATCTCAATGTAGGAAAAACAGCAACGAGAAACCAAATAAACAGCTTATAATATTCTCGCTGCTAGGTCTCTGGTCTCCTCTCCGTGAGAGAGAGTGGGCCCAGCACGGGATGGTCTTTGAATTTTTGATTTGACGACACAGTTTTTTTTTACCGTTTCAAGAGAAATGGTTTAGCCTATAATCTATCTATACAGGGTGGAAGGGACATCGACGCACAAGCTAATACCATGGACTCAGTACATGATTTCGAAACCGAACGGTTATTTAAAAAAAAAATTGCTCTGTCATACATTTTGACCGCGTAGGTATTGCACTTTTCTATGAAACAGTAGTTTTTTTATAACCGATGAAAAATATCAACTCCAGGGGGTCCAGAATCATGTACTGAATCCATGGTATCAGGTTGTGCGTCGACGTCCCTTCCACCCTGTATTTCTATTCTAATAATAAACAAGAAAATATTACTTTTTGTTTGTTTGAACGCGTTATTCTCCGTCGGAGTTGAAAATTCTCGTTGCAGTTGATGGCCTAATGTGAAGGTTATAACATCACGCTACGACCCTCAGGAGCCGAGCAAAAAGAAAAAAAAAGCAGAAAGAACGCTGAACGAAAACAAAGTAGTTAATAGCGCGCGACGGTGATGGGATGTGACCTGACGACGAGCTGAAATTTCACGCGGGCGATGTCGCAGGCAGAAGTTAGTTAGTTACTTATTTAAAACAGAACATTCTAATCTCAGTCTCAATCTGTCAAAAAAAAAATTGACATTTGGAGGTCGCCGAAGTGAGATTGCGACTACATTTTGAACGTATTTAATTACGGGAATTGGCCTTCTGATTTCTCATCTCGTTCGTTGTTTGAGGTCGTTTTTTGAGCCGTTTAGAAAGAGGAACGTTTTAGTTTCTTGTTTCTCGATTTTAGGGATTTGTTTGGCTTCCCAAGAGATAGGAAGGGCATTTGTTAGTAACTCACTCAAAGTTTAGGAAGAGGTGTGCCTTCCTACTTGTAGGACAAAAACATTTCGCCAGTTTTGTAAGTAAGAAAGAAAATAAAAAAAATTGACCCAGTAAGGCACACAATATTCACAAAAAAATAAAACAAGAAAATTGTATTGAGTGCCTCACGGCTGCGCCAAATAGGCCCAGTTCAGCATAAATGCCAGACAACCAAGTGCCTGACGCTAGTTTTCAACTAGACCCAATGTTACGAGGACGACTTACGGATGTAAATCAATGTCTAAGTCCCATGTAGGCAATAGGGGGAGAGTTTATTACTTAATATCGAATGGTATAGCTTCCGTTCATTAGAGAAAGATATCTCATTGTCATTTTACTTTGCTTCTCATAAGGCAAGTGTAGGAAAGGCGGTGTTTTATTATATGTGGGGAAATGCGAAAAGGAAATGGATAAAATAAACGCGAACTACCACGACGGGGCGCGTCGTTTTTACCAGGGGGTTCTACTCTCTAATTCCGTCAACGAAGATACGGCCTGTCCGAAAATTGATGATTCATCAAACAAGTGACAAATATTTTTTTCGGACGGGCTAAGTCACATCAGAATTAGGGACAACTGTTAAATCGTGTTGTTATTAATTTTTTGTTCGGACCCCGAACTTATCAGTCTGTAATGTGATATGGAGTTGTGAAACGCCCGTAGCTTCGGCCAAAACTACGGTTTACGTGCCAAGGGAGCAGACCGCCAGCAGTAGAAATCTGTCATTTTATTTTATCCATTCTTCCGTCGACAAACCCGGTGCTGCTATGCGAGCTAGTACGGTAACAGATTTGCCTATTTATTTGAGAAGATAGCAAAGCAAAAGAATTTTCCTAAATGTTTCGCGACGCATTACAAAATTAAATTAATTAAAACAAAACGAAGTAAAGCTCTAAGTAAACAATTGATACACGATAACATGTTCACTCGAAGCCGAACTTGACTCAATATGGATTAAGCGCGCGTAATCTGTATTTTGTTTTTGTTCGACATCACATGTGCTTGGCCATTCTTTTTGAGGGTGCTGTCGATTTTCAGATGCATGGAGTTTGCGGGACTTCGACGAGCCACGAAATGAATTTCCAAAGACTTGATTTTGATACATACATAAACCTTCTTCCCATGGGGGTAGGCAGAAACTACAGAATGCCACCAGCTATGATTTTTACATATTCCTTTTGCTTCGTTTATGTTCATACATCTGGTCATACACGCACGCCGGTTGCAAGTATTACGCACCTGACCTTTCTGAAGAACATCTCCATATTAGGTATATGTTTCCACTAACATCTGTTTTGTTAATACATTTGTTAAGTCTCCTTTCATTCATCCTTTCAACATGTCCAAAGAATTGATGTTGTGGCGGCAGCTACACCGCTACATGCGAGAAATGCATCACACTGTCGTCACACAAATCCTGCATCGCGCAATCAGAGTTTACCGCACAGCTAGCATATTTACAACTTCCCGACAACAATCATTAGGCAGTTGCCCACCAGATACGACATCCATCTGGTCGGAAGATCTTCCCTTTTCCAAGAGTATGAGTGAACTTTACACCCTGTTCCTCATAACTCTTCAATGTTGATAATTTGGGAATAGGTATAATCAGCCTACATTCCCACTTTTAGTTTTTTTAACACCTTTAAGAAATTTATAATTTCATACTTCATACACATACTACATTTTTAAAACAAATGCATAATTTTGTTAAAAAGTAAGTTAAATCTATTCTACAATATTTTTTTGACAGTCTTACTGTTTGTAATAGACACAGAATTTAGATTTTTATTTTGATTATTCTTAGTTTGATTAAAATTTAAAGATGCCTATATCAATATTGACAAAGTAGTGTGTTGTGTTTATAAATGAATGTATTTGTAAAATATTTAAATTAATAGTAGCAAAAGTGCTACTTAAATTTGTTTAAATAATGCTACCTAACACAAAAGAAAATAAATCCTTGTGAATGTGTGTAAAGTTAAATACATTAAAACAATAACATGGCAATTTAATTTAAACTCACTACTCATTCAGTCTTTAATTAATCATTATTAGCACATTCAAGTTTTAAAGTATGTATGTAATTTGAGAATTAGCATTACAAATTATTTTAATTTTACTCACATTCATTCTATTATGTATTATTGATATTTTAAATAGAATTTTTGTTCTTATTATTTGAATTACAGCAAGATTGCTTTCAATCATTATAACTGTATTCTTAAAGCTACAATTTAGCAGATGAACTTGAAACAAGTTTTTACATTAAATATTTGCGCCAAAATCATATAGAAAGGAGACAGAATACCACTTTCATTCATCCTTGACGATTTTAAGTTCATAAGGACAACAAAACAAACAAATACAGCATGAACTTTCACTAATAAAAACAAAGTAAAGTTTTCATGTTTTTTGTATAAAAAGTCCATGCAAAGACTTCCTTTAATTGAATAAACTAGCCTGTGAATAACGGTGACTTTTTGGACTGGTTTCCAATTTAGTTTTCCTGAAAATTAATACGAAAATGGTAATAAAAACATACCCATCTTTGTCAAATGTTTCATAGCAGGCGTCCATGTCGCTACAATCGAACTCGTCGACAGGCGTTCCGTTGCTATCCGCCAGCATTGGTGGTTGGATCGAAATGAGTCGCCAGTCCTCGCGACAACCGTTTATAAGCACTTCCAGCATGACTACCGAACTCTGTCTAACCTTTTGTGACCTATAACATAAACAACACTTAGTAACGCTTTTAATCACACAAAACGACTGCTTAACAATTAGATTTTTTGTAATATCTATGCTCACGTACCTTAAAAATATATTTATAACACTTTTGATTCACGTTTTTCCAAGAAAATATTACGACTTTTTTTCGAATTCTCGCCGAAAGCTGTACTAGTCGGTGCGATTGATTGACGTGACGAATGGCTTTCATTTCAAATGTCATTTCTGTTACTGTCAAAGTGACAATTAGAGATGAGTCGTATCGTATATACTAGAACAGATCTTCTCTCTTCGGTCTCCTGGTATTTCACGAGACTAGGTTGCACCTATTCCAACTTTTAAAATACTCGGTCCACCTAGTCTCACTGAGCCTATTAGAAGCACGGCAACAGGGCATAGCATAGCATAATCAGCCTAAAACGTTCCCACTGCTGGGACACAGGCCTCCTCTCAATGAGAGGTAGTGAGCCGTAATCCACCACGCGGGCTCAGTGCGGGTTGGTAGATGTCACATGTCTTCGAATTTTTGGTTCTAGGACATACCGGTTTCCTCACGATGTTTTCCTTCACCGTTTTGAGAGCAGTGGTGATGAAATTATTTACACAAAGTAAAGCGCCTGCTTGGGTTCGAACTCACGACCTACAACTCGTAAGTAGGGACCGTTACCACTGGGCCACCACTGCTCACTGGCAACAGGGCGGTCCGCTCGAATCAAAGTATTGGCGCGGCGAAGCGAGATAGCATTTTGTTGTTGTAGTTACTAGTCTCCTTCATCAGCCGAAAGACGTCCACTGCTGGACATAGGCCTCCCCCAAGCATCGCCACTTCGAACAGTTCTGCGCTTCCCGCATCCAGTGGATTCCTGCGGCATTCACTAGGTCATCGTGCGGCCTTCACAAGGTCATATTCAAAGTATTCTGTCCTTTTTTAACTATACTATTTTGCAGTCTTTCCATCTTTGTCTGTCAGACTGTCAGTACTCGACACTAGTCGGTACAGTTACTTTATACACTCGGTACTTGCAAATACTCGATAAGCATGAAGACTATAATGGTGCACTAACGGACTCATGCGAATGTGACATTTGTGACGTTGGACGCCGGCTCGCCGTATTGATAACTACTCGAAGTCGCAATTGGATCAGTAGGTTTTCAAAAATTTGGCAAAAATATGATTACTCTGAATTCTTACGCCAACAATCTACAATGGAGATAAACCTTTACGTTGACAGTCCTAAGCCTGCGTACGTACTTACACGTATCGGTGAAAAGCAAAGACTAAGTAAGCATACTTTTAGGTGTAACCTATTCCAACAATACATATCTAACTTAATGCATACTTCATGGACTATGTGGAATAGGTATTTGGATCGATTATTTGTACGGAATTGGACTAGTAGCACTTAATACACAATTTACCTAGTACGACCCATCTCTAGGGACAATGTCAAAGATGTAACGTTCCTACAAACGCAACATAAAAACAAGAAAGCCAAACATCTTGCAAACCTCGTTAGCTACAGCTTCAGTCCGTAACCGAAACGTCATGAAAATCTGACATTTTCTTCAGTATTTGGCATTAAGGTGTCAAAAAACGCTTTTGGACCACAGAGTACTTTTATTATATAGTTTTGGACCAAACGACTACGGCTGCATGTGGCGGTCACAGAGTACTTTTACGGCGGTCACCGTAGCTTTAAAAAGAACATTCACGACGTTCACTTTTTTAAATATGAAGATAGACAATTACCCGGGGCGGCGAAAACTAAATTGGGCCGAGGAACTAAAGTCGAAATATTTTGTAAGCTGCTTCAATAGGTTCGATTATCTTTTGACTATTGATACAGAAGTAGGAGATATTTTGTCGACATCAGAGAAAACCTGGAGGATCAGACGAACAGAGGATGGTAGAGGAAGCGAAGCGAGCTTGAAAGTTTAAATTTTCTTTTGAACATTTATACAGAAATACGAATTACTTTGTCAACCTTTACCGACTAGATTGAAATTGTAGGATGCAAGAACAAGCGATGCTAGCTGGAAATTTTAGACTATTCGTACTTATTTATGAGTTACTTTGTCTGCTTACGCAGAGAAGTCTGCCAAAAAAGATAATGTAGGTTGTAAGAGCGAGCGCAGCGAGCCTGAAAGTTTTAGCACCCTATGTTTATATTTAGCATGCGTAGCCGCCTAAACAGGCTAAATAACTACCTTTTACTTACTGAAAATAATTTGGTCTTGTTTAGGATAAAAAAAAAGAATTTCTTGAGTTTTTGGGGCTCACAGTTACAGGGACCAGGGGCGGACCGCGCCTGTAAGGTCCTAAGTTAAAAGGTTGGAAATCCCTGCCCTAAAGGTATGTTCTTTAGATACTCTTTTAGCAAATTATTCATTTGGACTTCACTAAAATAATAAAACAACAATAAAATAAATCATAAGCCGTGCCACCCCGTCGGCGTGGCGGGAGTGCACGAGTATGTATACTATGTTTTCCCACCATTTCAGGGTGGATTCTCCTTTGATGGGGATTGCGCGGTAGGAGTCAGATGCTAAGAAAGGTAGTGAGCGTAGTGTTCATTTTACTACGAGTGAGTTGTGTGCGGTGGTAATAGGCATGGTGAGGGGTGAATCCCAGGGTCATGACAGGCGTGGCGTGAGAGCCTGTCCCGCCATTCCGTCACCACCGAAACCGATATCTAAGGGTACATTCCGAATTAGACCATATTCGCTCACAGCAGTCACATCAATCATTTGCGTTCCGATTTAGATTTCACGATTATGACATCTGAGAGCTGTCAACAGAAAGACCGATTGTTATTTTTCATGGCATGGTCGGCGTTACCGCATGAAACCCGTTCCGAATTAGCGTGAGCGCGATAACGATAACGTCATGACATGCGCCATCTTGCGGTAACGACGATCATGCCTTCTCCGCATTCCGAGTTAGACCATAATCGCTGGTGGCGCTCACATCGAAAATTTGCGTTCCCATTTAGTTAACACGATTATGACAGCTGAGAGCTGTCAATAATTCGCTCACAGTGATATTATTGTAGGGCATGTCATGACGTCATCTATGACGATTCACGGAACATCGTTATCGCGCTCACGCTAACTCGGAACGGGTATAAGCGCGCTCAAATCGATTACAGCTCAATTCGGAATGCGGCCCATGAATTAATATCACCGTAAGCGCTGTCAAAAATTACAGCTTTTGTGCTCGTGCTGTTTTGTAACGTGGTCACAGAGCATCATTAGAACGTGGTATTTGCGAAATGGTGCTTCTGGCATAAATTGGTTGCAATTTAGTATCATTTGGCAGGAGGAGGTTGGGGTGGGGTGGGGGTAGTGCTCCCCCTACTCCCATGAAAAGGTAACGTACCGTTCTTGAGAAAAACTAATTATTGTAACCTAACCTCAAAACACTTTTATTCGCTTCTGCAACGTCTCCGGCGCTGCGGGAAGTGCAACCCCTTCGCGCCTCCGGATTTTTATAAACACTCTAGGGGTAGGAGCCAAAAGACTACTTGGAGTCGGGGTGCCCTGATTCGGTTTTAGAACAGTGTCGACCTATTTTAACCATGAAGTCGGGGTACAACAAATTCTCACAACTCGGGGAGAACGGAATGAACTAGCTTGCTACATATAAGTAATCTGTGGAATGAACCTAAACAAATGACACTGACACATGACACAAATAGCGTTTTTTTTTTTTTACGTTCCATTTCATAGAATTTGCACGACATTTTACACCACAGACAATGGGGAAGGTCGGGCAAAGCTAATGGGGAAGGCAACTGTCAAAATGGCGCTGTCGTAGCTAGTTCCCAACACAAGCTAAAAATACAAGGCGTGATGTGGTTTTATTTTATTTTAGCGAAAGTTGACTCGATGTTGTGTTCCTAGATACTCAGAAATTGGAGTTCGAATTTCTCGTAAGCCCCTAAAATTAGAAGATTGTGCTTTAAAGCTATTCGTACAGATTTTTTTGAGTTCGAATTTATGTCGTGAACATTTTGAAGAAAGTGATTACGAGGAAATATTAATTCTGACACTTTCCATGTCAAGTACTTGATTTAAAATACTGAAATCACCGAAAATAACGAAATAGTGAAATAAAATCAAACTCATGAATGAACATAAAATGAAATGAATGAACGAAATGTCAAAAATTTTGTAGGACGTAGGGACCTAGCTATGGTCACGCCATCTACAATTAGCTTTGCCCGACCTTCTCCATTGTAGATGGCGCGACCATAGCTGGGTCCCTACGGCCTTTAATATAAGTACATGAAATGTTCCAAATAAATCTCAAAATGTTCCAAATAAATCGGAAATGTTCCATATAAGTACATGAAAGTTTGTGTAGGTTATCTGTACTATTCGCGTTCGCGCACAGATTATTAAATTTTAGCAGCGCGCGAGCGTCATTGAAAAAAATTCACTTTGCTTGTTCATCTTATTTGTATCAAATTACGCTGAAATTCGTATTACATCAACAGTAATGCCGTAATGGCGATTGTTGTTCATTAGCGCTAGTTATCGTTCGTTTTTCTGTGGCTGTTGAGGTTATTTTTTGTTTTACTTATACCCACAGTTTAAAAATACAAGATGGTAATAGAGAAAGTGCATGGTCTTCATGCGACGGGGCTGAGCCTCAACGAGCGGTTTTCGTTGTTGACGAACGCGGCACCTGACCGTGTTTCTAAGCAGCGGAAAAGACGGTCCTCAGCGGGGTCTATAATAAGCCAAAATTATAACTACAGCAACCGGTTGATTGAGCAGGTCGCGCGCCGGTTGGAGATGCAAACCAAACGGGTAAATAATTACACGAGTTCTCTTATATTCAGTAAAAGCAAATACAACTTTCTTTCCATAGTGTTCATGGTGTTTTGTAAAATTTTGTGCACTGGGTATAATGAACATTTTTCTAAATATTTTGCCAGTATAGCCTTGACTCAATATTGCCTATTTGTCATATTGCTTGATTTAATGTTTTGGGTTCTTTCACCTCTGCTCACTTATCACAAAAGTTTACATTAAGGAACTACTAAGCTTCTGATCGCTAGTTTCCCAACAGGCTGTCTTGATTTTACAACCTGGAATATTTATTGGCTGTCCGCTCAAGAATATTTTGATTATCACTATAACACTCTGATGATTGCAGTATGTTGGTTAATTTTTGTCTTTTTGGTCCATTTGAAATCTTTTTGGTTTTTATTTAAAAACAACATCAACAACAGCATCATGCCTGCACTCTCCACACTGCCATTCTCCAGTTACTTTTTAAGTCTGTCTTGTGTCTTGTATGGTGGTTGCAAAATTCTGAGCATGGGATTGTGGGCACGATCCCCATTTCAAACGAACTGATATTGTGTTTGTCCAAAGTATGGTAATCAATAGCAGTCTGTAGTTCTGATGTCTTGCTGGATTCCACAAATACGATTTATAGTACTGTTAGACACAGTTATGATATGAAAACAGCTGACCATGATTTCTTAAAAAAAATATTTCCAGCAAGCAATGAGGCAGCGGATAGGTAACCAACAAACTAGTGGTTTCCGCCGCTTCGGCAGTGAAAGCAGCTTGCCAGGACTCAAGAGATCTAATAGTTTCGGAAACCTTAGCCAGCAGAGTGTGCGGAGTAGAGTTTCCTGGAAACAATCTAATAATAATCTCAGGTTTGTTTAACATAAGTAATGTTTTTATGTACCCATTAGAACATCACATAAATAGTCTTTTTGAATGTGGAAAAAAAAATGTGCTTATTTTAGGTATAAACACTGTTAATCAGGGCTGAGGGCTGATGATTGCACCAAAGTCTGATAGCTTTTATCCTTGGAATAATCTTGGCGTCTGACAGTTGGCAAGGCTTTAAAAAAAAAAAACTGGCATTGGTGAATTCAGCCCATTTTCACACTTATTTTAACCAGAGTTAAACAATTGAATAATTATAGTGGTTTGAGATATCTGGACACTTCTAAAAAGTTAATAAATAAGAACTTAGGCAGATTAGCAGGCTCCCGCGTCATTTCTACATGCGAATTCAATAAAAACTCGTGTCCGCGCGGGGACATTTTGCTCTGTTTTCCGCGCCCCCCAACGTGGCGCGTTGTAGTGTAAGATCCGCCTTAGTTAACTTGGACCATTCGTTTTTGAGAGTTGGTTGCCTGAACTGAGAAAAGAGACAAATACAAGCGTGAACTCAGTTCAAAAGTGTATTGAAACTGATGGTTCTTTTTCTTCTACTACAGTAGATCAGCATCGTTTAACAACTTAACCAACCTCGCGTGGCGCGGCAAGGCGCTGCGCGGGTTCCGCAAGCGTGGAGGTGGCCAGCGAGCTCTTCGTGGTCGATTCAGGTAACACTTTAAGAATACGCACAAGTTATCAGAGTAGGAATAAAACAGAGGGATCTCTCTCGGTACGGACTTCTCTCGGTGTTGAGCCGAGCGTTGAGAATTTAATTAACAGAGTGCATCCCAGCGCGTCGAAACACCCTGCTGGATTTTCAAATCTCGGCGCTAAGCAGAGCGATGATATCCCGCAGCGATTTTTTTAATGTCCTTGCGAACGTGGGCTTAGTTGGCTGGTTCACGAGTCGACTATGCTGTCTTTCAAAAATGTATTGCCCAAAAAACGTGTGGCATTAAAAGAAAGTAAGGATTGTAGAAAAACAAACAAAATCCAAATTGCTAACCAAACTACGTTACGGCAATCGGCTTACCTGCCGTGTAGATCTTGATACATCTTAAACTAAAACGGTCAAAAACTCGTCACATTCCAGGGGTGGTAAACAAGGAGTACCCCGTCAAAACGGCCTCGTAAATGGCTTCCAACAGCGCAACAGATTCCAACAACGCTTAGGTGTGCAACAACCCAGAGGCGTGCGACAACGCAGAGGCGTGCAACAACGCTTGGGACTCCAACAACGCTTGGGATTCCAGCAGCGACAAGGATTTCAACAGCGCAGGGGGGCTCAACAACGCAGGGGAGCTCAACAACGCAGAGGGGCTCAACACATGAACCAGCAACAGAATAATGGCCAACAACAGAACAATGGTCAGCAAGAAGAGTCGGGGGCTCAGGGTCAACAGCGTCAAAGACCACAAGTAGCACGACGCGGTGGGGCGAGAGGAAGGGGCAGAGGTAAATATATTTATAAGTCAATATATTAAATATCTATACAAAGCATAAAATGAACAGGGGTGGTCCAGTGGTATCGGCCCAGACTTAAGAAACTGTAGGTCTTGATTTGGAACCCAGGCAGGCACTTAACTTTGTGTATTTAATTTCATCACCACTGCTCTCATAACTGTGAAAGAAAACATCGTGAGGAAACCGGTTTGACATTTCCTCGAACCTAAAAATTCCAAGGCTTATGACATCCACCAACCCGCTCTGGGCTGGCGTGGTGGATTATGGCCAAGCCGCTCACAGAGAAGAGGCCTGTGTCCCAGCAATAATTATCAGCTTATAATGTTCGCTTATAAGCTAATTATGCTTATGCTTTACTGAACTTGTCAGTAGTTCAGTAAAGCATAAGCTTATGTATAGGGATGATGACAATTTTTTAAATTTTATCTCAAATAAATTATTGTTTCCAAATAGTGCAAACAATATTACATAAAGAGTAAAAAAAAAAAATGCAAAGCTAAAAAAATATAAAGGTTTTAAATTTAAAATAAGTGTTAGTCAAGGACAGCACTATCGTAGAAGTGACGTCACAACTAAGTATCTTCATACTAGCGCCGCCGTACATTGTCCGTACCGCGCGAAAAGGACGGGAATAATCCCCTCCAAAAACTTTTAAAGCTTGTATCTTCTTCATATTTACATCGAATTAACAGATTTTTTCGATGCCTTCTATGAAATTACATTATTTTTAAGAACATTTTTAATATTAGTCATCATCCATATTATGTAACTTACACTAAATACGAGCTAAAAAACAGGCATGCACAGTAATTTTTGTAGCTATAAATTTGTTTCGTGGTAATGTAGATTGAGCCAGTAGTGAGTACCAGCACGTTTACTTGAAACAAATCAATCAAATTGTATGAAACAAACTAAACATATTCACTCTTATCAAATGAAATTTTCATCTCTCTCATCACTCAAAAATGTATCCCCAGGTGGCATAACTCGTAGCCAGTCCCAATCCCGGCTGCTTCTAACCAAGGACCAGTTAGACGCCCAGCTGGACCAGTACATGTCCTGCACGAAGGCAGCACTGGACCATGAGTTAGACAACTATATGAAGAATGCGATGGAGCTGGAGTGAAGTGAACTAGTTAATAATGCAGTGTGTCTTCGTTCTAAGCAGTGAAAAAAAATTGTGAGCAAGTAACTTGGCCGTTCTGATTTTGAGTTATTGAAATAATTGAAAACCTGAACACATGAGTACAATGACCCCTCATTGTACTCATCATAATGCACTATGTTTTCTAATGGTCTAACCCAAAAAGTTCAGCAGTTCCCTACGTTTTTATAAAGTTAAGCAAACGTAAATAAAAACGTATGTAGCAGCTGATGATTTTTTTGCAACCACTAAGCCATTTTGCCAATACTGCAACTCATTCACACTGGAAAAATGATGGCTTCAGTTTTTTCATTTGTTTAAAACCTGTAGTAGGCTGATGTTAAATTTATATGTGATGTTAACAAAGCTTGAAAACTAGATATTTTTAAATGTCACACCCTAATTTAGTGCCAATTTCACCAATGAAACTGAATGCGATCAGCAAATCTAAAACGCGTTCAAGAGCTGTCAGTGTCAAATTTCATAGAAAATACTGATACTGACAGCTCTCTAATGTAGTAGTTGTGTTTATCGCGTCTTCGCCCTTCATCAAATTAATCCGGTAGTTTATGAGAGAAAATATAACGCTCAGACAGTGATAGTTGACTACCAATAATTTTATATGAAAAACTAATTAGTAAGTTTAAATGTTGTAGCACATTACTAGTATTTTTGACAATCCTAAATAAGGTAAATATGCTTCTGAACCCTGCTGGACCTACAACCCACGCATAACGTGGGTTGTAGTTGTAGGTCCAGCAGGGTTCAAAGTGAGTACTTCATCCTAACCAGTTAGGAGCCCCAACTATTGAATGTTGCTTTAAAAACTAGTTTAGATGTAACAAGCGTTTTTTGTAATTACTACTAAAAGCTACCTAGTAGCACAATACAAAGTCGTGAAAATAGCATATCGAGTGTTATAAAATGTATACATCTGCCTACATTTCCCAACTAACTAGTAGTCAGCTTCCATTCTTTCTGCATGCAGCTATATACCAGTATTTTAGTCTGACCTGCACAACCCAGTTACTGAGTCCACAATACCCGTTGGTAAGACTGGTAATCAGACTTTCGGGCCTCGTGACTACCTGTAATGGTTATTAAAGATCTACATATGACAGAAGATCTTAACCTTGAAGACCGACCAGCACTCATGACCACCATAGACACGAGTTATGTCAAAATGACAGATGAGTAAAAGAATACTGTCATTACGTCTATTTCTCCGTCCACAAAACTCAGTCATGATAGGCGTACTTTGCGGCTGTTAGAGTCAAGCCACAATCTCGTTATAAACCTCGATGTGTCATATCTACAACAATTTTTAACCTGCTTTGGTCATACTAACTTTTTATTAAAAAAAATGTTCCTTATCAATAAACTAGCATCTGCCCTCGACCTCTTTCGCGTAGAAGTAGTAAGACGCACAATATACTAAAATAACAGCCTCGTTTTTATAAAACTCCCTCGGCGCCCGACGAAATATTGTGCGGGCGACGGAAAACGAAAAATGCGATGCGATGCGTCGCGACACCGTGTCACAACGCATCGCATCGCATTTTTCGTTTTCGTTTAGTGTTATTTCTGACTTTTTTTTTTGCGCGGCTCCTAGGGTTCGTAGGGTGATGTTAAATATATACTTATAATAATAAAAAAATCTTATAATTGAATATTTTTGTAGAAAAGTAATTTATTGCAAAGGTAATGGAAACTAGTCTGATGCCGAATATCAGTTTAAAGAATTTACGTCCGTTTATCTGGATGTATGTTCCGGATTGCCGCAAAAAAGGCTGTACGGATTTATATAAATTTTGGCACACAGATTTTAAACAGAGTTCATAACCTGGATTAACACATAGGATGCTTTTCCCGGTAATACGTTCCCATGGGATATTTTCCGATATGCACGTGGATGAAGCTGCAGACAACAGCTAGATAGCCTATAACCTTCCTCAAGAATTGGGCTAGCAAATGCAAAAAAATAAACTAAACCGGCTGGGCATTCCAGAGATTAGCGCCTTCAAACAAACAAACAAGCAGCTTTATTATATTAGTATAGATTGAATGCTTCCTAAAAAATAAAAAAAAAGTGTTTTAAACACTACAATCTATGCTTAGTATTAGAAGAAAGAGTTAAGTTTTTTGTAGGTATGTTTAAAAAGGAATATAATCGAATTACAAATAAATTCGCCCCTCCATTACATGGCACTTAAAAAAATTGCAAAATGTACTATACAACTTTGCCCACTCCTTGTGCTGTGTATTATTTTGATTTAATTTATGAAGCAGCTTTTTAAAAAGCTAAATACATCATATGACCACAGCCAGTCTAGTACATAGAAAATGTTCAAATATACGAAATAGAATTTAAAAAGCGTGATTGACATAAAATATTATGTTCTTAACTTTATATATTCCTAAGTGCATATAAATACAACCTTTTGTAAACTTAGAATGAATACACACATTTAAATCAAACTCAAGAAAACGTTTTTTCTTTTTCTAGTCTTGTAAATGGCTTTGTTAAATGTAGGAAAATTGAAGGAACGTCATTGACTATCGGGCAACTAATGTGTTATGCTCTAAAGGCAAGCGCAGCCGAGAATTTTCTTATCACATTGAAAACCTTTATTTTCAAGTGCAAAGCTGTACAAACATCGCGCTGGCGAAACATATCCTTGGGCGTCGTATACAAACGCTTCTGCTGTCTCGTGTGCTCTTTAAGTCGCTATAAAATCATCTGCACTGCTTTCCTTTTGATTTGCTATGAGACTATCGAGATATCATCGTTGTTGTGTAATATTGCTGGCCGTTAATTATGGCTTGCTGAGTTTACGAAATAGTTATTCTTTTTAGGGCTTTTTTACCTCATGTGTGTCTCTCACTTAAGCCTCTTTACACGATGCAAGTTTCTTGCGTGATAAAATAAAAACAAGCAACAAATTACATAATAGAAAATAACTTTGTTCACAGTAATCCTACCTATCCTTTGAGTTCTTGTTGGTGTGAAGGTCGCCGACCGGTTGCCGCCAAGCAGCGCTCGCGCACACTGCAGCCCGCGGTGTGCGCCCACATGGGCGCCAACAAGAACTCAAAGGATGTAGGATTACTGTGAACAAAATATAATATTAATGTGTGGCCTATTAACTTGACGCCACGCATCTTTTAAATCTTATAAGGCAGCGTAATTTTATTGTTGCTTCAACTGATGGTATGCCTCAGGCAATTAACTTGCACTGTGTAAATCGGGCTTAAAACTCGAGATGACATTTTAACGCCACTGTTTTTAGTTGGGAATGGAGGTTCTAATCCATTTACAATCTAATTATTGACCAAAACTTGATCCCAGTAACTAAATTGTTAGCACTTGTTTATTTGTGTAAATGTTATCCTGATCCTTAATAGGGAAACAATATTTTTGGACATAGGAATCAAGCGTTTTAGATAAGAAATTAAAATGCGTCCTATCTTGGTACAATCGACAAAACATAATTTTATAAAATGATTTGTATGTATAAAATTAATCTAGCTGTTGTGTAAATTTTTTATACCATATAATTTTGCAGTAATTTTTTTCAATGACCACACAATGCCAATCAAGGTATTTTTTTTTTGTTTTTTGTCCGCTTAACATAACTGTTTCCAATTAATAAGTGTAAAGAAATATAAAAGTGCCTCAGTTTTTGCATATCTTAAAACTATACCTAAATATCTTACTTTTAATGTTTCGCACGCTCAAATATGCTTTTCACCTCATTTTTTTTTGTATCATAACAAGTGACTTTGTCGTTATAAGTGAAACCTACCATTGAAAATGTTAGTGTAAATACATAGCCGTAAGATATGATTGGGCATAATAAATACATAGGAAAACTAATTTTCATTTTGTTTTCTTCTTTTCAAGATTGTTACTCTGACCAAACAGGTCAGAGTAACGTAAAAAGGACTTTTGAAGCACACAACCGGTCGAAGTGGCGATGCTTGGGAGATCCAGCAGTGGACGTATTTCGCCTGAAATGATGATTTTTGTTTTATAATAATTCATACAGTAGAAATAGCGATTCGATAGGACATAAATAGGTACTTACTGTATAGAACCGTATCGCTGGTTCTGAACTGATTTTAGACCAACTGCAAAGATTTTTTTAACAGACACAAATTATTACATAGCAAACAGTTCGGTTTTACAAGGGGTCGTTCAACTACTGATGCCGGTGTTGAACTTTTAGGACGTATTTATAATGCTTGGGAAGATAAATGCGATGCCTTGGGCATCTTTTGTGAATTGTCCAAGGCATTCGATTGCGTTCTTTATGAAACGTTAATCAGGAAACTCCGTCACTACGGGATCCGAAACACCACTCTGGATCTTCTTACTTCATACTTGAGTAAAAGGATTCAGATCGTTGACGTTAATGGAGAAATATCTCCCGGATCTATCTTAACAATAGGAGTTCCCCAGGGCTCAATTCTTGGTCCTTTCTTGATTTTTATTAATGACTTGCCTTACCTCATAAAGGATAATCATGATAGTGTTGTTTGCGGATGATACTTCACTTTTGTTTAAACTTAAACGTCAGCAGCTGGTTACTGACGATGTAAATAACGCGGTCTCAAAAATAGTTCACTTGTTCAATGTTAATAATTTACATACTTCTTAATGAAAAGAAGAAAAATGCATTAAGTTTACGCTATCTCACGTTAGGCATGTGAAAACGAATGTGTTGATAAAGGGCGAAGAATTGAAACTTGAAGACAGCTTCAGTGGGGCACCCACATATTGATAAATTGTCAAAAAAGCTAAGCTCCGCAGCATACGCTGTTAGAAAAATTCGAAATTTAACTGATTTAGAGACAGCCCGTTTAGTATACTTTAGTTATTTTCATAGTGTGATGTCGTACGATATTCTTTTGTGGGGAAATGCCGCCGACATTCAGACTATATTTGTTTTGCAGAAAAGAGCTGTTAGATCAATTTATAAATTAAGTCCAAGACACTGTCTCAGGGAGAAATTTAAGGAAATTAATGTAATGACTGTGCCTTCTCAGTATATTTATAAAAATCTTTTAAATGCCCACAAAAACATAAAATTGTTAAAAAAAACAGTGATATCCATAATATAAATACTAGGAACAAACACAAATTTGTTGTACCTACAACAAGGCTCAAGAAAATAGGTGGCTCGTTCAGATGTCAATGTATACGCTTTTATAATAAACTTCCAAATCACGTGGCAATTTATTAAACATATGTTGTGCCAGAAAGCTTTTTATACAGTCAAATACTATATTGAGGACAAAAAGGCTTGGGACTGACCTGCTGGAGCAGGTCAGTAGTCAGGTTAGTATGGTTTTTTTTGTTTGGTACCTAACTTTTGTTTTATTTTATATACACTTTGACATTTCATGATTATTATATACCCAATGACATGAATATTTACTTTGTATAATATTATTATTATTTTAATTCCGTGCTACCCACTTAGTGGGTAATATTTTTATATATTTTGTCTATCTCAGTTATTTCTTTAATTTTTTAAATCTGGCAGTACTTAATGCGGCCTACCCAAATGTCCTTTCTTTGGTATTGTTCGTCGAATCGTTGAGCTCCTTACGTTTTGAGTTGAGATGCACGATTAATGACAAATGCGTGCACTGACTGGACAGGCCCACTCAAATCTGTATGGTTCTTTCCTCAAAAGACCATTTCAGACACCTACCTACATGGTCCTCATATGATCTGTAAAATAAACAATGACATGAATACTTACCTAGGTATTATTTTAGTGTTATTATTGTGAATGTTAAGACTATGTGGGTTTTTTTTTACTTTTGTTTTATTATTTAATTGTCTCAGTCAGTTTTAATCATAATCTTGGTCTGGCGGTTTGACTAATTATGCGGCCTACCCAATGTCCTTTCTTTGGTATTGTTCGTCGAATCGTTGAGCTCCTTATGTTTTGAGTTGAACTGTACGATTACTGACAAATGCGTGCACTGACTGGACAGGTCCACTCAATCTGTGTGGTTCTTTCCTCAAAAGACCATTTCAGACATCAATCCACATGGTCTTAACATGATCTGACCAAGATTATGTCTGGACTTTAAAAGAGACTGTGACCTCTGAGTTTGTTTCGGCTTTTCTTCTCAGAGTAGTCAGATAGGAAACGCCGACCTCATCTAGTTTAAAAAAAAAATGTTTGACGTGTAAAAGTGTTTGTAAACCCACTTACAGAAATAAAAATCATTTATCATAACGCGTTCAGTATCAAATTCAAATTCATTGATTGGTGTGATTGTTGGTACATTTTACATGAGATCGTAATAATAAATAATTATGTAGTTCCACAAAAATCTACCTTAAAGGTTTACACTCATTCACAAAAGTCGTAATTATAATAAAAAAAAAGAATAGTCAACAAATTAAATTAATTACAATAAAACACAACTTAATTGATGGTTATAAAGATAATAATACAATGTCAAAATTAAATAAATATCAATGTCAAGTAACTTACAATTTATCATTAAGGAATTCATCAATAGTATAATAACATTTTTCCAATAATAGATGTCTGATACGAATTATTGTTTATTTCTCGCGCGTTGCGTACCTAGTCACAGCGATAGCATCCTGTAAAATACAAATACAAAGGAGATGGACAAAATGTGCCCCACGGAGTACAAACTTATATTAGTTGCAGATAATTTAGTTTAAAAAACATAAAGAATTTTGAATTACTTTCTATGCCTCATAGCAGAAGTGGAGAAATTATCGTAATTAAAAGTTTTTCTGTTTGATTAGCGTCTTTTTTTTTTTTTTTGAATGTATATGGCATGGCAACGAGGCCTTTATGCCAAATCTTTATATTATATCTTGCTCATATTTTATGAAATGTTTTTATATCTTCTTTTGGCGTATCTTCTTCTTTCAAATTTTTCCATGAGTGTTTTTGATATATTTATAAAGCGGCATAAAGCAATCTTTTTTTTTTAGCAACACTTCTAGGCGGCGGGATTCGACATTTGTTAACGTTTCTTCTGATAGTTCAAAAAGCTCGCTTGCAAGAATTAATCGTTGGATGTTGTATTCCTCACAGCTAAAAATAATGTGTTCTAGGGTTCCTGGAAACTTGTGGCAAGCAGTGCATGTCTGATCGTCTATTATTTTGAATCTACTCAAATGTGCGGGTGTGGTGTTATGCCCAAACCGGAGTCTATTGATTGTTGTAATGAAATCTCGGCTTGCTGTCTTCAATTGGTAATACCAGGGTTTACTGGGTAGGTCTGTTTGGATACTTCCATACCACTTTCCTTTGTGTACTTGATCTTTTTTCCAAAAACTTCTCCATATTTCATTTATATCTTCATTAATTTCAGGATAACAATCAGTGAAAGGGATTTTAACAATAGTACTTACATCTAAAGAGTTTATACCCTTATATGCAGCTTTATCAGCAATTTCATTCCCACTTATGCCTTTATGTGAAGGTATCCACATAAAAAATACGTCTTTTCCTCTACACTTAAGATTATTCAATAAAATCTTAATTTTAAATAGTAGGTAATTGTATTTAAAATTAAAGTTGAATCCTTTTAAACTATTAATTAAACTAAGAGAATCTGTAAGGATTAAAAAATATGTACATTTGTCTATAGTATTAATGTACCTAAGGGCTTCTAAAACTGCATAAGCCTCTGCAGTAAATATACTACAACTAGTGTCTAAAATAAAACTTTGTACAAATTTAATTTGAGAATCATAAATGGCACTACGCACATGAGAGTCTCCTTTACTACCATCAGTATATATTTTATAATATTGCCTATTGTGATCTAAAAAATGTAGAAGATCTTGATTGGTGCAAACACAGGCATTAATCAATTTTGGTATATTAAATAAAATATGAAATTGTGTTGAATAACATGGCCATAAAGAATCAGAAAATATTTTATTAAATTTACTTTTTATTTGTAGGAGTATTTGGGAGAGTTCTGGATATTGGTGGTACAAAAGATTCTCACCAGTTATCACAGGAGCACTATATTGAAAATGGTAAGGCAAAATTTTATTCATTACTGTTTGATTTTTACAGCATAATAATTTTAAACAAAAGCGTTGAGCTAAAAGCAATCTGCGAAGTGATAATGGCATTATTTTTGTTTCTATTTCCATGGCTCTAATGGGTGTAGAACACATAGCTCCTGATATTATCCTAAGACCCTTATTTTGTATAATATCTAATCTATTTACAAACTTACTGTTGATACTAATGTATGCTAGGCAACTGTAATCAAAGTGACTACGTACAATTGATTTATACAAAATTGTAAGAGTCTTAGGGTCTGCACCCCAAGAAACTCCAGCTAAGCAACGAAGAACATTAAGGCTTTTTAAAGAATTTTCAGAAATGTACTTTAAATGATATTCAAAAGAGAGTTTCTTATCTAAAATTATGCCTAAAAATGTATGTCTGTCTGTTTGTGGAATAGGTTCATTGTTAAAATTTATAATTGTGTTAGGTGATTCCTGGCCAAAAATTACAACTCTACTTTTACTAGTATTGATTTTGAGGTCCAATGTATTATAATACATTTGTAATTCCTTTAGAGAATCATTCAAAGTACATGCAGCTTGGTCAATATTTCTATTTGTACAATATAAAACAAGATCATCAGCAAATTGAAGAATGTTTGAATTATTTACATATTTACAAATTTCACTACAGTAAAGATTATACAATAGAGGGGACAATACTGCGCCCTGCATTGTGCCTTTTGATGCAGATCTAGGTCCATAAATAATATTATTATGTCTAACATATAAAGTTCTGTTATTTAAAAAGTTAAATATCCATTTACATAAAAGTCCAGGAATGCCAAGTTGTGATAGAATTTTAACTAAAATACCTGGTTGTACGCTATCAAATGCCCCTTGTACATCTAAAAAAGTACATAACACACTTTTTTTTTCATTTTTTGCATATTTCAGATCGGAGACAAGTGATACAAAGCTGTCTGCACAACTTCGCCCTCGTCTGAAGCCATATTGTACATTTGGTATTATGCCATGGTGCCAACAAACCAATCAAGTCGAGTTTTTATCATGTTTTCTAGTAATTTACCTAGACAGGATGACAGTGAAATAGGTCGGTAGGAATTTGCGTTATCGGGAGGTTTATCTGCTTTTAAAACTGGTATCACACATTGTGTTTTCCATGACTCTGGAATAATCTGATTAATCCATAGCTTGTTAAGAATGTCTAAAAATAGTTTTTGAATTGAGAGATGAAGCTTTTTTATTAAAATGTAAGGAAATCCATCTAGGCCAGGTGTTGTATTTTTTCGTGAATTCAAAGAAGTAGAAAATTCCTGGAATGAAAACTTTGCTAAGAGAAATTTCGTATTTTCATTATCATTATTAATATTAAAATAAGTTTCTAAGTTGGGGACTTCTAAGCCCTTTTCTGATAATTTATCTAAAAACGAATCAATGAATGTATCTGAATAAGACCTATTATTAACCTTTCTACTATGTTTAAACATTTTAATTTGATTCCAAATTTTGCTAATGGGAGTTGTCCTATTGAAACTATTACATAAACTATTCCATCCATTTTTCTTTTCCTCAGCAATTGTCCTTTTCTTAATAGCATTTAACCTCTTGTAATTAATAAAATTTTCAATACTGGGATTTTTCCTATAGTATTTTAGTGCTTCATAAGAATTAATAACACTCTGTTTGCATTTATCATTCCACCATGGTACTGGAAGTTTACTTTTGTAATTAGATGTTCGAACAAACTTAGGAATACATGCATCTTTTAAAGATTTAAGTTGATCACAGAAAATGTTATATGTTTGTAACGGGTCTTCATGATCCACATTTACATTACTAAAATAGTCTTTGGAAAGCTCACTATACTGTTCCCAGTCAGTTTTATTATACAGGTACTTTTCTGTAGGAGGGTTTATTTTGTATTTATCAAAACATAATGATATAGAAGTAATTGTTGGAAAATGATAACTACCCATGTTATCGTCATACACTGACCAATCGCAAAGCGGTGCAATACAGGGACTGACAAAAGTAACATCTATAGCAGATGGATTACGATTTGGGTATTGAATAGTTGTATAGCTACCATCATTAAGTATGCATAAATTAGAGTCATCAATTATGTCATGAAGTTGCTGTCCACGTCCTTTTGTGGCTACGCAACCAAAGGCTATATGATGTGCATTAAAATCACCACTGATGAAAACAGGAGGAGGCAATGCATTGATTAAGTTTCGTAATCTATTAATTCTAATATGTCCACTTGTAGGTGGGGAATACACACATAAAATAGAAAGAAGACCATGTCTTGTAGTTAGCAATATAGCTATACTTTGTAAATCTTCATAAAACTGAATATCCAACTGTTTATATTTTAAAAAAGGGCGGACTAATATTGCTACGCCTCCATGGTTATTGCTTGCATTACGAAAATGTAAATTGTATCCAGGAATATTAAATGATCTATTATCTTTAAACCATGTCTCATTTAAGAGACAAATGTCAATATTTTCATGTTTTAAAAATTTTATTAGTAAGGGTTTTTTATTATGTGCACTTTGTATATTAAACTGTGTTATGCGTAATTGTGACTGTGATGAGGTGTTATTTATATCCATAATTTTAAGTAAGGTTTTTAAGTAGCATGTCGCCAACAGTTTTGCTATTAATTGGAGTCTCATCACCCTTATTACTAATTTCAAGAATAGTACGAATAATTGCTGAGTTTAGATCTGAATTATTTAATAATTGGTCTCTTAAATTAACTTGAGGAGCCTGTGCAATAGGAACTACAGGAACGTTATTATTATTAGGAGTAATTTTATCATTTACGTTTTGTATAGTTTTATTTACATTTTGTACATTTTTATTAACAAATGTAGTTTTAATTGAATTGTTATTTACAACACGTTTTTTATTTACATTTTCGGATATTGTTGGAAAAATTTGTTCATATTTTTTGGTGTCAACGACACTAGAATAGGTAATTTTGTTTCGTTTTACTAACATTTTTTGAATTTTGATAGGACAAGATCTTGAAACGGCCACATGTGGTCCCCTGCAGTTGGCGCAGCAAAGCTCATTACTTTTATCGCATTCCGTATAAAGGTGGTCTCCGGCGCAGCAACTACACCGTTGCTTACCGTTACATACTTTTGCTGAATGATTAAACTTAAAACACCGGTAGCATTGCTGCAGAGGCGGAATATAATCAAAAACCCTATATGAGAAAAGATCATATTGTACATTTTCCGGTAGGTTATTGGAGAGAAAAGTCAAGCTAACAGTCTGTAGAGGAACTCGTTGTGTCCCCACTTTCTTCGAGAAACGACGAACAGCGATGATTTCGGAGTGAGATGAAAGTTTTGAGTACAGTTCCTTTGTTGAGATGTTAGTCGGAACAAATCTTATCACACCTGTTTTTTCGATTTGAGCCGCTGGTATAAATGCCTTTAAATTATATTTAGCCAAAAACGCAGAGTTCGCGATGAAGTTGTTAGCAGTATTGGCCAGTTTAAATACTACAACAATCTTGGTTGCATTGACTCTTTGTAGGGTCACCACACCCTTTATTTCTGTTGTAAATATATGATTGAGATAGATCGGACTTTTGTTTCCAAATCGTTCATTTTTGTCCAGGGATTCTACATATACTTTAAATTCTGTATTTACTGCATGCTCAGGGTATTGCCGTATATAATTTGGTTTGAGAAAAGGAGCAAAATTACTTTCCTGTTGCTGCCGCTGTTGCTGCTCAGGATCCAAATGCCGCTTAGCCGCTCTTTTTGAATTGGGTCCACCTGAACCCTCATCTTCATTACCATCCATCGAAATGGTGTCTTTCAATTAGCTTTTCGCAAAAAGTATCAAGAAATTCTAATTATTTCAATTAAAATTTCGGAGGTTTTTTTTAAACGACCCGCCTTTTTTGAGTTTCCCGCCCAAAAAAAAAAAAACGATTAGCGTCTTATTTACCTTTTAATGTTGCCATGCTAAGCGTTTATTTTATATTTTAAAGGTCGTTATTTTATATGTTTTCCCTGTTCAGAACAGGGAAGAAATAAAATATTAAAATATAAAATAAACGCTTAGCGGGCCTAATGTAATAAAGAACAGGGAAGAAATAAAATATTAAAATATAAAATAAACGCTTAGCGGACCTAATGTAATAAAACGTATTTTTTTATGTTTTCATGTCTATAATCATTTATGATTGAATTTATAGATATCAGTGCAGTTGCGGGTAGGATAATATCACGTTATTACTGGCAACACCGCCGACAAATGTCAATTATCAATACCGTATTCCTTCATTGACGTTTGCGTCGGTTTTCTCGTTCGAATTGTGTTTAAGTTACGTTTATATTTTATAGTGTCGTAGCGTAGCGCCACACGAGTACTCCAACCAATAATTGTATAATGATAATGGTTGTTGCCAAAAATGTCTCGTATCTATTGACTGGATTATAATTAACGAATAAGTGCCCCTATTGGCAACAAACTATATTATTTCAATGTTAAAATCCTTTTTAAAGTTTCATTTCGATTCACCCCTGCATCCCTATTCACCCCGTTTTACCGTTACAAGGAAAATGGACTTTTTACAAGCGTGTGGTTACTGTAGTGTCCCAATTAGAGAACGCATCAGGCGGCATGCAAAATCATTAATACCCCCTGATGTGATGAGTTCTTTTATAGAAGTGGTTAACTTTTGAGGTAAGTTCTAGTTTCAGTAAGTACATGTTACTAAAATATATACGAGAGGGATTATTTACTCCATATTTTGACGTCGTGGTCAAGTCGTGGACTAATAGGTTCTTATTTTACCTTCCCAGTTGTCACCTCATAGCTGTGTCTGTGGTGCCTGCTATGACAATAAACCAAAATGCCTGTAACCAATTCAAGGGAAAGACAACTTGGTCATACCAATGTTTGTTATGGCTGTGGGAGATCAGTTACATGTGCAAGAAGACACGACATTTCGGAATTGAAATAATGTTTTGATAACATTAAATGATTAAAATAATGTTCTTTGTTTTATTATTTGTCGTATACGGAATATGCTGCTGTGCATATTTTACTTTTTGTGCTATAGATATATAAGAGTTCCCAACTATAGACTTTCTCAGATTATAAAAGAAACTGCTCTTCTTACGTTTTAAAACTAAAAAACTGTTTATATTAAACGCCTAGCACAGATATATACACATTAATCGACATAAAATACCTTAGCCGTAGTACAAAAATCAAGTTTTTCAAACCTTCATAACTTTTTTCCACTACTGCTGAGCAACATGCGCTTTTAAATTTTGTTTATAGAAGATTGAATACATTAAATGACAAAGATTTTATAGTTGTACATTCTGGGGTACAAGCCCATACAATTTTGGCCATGTCCTTTAAAAGAAAATGGTTTAATAAAATTCATCACACACAAGAAGCTCACATTCGCAAGAAGCTGGCAGTATCATCGTAGCGGTAATGTTTTCTCACGTTTTGTCATATTTGATTTCAGTACATTCATATATTTATGTATATTTATTTGTGCTTAGATTCATAAATAATTAGTTATAATAAATATATGCATTTTATTTATATATATATTTCAAAATATTTATTCCTAAGTGCTTATTATAAATTGCACCTACCACTGCTTGTCTCTGCATCTGCCAAAGGTTGTCTGGAAGAAAATGCCTATGGCAGTAAGTCCGCCTCTCTACATTCGTTTGCGTAAGTAAAGTATTAATTTATAAATAAATGTTTTCATTGACACTACGCGTTGATATCTTTTGTATGAAAGTTCTTGTTTGAGGCGGAATAAATATTGCAAATGTTGACGTTTTTTGAATCACGTATATGTTATGCGCGGTTTTTTTGTGTGTGGATTTTACCTAATGAACCAAGAACCTATATTTATCCTAGTTGAGGATTGAGAGATCAAAGTAGACGACTCGTTTATAGGAACTGGGCATCATTATCCTGTAATGCTTGATCACAAAAATAAATCGAGTAAAATGTAAGTACCCTCGCATATTACGTCACACACAGCTAATACACCCATACTTCATTCTCTTATCAAAGTACATCCAAAAAGCGATGATACTTTTATTTTATTGTACATTTTATTCATAACGGTACATCAGGACGATGAGATCCAACTGTAAACTCGAATGCCATTTATAAGGTTTTATTTAAAATCTGATGTTAGCCACAAAGTATTGAAATTATATCAATGCGTGCACGCATGGCGGCGCGGGTGCAGGTGCGAGGGGAAGTGTTGGGGGGGGGGGTGATGCGTGGGATGGCGGGACCTCCCGATGAAAGAGTTGAGCCGTAATGTTGTTGATACCGGTGATGGGGCCAAAGAGTAGGGGTGCAGACACGTAAGCGTTTAAAGGATCGAATTTATATCTTTAGTAGACGAATTTTGTTTCACGTCTTAGGAGACCGAGACGGTCACTTAGTGTAAGAAAAATTGATAAAGAAGAGTAGAATAGAACCTATTTATAAATAACTCTTTATTTTTTATAAACTCGACTAACTTTGGGGGATGAAGGATGAAGTGCAACCCTTTGATGGCTGTTACGGAAGAAAACGTGCTAGCAGTGAATTTTTAAATATTTTTCTTATTCCCGAATTAAAAAATCTGCTCAAAGGGATACATTTTTCGTAGCTGGAAGGTGCGCTGACAGCGTTCGAGCAGGCTGTAAACGAGGTGTCTACGGCGGGCGGACTGGAAAGAGTTTTTCGAAAACTGTTTCAGACGCATGAAACTTTGTAGTGGAGAGTACTTTGAAACGATTTAATAAAAATTACTTAAAGAACATTTATTTTTATTTACGCAAAATATTCTGAGTGTCCCAAGTATTTTTCTTGTCACTGCAACCTACGTTCGTTATTTTAACTGTAAAATTAGTTTTGACATGGTAGCAGAGCGTGGTTACCAGTGATTTAAAAGAAGGAAAAGAGTCAGAGTCTGTATCTAACCGATTTTTCTAAGCATTCCGACAAGGAAATTTCAAAATACAATCGTCAAGTTGTAAAATTGATATTGGCCACCTGGAAGGCACGAGAAACTGGACTAGATACATGGAAATTTAAGGCTACGCTACTTCTTAGTGTGTTGGATGTAGTGGATTGGATGCGGCTACCGGTACACTAGTGAAACCAGTGAAACCAATTACCATCGAACCCCAAGAAATTTCTCAATACCAAACGACTCTTGATAAATACAACCAAATGGGTAGTTCCGCATTACTATTCCTTACTGCGAATATGTCAGAGGAAAAAACATGCGATTCAACTCATATAAAGATGTTTGGGATGAATTGCATCGTTTATTCGACGTTACATAGTAGACAAAAGTTACGCTCTTTGTATGTAGATTTTCGGCTATCGTAAAGATCCGTCACATGACATTACGACTCATGTCTCCAAAATCAAAACCCTTTGGTCAGATTTAAAAGCTAAACTAATGAAGATAGAGAAATACGACTTAACAGATATCCTCTTAATCTCAAAGATTCGAGATACTCTACACTGAAACCACTTCTCCTCTAATTCGAGTTGGATGTTAATGTCAGACAGACAAAACCGTAGAAAATCAGACGTCGAAGACAAGGACGTTTGGCAATCATTCCTTCTGCACATGTGGCTTGCCTAGTACCTCATAAACGGCATCACTATGTACTAATAACTGCTCCCAAATAACGCTGGCTAATTTCTATTGTTTACTATTAGATATTAACTTTTTACATAACTCTGACATAATATTATCATTACTAGACCTTTTATACCTACAATTTTAATTTCAACTCTTCATTATTGGCTTTTGTGGACAGCATGTTAATTCAGATTTGTGTTACAGTTGAAATGGCAATCGTGTCATTTGGTTTCAATTAGTTTTTTATTTAAGAGAGTGAGTTTGTGAGGACTATGTGAGTCATTGTTTTTTTGTTCTTTCAGTTGTTTTAATCACGGTCTGGCTGTTTGAGTACTTAACGCGGCCTACCCAAATGTCCTTTCTTTTGTATTGTTCGTGGAATCGTTGAGCTCCTTAGTTCTGAGTTGAGCTGCACCATGATTGACAAATGCATGCACTGACTGGACAGGTCCACTCAAATCAGTGTGGTTCTTTCCTCAAAAGACCATTTCAGACACCAGTCTACAGAGTCCTCATATGATCTGACCATGTTTATTCTCGGATTTTTACACTTTGACATGACGTGAAAATTTACTTTGTAAAGTATTATAATATTTTAATTATTGTGAATGTGAAGGCAGTGTGGATTTGTTGTTTTTTTTTTATCTCAATCTATTTTTAATTTTTAAAATTAGTTTTAATCATGGTCTGGCAGTTTGAGCAATTTATGCGGCCTACCCAAATGTCCTTTCTTTGGTAATGTTCGTCGAATCGTTGAGCTCAATATGTGTTGTGTTGAGCTGCATGATTACTGACAAATGCGTGCACTGACTGGACAGGTCCACTCATTCTGTTTGGTTCTTTCCTCAAAAGACCATTTCAGACATCAATCCACATGGTCTTCACATGACCTGACCAAGATTATGTCTGGACTTTAAAAGAGACTGTGACCTCTGAGTTTGTTTTGGCGTTTCTTCTCAGAGTAGTCAGATAGGAAACGCCGATCTCATCTACTTTTAAAATAGTATTGACGTGTAAAAGTGTTTGTAAAAACCTACTTACAGAAATAAAATCATTTATCATTTATCATTTAAATTTATTAGATTATTTTATATTTTGTAAATGTGAGAACGTTGTAGGCCTTGTAGATTGTAAATTTATAGACCATTGTATATTTGTTAAACATATGGTACTTGTTGATAGGCCTCCACTGTCCTCCCATACCTATTAACACTGTAATTTGAAAACATTGTAAAAGACAAATATTTTTAAAAGAGTAACCATGGAGTTTCTTGCCAGCTCTTCTCAGGAAACTACCAATTGGAACCGTGCACCTAGATTCTGACGTTTCATAAGTGCCCATGTAGGTTTATGTGAAATAAAATATTTTGATTTTGACGACGGAACTCGGTACCTTTGAGCGCTCTATCTCGTTGAGAAACGAAGGCCCTGAAGGTCTTAATGTATTATACAGTAATAAAATAAGAAAAAAGGAAAAGTCGGTCCTATGGTCAGACAATGTCATAAATGGAAAGCTGACGGGAAACCATCAAAGCCAGAAAATATACAGCCAAGAAATCTCAACATATTGCTCTTGCCAGTTACCACCGACGTAAATTCAATGCTTACAAACTACGGTACTACAAGTTGTTTCGTCGACAATGGAGTAACTAGTCATGTCACTTGTCGAAACGACAATTTTTCTTGTTTTCACCATTTTATTGATACTTGGACAGTGACAACAGCTATTGGAGCTACTGTCAAAGCTTTTGGCAAAGGTAATGTTGATTTAAACACTGGTATCAAGGGCAGCGAATCCGGATTAACACTCTGTCATGTATGGTATGTACCTGTTATAAAGCGAAACCTATTTTCTGTATTGGCTGCTCATGACAGACTAAACAATAGTGTTTTATGTCTGAAAGGGATCACTGCTTGCTGAAAGTTGCTGAACAGTTAATACTGATTGCCAAAAGAGTCAATAATGGTGGCTTGTATAAGCTTAATTAATGTAGGTAATATTACAAAGCCAACACCAGCTGTAAACGTTCATGAGCATTGATGCATGCTCATGAAGAGTTACCCCTTGCTACATGGGCAGAATTGATTAACACTGCTGCATATGTCTTGAACAGAACTGGTCCAACTTTAGAAAATGGTAAATCGCCATTTGAATTGTGGTATGAGAAGAAGCCAACAATCAGTCACCTGAAAATAATTGGATGTGAATGTTACGCTCATGTTCCTCAACAAAAGAGAACAAAGGCTGAAAAATGTATTCTCATCGGATATAACGGTGACGATATAGAGATAAACTCATAAGATCAAGAGACGTTACTTTTAATGAGTTAGTACTGACACCCATTGGCCCAGCCGAGGATTCATAAGAACAACCCTCATTAAAAATCTATTTTCCACTTTGGCACCACCGATGTGTAATGCAAGGGAGTTTGATCACTCTGATAGCAGCTCAGATCGCACTTCAAGTTGCCCTGTTGAGCCTTTTTTTTTTTTGGGCGGGAGGAGGTGTCTGGCAAATAAAAAAAAAAAATGAGGCACAACACACCTATACAACAACTGAATGGCAACTTATGAATAGTTTAAATCTGAGATGAATATGTAACAATACAATTTTACGATCTGATGTCTTAGATAGGTTACTTATTAGCCTGTATTAAGGACAATCAGCCCTCATTTCCCGAAAAATAGGACAAAATAGAACAAATTAATAAAAGTCCAATTCAAGAACTGTGTGAGTGCGCGCACGCGTGTGTGTGTTTGTGTTTGTGTATATGCACATGCGTGTGTGTGAGGGAGTGTGTATTATGAGTTACTTTATTGTTGTAACAAGGGATTCGGTATCATCATAATTTTTGGTAGAAATTCAGTAATCCGCTTTTTGCATGTTAGCTTACAACATGGCTGCAATGGAATTATTGCATTTATTGTGTTTAGATTATAACTAGTTAGTACCTACGTAACCTAGGTATGTGGGTAATATCAAATCAAATAGCTTTTCATCATCATTATCTACAGCCCGACTTGCGCCAATCTACACAATCTTGCCCAGCCTCAATGGGCGATTAAAACTGCAAGAATAATGTCCGCCAGCTGCTGTGCCCAATCTACACCATATTCTATGCCGGCCAGTCCGTCTGCCAAGTCCCGTTACCCCGGTGGGAGTCCACAAGGCCGCAAATTAACGATCCGTCGTGTTTTGAAACGGCCGCCTGCTTCGACGCACGCCGATATCCTCCGGTTTGAGAGATTAATGGCTGCTTGTAACATACACGCTCGTGATCCTTTTATTGGTCAATGAAAACTTGAAAGATGACGACGGGTTTTGATTTTAATGTATTTATTGTATGAGGTTCGTTGGATTGTTTGTTCTTATTGATATTATATATCATCAGGCCATTAACGTGGAATGCTGGAAATTGACGCAAGAATCAAAGGCGACGGTTATAATTATCAATCACCACGTTTCAGTGGAGGGTTACTGATAGATGAATGATGTTATTATCTTATGATTGGCCTCCTTGGTCTAGTGGTCGTGGTCGCAAGCGTTACTGTTGAACATGAGGTCCTGCGTTCGATTCCCGGGTCGGACAAAGTGTAATATTGGGTCTTTCCATCAGGATTTTTTATTTTTGTAAAAGTACCAATTGAACCAACAATAAATTCTAACTCTTTGAACAACACTCACTTACCTTTGAAAAGATATTATGTAAGTAGGTATCTGTACCTATAGAGTCAAGCTTCTTATTTATTTGTGTTTCACCACGTGTCTTTTAATCCAAAACTCAAACTCAAAGCATTTATTTCAAATAAACTGCAGTAATTACGGGCACTTTTGAATTGTTACGGTCGGTGGGTCATAAAAATGAAGCTAGTGGCCCATTCCAAACCGTAGTAGGTACCTATGGAGAAGAACGGGCAAGAAACTACAAGGACACTCTTTTAATCCAAATTTTGGTTACATCAATCATGTTGAAATAATGCACGTGAGAATGATGCAGAACGTTAAATGCGTCCGTAATCTAAAGATGAAAACTATTCAAAAATAACATTTTAACGAAATACGCCGTGGCAGCTAAGAGATGACCAGTCCCTTCTGATGGCGCCCGTTCACGAACATGACGCATGGATTAGCACCATTTTGAAGGGAGCAAAATGAAACAACACACGCGCCACAATCAGCGAAAAATTTGAGTGAACATGACATACTCTCAGCCGCCAGGTTACATTCAAGTCAATGAAAGACGTATCCAGGAAATGGGAGCTTTATAATATGTACATAGTACTCACTTATGGCTTAAGCAATTATACAGGACTAAATGATTGTGTTTATACAATGCAAAGATTATATTAAATAGAGTTATTTTTTATCTTCTTCTTCAATTAATTGACTGATAGCTACTTCTACAGCTAGAATAGCGGTCTACGATAGGAATTAGTGTTTAGTAGCCTGTTAGCAAGTAAGTGTGTAGTGGTGTCTCATTGGTGAGTAGTGGTGGTACTGTCATTGGTATTGGAGTTGTAGGTCGTGAGTTCGAACCCAGACAGGCACTTTACTTTGTGTATTTAATTTCATCACCACTGCTGTCAAAATGGTGAAGGAAAACATCGTGAGGAAACCAGCATGTCCTAGAACCAAAAATTCGAACACATGTAACATCTACCAACCCGCAATGGGCCTGCTTGGTGGATTACGGCCCACTCCCTCTCACTGAGAGGAGGCCTGTGTCCCAGCAGTGGGAAGGTTATAGGCTGATTATGCTTATGCTAACAAGTAAAAGGAAAGCTACGACAAATCATAGGAACTACCTACTACCGGTATTAAAACCGGATTATTTTTTGTCCTCAAGTTTTTTTTTTACCTTTGTCTAAAAAAAGTGACAGAAGAAGTCGGAGAAAATTTCGGTCGGATAGTCATTTGCTCCAGGCTTTCCCTTATTCTCCGGATAACTAAAGCCTTTGGATACCAGAATGATTAACTAATTGAGTAGGTTGTTTTACAGACGTTTACATTCACCGCTCATTTCAGTTCAGCTTTTGCAGTACTGTTGGAAATCGAAATTGGACAACTAGAGGCTAGTCTAGGTATTTTAATTCAGTTCATGGAGGATAATGAATACTGGACAAGATTGAAAAGGCTTTATATAGTCCAAAATCGAGCTAGTGCCAATGGGTTGAAAATTGGAATCAAATTAAATCAGCTTTGAACTGTAGATGTCAACTCAAATCCGACCCTAACAGAATTGGCAAAGGCTAGGCTCCGACGATTACATAGTAAGACAAATACTTCTAAATCACCATCTGACTGAGTGAGGCGACTAACTAAACGTATGATGTCCAAGAAACTTTCTCTTTTTACTACTGGCCGTTACCGTCACTTGTTTTAGTTTACAGTTCGAAACAGGTCCGCCCGGAGTCGAACCCACTGCTCGCTAGCTAATATGTACCGTAATGTCCACATAATTATGCTTATTGGGTGAACGATTTTATTCTGTGAGCTAGGTTTTACTATGGCTCGTATTAGTAATAGATTATACAAACATTAATTTCAGATCATTATTAATATAGCAGATTACTTATTCTGACTTCATCTAGATGTACGTGAGGAGGATCTACGCACATACAAGCTACGCAAGACCAAAAATTCCCTCGAAATAATTAAGGGCAAGCATTCCTTAACATCGGTCAACTTCTAAAAACCCTAACTCAAAAACACGTTGACAGAAATGGGAATCACACGTCTCGGTTTAGCATTTAGGTACACTGCCATCCACTACACCATTAAAGAATTCCTAAAGAAAGTCTCAATAGAAATGGGTTATTCAGAAGCGGAATTCCAGGCCACTTCGATTATCTCAAGGCGGATCATGATATAAAGTTGTTGCGTCAGGTTGAAATAAGGATGTTGACCCACTAATGGGACTATAAATCGAAGCCTTGCCAAGGAAGGACATCTTTATTCTAACTTGGTATTTTAGTACACTTGTCTATTTATATTTTTATATCAGTAGTGCTGTTTTGTCTATCCGATAGCGACTGCAGGTGACTTTATCTATTCGTTTTAAGTTAGTGTCACTGTGTGTTCTAACTCTAACTAAAAAACAAAGCATTTATTTCAAATAAACCATTTACAGGCACTTTTGTGTTGTCAAGAAGTCGGTCAGTCAGAAATACGAAGCTAGGTGCCCATTCGAATGCGTAGTAGGTACCCATGCACGTAGTATTATATTATCTGTTCTATGGAGAAGAACGGGAAAGAAACTCCATGGACCCTCTTTTAAAGAATATTGTTACAAAAATATTAGTAACATCATTTATGTTGATCTTATAATAATATGTGAGAACGATGTAAAAAAGACGTACACGCTCCCAACTGACGGCGGCGCCCGTCACGAACATGATGCATGGATCAGCATCATTCATGTCAACCATTTTGAAGGGAGCTAAATGATCCAACACACGCGCCACCGTCAGCGAGGCATTTGAGTGAGCATAACATAATAGCCGCCAAGGCACATTAACATCAATAAAATACATGTTACCCGGTAAATGGTAGCTCCATAGTACATAATACTACTAATATACAATCCCATACAAAGAAATGAAACTTTCCCAAGTCTGGCAATTGAGCCGGCAATTTTTTATTATCCAATTTTTCAACAGATGGCAGCATAAACGACTCACTAATGGGGAAGGCAACTGTCAAAATGGCGCTGTCGTAGCTAGTTCCTAACACAAGCTAAAAATATAAGGCGTGATGTGGTTTTATTTTATTTTAGCGAAAGTTGACTCGATGTTGTGTTCCTAGATACTCAGAAATTGGAGTTCGAATTTCTCGTAAGCCCCTAAAATTAGAAGATTGTGCTTTAAAGCTATTCGTACAGATTTTTTTGAGTTCGAATTTATGTCGTGAACATTTTGAAGAAAGTGATTACGAGGAAATATTAATTCTGACACTTTCCATGTCAATTACTTGATTTAAAATACTGAAAGCACCAAAAATAACGAAATAGTGAAATAAAATCAAACTCATGAATGAACATAAAATGAAATGAATGAACGAAATGTCAAAATTTTTGTAGGCCGTACGGACCTAGCTATGGTCACGCCATCTACAATTAGCTTTGCCCGACCTTCCCCATTACCAGAGACTGCAGTTTTACAACGCCATCTAGGAGTCGACCTACTTTTAAAACGTTTCATGCAATCTTTTTTAAATAAAGTTTTATATTTCCGGCTTCAGAAAAACATGTTAATAGATTTCTTTTATATTTCTATGTAAAAAATTATAAAAAAAAAGTTGTTTCATTTAGATAAGTAACAATATTGGAAACTGTGATGAGACAGAACCAATTGAGTAAAACGCTATCTATTGCAAAAAGCTCTAAACAAAATCATCAAAAGGGTTTTTTATCATTAAAAGGGTTCGAATTGAAGATACAGGCCTCATTTTTATTTAATATTTAAAATACGTGAAACGATGAGTGAAAATAGATAAATCAGCACTAAACAACTGCCAAAATTCTGCCGTATATCGTTTTTTAATGATTGTTAATTTCAGAATGGTTACCTATGCTGCCATATATGATTTTTTTCAAGACAAATTATAATTTGTTCGAGTTGAGACCCCATGATAGTACTCACACTTGTGCTATGCATTTACATATATAGTGCTTCACAGATGCAGATTTATTCTGTAAATATATCACCGTGAATAACTAAGATGAATAGAGCTGTCTTTCCGCCTGTTAAGGCCAATCCAAAGCATCAGGTTCAATGACAGCTCACTTCTCTCTTGCTCTTCTCTCAGCTCAGTATTCACGGTGATATTTTTAAAGAATAGTTCGATCTCTGTTATGACTGTGTATTATTAGTTTAATCGATTCACACGAATTTATTGGCCCGAAAAGGGCGAACCAACAAACAAAAAGTATACTACAAACTACATTATTGTGTACCCAATTATTATTGTGTAATTTTTTCTTAACTTTATTTATTAAAATAAAAAATGTGCCAATTACCTTTTATAGCGGTTTCACCCATATAAATCTTGATCCCGTGGGAGTATCGAGATAAAAGTACTCTGTGTTAATCCAGGTTATAAACTAATATATCTGTGTGTAAAATTTCATCCATATCCGTTTAGTAGTTTTTGCGTGAAAGAGTAACACATTCATCCATACTCACAAACTTTTGCGTTTATAATATTAGTAGGATATTTCTAGAGTTGTCGCCCGAAAATAATTTTCTTAACCTTTTGGGTCAGTATTTCGTGCGAATCGACGAATAAGCCTTATGACTTTATATTCGTTTTACTCTATTACAACTGTGTGTTCTTCTTTTAGTGTATGCTATTTGGTCATCTGCATTAGGTACCTGAGCCGTCGCAGGTGTGCTTTGACAAAGCCCTAAAGTCTCAATCTCAAACTCAAAGCATTTATTTTGAATAAACCAATAACAGGCACTTTTGAATTGTCAAGGGGTCGGTCAGTCAGAAATATGAAGCGAAGTAGGTACCTAAAAATTAAATAATATGTTTACAGAAAATCTGTTACATCAGTCTTGTTGAAATTATACATGAGAGAACCATGCAGAAAAAATACAAAAACAAATCGGAAATAAAAGTAAAAAAAGCCGTGGCAGCCAAGAGATGACCAGTCCCCACTGACGGCGCCCGTTCACGAACATGACGTATGGATCAGCACCATTAAGCTCAACCATTTTGAAGGGAACTTAATGATCCAACACAATCGCCACCACCAGCGAGACATTTGAGTGAGCGTGACATACTCTCAGTCGCTAGGGCAGATTCAAGTCAATGACAGACGTGCCCAGTATAGGGTAGCTTTATAGTAAGTACATAGCGCTCACACGTGTGCTTTGCAATTATACATTATTAAAAGATTGAATTTATACAGTGCAAAGATAGTTTTTACAATCTTCAGCAGCTCCAACAATATTTCCGAATGCTAATCAATTGTTTAGGCGCCCTTGTGGAGCAGAACCAGCGTTGAGCCAAGCATTTTTGTCAGAGATGTAATCCCCCAACTTATAATATGCTTGGCTGCATAGTGTGCGTTTGATACAAGATTTGAACTTCGTTTCATTCAGTTGGAGTATGTGGGGAGGTATTTTATTATAACATTTTAGACAGTACCCCATGAAGGATGAATCTACTTTAGCCAGCCTGAAACCCGGTTGAACCAATTGGTCCCTATTTCTAGTCCCATTGTTGTGTCTTTCACCTCTTTTACTGAAAAAATTTAAGTTTTTCCTTACGTACATGATGTTTTCATATATATTGACAAGGTACGGTCATGATGTTAATATATTTAAACAGTTCCCTTAAAGAATCGCGCCTCGCAGCCATATATTGCTCTGATGGCTTTTTTTTGCAGAATAAAAATAGACTCGATGTCTGCAGCGCGTCCCCATAATAAGATACGGTAAGACATGATACTATGAAAGTAACTGAAATAGACTAGGCTCGCGGTATCTACATTAGTAAACTCACGGATCTTTCTTACAGCATATGCTGCTGAACTTAGCCTTCTTGCAAGAGATGTTAAATGGGGACCCCATTGCAGCCTTGAGTCGAGCTTGATCCCCAAGAAAACCGTTTTATCAACGAATTCTATTCTCTAACGGATTTCTCTTGATTCAATACTATGTCACAATCAGTACTTTTAAAATTCGACATTTTGTTTTTTTCCCATTTAATACCAAATTATTAGCAGTAAACCAATGTTGTACCTGCAGCAGGGCGTTATTTACGTCGTCAAGATTTGATGTACGTCTACTTATCTTAAAAATTAAAGAAGTATCGTTAGCAAATAACACCATTTGTGGTTATTTTTTTTAATAAATGGGGTAGATCATTAATATATACTAAAAAGAGGAAAGGACCTAATATCGAACCTTGAGGAACGCCCATTGATATTTCAGACCCTAATGAGTTTGTGCCATTTATTTGTACTTTAACCTTTCTGTCTTTCAAGTATGATCTTAGCAAATCAAGAGCTTCATTCCTAATCCCATAGCCTTGTGGAACACCCATTTTTATTTTTAAACCAAGTGAATTGACACCATTAATTGGAACTTTTTGCCGTCTATCTTCTAAATAAGATCTAACTAAACTTAGTGCAAGTTTACCTATTCCGTAATGCTCCAGTTTTAGGACCAATGTTTCGTGATTAACGCAGTCAAATGCCTTGGAGAGGTCACAGAAAATTCCTATTATTAAAGACACTTACTAGATTTAAAAAGTTACTAGCTTTAAAAAATGGTATAGCCTATTTATATTCATTAAAGCCTATTTATATTTATTAAATTTAGTATTTCATTAAATCCGGGAAGGCTCCTTGATCTACACAAAAATTAAATATTAAAGCTAAGTATGGTGCTATAGTCTCGATTATGGATGTACAAACTTTGATGGACATTCCCCAAAGATCTTCGGTCAACTTGATTTTTATTATTATTATCTCCTTTATTACATTTAAAATCTTATAAATTAAATTTTTAAATATACTTTCAAAACTCTGAAAAAAAATACATTTAAAAATATAAAAAAATAGTATCCCACCGGTATCGGGAACAGGGTCCAAGCTACCGGCGGTCAGGGCTCCAGAGAGAGGAACCTCCTAACAATGCGAGCCGTGTCCAGAAGTACCGCTTTCTGAATCAAGCCCTTGATCCAGCTGCCCAACGAGAGCCTCCTCAGGTGTTTGTCGAGGCTCTTGGATATTAAGCCATTGGCTGTCACGACTATCGGCACAATGATTGCCGAGTCCACATCCCACATTTCGACAACCTCGCGAGCCAAATCAAGATACTTTATTTCTTTATCTTTCTCGGCATTCACGAGGTTACCGTCATGCGGGACCGTTATGTCAACAATCATTGTGCGCCGCTCTACTCGATCCACCACCGCTATATCAGGCTTATTGGCAACAATAGTCCTGTCAGTGATGATGGATCGATCCCAGTACAATGTGATATTTCCATTTTCGAGAACTGGGTCGGGCACGTACCTGTAGTACGGCACTTCCTATTCCACAAGGCTGTATTTCAGAGCAAGTTGCTGATGGATAATCCTAGCTACAAGGTTGTGTCTATGCAAGTACTCTTCGTTAGCTAGACAAGAACACCCGGAGATAATGTGTCTTATTGATTCCCCCGGACGGTGACATGCCCGACAGATGTCAACTGTGCCGTCTTTCACAATAAATCTCCGGTAATTGTTCGTCATCATAACTTCGTCCATAATTGCACAAATAAAACCTTCGGTTTCTCCAAAGAGGTCACCGAAGCGTAGCCAGGTCACGGACGCTAGAAGATCTACATCGGGTCCATGTAGGGCCCGGAAAAAGCGTCCGTGAAGCTCCTTACTCTGCCATACTTCCATGCGATCATTAGTGTCAAGCACTACAGGTATGCGCCAGTTCTCTTTGGCCAAGGAGAGCGGGGTGAGGCCCTTGTCCACCGCGACCACATCACGATGCATCCCCACGTCGCACAGTGTACCGCGTAGAACATGCTAGGTGGACAATATTATTTTATGATATTTAACGATGCTTTTATATATAAGTAGTCATGTTGAGGCATTATTAATAGTTTTTGGTATGATTTTGTAATAAAAATCAAAAAAAATATTTAAAAATAATAAACAAACAACAAAAATGCATTTAATAAATAAATACCTACTGTACAAACTAACTTAACCTAAACCTAATCATCAGAGTCATCATCAAAATCTTCTGGTGAATCGTCATCATTTTGTGGTAATGTGCGACAATATGATGACGTTTCCGGTCTTGATGCTACTATGGTCGGGCTTACGATTAACTTTAATACTTCTGCACATATTTTTTCCGGCTTTTTTCGGGGAATCTCACGAAGGCCATTGATCAAAGGGTCAGATGTTATTATTACCATGGACAGCAAGTCTCTATTCGTGGCAAAACGTGAGCACTTGCGGGTGTTGTACTCCCTAAATCTGCGGCAATCATTGTTACGTGCTTCTTGAGCCTCTTCGGAAAGTTGCCCAATTGGAAGCAATGCCGCTTTGATGACCTCAGTACTGTGTACTAATATTTTATGTACAGGCATATAGTACCACGAATAGAGACTAAGGTAATGTCTTCTAGTTTCAAGACAAAATTTATTAAATTCAACTAAGTTTATCTCGAACCCAGAAGACAATGTCCTCAAAATAACATCGAATTGTTTGATAATAGTAACATCCAATCCTGTGATTTGAGCGCTCATCTCAGCATTCTTAAAAAAGCGACGGGCTGTGTTTCCATCATTGGAAGAACCAAATCCTGGCTTTGGTTTATCTACAATGAGTCCCATCTCGTTCTTGAATATCAACTTGATTTCTTCGGAACGAATCTTGATATCAGCTTTGTCTTCGTCGCTTCTAGCCTGCCATTTCTTAATATTCAACTTATAGCTGATATGTAAAAGGCATTCAAAGCAACGAATCCAAGCATGAAGTGTAGATAAACCAAAGCCAAAATGTTCCTGATTGCTGTTAAACTTCGCGGGGTCATCGTTCATCGTCTTGGGGGTGGCACCACAGATCACTTTTGAGATGAACGAGTTTCCGTTAAGGCGTTTCATACCTTTCCGTCTATCATTGTCTGAAGAAGTTCGTGTTTCACAGAGATTTGAGAATCACCAAAGTTGATAAGTGTTGGAAGAAGAGCATTAATTTCTTCCAACAATCTATTTGTCTCCGCTAACGTGAAGTCACTCGTTTCCTTAGCAAATATAAATTTGATAGGGCGACAATACATAGTTGATGAAGGCCGAGGATTTTGCCAAATAATTTTAGACCCATCATATAACTTAAGGGGAACGAAAGAAAATACGAAAAGAAATTCGTCCGTATCTTCAGTGTTCTCAAATTTCTGTTTGTATGTGCTGTGCCCAGAACTTCCATCACATCCCCATTTACTAACAAGTGTAAACGTTGGACTTGTTGGGAGGACACTACTGATAACTTAATTCTGTGCTATTACTAGACGTTCCGCTGTTTTTTTTAATAAGGCTTGCAAATTTATTTCAGCACGAGTTTCTGTTATAGAAATGTGATCCTCTGCAGGGTAACAGGCCTTTTTAGATTTTACTACACTAAAATATGACGGAAACACATTATGTCCTGCCATTATGGACCACTTCCTAGTTTGTTTGTAAGCATGTGTTGTTGACTTAGAAGCTATATAGTATGCTAAGGCTTCGTCACTACTTAACTGCCTAGGATTAACGGAACTGGTATTTTCTTTTGACTTAATAATATTATCTGGCCTTTCACTAATGTCTCTAATCACATGGGCAACTTTTCTTTGCCCTGCTGAACGCATAGCAATTTCGGCAGCAGTCACTAATTCACTGGCACTTCGAGATTCTACGAGATCCACGACTCGACGTTTCTTCGTCTTAAACGACGATTCCTCGAAATCTTTGCGAGGTCTTCCTGCAGATGTCACAACCTCACTCGATGTTGAAGGTTGTGGGGCTAAAGAACTCACAGTAAACTGTATGTCTCCTTCATCCAGCCAAGTCTTATTTCTAATTAAAAAACGCTCCTTCGATTTTCCCGAAGCCAACCATTTGGCTTCAATCTTAGTAGAAAAGTTGGATATTTTCAACTTTATTTCTCTTTGGCTGCTTTCAGTAATGTCACCAAAGTGAAATTTTGAAGAAAGATAGTCATAAATACGCGATCTTTTATCATTCTTCGTGTGTTTCAACCACTCTTAAAAAAATGCTACCCTTGAAATAGAGTAAACGTGTTCTGAAAAAAAATATTAAAAAATTTGTTGTACTGAAGTGTGCTGAACAATATGTGTATTTTTACAAACTACACAGTTATACCTACAATATATCTAAAAACTAGCCCGAATAGAGGCGAATCAATGTATTTACTTGAACATTTCCTGAACGTTCAAAGTTTTGTTTATGAAAAAAATTACGCAAAAATTTATGTATTAAGTTAAAAAAATGCTAAAAATTCATTTTAATAGATTCTGATAAAAATAATATATTAAATAATAGTACATACCCTCAGTATTAATATCCATCACAAAAAACTTTCACAATATCACTATAAACCACTATGAGATGTGCACAAAAGTGTCGCTAAATTGCAACTGATTGACCGGAACGTTTGCATTAAACTCATTACCTGACTTCTGAACTCTATGACTCATCAGTTAAGCATTTGAAAAACAACTTTTTCTCGGAATTTGGAGTTTGGGGGTGTTATTTGTGTTATGCAATTAAGATTTCCTGGAAATTAAAACTTGCATTTTGTCCACCTAGCATGTTCTAGACGAAATACTGTGCGTCGGCTTCTAGGAAATATTCCCTGAGACTGCATATCTCGCGATTATGTAGGGTCTTAGCGTTTAAAAAGCCTCGACCTCCACACTTTCGCGGGATATACAGTCTCATTACCGATGATCGTGGGTGATGCATTCGGTTTGCAGTCAGCATTGTACGGACCCTCCTATCCAGGGCGTCGAGTTCGGTCTGAGTCCATTTGAGTATGCCGAAAGAGTACATCAAAACTGGCATGACCCAACCGTTAAAGGCGCGCACCTTGTTTTCGCTCGACAGAAGACTATTTAACACTTTCTTCAGGCGGCCAAAGAAGCGCTCCTTCAACGATTGCTTCATGTCAGTACCATTGATGCCCAACGCTTCCGACATACCCAAACACTTATAGGTTTCGGATGCGGAGAGGGCTTTAGGGTTTATGGAATCCGAGAGTTGGGTTCCCACGGATTCCACAATCTCCCCTCGCTTTACATGCATGACCGCACATTTGTCCGCACCAAAGTCCATCCTGATGGCGCTGTCTGATGGACTCACCTGGACGGTGGCATGCCCGACACACGTCAATCGTCCCGTCCTTCATAATATGTCTCCGGTAGTTCGTCCGTATTCGTCAAGATAACTTCGTCCATAATTGCACAGACGAAACCTTCAGTTTCCCCGAAAAGGTCACCAAAACGTAGCCAGGATACGGACGCAAAAAATCTACACCAGGCTCATGAAGAGCCCGATAGAAGCGCCCGTGAAGCTCCTTGCTTTGCCATACCGCCTTACGGTCATCGGCAGTAAGTACTACAGGTTTGTGCCAGTTCTCTTTAGCCATGGAGAGCGGGGTAAGTCCCTTGTCCACTGCGCCCACATCACGGTGCATACCCAATTCGGCTTTTAAAAAATATTCCCTGAGACTGCACACCTCGCGGTTGTGGAGGGTTTTCGCATTTAAAAAGCCTCGACCCCCGCACTTTCGCGGGATGTACAGTCTCATCACCGATGATCGTGGGTGATGCATCCGGTTTGCGGTCAGAAGTGTACGGACCCGCCTATCCAGGGCGTCAAGTTCGGTTTGGGTCCATTTGAGTATGCCGAAAGAGTACATCAAAATCGGCATGACCCAACCGTTGAAGGCGCGCACCTTGTTTCCGCCCGAAAGAAGACTAATGAATACCTTCTTCAGGCGGCCCAAAGAAGCGCTCCTTCAACGATTGCTTCATGTTAATAACGTTGATGCCTAACGCTTCCGACATACCCAAATACTTGTAGCTTTCGGATGAAGAGAGGGATCTAAGGTGTATGGAATCCGAAAGTTGAATACCTTCGGATTCCATAATCTCACCTCGCTTAACATGCATGATTGCACATTTGTCCACACCAAATTCCATCCTGATGGCGCTACTGAATGTTTCAGTTACCTTTAGTAACTCCATCAGTTGCAATTTGTTGGGGGCAAAGATTTTCAAGTCATCCATGAAAAGAAGGTGAGATATGACCTGACCACCTCTCTTCAACCGATAGACTAGACCTGAATCCTCCAGCAGTGTGCTTAGAGGATTCAGAGCTAAGCAGAACCAAAGTGGACTCAAACTGTCGCCCTGAATTATAGCATTTATTTCGGGCTACGCCCATAGTGTTAGTAACAATGGTCTTAAAAAACTAGTGTTAGTAGTATTTTTATTTGCCGAAAAGCTTTTATAACTATCATAGGGTTAATATGTTTAAATTGAAATTCAACCGGGCAGCCTAGAACGTTCGCTCTTAATAAGTCAATTGAGACTTTGGGTGAGTAATTTAAAGCTTCCGTAGTTTTAGATGGCATATTAGTAAAATAATTTACAAATTCTTGAACTACTTCTAAGTTAGAGCTTATGGCACCACGTGAAGTCTCCAATGTATATTCAGTGTTTCGTATTTTTTTCTTACTAGTTTCGTTATTTATAACCTTCCAAACTGTTTTCATTTTATTTTCTGCTGATTTGATCTTGTTGCTGATGTACAGGGCTTTAGCAATTTTGCAGGTAAATCTAAAAATTTTGGAATATGTAGCAACATACTTATTGAAAGTTATAGTGTTAATGTAAGGCTTAAGGCCATACAGCTCGACCAGTCTTTCCCTATTTATCCTAATACCTCTAGTTGCCCAGTCACTAAATATAAATTTAGGGCAAATATTTTTTGTTTTCTTTTCAAAAGTTTTATTGAATTCATTGTGGACTAATGAAAAGAAATCCTCATAAAATTTATTTGCATCGTCCATATTATGGCCCAGAACATTTAAATTATTATTTAGGGTACTATTGAATCTATTTAATTTGTCTGTTTCTATTGTATTTGCAATTTTTGTCAAGGTGTTTTAAACCTAAAAGTTACCGTTTTTCCAATATGATCAGACGGCAGATAATTTACGATGGCTTTTCTAAATAATCATAATCGCTGAAGACATTATCAATACAAGTAGCAGAAGTTGGAGTTAATCTAGTCGGTTCTGTAAAAACATTAAATAAATTGAACGATTTAAAAAGGCTTAGTAATTTACTGCTATTTGAATTATTTTCCAAACTATTAATATTAAAATCACCACAAATAATTTCGGCTTTGTTACTGGATGCAAGTTTCGCTAGGACATCTTCCATTATTGACTCAAATAAAGAAAAGGTCTGATAATTAGGGGGTCTGTACACGCACACTACAACATGCTTATCTAGCTCAACACAGGACAGTTCGATGCAATCTCATGTATATATGCCTCTTTTGCATAACACAAACGTCTACTCTCAAATATCTACCTACAAGTTCAACTCGCACTGGGGTAGAGTTTATATGTGTATAGACTAACTTTCTTATATATACATTTAAATAACAGCCACATTTTTATAAAATTTTCCTGTAAACTACGTTTGTAGTTTTGGCATCACCAACCAAAATATGAAGAGAGTCAGGACTCGTGACGCGGGAGAAGCAGCTCGCCCTGAGGTCGACACCGTAGCCTTCAGTAGTAATTTCCCATTGCTTGCGAAGTTTTTAGTTTCTTTGTATATTGCGGTTCTCGGGTTTTAAGCTCTTTAATGGACATACAGACAGACAGAGAGACGTAGTATTTCATAGTAGGACAAACTGTGTTTCATGAAATTCCCCATCGGTAAAAATAACGAACGTTCATGCCCTATTCCATTAAAGGGACCAATTTTCAAAAATACTTATTCAGTGCTTTGGTTCGTTATTTAAGGAGCTTTTGTGCAAAACTTCAAGCTTCTAGACCCAATGGCTAAGGCTGTGCCATATCAGCCAATAAATTAATTAATGTTTTTTTTTAAGGACAAGATGATGATTAATTCCAGCGCTACCTAAAACGTTTGTCCTCTCGCATTGAGAACACTATCTCATAATAGGTGCAAATTACACTCAGACGATCATGTATGTATGAAACGACAAATATTGACCAACTTACACTCACTTTAAAAGTAAAAGTTGGTGATGTAGTGAACGATTTAGTTGCTGTACAATGAATTGTAATACATTATGGTACAAAGGGTAAATTGCCAAAGTTATACATGCATTGAAGATCGCTAGGTGTTGGAATTAGGAGAAGGGAGGACGCTGCTCCTCATAACTTATCCACCTTTGAAGAAACTCGCAAATGGTGATGTAAAACTATTTGTCTTGAATCGTAACCACACGCTCGTGTAGAGCATAAGTTATCTGACGCTCTTTGTAAAAAGAGTTTCTTCAGGGAACACCGGAAACTTATTTATGCCGCGATCCTGCATTACTCTGATTGGAAGGCAGACGTGACTGTACTGGACACAGACGGAGTATATCTACCGCTTAGCATCAGTTAAAGAATCTGCTCGATCCCCACGAAGTAAATATATACAGCCCTTTAATATATCTATACGTAAGGTATCCCATAAGTATCTATTGATCTATGAATTATATTAACAACTGAGTTCCCGCGAAAGTAGTCAGTGACAGCTATGGAGACAGGGGACAGGTCTGGGCCCCGCGGGGTAAACGACCCGACGCTAGGCACTGCGTATACGCACCTAAGATGGATATCTACTTGTACTTACTTACTGATAATTGAAGTGTTTATTTACATTTTAACCTGTTGCAGGAATCTTTTAGTCATTAATGTGGGTTACAAACAAAAACAATGTTTTAAAATGAAAATCATTTAATCAAATATGCTGAGAATCTGAAGTTTTTGAACGTCAAAATTATATTATACAGTCCCCCAAAAAGTCCGCCTTTCACCATTTCTTAGTGTTTTAGCTAGGAAGAAGTGGCGCAACAAACTCTCCAGCAAAATATGTCTATTAAATTAGAAGACCAAGCATTGCATTTCAAATGGGTTTCCTCAGGTTTTTTCTTTGGTGGGTGGGATGGCTAAAATTATCAATGCTTATCAAGGGTATTTTCAACCACCTCCACGTAGATTAAAACACCCTCGCTTCAAGAAGATAATGTTCCGTTAGCGCAAGTCTACTCATGAACACGGTAATCGCGGTGTAGACTCCGTGGATAATGAGTGACATATACATCGAAGGCGGAGTTCGAAACAGGAGGCGTTGGTAAGAAAATTTAAAATATTTATTCATGATTTTCAGTTGTGCATTCTGGCAGGGCAAAAGTATCGAGAAAAACTATTTGTTTTTTCATATGTGTCTTCAACTGGTAACGAATCAATCAAATCCGTCTGTCACACATCGTGCCTGGCATTTTTTTTGTTACTATTTTATTGTCGTTTTAGTACATACTAGCTGAAGCGACAGACATCCTGTCCAAACAATAGTTCATACAAAAATCCCTTAGGACTTTTAGTTCTTCCCATTTTTCAAATTTCTGGGAAAGTTCTCCATTTTATACGCTATTAGTAACTAACTTTTGTGTATGGCAAATCTGTCTAAATCTCACAATTGAGAGACCACTGCGATGTTTGTAAATTATTATAGTTGGACCCCAGAGTGTTTACTACTCCAGACCGCGTTTCGGCCATGGTGGCCAATGTCAACGGAGACTAGCCTTCGGCGCGGGATATATTATAGTGCACAAGTATGTGCCCAGACACAGGTGCACTCTCTCTTCTCTCATTCTCATAGTTCGATGGGACGGCAATCCGCTGGAATAACGTTTTATCGTGCTTTCCGAGGCACGGGTATCACACAACCAACTTCCAAACTCCGGGCTGTTAACTACGAAATTCCTAATAGAACCGACCTAAAAATCAAACCCAGGACCTCACAGCAGTCGCGCTTGCGACTATGAGACCATCGGGGCCGGTCATCAGGGTATACCACGGTCAATGACGGTGTTGATGGGTACTACGTGGTCATTCAAGGGCTACACGTAGCCATTCATGGCCATCACGTGGCCACGTCGATGGCAGTACTTGCAATAATATCAATCCGCGGTAACCAGCATTTGCCGTTAAATGATGCTAATTTGGGCAAAGATTATAAAAGTGCAGACATATCAGACATGTTAATATCATTTCTGCCTACTTTTAGCTGTGTTTGTAGGTTTTTTACGATTATTTCCTATGAGTGGTATTGATAAAAGTTTAGAAAAACCCTGTTCTGTGTTAAATTCTTATGCAATCACTCACTAAAGGTAAAACTTCAATAACTCTCTAAAACTCAATAGTGATTCCAACAGTTATTGTTTGAGTAACATCATTTGATTGTAAAATCCTTAATGAAAATTGAGGTCAAATGTATTAAGCTCAATTGTATTTTTTTATGGTGATTTATAATTTGTACTCGTACTTCTTAAAATTCTAATTTTAAATCACCATAAAAATGCTGTGTTGTGTAATTAAAACGTGTTTAATTATTCAAATAATCAAATCTAACAATCAATTTGTAACTACAGATTGGCATCCACAGGTACGTTTTCTGATCCATTTGTTAAATTTAATCAGATACTTTTGATGAAGACCAGTAATCACTAAATACCGTTAGATTAGAGGCGTTGCCGCGTTGCTACAAACTTCAGGCTCTAGCTTCTGGATTTATTCTACTGTTATAATTATTTCGTAGCCCTAAAGTTATGATGGTATTAATTTGTATCAATAACTTGCTTCTAACTTATCCAGAAGTGGTTATCCTATATCGTTTCGTGAAAAAAGTAGCATTCCCTGTTTCATTCTTCATTTAGGTGTAACTGAGGTCGTTTGAACCGCTATTAAAACGCACCAACTGTCGCGTCTGCGCAACTTGCTCAGTGAGCTGCGCTTACGCACCCAAACACGTTGGTGGTGGTGGAAGGCAGTGCGCGCGCGCGCGAGTCGGGCAGTGGACGCGCCATGCGAGACAGCGCAATCGGACAGTGCAACTAGTGACCATGACAGTGGCGCGCCTCAGTGTGGTCGTGCTGGCCATCGCCGCCATACTGCCCCATTCTCACTGCCAGGAGTCCTTCGCCAGCTCCCTGTTGTCCGGTGAGACTCTTCCCTAAATAGGTCCCTCTTTTGGGTCAGTGTGCTACGACAGAACTATGATTGATTTGTGATACTCCTATTTGTGCTAATTTTCCGTCTAATGAAATCGTTCTACAAACATTTTCTAATCTCCTACAGCGCCATTTTCAATCATATATCAAATGAAACGTTTATAATACATTCATATGAAACATGTCGCTCGTTTAAATAGAGATATTATTTAAAGGTGTTACCAACAAAATAACGGTACGCGAAGTATTCAGACTTTCCAAAAATTATATGACGGACGCATGTTAATGAAAATATCAAATAACAGGTTTTTGATCTAACAATTAACTGTTCTATGCGTACGAGTTGATTAAGGTTTGCATATTCAGTGAATGCGAAGACAGAAAGTTATTTAGAAATTTGTTTTGATGGTGATAGCGCTGAAATTTAAGACTAGAGTAACGCACGGCCTCACGCTAGGTCAGTAATAGGGTGGGTAGAAAAATCTGAGCACATCTGCGCAGGCGGCTACGGTCCGTACACATTGTTCAGAGTCCGACTGCAAACTTTCTTGGTCCACATCCGTCATCCGAAGTACATTCGAGCTATTAGTCAAAGAAACAGGGCATGAAACTTACAAATTAGGAAGTACTTACTTATTATAAAGAGTAGTGGTGGCCCAGTGCCCAGTGGTAACGGCGCGGCGACGACGGTAACTAGTTGTAGGTCGTGGGTTTGAACTCAAACGGGCACCTACGTGTGTATTGTTTCATCACCACTGCCCTCAAAACGGTGGAGGAAAACATCGAGACTGGCGTATTCTAGAACCAAAAATTTGAAGATATGTTACATCCGCCAACCTGCACTGGGCCCGCGTGGTGCATTATGGCCCACTCTCTCTTACCGAGAGGAGGCTTGTGTTGTGTCCCAGCAGTAAGAACATTATAGGCTGGTTATCATGCTATGACTTATTGTACACCGATTACACACAGACTGTAGTAAGTGTTAGTAGAGCCTCATGTGAGAGTGCGGAGAAATGGCCTGATCGAAAAATCTAAAGTCAAAAAGTTTTGACCGCTGAGTTCCGGTTTCAAAAGTGCAATAGCCTCGATATTTACATAATCAAGATGCACAGTCGTTGCCAACAAACTACAAGACGCAAACAATGTCAATTTTCTTTAGGTATTCCGTTTTTCGCTAATCTAGTCCAGGTTTTTTTGACAAGCTTGAAATCTATAATATTTATCCATAATTGCCAGTCCATATACATTTACAACAAGAAATAATATTGCCGTTCAGGTCAGGCCAGAACTCCCAAATTTTGTGCGTGGGTTGTCAATGAGGTATTTTAGCAGATTGATTGATAACACAAGTGAAGAACTGACATGCACGCTCTTCCAATTTCCTAATATTCTATTCCTAGCACTTTTCGTCCTTATAAGTATAAAAAGCACCACAACTTTCTAGGTCCAAGGATTTGGGCTGGGTGTTAATGAGTCAGTCAGTGAGTGAGTGAATGAGTGTGTCAGGACTATTGATTTAGGTGTGTTCCGTCGATATATATTTGACGTTCTTTAACTTGATTGGTATTTTCAGTACTTGACCTACCACAATTTATGCTAGCTAGAGTATATTATAAACATATTGACCCTATTCTTGGTCTAAGTTTGTACTCTGCAACATTTTTTGTGGTCCAGTTCACACGACACGCCCCTGTCTGTACTGCTTTAGAAATTGTAGAATGAAGAACGACTGTTTTTGTTGTTATAAAATTGCAGTCGACGTAAGTTTACAGACTCTTGAGGTTGTGATTTGAAAAACCGGCCAGGTCAAAAAGTATTGTCAAGGGTCATGTGGCTTTTGCAATGTATTTCATTTGTATTTTTGTACTACTATTTGCTAAGTTCTCCTTAGACACTATTTTACTTACGGTGACTGAACATGTAAATGTAACAAGCGGAATAACATAAGTGAGCAATACCTAGCTCCTTTTATGATAAGAGTTCTTTAGGTCATTGTGGAGTTAAATTGATGTTTTATAAATCTTAGCTCGATTATAGAAAGCATCATTGCTGTGTTTTTACGTTTCATATTCATAGACGAATCAACATTAGATCATAAAGCATCATCATCAGCTAAGGTGCTGGGAATTCCCTCCTGTGTGAGCCATGTCCCGAACTAGATGATTAAATTTTTCATCACTAAAAAGTCTTTGATCATCAGCTGCTCTCTTCATACAGGATTATAAAAATGCGCTTTGAAACAGGAGAAATAAATATCGGTAAATGTATCTTTAAAAAAAATCACACATTTCAAAATGTTTGAATATTTTACTGACTGAGTGGGTGCTAATTTATAGTTTTACATATTTAGTAAGTTGAATGACATCGTTTGAACCGACCATCTTTTCAGGGACTATATATTTAGGGTTTTTTTGACACAATATTTGTAACGTAGCTTTGACAAAGAAGTCGACTGCGTATCCGACGTATTACACATGTACGTAATTATGTACTTAAAAGTATAGATAAATGTTAGATTTCTTTACTTCATGTATAAACATCAATACGGGCGGCATGTATCGCTATAACATCACCAGCCCATATTCGCGCCAATTTACGGCAGTGAGCTAAATCCTCGGACTTATTTCATCAAGCACCTTTTTAATACCATCTTGTACAGTCCAGGTTCAGTTCAGTTCAGCATATCGATTCTGTAAAAATCTCACCGTGAAAACTTGCGTGGAGTGAGCTGTCAGTGTTATCCCGTTTTGGTCAATCCCTAGCATCAGTGGCACTGACAGCTCACTCCTAGCTCACTTCACCTAAATGTATTGGGACTTGGTATAGGATTGGAACTTCGTGAGATGGTTACAGAATAGCACTACAGGTCCCCCTGTCCAAGATGGTATTGAAATTTGAAATTCCTCTACCAGCAATATTATACAATTTATTGCATTACATGAGTTTTGTCATTGCCAATGGTCCATCTATATAAACTAAGTTGGGTTTGTTGCAAAGGGTTTGTTACACCATCTATATAACTCAAGAACTCTGAACCGATTTATAAGATCTTTGAATTGTTGGATTTGTCTCCGCCCCGAATAGGAGAAAACTGTTAAAACATTGGAAAAAGTCACGAAAAATAATAATAATAAAGATAATATTCTGAGGCGGTACGAAATTCGCCGGTTCAGCTAGTAATATGTTAATTTGCAATACGCATGTTACATATATCAAGTTAATAATCAAATAAGAGTTGCAGTAATTACAAAAAGATTTTTTTTTCCTATTACCTACACGTTTCACATAATTTCGTGCAACTTACAACAGTTACAGGTAAACTTCCAGTTTTTTGTTTGATCGGAAACGGAAAGTATATCTAATTGATTGTACGGAACCATGTTGTGTAACGTTGTCTTCGTGTTCTTTGTATTTAGTCTATTCTTGAGGATAATACAGTTTTAAAATTCAGATCATGGACACCACTCCTGCCGATTTTATCTCTGAAAATCGCAGTGTGAAAACTTAGGTGATCTTGTAATACACCGGCTGGACGTGGGCTTCGCAACAGGCATCATTACTTAGGTTACGTTTAGCTAAAAGTCTCAAGTATCATTACTGTGAATGATACAATTTGAAATTGCATTTGTTATCGGCCTGCTTGCAGGCGTGATGTCTTGGTGGTCACTGCATGTTGTTGTCAGCAGATAGTAAGATTGCAAGCTGCTGCTCGTCGACGTTTCTACCCTATGTAAGAAAAATTGCACCATCTTCCGTATTTTATTTTTCCCTTCACACGTTTCTGCATTTTACATGCATAATTATAAACATCGACACAATGTCCATAAATAAAAATAAACTATGCTGCCACCCCAGCTTCTTCTTCTCGTAAGTAGACGTAACTGAGAATAGGAGGGGGGAATTTACAAATAGGACTACTCGTTCTCTCTTCCTACCGCGGCCTTAAAAAGAAACATCCGGGTGTTCTCGGGAAGCACTTCTTCATGACAGTATTCATTTCTCCATCCCGATTTAACAATTAATAGTGCTGTAACAGCTCTATTAACTTTTAATTGTAGTGGTAAAGTCCCTGGTATTGTCACCAAAAAATGTTGTACTGATGTTCTAAATGAGTTTAATTTTATTTTATGATTAATTTTAGAATAATCTAAAAGTAATCATTAAAAAAAACAGTCTGCTATCACACTACCTTAGAATCTAAGTATGGCTAAGCGGTGTTATATGGGGCGCGCTAACGGTGCGCGTGCGCGAGCTCCGTTAAACATGCGCGTCGGAGCGCCGCGCACGCACCTTATCACTGATAGTGTTGTACGCATTTGTAGGATTGGAAAACGTTTCCTTTGGTACTAAGAGCTAAAAAATTGCATTTATTTAGATCTCTAAATAAATGCTACTATTTTGTTAAAAGGGATGAATAGATAACTAGATACATAGGTAAAGTGCATAGGTACAAGGCTTCTTGTAATTAAGAGTTTTTACATTTTTGAGAATATGGTAAACAATTTGGGCAATAATTTGGTAAACCTACTGAAATTTAGCCACTGTCTACATTATTTTGTAAGCCCAAATGTGTAATCAATTTGTAAACTCCCATTTTTTTATTTTTTGAGAGCTTAAAGACAAACATGACTAGGTTGAACTCTCACAAAAACCTCTATGTTCTTACAAAGTGGATCTTACATTGTAATGGTTACAGACTCGCAGTTGGTTACAGTTTCGGCAAAACACTTACAATGAATGCAACAATGTTACTAGGTTTACTGCATTCTTGTGCCAATTCCACGCAAACTCTACGCCCAAAGAAAAGATATAAACGCGTTCACTCATTTCTTTTGCGCGTTCATTTATTTCATTTGATTACATGTCAAACATTTGATAATACTAAAATAATTTTAGTCTTCATAATTACTAAAGCAAATATGAAAAGCGTACTGTACTTGTAAAACATTTTCATGTCAACTGGGAACTGGGACTCCCAGTTGATGGTTATGTTTGTTACCGCTACAACATAGTGCCGCAGTCTGGGGCATTATGTTGTAGCGGTAATAATTGTAAAGATATAAAGATCATAATATAGAAACAGACTTCTTTTTCTATGCAGAGTGTCCCGTAAATCTACGTCAAGCCGGAATCGGGTGATAGGATAAAAAAAAAATCTTTTGGATTTAAAAAATTACGGTTATTTAGATTTTTTTTTAACGAGAAAATCTACTGTCTGTGACGGTCTTTTAACTCCTGTTGCTAATTTTTTTTACATATATTTTATTTCATTTTTCTGTTAACTATTTTCATATTAATGTATACAAAATACTGTAAAACATTTTAAAAGAGTAACGGTGGAGTTTCTTGCCCATTCTTCTCCATACGAAACTACCTTTTGGAAGTGGCACCTAGAATCAGTTCTATTGTTAATGTAAATGTTGACGTTCGAAAGTGCCATTTTATGGGCCTATTTGAAATAAATGCTTTGACTTTGACTTTTGACTTTATTATGACGTCGGGTCATAATAGTTAAAAGAAAAATAAAATAAAATTGGTAATAATAAAGTAGGTCCTACTCCGGTTTGACGTCGACTTAAGGGACGCCCTGTTTATATTTCTGTATTGATGTTCAATATATATATCGTACTTGTTACTTAAACTCAGCTTATTGATTTTGATTTATTGATTAGAATAGATGTAAAACATATTCCTTTTTGTTAACATTGATTCCGGAAATTTAAAGATACCGCATGTCTGGTGGCGCATTTTAAGTATATAATTCCGTTGCTAATACATCAAGTAATCAGAACAAATTCCACGAACACAGCAACACAACTCACAAGATGCTCTTACTCACACAAAATGTTTAAACAAAACATCCGCAAACATCAAATTTCTGAAAAACCGAGTCACTCATCAGTTTCGTAACCGCGGCAAGCAACAGACGAAAAAGAAAGCCTCTTCGTTCTCCGGTTAATTAATTAGCGAACGTTTGACATGCCGATATGTGCGGGCGCATGATTCATGCTCGCTCGCGGTGACATTTCACTTCGTTATACATTCTGTGATTCAGTGGCGATGTAGACTTGTAGCATAGACATTGTGCTGAGTGTTATTATTGTATTTATAAGTATAGAGTAGTATACTGTCTTTTTGATTACTAATAAATGAATTAAGTATAAGAAACATTAAAAAGACGCAGGGAAAAACCTTCGTCTGAAGCTCAGAATATTATATAACACACACACATATAATCACGCCTATAATCCCAGAAGTGTTAGGCAGAGGTGTACCTATATTACACACACATTTCGCCAGTTATGTTTGTGTCCCATGTAATAAGGGGGGCGCCTATTGCCATCAACCGGGAACAAATCCAGACTCCGGGCTGATACTGAGAATTTCTAGATAGAAAAACCCAATAACACTTTGCCTGACCTGGGAATCGAGCCCAGGACCTCATGCTCCGCAGTAAACATGCGACCACTAGACTAACGAGGCAGTCGGAATATTATCAAAACAAAATAAAAATAGCAATATTAAACTAAACCTAAAACTCTTCAGCAAAACAAACAAATCTACAAATTACATGAAAACTTTCAGCATCTTACACAAAACGTCCCGATCGACCACAACCAACCATCATTGATAAACGTATAAAAACATGATGCCGACCGCGACGCCACAATATAACAGATTATTCAACGTCTATCACATTCAATGTCGCGTAATCTTGCAGCTCTTGACCATGCAGAGGAAGTCTGAAGGGGGGGGGTAGGAGGAGGGAGGTAAGAGGAGGGGTGTAGATAGTGAGGAGACAAGGGGGGATTTGAGAGAAAGTCCTGTAGACTCGACGACGCCGGATTGCGGTGGGTAGACAGCGCTCGAGCGCTCCCACGATCGATTACCATTGAGTATTGACAATCTGGTTTTGCTGAGTTTTGTTTGAGTGTGTGAGGGAATCGGGCTGTCGATTATGGTCAAGTATATTGTTACATGATAGTAAATGCAATAGGTTTCGAACCAATGCTTACCCTGTAGGTTTCGAGCCAATGCTTACCCTGTAGGTTTCGACCCAATGCTTACCCTGGTAGGTTGTGAAACAGTCATAAAACAATGACTTTCTCTAGCTGTTTGTTATTTGTTATTATTTTCTTATTAATGACTATATAATTACACTTTTAATCCGTAATTGAATAAGCAGTTAGTATTTTTATTATAATCTAATAAACAAAAAAAAAACAAAAAAAATACATAACACCAAAAAGAAGAAGAAGATGATGTAGTGACAAAAATTGAAAAGAGGATACTTAGATGGTTTGGTAATGTTTAGCGGATGAATAAAAGGAGACTAACAAAAGGTATTTATAAGGCAGATGTGAGTGGAAACGCTGGGAGGGGACGCCCTAGGAAGACATATAGTGACCTTATTGGTGATGTTCTTCAGAAAGGTCAGGTGCGTAGCACTCGCAACCGGCGCTCGTGTATGACCAGATGTATAAATGTCGAGGCAAAAGGAGTATGTAAGGATCGTAGCAGGTGGCGTTCTGCCTACCCCCATGGGAAAAAGGCGTGAGTTTATGTTATGTATGTAGTTAGAAAGCATGAAAAGCATTTACTGAAACTCGCACAGGAGTAGGCAATACATAGTTTAAACTTAACTAAACACACTCTTAAAAATATATATAATATTAATAAAACAACAAAAACAAAAAAAAAAAATCCTGCAAGTACGTTAAAGTTACATACTTATCACATAAAACCACACAATTTAAAACATCTATATTTCACAACAGAAACCTCATTAATAACAACCGAATAAAAACTGAAATAACACAGTATTTCGCGTTGCTCTGAAACTTGGTGAAAACTCACGCTACACTTCGACTAAAAGTGAATTAATATGTAAAACATGGCCCGAGTGGCTACAGAACGTAATGTGTTAGTTATTTACAAAGGTGCCATACTAAGTTTCATTTACAGTTCCGGAATGTTCAAGTTTGTTGTTATCTTGTACAACAAGTTTTTAAGTATTTAGGAGTTATTCAAAAACTTTGTTGGTATGAAATGGTTGTGTCGTGTGTATTGTTCATTTGAGGTAGTAGTACAGTTAACAAAAATAAATAGCGTAATTTTCCTAAAAAGAAAATAAATTTCCCAATCTGTGAAATAATTTCAATTACAATGGAAAACTTGTTTACAATTTCAGTAATTTACTTTAATTGTAAATTGAAGCAACGCGTTCAACTCTTTTGTTCCCACCTTTAAAACTAAGCTGATTATAAAATGGTAATTTTAGCAAAATTTTTTTTTATGCTGGAAATCGTCAAATTGCGAGATAACGTCACATGGAGTCACAGCGCAGTTGTATCATAGCCGTGGCGGCGACTTTCGCGCGGTCGTCGACCCCGTAGAAAGCACCCGCCTGCTGATCTATTGATTATTAAATAGTCATCGGCTACAGTTTGTCTATCCTTATTTAATAATAGCTTAAGAACAAATATTAATGGAACATTATAGTAATTGCATAAGGTATTATATAGCTCTCTATGAAATAGGATCGCCGGTCGAACATTTTTACTTTGTCGTTGGTTGTTACGTTTTTTTATTCTTTTTTTTTAATATCCTTCTCATTAATAAAACATTGTTTCGTTCAAGGAATAAACAGGAAAGTTCACAATCACATCATCGTAAAAATTCGAGATATTCAATGAACTGAAAAGAAAAATCGCGACAATCTAATACAATGTCATTCGTGACCTTATTTGTGACTGAATTGGCAGGTTGTCTACTTGTTATTAAGCTGTAGTCTATGCCCACAGATATTCTTCTATGTGAATGCCTAAATCAAACTAGAATACAATGTTGTGCAGTTACGAGTTAGCGAGTTCATTGAGAGCTATGTCGGAAATTATACTTATTTTCTCCAAGTCACTTCTACAACATACAACACGTGAGAACACTACATACTGCTGTTTAATCTCCTTCCTCAAAGTGTAACACTGAACGCGATCGATGTCAAGTGTCACTGCCCTAAAGCTTCAATGAAATACGCAGAAAAACCTACGTGAGATAAAACTAATAGCGCTGTGCAAAAACTAACACAACACACCTACTCATTTGACAATATTGCTATAAAGTTCCTCATGCGTAGTAATATAAAAAATAGAAATGGACAAAAAGTTCGTCAGAGAACATAACTATGTATAAAAAGAAACATCACTCAAAACAGTTATATGGTTTTCGAGTTATATATACGGAGAGACGTTGCTCCTAATTTAAATACAACTTTTTTTTATAATTTTTGATATGTGGTTATATTTGATTATGTTTAGTTCAACCATCTTAGTTTTTAATACCCCTATTGATATTGGGATTAATGTTGTAAACTTTCAATTGATGGAGACAAGCACAAAACATTTTTAAAGAAAAATACACTGGGCATCTAAGATACAAGAACTAGCAAAGGTTATTGCTGGGTTATATTTATTGACTCTTGTCTCCACATTGCCTTACCCAATCACAAACAACCTGTATATTCTTATCTAACTATGTACCTACATGTTTGCACTTTTGTCTACAACGCAGACGTGACAAGACAAGAAATTTGGCACGTTTGCAATCTCTCATAGTGACATGGCTCATAATGAACATAGCGAAATGAACAACTAACTTGGAATTTCTCGAAGTGTACTGGATTTTTCAGGTTTTTGTTCATATCTCCTTTACAATGCAAGCCGAAAAATCGCAATATCAGTAATTTAATAAATAAAACATAAAATCTGTACTATTCGTGAAAGAATTGGGAGCTTGTCCACTTGTTGTATGCATTGGTATTGCAGTTGCTTTGGGTAAACATTCTATTTCGATTTTCATTGAATTAATTGAAAACCTTGTTGGAGATTATGCTAGCTGTCTCCAAGCCTGCTTTATTGTACAATTTCGTAACAAATCTTAGGCTTTCAAGACACACGTTACAATACTACATAATTAATAGTGTTTAATCTTCCTTCTGTAGACGACATTAATAATCTATTGTGTGGAGCTTTGACCGAAGTAGCTAAAAAACACCTAGGTGGAGTTCAAAAGAAACAGAAAAACTGTCGCCCGAAAATTTGGACCTAATGCAACAGAGAAGAGCAATGATTTTTCATACTGCAATAGAGAAAAAAGACATAGATAAGATAAATAATCAAATAAATAAGTCAATACGGAAAGATTTAAGACAGTATAACACTGACACAATTAATAATACAATAAAATCATCCAAAGGCCCAAAAGTATTTGAAGGAAAACTTGCATAGGTTCCAAACAGATCACTAAGCTCAAAGATGACAACGATAACGTAGTGACGGACCGGACTCAGATTGTATCTATTGTTGAGAAGTTCTACGAGGAACTGTATACATCGAAATCTGCAGAGCTAATCTCTGACGAAGACGATGCTAGAGCACCCCCTATTGAACATCAAAACTCTGGAACCTTACCACCTATTTTACCATCTGAGGTTATAAAAACCCTCTACGGAAAACAAAAAAGTCTCCTGGTGAAGATGGATCACTGTCGAACTACTACGAGCAGATGGCGAACCAGTTCAAAAGGTCCTTTTGGAACTTTATAATAGGGTTATGTATGATGTCCGTACTCAAGAACAATGGAAGAACTCTATAGTCACCATTATTCACAACGAAGGTGACATTTCTAAATTAACGAACTACCGTCCCATTAGCCTCCTCTCAGATATACAAGCTAGTCACCAAAATCCTCACTAATCGACTTACCCGTGAGCTTGATGAAGCCCAGCCCATCGAACAGGCCGGCTTCCGCAGCGGATATTCGACCATCAACCATATTCACACAGTAAAGCAACTGATGGAGAAGTGCCAAGAGTAAAACCGTCCCCGGTGCATGGCTTTCGTCGATTACGAGACCGGGCTTCGACAGTGTCGAGCATTTTGCCGTTTCCCACGCTCTCCATCGTTGCCACATAGATTCCCGTTACATGGATGTGATGCGGGAACTTTACACCTCGGCCACTCTACATGTCCGCATGCACACCCTATCTAAACCCGTACCGATCAAGCGGGGAGTGAGACAGGGCGACACCATTTCACCGAAACTTTTCACAGCAGTCCTAGAAGACATAGTGAAAAGCTTAGCCTGGGACTATTGCGGTGTTAACATCAATGGTGCCTACATGTCCCACTTAAGATTTGCAGATGACCTTGTGCTTTTCGCTTAAAACTTCAATGATCTCCAAAAAATGCATCAAAGCGTTTATGATGCTTATTTTATGGTAGGACTTAGGATGAATATGGCCAAGACGAAGGTTCGTGGCAAACATCTTCAGCAATTAAAATCCATCTGTTATAGTTGGAAATGAAACGTTGGAAATGGTTGACCAGTATGTCTATCTTGGCCATATTCTTTCATTTGGCAAAGAGCATCAACAAACAGAGATATCGAGAAGAATACAGCTTGGATGGGCCACATTCAGCAAACTCGACGACATTCTGAAATCTGCCAAAATTCCACAATGTCTGAAGTCCGGCCTCTAAAACCAGTGTGTTCTGCCCACCATGACATACGGTGCTGAGACGTGGACGCTCAAGCAGGAGGCTGTGTACAGGGTGAGAGTTGCACAGAGAGCCATGGAGCGTTCCATGCTTGGCATAAAGCTTATAGACCGAGTTCCAAACATCGAGATCCGAAGACGTACGAAGGTTGTTGAAATCGTAAAACGAGTTACGGAACTCAAATGGAGTTGGGCAGGACACCTGGTAGTGCGCAGTGATGGCAGGTGGAGTAAGGCAGTGATTGAGTGGCGTCCAAGGACTGGAAGACGAAATGTCGGACGTCCGGCGGCGAGATGGGCAGACGATATTGTTGCCATCGCGGGTAGAACCTGGATGAGGCTGGCACAGGAGCGTGGAGATTGGCACAAGAAAAGAGAGGCCTGTGCTCAGCAATGGGTGAAAATACTGTACAGTGCGCGAGGCCGAGCTAAGATGAGCTTTGTATTTGTGTGAGTACACATAGATAGTGTAGGTGTATAAATAAATACGTAGAAAAATCGACATGATTTGGAAATATATCATACATATAGAAAATGTAGCGGCATCCGTCTAGGAGGCGATTCTTACTGTAATACTGATACATAATAAATGTTATCCAATTCGTGAAAAGTACAAATTATGTTTAACAAAAGACAGGAAAGGCTAGATTTTTATTTTTATGATGACTTCTATACTGTTCCAATTTTCTCTGTATCAAAAGAAATACCCATGGTATAAACAAAAAACCAGTAGTATTTTAGGTACGCAGGCGGACAGATAGACGTTGCGTTTATATTATGTAAGGATAGTGAACTTTGAATTTAAATAAAACCACAAGTCTATCAATGATGTTATTTAAATTGTACTTAGTGACTTGTGGTTTCATTAATATTTTATATGGTAAGTTGATCAAAATTAACGCCATAATGATCTTGTGGTTTAAATTGTAAACTGATAATGGATAGAGGCAGGCAATAAAACTTCTTTTTACTCTTCTGCTAAGAAACAACTGATTATTTTAAATAACACAACACTTAGAACAAACTTTAAATACAAGTAATTTACTATATTTGTCCGATTTTTGACATCGTCCCTTTACAACATAACACATAATCAGCCTATAAGGTTCCCACTGCTAGGACACAGGCCTCCTCCCTGTGAGAGGGCCGCAATCCACCACGCGGAACCCATTGTGAGTTTTAGAATTTCGAGAGACCCCTCTGTGCCTCGGAGCGTTAGTCCCGGCTGTCACTCGTAGATCGTTATGGTTAATCAGAGACCTAAGTTCCAGTAAACCAGTCTTACCAAGGGTATCGTGATACCAAGTGGCTGGGTTTTGGGGGTCAGGTAGGCAGTCGCTCCATGTTAAATCCTGGTTTTTAGAAGCATATGGTTATACTACAAGCCGACCCCAACATAATGATGTAGTTGAGAAAAGGCTAGTTGAATAAACCTTAACTTCCCGTTACAATCGCAATTACACAGAAGATGTTTACATCAAGCTCTTGGTGAACAAAAAATGACAGATCTTGTGAATTTTAGAGCAAGCTAATCAGGCTGGTAACGACGGCGCTCTTAGTGAACAAAACATGACAGATCTTGTCAATTTTCATAATGATTTCATTAGTTCTAAACAAAGCCTGTATTCCTTGGTTTCCATATATCGGGGACCTATTTATTAAAACCGACTGGCGATAAGATACAGACAACAATCTGATTTTTTTTGGGTTGTTGGTCGGTTGCTGTTGTTGCTTGTCACAGTCTTTCTATATCTGCGCCGTGATACATGTCACGGCAGTAAGCTGCAGACTTCAGTCTTCTCCACCGATGTGTGGCGCTACCTGCCGCCCTTTCAGCCAACCCTTCCTACCAGCCGAGCCGAGCGTCCCGCGACGCCGCCGTCCAGTGTCGTGCGCGCACGCATGTACTTACTTTCGTTTTCGGCGCTTGCGGTCGATTTCACCGCCCGCCGCGCATTAGGTCATCGGGTAACGGTTTGCGACCAGAAACAGGCGTAATTCATGAGAGAAAGAGAGGACATAAGAGTGAAGGAATTACGCTTGCGTACTTGTTGTGTATTTTTGATAGAATTTATTTATTGCTGTAGATAAAATCAACGCATGGTTTTGTGGTTTAAAGTACCAACATATGAAACAGCGATCGATTACATACTTTCTACTACTAGCGCTACTACCTACTCTGTCACAAGATGAGGAAAAACTGATAAACGTTAAACATTTGACATGACATAGGGAGATTGTTATTGGAGTCCATTTCATGGGACTTACACCCTTATTCTAAGTCGTAACATCGAAAGCTACTAGACTGACAACTCCGTGAGGAGACCTCAAGTCGTGCCTCGGAACACCCTCAAAACGGTATTTATAGTCAGATTAAGGAAATTAGGTCCCTTGGGTCTCTCAAATGGGTGTGAGTCAAGTTCACGATCAATATTTGATAAACTTTACAAAAGTTAATATGATAATCGGATCAAATACGCGTGTATTGGTTAAAACTTTCTTGTTGACTACCAAAAGGAAGCCTCAAGGTACTCATGCCGAATTGCCGACGTAGCACCTAATTTCACAGTTGGTCTCTCAACTCAAACTCACCTCGACTGAGGAAACGGTTTGAGATGAGGAGTAGAATTGCAACTATGAATATCCACTACATAGTGAGGTTGAGTCAAGTCGAAGAAACCATGAAGCATTGCAGATGAAGTAATATAGGTATTAATGCAACCAAACAAGCGAAATGGGATGTATTCTCTCGGCTCTGTGGAAATACATCCGTGTTATTTGAATGAAGAAAATTTCTATTATCTTTTTAGATAAAGTGTTTTATGTTATTGTTTTTTTATTATGTTAACTTAAAACAACATTTAACCAATTAAGACTACAATGTATCACCCGCTCCCGCTTATCAACGAGGTCGTCGTCTGTTTTCCTTTCATTTGGCTCCGACTAATTCTGTGTCAGTGGCGTGAGGTCGCTGGGCATCGCGGGCGCCGGAAGGGGCGCGGGGGACGGTCACCCATCCATCGGACGGGAGGAGCTAACGGCACTCCGTTTTAGAGCACCATGGGGCTTGAGGAATGTAACCGTGCGGGTTACGGGTGATTTTATGAGATTGTGATGAGATTAGATTTGGTTGTTTGAAGATTCTGGGCACGATTCCGGATGACAGCGATGCGGACGAGTACTACGACGCCTAAGTGTTCCTTTTGTTTTTATATTATTTGTATGGATAGTTGGTTATTTAGTAATATAAAATTAGTCCATTATCTATGCAAATTGAAATAAATTTAATTTCTTTGATGATAGGTTAATGTTATTTAGGTACTTACTGTTTTTTGGAGGATAAATAAAGTAGTGGTGTAAATTATTTTCGAATGATTTGTGTTGGGCAGTAAATTGATCTAAATTATTTTTAGGAGCAACACAAAAACAGCACATGACGACTTGCCAAAAAAGATAATGAACACTTTTGAAAGCATTCTTAATTATGAAGGTTAATGAACTAATTAGCAAAACATGTGTTACAAATTGAAATTTTTGAGATAAATCTTGCGAAACTTACTAATAGCACTGGACATATTATACCTTTAAAGAAATGTAAGGAAAGCCGCCCGTGATACTATTTCTAACATAATAAATAGGAAAAACTAATAGATACTAATAGCTATACTGCCTCTTTGGTCTAGTGGTCACACGCGGTAGTAGTGCTGAGCAAGAGGTTCTGGAATTTCCCGTTTCGGTGTAAGGTTCTTCCATCTGGAAGTTCTCAGTAGCAGATCGGAGTCTGGATTTGTGCCCGGTTGATGGCAATAGGCTCGCCCCCTATTACCTATTGTATATAGATATTTTATATAGATCAGCCTTTATTGTATATAGATCAGCCTAGGGTACTTTATGAACAGGCACGGCATGCTTTTGTATATAAAGGAACGAAAAAACATCTTTATGGATAGAGAGAAAGATTTAGCATAAGTAGAGCAGTAATTAATCAACAGATTACTGGACTCTTCGCCCCTGATAACAGCACAAGTCGCCTCGCTTCGCCTAATAAAGCACACATTCGTACAACAGCCGCGCGCAGGCGCAATGCGTGCACAGAATGCGGACGATACTAACGGGCACGGCGGCGCCTGCCATTTTTGTAAAAGGCGGCAAAATACACGGAAATTAGGTCTGACAGTAATTAAGGACGACGGCCCAGTTAGGCTGCATTCCGAATTGCGCTGAAATCGATTTGATCGGATTTGCGTGAGCGCGATAACGATTTCCGGTGAATCGTCATAGATGACGTCATGACATGCGCCATTTCGCGATAACGCCGAACATGCGCTAATAAAAATATTCAATCGGTCTTTCTGTTGACAGCTCTCAGCTTTCATAATCGTATTTAAATTCGGAATGTACCCTTAGATATCGGTTAGGGTTGGCCTCGGAGTGTACCCTACCAGGTGGCGGAATTGCGGGACAGGCTCTCCGGAAAGTGCTCGATCTCTGGCTCGGGAGGAGGCACGGCTCCCTGTTGTTTCTTCCCTCTTTTTCCCTCCCTGTCGATAATTGGTTTAGGTACCTAAACCAATTACCGGTTACCTAAAAATATTAGATTCATATAGCAACATCGAGCTGCAACCAAGGGAGTTCGCATTAAATGATAAATGATAAATGATTTTATTTCTGTAAGTAGGTTTTTACAAACACTTTTACACGTCAATACTATTTTAAAAGTAGATGAGATCGGCGTTTCCTATCTGACTACTCTGAGAAGAAACGCCAAAACAAACTCAGAGGTCACAGTCTCTTTTAAAGTCCAGACATAATCTTGGTCAGGTCATGTGAAGACCATGTGGATTGATGTCTGAAATGGTCTTTTGAGGAAAGAACCAAACAGAATGAGTGGACTTGTCCAGTCAGTGCACGCATTTGTCAGTAATCATGCAGCTCAACACAACACATATGGAGCTCAACGATTCGACGAACATTACCAAAGAAAGGACATTTGGGTAGGCCGCATAAATTGCTCAAACTGCCAGACCATGATTAAAACTAATTTTAAAAATTAAAAATAGATTGAGATAAAAAAAAAACAACAAATCCACACTGCCTTCACATTCACAATAATTAAAATATTATAATACTTTACAAAGTAAATTTTCACGTCATGTCAAAGTGTAAAAATCCGAGAATAAACATGGTCAGATCATATGAGGACTCTGTAGACTGGTGTCTGAAATGGTCTTTTGAGGAAAGAACGACACTGATTTGAGTGGACCTGTCCAGTCAGTGCATGCATTTGTCAATCATGGTGCAGCTCAACTCAGAACTAAGGAGCTCAACGATTCCACGAACAATACAAAAGAAAGGACATTTGGGTAGGCCGCGTTAAGTACTCAAACAGCCAGACCGTGATTAAAACAACTGAAAGAACAAAAAAACAATGACTCACATAGTCCTCACATTCTCAAAAATTAAAACAATGTTATACTTTAAACAGTAAATATAAAGATGTCATTGTTTATCTAAAAAAATCAAAAATGTAAGTTTAACAGCAAATTAAACATCGACAATATCTGTGTAAACTTATTGGAGCAGCTCAATCCCAAGCCTTCTTGTCCTCAATATAGCCTTTGACAGTATAATAGGCATTCTGGGATAATTTCCGCTTTATAAAAGATTTGAATTTATTAAGGCTTATTAAGGCAAATCTTGAATGTGGCCAGGAAGTTTATTATAAAAACGAATACTTTGACATTTAAACGAGCTAACTAATTTCTTGAGTCTGGTAGTAGGAACAACAAATTTGTGTTTGTTCCTAGTATTTATGTTATGGATATCACTGTATTTTTTAAACAGATTAATATTTTTATGTGCATACAAAAGATTTTCATAAATATACTGAGAAGGCACAGTCATTATATTAATCTCTTTAAATTTGTCTCTGAGGGAGTGTCTTTTCATGTCATTTCATATAAATAGGCAAAGAAACTTGATTTTCTTACGAATGGAAAAACTTTTTTTTGTGATTGCTGACCGTAGTCTTGCGTAGTACACGAAACCATGTTCAAAAGGTCTACTTTCAAAGCACGAAATCCGTAGTTTCGGGCGATGTTACAGGTGATTCCTATATTGCGTATTACTTACGAATATATGATTAGTTCTCGGACCGAACTAAGAATGAATGGCAATAGGATTTGACAGTTGTCCCTACTCCCAAACCATAAAATTTTATTTTGCATTTGTTTTGAGGGATGAACTATTTTCGGAAGGGCCCCTTTCTTCGTTGACTCCGTACGTTTTAACGATATTCTTCTAAAAGCAGGTTCCGGTTCAGTATGGCTATTACGGCCTCAAGTTAAGAGCCACAGTACGGATGTGTACGGAGCATAACGTCAGATGGCACCAAATAAACCATTTCTAACAAATAATCTAAATTTTTCAGGTCTACTCGACACGCTGGACACGCAGATGGAGGCTAAGAACTGCCCGGGCACCTGCATGCACGCCCTCGCGGCGCTGCTCTGCAATGAGGTGCTGGAGGAGGTAGAGTGTCCCAGCCCCTCCATGAAGTGCTGTGCTGATGAGACTAATAGTAAGATTAATTTATTTACTTTACTTCACTTACCCTTCGGTTGTAAGTCACACTGCGAAAATCAGCTTTACTGCTACGACATAAACGGGTCACATGTCAATGTCACATTGTTATTTATCACTCATATACGTGTGGTGTCATCTACATCGCCACATGCGAACTTCACATCAAACTGACGTCACGCCTGACGTCAATCCTGCATCGCGCAAGCAGAGTTTACCGCGCAACTAGCATACATACAACGTCCCAACATCTATGGTCGGGCACTTACCCACAATTTTTTTTTTTGTTCCGGGGTGGAAAATCCTCATGGATGTCCTCCGCCCTGGGGTGGGCGCAGGGGTCTGTCAGACTCTTACTGACTAAAAACCATCCCGATGTTCCATTTCACACCTACGTCAGGGTCGCGGGAACAAATGATTCTTCCGCAACCCAGACTGGTGCCGGCCCGCTTGCGCGGGCCCCGTCTCGGGCGGGGGGAGTGAGGTGTACTCCCCCCGCAATGTCTGTGAGCGGAACACTACGCGCGCCGCCTTCTCGGGTCCTGATGTTGACGCCCGGTGCGTCTGCTGCGGGCCGCGTTGAGAGACGAAATCTCTCTCTCCCTTTCCGCAGCCTCCTTCTGCGAGATGACCGTTTCGCAAAAGGAGACCACTGCGTCCCAGGACTCTGCGCCGCCGACCATCGCGTTCACGACGGCCGGCAGCGACAGGTCGTTGCCTACTTCGGTGATGAGGGCACGGCGCGGCTCCTCCCGGCAGTTACGCACCAGACTCAACATCCGTCTGGTCGGAAGTTCGTCCCATTCAATAGAGAGTGAACTTTACACCCTGTTCCTCATCCATCTGTGAACAGTTGACTTGAGACTCTTGAGGAATCAAACAAAACTGACTGCGAGGGTCCTGTCTATGTTCCAGGATCTTCAAAACCTTATATTCTAAATTCCCCTTAACTCCATCTGCAACATCGGACTAAAATGTGGTGCCGGTTCCCTGAGTTTGTGGCTTTATTGAATAACCTTTAATAGGTTTATAGGCCGTGATTTCGAGAATGTTAATTCGGGGCCACACGATGTCCATCTTTTCGTTACTACCCGTTTCGTTCTGTGTAGCAAGAAAATACAGCTTCTTTCCCACTTGCTAGCCTACAATGTTACTAACCCAATGTTTCAGGTAACGAGACGTCGCAGACGACGCAGCGTCCGCGGCCGACGCGGCACACGACGGTGTCTGATGACGACTATGACGACCCCACCACGCAGGCGCCGCAAGACAAATACAAAAACAGTGGTAATTATTAGGTACACCCTATTAACTATTAGATTTAGGAACTGGCACTGAAGAGTTGATGAATAACATTTTCTTTTTAATTAGAGAATCTTCGAAAGCTGGGTTTTAATTTATTTTTTAGGGTTCCGAACCTCAAAAGGAAAAATACGGAACCCGTAAGAATCACTTCGTTGTCCGTCCGTCCGCCCATCTGTTTGTCTGACTGTCAAGACCCGTTTTCTCAGAATCGCGTGGAGGTATTAAGTTGCAATTAATATAAAATACGTAGGTTTACAGTCCCTTGGAGGTCTAAAAAAATTTAGCTTCTAAGTCGACGCTATAAAACCATTTATTGTATTTTATTATATTCGGGAAACTTACAGCTAACTTTTACAGTGTCCTTAAACGATACCAAATTGAAGGCCATTTACAAGTTTCCACTGATAAACACTAGAAATACATATATGAAAAGTAGAAATAGGTAAAAAATTCTTATAACATAAATCAGGAAATACAAACTAAAAATAGTACACGATCAACAAACACAAACTAAAAATCAGATGTAGACATCATCAGATTTAGACGCAAACAATTACTTTTTCGTAAAAAGCTTTCCACTAAGAAATGCTTAAGCCGAGATGAGATACACTGGTATTGAATATATCCAAATCATGTTCACCGGACAGTTTATTAAAAAATATTATGCGACATAATATGTTTTGATTCACAATTACCGTTGACTCAAAATCATGCGATTTGGCAAGAAGCAAGGTCTAACCGTTACCACTGGGCCACCACTGCTCTCATAAACGGTGAAGGAAAACATCGTGAGAAAACCGGCATGTCTTACAACCAAAAAATCGAAGACATGTGACATCCACCAACCCGCACTGAGCCCGCGTGGTAGATTACGGCCCACTCCCTCTCACAGAGAGGAGGCCTGTGTCCCAGCATTGGGAACATAATAGGCTGATTATGTTAGGTCTAACCGGATAAGTAAAGCAAAAGTCTGAAAATCGGTAATTTGTAGTTTTCATTAATGCATTAAAAAATATTTTTACAGAATGCGAACTTCCATTAGCAGTTGGAGAATTATCAACCGTGTTATCTCTTTCATCATTTCATTATCCTTTTGATTGTCCATGGTTTCGTACGTTGAGTGGAGGTTCTTAATTCAATACATTAAATAGTTTAATAGTATTCGATATGGTCTAGTGGGTAGGATACGACGGGTTCGGGTTCGATTCCGGTTTCGGAATCAAATTTATGCTCGTTGCGGAAACATAAATAAAATCATAATGTTTAAAGAAAATCACTTTATTTGATATGATCGCAATATACAAATTAAGTTCACATTTTTCTAAGATAGTCTACGCCATTCGACCATCTTCAAGAGAGAGAAAAAACAATCTATTTTAAAATGTTGCAAGTAAAAACCACCATGCAATGTAGCCGGCATATTATACACCAAATTAACATAAAATCTATGTTCGGATACGAACAGGTATAACCGAAACTAGGGAGTCTTCGACATGGCCTAGAAAATAAGAAAATAAGCAGACTTATGCCTTCACGCCAGGTGGGGCGATGATCACTACCAAAGGCTGACCGAGAATGACTTAGGATCAAGCAAACGCAAATTTGACATAATAATTTGCGACATTTATTTCTTATCATTTGCGTTTATTTAGGTACACAGATTGTTGTAATGAGCAAACAGAAAGATGATGCTGCCCATTCTTTTTCAATACGCTATATGTTAGTTAAAATATTCCCATCATTTTACAGGTAACATAGCCTGCCCCGGAGTATGCGTAGAGGCTCGCCTGTCTCAGTACTGCGAGGCCTACCTCGACTCCCCCGACCTATGCATCAAGGGCCGGCTCTGCTGCGTCTCCAAGGATAACTACGGAGACAGACCTCCACCTGACCTGGTCGTGCCCAACGAGAAGAAATATTCGACAAAACGGCCGACTACTGCGGTAAATATACCAGCCTATTATTGTAAATCTTCTCATGCAGAGAAGGCACGACATTGATCACCACGCTTGCTTAAGGCAGGTTGGCGATTTTAGACGTACGAGTATTATTAACTTCACAATGCGTCTGCGATCCAGAAGGAAAAGTCGCCTTTGTCCTTACCCAAGTTATGGTCTATCTGTGTGAGAAATTTCATACAAATCTGTTCAGCCGTTTTAGCGTGAAAGCGTAACAAACAAACAAACTTACTTTTGCATTTATTATAATTTCAATCATTCAGTTATCCTAACTACTAAGATAACTGATTGAATGAAATTATTTACTTTTGCCTACTACCTACAGTCACAGATAATATTCAATATAAAAAGACTCAACAAAATCGAGGGTCACTTCACTTGTAGGCTATCTTTCTCAAACTTGAACGAGGATTTTATTTCCTTCACTTTAGCGATGTTAACTTTAGTTGACGACGTTGATGGCCTACCAGAGCGAGGCAAATCTTCATCACGTCTCGACCGCTTTTCAACGCTTTGTACCACTCCTAAATAAGTACGTGTTTTTTATAAAGTCTATTCACCGTAAGACTTCTGTAACATTTTCAGTGACTCCGAACACGAAATTTCATTGTGGAGCAAATAAAAAAACAAACTCCTTGTTCGATGTTTTTGTCCACTATGAAATTCGCAATACACACTAGCTATGTTCTAACTAAAAAACAGCACTGTATTTAAAATCTATAAATAACAGATGCAACTTAAATTAAGCGCTAACATGGAAAACAGTTGTGCCAATCTAACAACGAAAAAAAAAACAAAAAAAATTGGAACCATAAACAAAACATCCATTCCCAATGTTTTTTTGACTAATTTGAAGTACAAAATACCAACAATACATAGTAGTTGACGGCTATATGATATGTCTTTTTTCACCCTGTACAATGCTTACACTCGGCCACATGTCAGTGGTAACACCTTGACCTTTCAGGGTCGCGGGAAATTCGAAAGGCCCTGGCTCAGGCAACTGAAGGAAGACGGGTGGGTTTTAGTCAGTAAAAGTCTGACACGCCCTCCCGCTCCACCCTGAGCGGGAGAAGTCATTTGATGATATGAACCCAACCAAAAAAAAAACACAAAAAAACGCTTGATCTTGGGCTGTCCTCACTGAGTTTCAATAAAAAAGAGGCCAACATATACTGGTTTTGTTACACTGACTTGCGGCCTACTGTAGTTTTTTTTTTGTAGTGACACTGAGGTTTTTAATCTTACTGAAATGGAAAATATATGCATATATGTTAATAAAATATAACCTGAAGGCCAAATTCTCGTAATTTAAATACGGTCAAATTTAATTTGAAATAGCATAGGTGACACTCAATGTCAAAACTCGTCAAAAATGTATGTAAATTGATTAAATTTTACTGATTCAGACCGAGAGTAGAATGCGAACGTTCTTAATACTGGAATTGCCCCTGTGTAATC